>CM017188.1:20696811-20706811 GCA_004837865.1 Musa balbisiana | reverse complement strand
GCAAATGAAAAATTATTGGATAAAGATCCACTAATCTAAGAGGCTTTGGTAGTTGGATGAAGATTCAATACCTAAAATGATAGGATCCATTAAGGTTAAGTTGACATGGGACCTCTATAAATAGGAAGGAACCAATGGTTCATAGGCTAGAGCCTCTTTGGGTTGTCATCTCCTATTCTCCTTGTCGGATAGCAGGCCTAGAGATTTGAGAAGCATCGTCATAGCCTTACTATGTGGATCACCACTGGAAAGAAGGGTGCTTGACTTTATTCATCCTCTCATAAAGATTTGTAAGGATTCAGGGATATACGATTTCCTTAGATAACACAATTTTTAATATACGTAGTTTTAAGTTTCGCGGATTTTGCATACCAATCTTCGCACGATGACGAACATACCATATGAGAAATTTGAGGATTTTGTTTTTATGTTCTTCCACTACGCATGTGATGCCTCATAAGATTTTCCTACACAAACAATATAAAGTGATAAAATGCCAAGTAATATAATAATACAAAAGAGTGCATATCATGTCATATTGTCATCACTCATGTGATTAGCTTGCAGGGCACCTATGATTACCAGAAGCAAATACTAGTAGCAGCACCGAACCACTGCTGCCTAGCAGGGCATCATATGCACGCAGCCTCTCCCGCGCTGACAATGAGCACAAGAGATTCTTGTCCTGACTTATGTGGATGTGCATTGACCAGTCCGACGCCGGGTATGTAGTGGTCTCTTGGTCCCTTTTCCTTCTCTTAGGTGTTTTCATTCTCATCGCCTCCCACTTCATCCTCTCTTGCACCCCCACCTATTGCGCCTATGATGAGGTGGTCCAACTCTCCCTTACCTCCACCTCTAACCTCTCCTACCTCTGCCTCTTCACCTTCATCTACCACTATAATCTCTGTTGTTTTCTCTTCCTCGACAAGATAAATATTAACTCTTTTTTAAATTTAAATTATATGTTTCATTATATTAATGATTTATTGTGAGTCAGTATACCATATAACCAGACTCTAATGTATGTTAACTCAAAGTTGATAGGAGAGGCTTATATGCTATGTTTTTTAAAATATATGGATTATTTTATACACGAGTAAATAACTTAAATGGTTTATGATTAAAACCATAAGAGCTAAAATAGATCTTAATTCTTTTTTAAACTTAAATTACACGTGTCGTTATATTAATAATTTATTGTGAGTCAACATGTCACGTAAGCAGACTTTAACGTTTGTTAATTCAGACTTGATAGAATGGACTTATATACTATATTTTTTAAAATATAGAGGTTATTTTATACATAGATAAATCCATGACTAAAACTACTAGGGTTAAAATAAATCTTAACTCCCATAAATCTTATTAATATTATGATCTACTTAAAAAAATTTATATTGAGATTTACATAATTCTGAAAGTAAAAAATATAATCTTATTTTTTATAACATCATCAATTATATTGACGAAAAACACAACATGTGATACCACATATTGGATCGATACGAAAGTGATGGGTAAAAAGATAATTTTAATATATCTTTCGTTTCCAACACGTGAAAAATTGAAACTATAATTTTATCAATAAAATCACTAAAAAATAAATATTAAAATTATTTTTTTATCTATAATTTTCGTACTAATTTAGACCATGATATTATTATATATTGTGTTTTTTATTAATGTAGTTGACGATGTTAGGGCAAATGAGATTGTTTATTTCATTTTTAAAACTATAATGATCCTAATATAAAATTTTCAAATACGGAGATCACGATGCTAACGAGGTCAAGTATAAAAAATAATATGACCCCTTCGTCTCAGCTTGCTCCTTCCCCTTCTCTCTCTCTCTCTCTCTCTCTCTCTCTCTCTCTCTCTCTCTGTGTCTCCATCCACCCCCTTCCTCCTCCATTGTCTAATTTGACGGACGTTGCTTGACAACTTAATGAAAGTGAATAAGGACATTGTCCAACATCACTCTGATGCTACTCATCGGTTGTCGCTGGTCACTTATTCATTTGATGAATAAGTGAATTTACAAAAGATTTTTTTCAGAATAATAACACTTTTTAAAATAAAATTATAAATAGTAAATAGGTTTTTTTTTTTCAAATAAATATTCTTATTGATTTAAAATAAAAATAATGAAAAACCTTAACTTCTATGATTTAATAATATTAATGTTAAATTGGACTTAAACATAACTATAGTACCCCCAATTAATATAACATTTGAAGTGAACGATGACTCGAATAAACTTATAAGATTTGATGGATATACTATCACTATCTTTGGTTTAAACATCTTCGATCAATGATTTGGACTCAAAAAATTAATGTCAATCGTACTTGGAGCTAAATCATGATAAATGTTTATCAAGATCCATTTAATATCGAGCATGGTAAGAAGGTTGAGTATCTATGATCAGCATAAGGGATGGTGGGAGGATTACATAAACAAAGGACAAGCTACAGATTATAATTATTTGACTCTTCCTGCTGCTTGATTCACTCGTCATCTAACCCAACTTGAAGTTTCCACTGAACAGAAACTTCAGTTCAATATTGATCATCAAATATGCATCATCACATAACTAAATCTGAAAACACCACAAACAAGATTTAGTAAAGTATTGATGTGTGAAAGAATGTACTCGGATGATGTAATGAGGCATGCTTTGAAGTTATGAACTATATGGTTCATGTGATCATCATCACCTTTCTTGTTCCTTCTCAACTTTTAGCTATGGTTAGAACTATTCCAAGCAAAATGAGTGAGCAACTGAGATCCAATTATGACTAGAAATAGGGAAAAAATCAAGAAGAAAAGACAAGAAAAAGTATATACAGTCTAGCAATAACATGTGAAGGATGCTGAATTGCTGCTCTGTTGATGCAATTGCCAGTACCTTACTCTGTTTTGGTGCATCATAAGTCCAGCTTATTCCATGAAGCTTATCATTAAACTCTTTAAGAATGTGATTTGTCTTTGCCACTCTGAATGTTGCCATTGCAAAACAATAATGTTGCTGCAATTTGACAGCAACATAGCAGAGTTCCAAAGTTTGACTAATTCTATGTAATTAATCCCTCAAACTCTTTGATGATGATGTCTCAATTCAAATATAAAAAGCACAGCCCTCATAAAACATGGAAAGATCTTACATTGTTTAGTTGTAAATGAGGCCTCATTGCTGCATACTCTGTCCACCATGTCTTTCTTTGTCTGAGCAATGTTCAGAAAAGCTGAAGCAAATGCATCAAAATCCATCTTTTCCTCAACTTGTCCTCTCTACTGTAATCAATCATCAAATGTCATTCAAGCTCCATCCAAACATCATCCAATTTAGTATCACAAAGGCCAATCACCACCGCCACCACCACTGTTGTTTGACTATGTTTGGCTACTTCATTACTTCTGAGATTGTGATGATGGATGGATAGCAGAACAGTGCATGAAAAGATAACAAGTTATTGTTCTATGAGAAACCTGAACAAGAGCACCTTCAAAGATCACTCGATCTGCGGTAACATTCATCCATAGAACACCTTAAACTTCTCTCTTCCAAAGAGGAATATTGCACTACATGACTTGATACTTCATTCTCGCTCTTTCCGAGCAATAGATTCTGCCACAGTTGACCAGCATTACAAATTACATACACACAGAGCATGAGAGAAGAACAATGCATAATGGCATGAGAAACAACAGGTGGTGAAGCCATGCAAGAAAAGAGTTGTCATCAAACTCGAAGCAAGTAAATGGTGAGCTCAGGGCCGCCGCTGCTGTCGGGATTCATCATGTAGAAGGCCTCGGAGTCTTGGGAACCCACCACGCGCTCGAACCTCGCCCTCATGTACATCACCTCCCCGTCGGCGCCGCCGTCCGCCGGCAGGACCCCGGCCCCCATCGTCACCGGCTCGACCGCCCGCAGCACCCTCCAGTCCGCCGGTCCGCACTCGCGCCGCGCGGCGTGGCCGTGCTTCTTGCCGTTGCAGTAGGCCCGCCACAGCGGCTCCTCCAGCAGCCGCCGGTTCCCGGTCCCCGCCCGCCGCTCGCACTCCAGCGCGATCCTCACCAGCCCCGACGCCATCTCCCTCACCAGTGCGCGGGTGGAGGTCGCGAGCTCGATCAGCATCGCGGGGCACGCTCGGGGATCCACCTGGATCGCGAAGTGCATGTGGCCTCTCCGGCTGCCGTACAGAGTGCCGGTGACCCGGTGGCCGAGGCCCAGATGGCGGTGCCGACTGCCGATTGCAAACGACAGCACCGACAGGAGCCTCGACACGGCTTTTCCGGCGGCTGAAGCTGAAAGCACCTTCTTCCTCTCGGACTGCGGCTGAGCCGTCTCCAGCTTCACCGACGCCTCGTCACCGTAAGCATACCGTGCCGAGCTGACGCTGGAGAACGCAAGGATTCCCTCCTCTTCCTCCTCGTCTTCTCCAAACCTTTTCCCTTCGCCTCCACCCAGCTTTCCGACTATCCAATGGAAGTGCCTCCTGGAGAAGGACAAGGACTCAAGGGGAGCTCTTGCGGTGATGCTCCTCATTTCTTGGAGATACATGCCGATGAGACAAGAAACAGATGGTGATCAAACAGCGAAGAACGACGAGAGAAACATGCCGTCCTTGGAGTCCTTTTTATCAGCCCTCAAGTACTAATCGATGACTAGATGACACTGACACGAGGTGGGAGTTGAGCAGCTCACCGAACTGGTCTCGAGGAGAACGAGTGAACACAAAGAACGACATGGTGCCCGAGAGAGGGGAAGAAAAAGAAGAAGGTTGACTAAAAAGGATGCGTTCGGCGTGCGCACTCGGGAGGCGAGGAAGAGTGAGAGAAGAGACATTTGACAGAGCTCAGGCAGTCGATTAGGACAAAACAGTAACAACAACAACCTGCGTTGACAAAAGCTACAGTAATGTCAGCCCTGCCTCTGCTCTCCGGTTTGTCTTCCTCGATTTCCTGGGAGCAACATGAATAATGTATGAGTCTGCTGACGACGGAAAGGTTACAGCAAGACGATGTACTTGCAGGTGCCAATTTCTCACAGACAAAAACAGTACTGAGAAAGAGCTGATCAGCGACTCTACCAACAGTCACCAATTGATTTGACTGATGGCAAAACGAGGGGCAAGAAGGCTCAACCTTGGGGCTTCCTCTGAAACTGCGGGTGTGTTCTCATGGACGCCCATCTGGTAGAACCTGAATGCCATTTCCAGAATGAGATCTCTGCCATATCTGATGCAGAAAAAAAGGTTTTCTTCAAGAAAAAAATTATCTATATTATTGAAAGGGATCGATCTATAGAACAACCATCAGCACTCAGAAAGGCAAAAAAAGAAGAGCTCCTTATTGAATCAAGCAATCTACGTATCTATTTCCTTCTCTATGGATATTATAAATCTTAAACCTTCAGAAAGAATTTGATCAACTATTTTACATTCCATAAAAAAGTTAATCAAACGTCAAGTTAGATCCAAAGAATTGGGTGATGGCCTATACCACCTCGTTCGAATTGGACTCAATCTCTAGAAAAATAAAAAAAAGGGATTGTGGTGTCATCATTTAAGAGCAAACAATGCATTGTTGCACATATTTTGAGAGAATAGGATATCATATGTATCATCCAGTAGGCTGGGTTCCTACCTGCAACATCTATAGATGTAATTGAACTTCCATTGTCAATCCATGACAAGCATATGGATTATTTGCATTTACTTTTTTATGACTGTCACTGTTCCAAGTGTCCACTGGCACGCAGAAGACAGATAGTCCTGCCAAAAGGCAATCTACTGATGCTAACAAATGTATTTTTGAAGAATCTAATGAGTGTCTGGTTTTGTGGGGGCTTTTTCAGATGGCAAAAAGGCATTATTTCATGCAAATATTCTCATGCCTTGTCAGCTTTTTCTTCCCAGCTCATCATTTTCATGGCAACATTAGACTTACCATGAAGATGAAATGGGAAATTATTTGATACTGTAACCTTAAAAGATGTGGTCTATCTGAATGCTCTGTTAGCATCCAAAGAAAGAGAGTAGCTAGGAAAGGAGGAGACAGGTGTTTGGTTACCTATCATCCCCTTGTGTTAAGTTGCTAACCAAGGAAGTACATGGTGTTTGAAATCAGGATCTTTGTTATCATTAGTTTGACCAATAATGCATGCACTTGAAACCATAAATCAAATTCAGAACTACATTATAAGACATAATTGACTTCTGGCTTTTTAGATTTAAAAAACATTAATTATTTCAGCAGATTGGTCTCATTATTTCTTGCATGTTTGGCCATGAATCTAAATAGGAATTAGATCGATACGGGATAAAATGAAAGAAAATCGTTAAGATGGTCTGAACATCATATCATATCATTTTTTGAGAATCGTTGTTGTTTTGTTGATAAGAACATTAGACTGTCAGCTAATCAGGCTTTGAGCAGGCTCTTGGAAGCTGCAACTTTCATTCAGTTTAATTTCCTTGTGTCATCATTGATCATCATCTCCCATCCATCTGTTCTTCTATAGCTGGAACATTCTATGTGGCAACAGATCAGCACTAAAGTGCAGCATAGCAGGAGGAACCTTCCTCTCATGTGCCTGCTGCAATGTT
This sequence comes from Musa balbisiana, assembly GCA_004837865.1. Lineage (NCBI taxonomy): Eukaryota > Viridiplantae > Streptophyta > Magnoliopsida > Zingiberales > Musaceae > Musa > Musa balbisiana. The sequence goes on along the minus strand of CM017188.1, from coordinate 20,700,197 downwards.
AGGACCAGTTTGAACAAACAGATTTAGTCACTCTTGCAGAAATCTTTTCTGTTGTTTTTTCTTTGAACTTGTTCTTGCTCCTTAAAAATGTTTTCACTTGTTCTAAGATCCATCCAACATACTTAGTATGCTTAAAACTCATAGTTATGTAGCAGATCCATTTGGCCTTTATCAGTAGATTAAATTCTTCTTTCACTTCCAATGTGAGATTAAACCAGGGTATTTAGCAAGGATCTGTAAAGTCTTTTTACTTGGAGATTGGATCAGTTGAACATACCTCTGACTATGAAGTGCCAACACAGATCAAGACCAAAAATAACAAGAGTATTGTCTTTGACATGCATCAGGACATGAGGAAGCTGCACAAAAAAAGTAGATCAAATGGGAATCCCTTTCTTGGCCAAAAGAAATCAATATTGATCATTCCACAAGACATTCAAACTGACAGGCACTCCACATTAGCATTCCTCAGCATTGATGACTAACAGTAGCTTATCACAGAGTTTGTCACCTTGGCAAACTAAAGCATGATATAGGGCCAATATATCACAGGGAAAAGACCCCAACTTCCTTGCTTGATGGTCTATATTAAGGTTCATTTTCTCCTTCCTTTTTCTCTTTCTATTTTGTGTCACACAAAAATGAATCTAGAGACAAAGATTAGGCAGACAACCGCAATCAGAAATAAATTCATGATCAAGAATAGCATGATCAATCCAATATCAAATACCCATATATTCTATTAACGCGGTTCCTACCTGCAGGAATAGCACACAAATAAGAATCTCAGATAGAAATATATTTTGTTGTAGTGTTCTATCTATCCCAGAAAGATCATGACAACAGCTAGAAGTCATGAGAAACAAATAATAAACACAGCACTGCAAGCTATCCATCCATCCAAAGAAAAAACAAAGATGGATGACTTGCTGAATCTGTAGAAAGACCTACATCCGAAATCCCTAACAACAATAGTGGCAGAGAAAACCAAAACAAGCGTGGACAATACCAGGAACACCAGAAAGAAGCATGCAACAACAGTAACACCATTATGATTCCCTATTATTTATTAGGTACAGTGCAAGAGAGGAATTTTTAGAACATAAGGATAACAACAAGAAAACCCTCATAAGACAGCACACTCAAGCCAAAATATTCATATAGACCATAGAAGCCCTCAGCACAGCATCAATCCATCGCTCAAGCAGACTAAAAAGTTGATATGCGCATATCCTATAATTGAACATTTTTTTATTCTTAAAATTACATGAAAAAGATAAGAAGCGGACATTGTAACAAAGGAAGCTTGGTCGATTAATTTCCATCTCATCTCATCAAGTTCATGAAGATTGGTTCTTCTAAAATAAGTCAATTCGCCCCCCTCTCTCTATGTATGCATAAATACATTCACTATAAATAATATACGTGGTTCTATTTAATGAAGAAAAATATATTATAAATTTGATTAAATTTTGATTATGATTATCAGCTAATAGAAAAAAATTCACTTAGGATAACATTCATTAGGAGATGACATTAATAACCTATCATCCAATTAAGATCTATTATTAGATATATTTTATATCAATATTTGTTTGTGAGCACCCTTCACTTGCGAAAGGGTGTTACCGATCTAGTTATTTATCACATTCGTCTTAATCATCTACTTGTGGGCAATATAGGTTTTTTCGCATGGAGGATCTATGAACAATGGAGATGAAAGGAAATGATGTGCAACATTACCATCAATAGCTTGCTATCAATGGTGATAGACGCAACACATTGGTCGTGTGTAAAGGAGAAGCTATCGTGAGGGAGTACGAAAAGGAGGTTTTGAGCATAAGTTTTAACTTAATTTTAGGATGTCTAATTAAATAGAGTTAACGGGCCAATTTAGGGGCTTATACAGAATTAAAAATATAAATAACTTAAGAATTTCTTTTATAGTTTTATTATATAATATATTCATAAGATTCTTACTTATGATACATAAATTTAATTATTATTTTAGATATCTATATAATTATTCACATGCATATGTTTAAAATTATAAAATAATATTTATTTTTCATATAAAAGATATGATTTATGTTTCATCATAATTACAATCATCATATGAGTTTCTTTATACTAATTAATATTTCATAATTATTATGATTATTACTTTATTATTATTAAACTATTTTTATATAACTTAGATTAATAAAAATTTAATGAATATTATTTATAACTTATATCCCTAAGTTTTATCTAACTAGTAGTTACCAAAGTAGCCTAGGATGGTAGATTTATTGGATATGAATTATAATAGATATTTTATCATTTATAAGATATTTTAAATTATATTTTATTTTATTGATCTTATAGTCATTAAAGTGGCCTAAACTAATAACTTATAAAATTATATTAAAAAATTAGTCTTAAATGATATTGAAAAAAATAATATTAACAATGACGCGTATAATTAGTAGATTTAGATATTTAAAAAATAATATTTTGAACAATTATGTGATAGGAGTATGAATATATTATTTTAGATATCATTATAGTTTATAATTGTATAGCCAAAGATAGTAACTTTATTCCATAAGAATGATATTAGTCCTTCATAAATAATTTTAAGTAGATATATCAATATTTCACATGAAAATGAAATATGAATGATATAAATTATTCATTATATTTTAAAAACTTAAAGTATTAAGTTTATTTTATATTTTATAGTGGTACTTCCTTCAATACATTCTTATAATTCTAGTGTCCCTGTACTCTGGTTCAAATTATTTAAAAAGGTTAGAGCATATATAGTTTACAATAGTTGTACTAGATTTTGACCTAATATTACTTATTGAAAGGTATACAGACTTAACTAATGAAAATACTATAAAATAAATTAATAAAATGAATGGTTTAGAAAAATCTAATTGACCCAATCTTATATTTAAAAGAATGATAATTGTAAATAATATCAAGACTTTATTACTATTTGCAACTAATGCACAAGGATATTTGAGAACTACAAAAGATAAATTTAAATCTATTAATAAATCATTAGCTGGTATATTAATGAAGGAACTAGTTATAACTCAGTATGATGATACTTGAGGGATTCAAGATAACATCATCAATATGACTTATAAGGTTGCAAAACTTAAAATATTATACATAAATATGGATGAGTTTTTCTTTATATAATTTATTTTTAGTTCTATTCTTTCATAGTTTAGCCCATTTAAGATTTACTATAATACAAATAAGGATAAATAGAACTTGAATGAGCTGACTAGTATACGTATTTAGAAAGAATTAAGGTTAAGGTAAAAAAAATCTCATAATATTTTGACTACTACTCAAGGAATTAGTAACAAGAAAAAAATATTAAAGTG
>CM017188.1:20646811-20691811 GCA_004837865.1 Musa balbisiana | reverse complement strand
ACTTATTAATTTAATTTTAAAAATTTATGATTAGAATATTTTTCAAAAAAATTAAAAATCTAATTAGGTAAAATTATTTCTAAATAAACATTTATTTTATTTTATTTATTTTTAAATTTTTTATATATCACTAATTAATGAATCAAGAGATAAAATATTAGATTATTTAATGTTATTTAATTAGATAAGATATATTATAGATTTAATTGAATTATAATTCTCAATCAATAAAAAGAAATCAGTGGGATTCTTTAGAAAATGATAGGGAAGACTATACACAAGATCTATATCCTATGAAAACTAGAAAGAGAAAAGAATAAAAATATAATTTATTTTGTTGTTTACTGATTGAATTAGTTCTTTCATCTTATAAAATTTTTCAGAATGATATGAAAAAGGTATGACTAAATTTTTTAATTATTATTATTTAATTCTAAAATCTGACATTAAATTTTTTATATAAAAAGTATGATTAAAATTTTATGTTTACAGCTTGACCACCGCCATCCATTAAAAGAACATAAAGAATGCATTGCCCTGTCCTCTCTATTCATCGCTTTCATCTCCCACGCCTCCACACTGAACGAGCCATTAACGCGTTCTCCAACTCACTCTCTTGCTCTTGGATATAAAAAACCAGCCTTAAAACAGCGTCCGCCCCACCTCAAACACCTATCAGCCTCAAACGAACCACCCAAAACAGCGACCTTTCGTCCTCCCCCTCCTCCTCCTCTTCCTCTTCCTCCTCCTCCTCCTCCACCTCCTCCTTCCGATCCTTCACGACCTCCGACGCAACCAGGGGCTTCGTCGTTGGTATCGCTTGACGAGTGACGACATCGATGGGTCGTGGGCTGCATGGCGAGCATCGGAAGCAGCTGCGGGACATATTCGACCGCTTCGACATGGACCGGGACGGCAGCCTAACGCACCTGGAGCTCGCCGCCCTGCTCCGTTCCCTGGGCCTCAAGCCAACCGGCGACCAGATCCACGCGCTGCTGGCCAACATGGACGCCAACGGCAACGGATCGGTGGAGTTCGACGAGCTGGCCGTCGCGCTCGCGCCCGTCATGACCGAGCAGGCCTTCGTCAACCAGGAGCAGCTTCTGGAGGTCTTCCGGTCGTTCGACCGGGACGGCAACGGGTACATCTCGGCGGCGGAGCTGGCGCGGTCGATGGCGCGCATGGGCCAGCCGCTCACCTTTCTCGAGCTCACCGAGATGATGCGGCAGGCCGACACCGACGGCGACGGCGTCATCAGCTTCGAGGAGTTCGCCGCCGTCATGGCCAAGTCCGCTGCCGAGTTCCTCGGCCTAACCCTCGTGGCATCATAATGATGATCCGAACCCGTTCGTTGCCTGTTCACCATTTTGTCGGTTTTGGCGGTCTCCGTTTTTACCTCTTTTTTCGTCTGGAGCTACAAAATGGATCTGAACCCAATAAATGTACAGAAGATGAAGTTGGAACAGAGTTTAGCACTCTTCAAGCAATTTGTGGCACTGCACCATCTGATCAAGAGAGTGTTTGCGTTCATGTCTGTGTCCTCTGTTCATCTTCTTCATGGTTCTGTTCCGATCTCCTTCAACCGATGGCATTTCTTCATGTCCATCATCCGCTTGTCGTTGTGTTCATGCTTTGGTTGGCCGCGGTGGGGGAAGAGCTCAGGACCCACGTGCTCCTGTAACATGATAAGGTCAGAAGAAATTTCTTGGTGTGCTAGTTTACGACTTGTGGTGGTGTAAAGACAGCTAGCTGCATGGCAACTGGCCACATGCCATGGCCACCTCTTATGACCTTCATGTGAGATTCCAACTAAAATAATACTGTTTCTTCTTCCTCTGGAACAAAAAGAGAAAGAGTCTTAAAAGTGAGATGAGCCCAATTTGATCTGGGAACAGAGCTCAGCATTCTACAATGGCATCATTGGGAACAGAAAAAGGAAAGAAAATAACAAACAAACTGCATTATAATAAATTCAAGCGGAAAGTTGAAAGGATCCATACTTTGATAAAGTTGATTATAACACAGAGATCAGATGGTAGAAGATCACAAAATGGGTTCTTGAAAGTTTACTATTTGTCCAATGAAAGCAACATTTTGAGATTGACTGACAACAAAATCCTTCCGTTCATGGCCATTTCATGTTCCTCTTCCTCCTTACCTAAACCACCATCTCTGGACAGCGGAGATCGGGCTGTTTAGGAAAGGAGCATGGCGGTAGATATATGGATTCACAGTACGACCGATCCTGGCCCATGCGCTCTGGTGATAACCAGCAGTTACTGGAACATGATACATCACCTTCAGCAGCTGCATCAACCATCAAGGAGGAGCAGAGAATTAGTTAACAACAATGATAATAATCTACAAAATTTAAATGACTCCTACTCGGAAGACAGATGTCAGGGAGAACAGGGATGTAAAGTTTCTTATTTAATTCTCTGCAAGAGTTGGTTGAAGGTGAAAATGGATTAAGTAAATATCTATTTCCTTCCCTAGTATCAGTAGAGACTCCTCTTTTTCTGGATGCTTGAATACAACCCACATTGGAAAGATGTACCAATTAAACAAACAATCACAGCAATTGATACTAAGACATGGCAGCTGCTCACCTGTCCATAGCATTTTCCTTGGGAAAATTGATCACAGTTCTAAAAGAGGTCTTGCTTGTTTAACGTGTAAAGGTGTTAGCATTTGAGCTACCTCCAGGTAATGACTAAATATAAATGCGATATTGGTTGTGTGTGTTCATAGCCAACAGAACTAACCTGCCAGTATATGAATGTCTGTATTATGTTGCGCTGCCACCTGCATCAGCAAAATTAGAAATTCTAAAGATCAGAATTTGAGAAGATGAAAAACGGAAACAACAGAATGATGTAGATAGACTGACGAGAATAGAGATATGATTAGAAGAAAGCCCATTCCAATCTCAGCATTCGAACTGAGAATGTTCAATGTCGTTCCATGTGCCTCTACCCACAAACAAGGTTCCTCCATGTATTTCCTGTGCTTCAAATGTGTAACCATTACTTTAGTTGATTACTCTTTATCATTCGTTCTCAAGAAGCAAGTAAAGCACCTCACAAATCTTAATCAAACAATAAAAGATGCACATTATTTTGTATATGATATAAAGATCATAACAACGAATCAAATTACCAGACTTGTGATCAATAATGACGAATTTTGAAACAAATTATAAGTAAATATGGCATGTCAGAATCAGAATGACGCACAAGAATAACAAAAATTTGCACCGCCACATTATAAACTTTGATAAAACTACAAGCTCATGCAATAGACACCCACTACATACCAAGAAAATAGCTCCGGATAAAGCTTGAAAATAACCAAGCCACTGGAGATGTCACAGCCAAAACACCTTCGGTATCACTCTACAACAGGAGACTCCCTTAAGATACTTATCCTTTGGACTGACATCATTAATAATGCTCAGACAAACTAAAATATGCTTGGCATATATATTATCTAATTGAAAACTAAGTTTATACTAGAGCTTTGCATACAGCAGATACTTAACCACACAATAAGGAAGATTGTCCCTAATACTATCTGATGGAAGTATACTGATGAGCTTGTGGTCCCCTATATCAACTAATATACATCTCTTATGAACAGGATACAGCCATGACATGAGCTTCCATCCAGTACAAATATAATCCATGTTCAGTGATGCCCTTAATACCCGGCATTGAATGTTCAGTCTCACACTAAATTATACAACTAAATGACAAAATAAAAAACCAATGGTGAACATGACAAAGTTGCTCTCAGCAATCATGAAGTAGTGATGGATCATTTACAGAACATCAAATTCTATATTGGATAGTTATATTAACTTTGTTTCTGTACAAAATTTCTTAAGATTGTTGCCTGTACGTGATTGTTACATGAAAGTTAAGCTCAATTACCTGTATAAAGATGAGCGTGCAAAATTACGCCTTAGGAATCTGGCCACATGGTCAAGAGCCCAACAAAACACAGGAATGAGAGCAACTGCAGCACAAATTGGCATCACAGGATACTAATCAACAACGCAATATAACAATGCCTCAAATATTAGTGGTTTGAGGTTAGGAAGTTCCAAAACAACAACATATTAAAAAATAACTCACACTTAAAACGTAGCTGCAATGTAACAAGTGTGATACAATATATCAAATGGATAAAATCCTTCCCTCCAACCACTGTCTGAACCCATGTTTGAATAGCAGGGAGGTTCCATGCCCTTGGTTTCTGTGAAGAGAAAAAAAATAAAGGATAAATCTGCAATTATAAAGTATAAATTACCATGCTTGACCAATACAACTAACTTAAAACTCTGTAAGTCTTTATTTGTAATGACTATTATCTAGAACTCACCCCATAGAGACTGTACACTGAATAAACTGAGGAACATGCAGTACCCAGCAAGGACAAACGATATGCCTTGTTTGAAAGATTTTTTGAAGCAACTGGAAGCATCCCAAGCACAGCAACCACTAGTACCTAATATAAGATACATCAGTTTATAAAAGATGGGCAGAAAAATGCAGCAAGCAACTTCAAGGGAAAAAACATAAATACAAATAAGCACAAGCACTAAGTCATACACACTAAGACATTTGTGATACATGAGTGCACCCACCATGGTGGCAACAGAATTTCCACAGATAAGCACAAATTTGCGCTTATATAAACCAAGTGACTGCAAGGGCAATTTGACAAACAAATTTACAGGACAAAGATTAAGATAATTGTTTTAAGAGCCCCAGGAGTTTCTACAGAATTAGATGGCTGTTACCAGCTTCTGTGACAAACATGAAATCTGTAAAAGAACTCAAAGTTTTCATCCTATATGGAAGATACCTTCAGTGTCCATGGCACAGTCTCAAAAGCATTTTTACAGACATGCAAGTCAATGCACATATTTTCTATCTAATATCTCTCAAATTATACAGTTGAGCCCCATGGACTGAAAAATACATGATGGGACATTGGTGCATCCCTAAGTGTCCAAACATCATAAAACATAGGAAAGTCAGACCAATACCTCCTAAAGAACATATGAGCAGCAACAGCAGAAATATAATATTAAGGGAAAAAAAGGAACAAAATTTGCAGTAGTTGAAAGCAAGAAAATAGAAACCGGTCGGACCGGTAAACGTTGATCCAACCAAATATGCGACCCGAATAGGGCAATTTTGCCAAATCCAGCCTGAATCAGGGTTACCACCTTGTAACACTACCAAATTGGCTTACCATCCAGTTTTGATGATTGAAACTGGAGATCATAGGCAGTATGCCTATCATCTGGTACCCCTAATGTGTGTTTCTTTTTTTTTACATAGGACAAATTTTGCCATCCTAATATCAGAGAAACTCTGATCAACTGAATTTTAGATTCAATGATCAATTCCGTAGTCTGGTTCTTTCAAGTTGTTTTTTTAATTTATTTGAGGCCATTTTCTCTTAAGATGAGGTGATATCATCAATAACAAGCTTTGTTAGGTTATTAAACAGCAATGATATATACAACTACAAAAATCAAAGGATATAACAAAGTAATAAACATCAGATTCCCTCAAGATATTTGCTCCAAGGGCCCAAACCTATCAGTTCTAGACATACAAACATACAATCAAGCATAAAAAACTGGAAACAAACCTACCTATTCCTGGCAATTGAACAGTACTAGGACATTATATTTTATGTCTAAAGAAACACGAGAGGAAATGTTTTACATACCCAAGCATTGACAGCAAAATGTATAGATCGTTGATCCAGCCTCAAAGGATTAGCATTCCCGCCCACTGATGCAGCTGTTCCCGTACTACCACTACCAGACCCTGCAAAAAATGTCAAGTTCAAAGGTATAGTTCTTCTTTTCCAAAAGGAATCTTAAAGTACTTTTGTAAAAACTTTGAACTTCTATGGCAGCACATTAGTTATAATATAAGCAATGGAAAGGTTTTAAGTTTCAATCCACCTGAACTCTGTGGCGTCACATTTCGAGCAGTTGACTGTGATGGTCTCTCTGATGCTCTTGAAGACTGAGTTGGTTGTGATGAAGGTCTGTCTGATGCTCTTGATGACTGAGAAGAACTAGTTGAAGACATGGTCTCCACAACAAGATCAGGATCCTAGAAGTTAATTATAATATCAGAACATGAAGAGGCAAAATGTAGGACATTTTTGGCGACATCTAGAAACATCAGCCGCTTTTGGAAGAAACTACAAGCCATCAAAACCAGGGTACTTGAAAAGTAGCTTTAGTTAAGCCAAGATTACCAAATATAGATTTGATATATCAAATTATAGAATACCATCAATTAATATAAGTAGTGTTCCATTGTGGAAAACTCAATCATTTGACTAAAATTAGTTTTTCTAATCCCCAAGAACACCAGTATGCACTATCTCTGTAAATATACCAGATTCGGAATGGATGTGTCAATTCATATCCAATCTAACTTTAGAAAAAGTAAAAGAACTATGTTAATAACCAGCAGACAACCAAGATGCCAACCAGTTTTGGAATCCATTAAAAAGTGGTCATAAATCTGATCCAAACCACCGATTCCTTATAGTTAGAATTTGAAACACCACATTTCAGAATGAAGGATGAGGCATAGAACAGGTATAAGTGCAACAAGCAGTGGACACTGAAGGATCACCTGAATAGGCACACAGAGAGATATGTATGCTTCTAGCGTTAGTCCTAAGGGGGCAGGTTGCTTGGAAATGGAAGGGTAAGAGTTGTCAAGGCCAGATGCCAATTATGCAGGTTGGTACATTGGAAGCGGCATGAATGTGGAACATTATTCTTGGCATCTAGATCTGGCTGGCTCTCCCCAGTGCTGACTGTGCATGCATGAAGTGTTATGAGAGTGATCCATCATTCTTGGTTTCTAGATCTCTAGCTGGCTCTCCCCATTGTTGACTGTGCATGTATGCATGTGTGAGTGTGGTATGAGTTTATGCTAGCTGTCAAGAAAGAAAAGGATAGGGCAGAGAAAGGGAAGAGTTTTAACTATCAAATGGATGAGGAAGAAAGGACGAGGCAGAGCGTGCATCCGCACCTCAATCAATCAAAGAAATGAATTGTAAACCACATCAACAAAATCACATCCTTCCTTCCATATGGAGACCAAAAGACTGAGCATAAACTGCCGAAATAGCTATCAGGAACTTAGATCTCTATAAAAAACCCCACGAAGGCAGCATTGAAATCGAAAAGCCAACAGATCCATATGACCATGAGAATGAAATGATCCGTTATTAATGACAACAGCCAAAATTGAACAACATAAAATCTGAGTAAAATCAATAAATTCACAAAAAGAACTTGCTGGGTTCGAGCAAGAAAAGAAGCTAATGATCGACTTTCAAAAGCACAAATTCCTAAGAAAATTAGCAGAGTACCAATTGAGTTCCCCAGGAAAAGAACCAGGAAGAAATAGCTGCACAAAGAACTAAGCTGCGCCTCAGCAAAAGCGACTGCTGATGATCAAAAGAAAACAACTACAAGTTGTAAAACGAAATGTTTCATAAGATAACAAATAATTAACCCGAATCCGTCCATATTAAAAATAAAAATGCAACTCTTTGCATACATAGCCCAGGAGAAGAAAAAGAACATGATCGAAACCCTAATTTGTCACACTAATATATTTCTGACACAACCGAGACCAAGAACGCGGATCGCGCGATCTTTGTCTCATCTTAGGCATTAATAGACCACACCAGAAGACGGAGGCGGGTCACCAAATCGAACGACAAGACTAGGAAAGAAACCTACGATGAAGCGCTGGTAGAACTTGCGCTTGAAGTGGTCAACGACGTCGGATCGGGCGGCCATGTGAGGCGGGATCAGGATGTTGGAGTAGTACTCCGCCCATCGGGGATCGTTGTCGTAGTCGTACGCCGCCGCCGCGATCCTTTTCAGCCGCTGTGGATCCCTCTCCTCCTCTCCCATAGTCGGCCAGCCACAGACCGAAGTCCTCTCTCTCTCTCTCTCTCTCTCTCTCTCGCTCGCTCTTGTCGATAAGGTAGGAATGCGCGTGACGGGATCGACGGAAAGCGACGACGGCTTCGATGAGGACCGAAGACGAATGATTCGATGCTTCTCTTTGGTCTTGTCGTCGCAGTCGCGGATCTTATTCGGGGGTACGGATCAGATCCGATTAGAACTGGTAATGGATCGAATTTGTGACTCAGTGGATCGGATCCAACCCGATTGGATCAAAATTTTGACCCAAAACATGCGAGTGGCAGCAATTAATCGGATCGGGCGTGAACGGATTCGATTAGAAAAATAGGCACCCGAGTTGAGTTCGTATTCAAATTCAAGTACCTAAACACTTGAAATCTTACCATGGAGCTATAGTACTACTAACTACATTGGCTATCCTTGAAGTACTTGTGTTCTTCCTACTTTGAATTTACATGTTTGCAGCTTGCCAACAAGTTATATATGAGATTAAAAGATGAACATGGGGATAAGGCCCTACATAACCCTCCTCAGATCCAGCATCAATTTTCTTGAATGGAGATCTACAGATGATAACAGAAAACCATGCAACTTATGGAGTTCTTAATGCCATTTCAGTTAGACATGTCTGCAATATAACCACCAATCTTAGAAATGTTACTAATACAGATTAATAGAGTAGCCAGTGATCATTTCAGAAAAAGTCAAATGTAGAACAGGGTAGCTTAATCAATCGGATTATATAGCTAACAAGTAGAGAATTTAATGGCTCAATGAAGCAAAATCTTTTAAACCATCTGACACCAAACATTGGTGTCAGTGTAGCATACAGCAAATTTGCTGCTAAGAAGACTCTACAAAGACAGCCTCAACAGATGCAAAGAATCACCTGCAGTTTAGGAGGAAAAAGAGGTAGGATTTATTCAATGAAACAAAAAAAAAAAAAAAAGGGTTGAGACTATATATACTTTTACAATTATGTTTTGGATCTAATTACAACAAAATTGATACAGAAAATGATTGAAAGGGAACAATCGTTTAGCTAGTTCGACTGCAATCACCACTGTAATCCTTGCTGGCGAATCCCATCCTCTGAAATATTCTGATTTCTTCAGACTGTGGAGATGAATTAAAGGTTTCACTATGGCCTGGCTGGATGCCATTGTTTATATCTAAATCGGATAAACCATCAAGAGCTCTGGCCACCTAAAATCATTCACAATTTACAGAAAATATCAGTATGCAGTTTTTCTTCTAGTGCAGAGTTAAGTATTTTTCGTATTTCATATGTTCGCTGTACGACAATCTTCACTCGACCCTCTCACTGACCGGAAGACCACATGTAGTGGCACAACCTGTCAGTGGCAGGATGTCAAATTAGGTTGTCTGGAGAATAGGTGTATCAATTATTTATCTTGGCGATCATCTCTGCAATCTTAGTTTATTTGTCTATACTAATCAGACCTTACCTGACCCATTCGAGGCCTCATATCTGATGAATGACGAGTGCATGCAGCTGCGACTTCGATCATACGAAACATCTCATCTTTGTTATAGTTTCCATCGAGTCTAGGATCTGGCAGATCTCCAAGATCTTCGTTTTCAAGTGCTTGAATAAGCAATGGTCGAGCCTGAGATAAGATAGCAGTTGAATTGAGAATCTTGAAAATGTTTTTAAGATAATTTCAATGCAAAATCTCAGGCTGCACAACAGAAAAACATAGAATTATAAAAGAAGATTGGAAAAGATTGGCGTAACACAGTAATAGTTTCTACAACGATGTGCAGCTGCCTTCGATGTAGGCAGAAAGATCACAATTTAGTAGCATAAGATCCATATGTTATAGATCTGATAAACAGACTTCAGACTGTTGATATATAGATATGAACCACATGAATGCAAAATCTCTGTATGAACAAAATATCACAAAACTTCACCTTACGGTTCCTTAAAGCCCACATGAGCAGTTTAGGCCAATACTGCAATGATCATTACAAATAGAAAAAACATAGAAGGGAACTCTCACAAAATAACATCACAATCTCCTAAAATTCTTAGTGAAACATGTAGACAAGATTTGATATCTATCCTTCTAGTCTGAAGAGTAGGCTCTCAACATGTTTTCAATGTGCTGATGAGGAAGCAAATTGAACAGAAGAAGCTCTCAACCACTTCATACCTGCTCATAGTCACTATTGAATCCTACTTTATTCCTACTTCTCCTGAAATGTAGTGTGCCAAATGTAATTTGTATCTTTTTCCACTGTCATTACAACACCTGAGGTTGACAGTCTACCATATTATACTCCCAAGTGTCATCCTCTCATGGTCATCCACAACCAAACAGTATGTGGTTCATGGCTCAGACTGCAGACAAAAGGTCTTTTCATTTTCATTTTGACTTGGACCCACTAGGAAAACTCACATGTTCTTCCTCTTCATTCCATATAAATGTGAGAAACAGCTCCAACCACAACACCAAAAGCAGGTGACACTTCTCAAAAACTGAATGTGAACCACTTTAGTATGCAACATTTTTTATATCCCTGTAACTTAGGCAAGGATACATAAAACAAAACATTAATAATTATGTCTCGCCTATGAATGAACGAAAGCTGAGGAAACTAATAACACTGCAAGAGCTGCATGCTCCAATATGCAAAGGAACATGATCAGCCGAAGTGGAACAGATGTGGATAACAAGATGAGGAGATTCTGTAGAAGACTGGTAATAAGGAAATGTTATACTTCAGGATTAGAAGAAGATAAAAAACAAGATGACAAAGAGAAAACCATCGATTACAATTATCCTGCACTAGTATAACATGAGGAGAAATCTCGTCCTATTAAGCAGCAAGGATACCAAGACAACTTCTTGCAAATGTAAAAACAAATTTTTGCAAGAAATAGATTAGGTAGGATTACATACAAAGAGAATATGCAATGCAATAGATGAGAGTGTGAAAAGAGAGCCCTGGCTTTAGAAATAATGAATGTTTCTTTCCCAAACTGAATGTCGCAGTATTCTAACTGCTAATGTGCACTTGATACTACAAAAAATTGTGAAATGTTGCAGATATAGAGTTTACCCATTCAACAAGACTCTCATCTCCCAAAGGTTGAGACGTATCAACAGGCTTCCGTCCTGTAACAAGTTCTAAAAGAACCACACCAAAAGAATACACATCAGATTTAGCAGTTAACTTTCCACTTCTCGCATACTCTGGAGCTAGGTATCTGCAAGAACAACACATCATCAATTCTGCAAGTGTTAGTGAAGCTTCTAGTCTATAGGTTAACAAGGTATCCAAGTTTCATAATGTTCACCTACCCAAATGTTCCCATTACACGTGTGGTCACATGTGTGTTAGTATCCATAGCTGACTTTGCAAGACCAAAATCAGAAACCTAATACACCAGAACAAATCAGTTACAAGCTTGACCAAAACATTTTAGGCAACATTAGCAACACTATATGTTCAGAGCAAGCATGTCGTGGATAACCTGAGATTCAAAGTTGTAATCTAAAAGAATATTTGAGGACTTTATATCTCTGTGGATTATCCGAGGATGACCTGACAGAAAAAATTAAATTGACCCAAATTGCTATGTTAGTGCATATTCTTCAAGGAGAAATTGTACTATGCAACAAGAAAGGGGATAAGAAATTACAATCTTCATGAAGGTATGCTATTCCACGAGCTGCACCAGCAGCAACCTTAAGCCTTATTGTCCATTCCATTACTGGCCTTCCTTTCCCTGCAAAAGCAACTCCATCTAAGAATGCTCACTGCATATGCAATTTGATGGGGAGATTCTAGATGTTTGTGCAACTTATTCTGAGGCTGTAAAAATGAGTAGCTGATAGGAGAGAGATTATTTCTTACCATGAAGATGATGATAAAGAGTTCTATTGGGCACGTAGTCATAGACAAGCAGTCTCTGGTTCTCTGATATACAGTATCCTACAAGTGAAACCAGGTGGCGATGGTGTACACGACTAATAATTTCAACTTCTGCTTTGAATTCACGCTCTCCTTGTGCACCATCAACTTTGAGCTGCTTCACGGCCACTTCCCTTCCGTCCAGTAAGAGTCCTTTATATACACAACAAGATCCACCTCTACCTAACAGATTCTGAGTTGAAAAGTCGTTTGTAATGAGTGATAGCTCCTCCAATGTAAACCACAATTTTGTGTGACCTAACCCTGGTTCCATTGCTGAGTAAGGGAAGCCATAACTCACACCAGACCCATGTCTTACAAGAGGATTTGATGATCTTGAATGGGATAACTCTAACAAGGAAAGACAAAACCTGATTAGTCTAACAGCTGATCCCAGGATGGAATTGGACATTTTCCTGTAGTTCCATAAGCTTTGTAACTTGTGATTATCTAATGTTGAAGTCACAAATAACATGTTTTCCCTTACACATGCTCATTTTTGAGTCGATAAAATGGAAATTTCAGGCCTTACCTGACATATGTGAAGATATTGTTGAAGCCATAGCAAGATTTCCACCATGTCGAGGAGGTTCAACTGGCTTCTTTCTCTTCTTCACAAGCCACACAGCTGCTCCAACAAAAGTAAGCATCACAAGACCTGCTACAACAGCAAATGTTGCAACAGATTCAGCAGTACTTATGGTGCCTCTCGGGGAGTGGCTGCTACGTTTTATGGAACCTGCATTTTTTGTGGGATTGGATGACTTTGTGGTGTTGGGCTTAACTGGAGTAGCTGAAGGTAGTGATGGCAGGTTTCCACGGGGCACGGGAGAAGATAAAGGTGGAGTATAATTGCTAATAGATGGAAAAGGAGAAGGTGGGAGCACTTTAGGTGGAGGTGCCAATGAACTCAAAGGTGGCACATGCGATGGTGGTGGTGGTGGCGATTGATAGTAGATTGGTAATATTGGAGGCATAACAGCTGGTGAAGGTGACAATGGCAGCACTGGCGGTGGAGGTGATGACAACGGAGGAGGAGGAGGAGGATGGGATTCCGGTGGTGGCGGCGACAAGGATTTTGGTGGTGGAGAAAAGGCATCAAGTGGAGCACTTGGTGGCTCAGAAGCTGGCGGTGGTGCAGTTGGAAAAGGTGGCGGTAGGGGAGGGGATGAAGGGGGATCGGCAATGGAAGAAGGCGACGGGATCCAAGTCGGCGATGGGCTGCAATACCTACTGGGCTGAGTTTGTGGTGGTGGAATGACATCCGGTGGCGGCGGCGGCGGCGACGCATAGTGGAAAGACGCCATCTCTTTCTTCCAATGCACCATCATGACAACAAACCAACTCCGGTCTCTACCAAGAATGCTCAGAAGAGCATCAGCAACACCATTTCCATCAGGAGTCTTTCTCGAAGGCTGGCGAACTCAACAGAGCTTCATACCTCCATGAATGCAACAGCATTTCTTCGCACACCCACAACCAGAATCAGCGAAACTCTAAACCAATTCACCCCATCAGAGATCATCATCCCAAATCTTATGGTGCTGCAATGGAAATGCTCTGCTCCAACGTGAGACCAAGTGACTACACCAGTCTGAATGCTCAAGATCTATGTCCGCTTAAACGTCAACACATTCCAAAAAGATTTCAACACCTACTTGTAGCAGCAACAGCGAATCGCCCAAAACCTACAACTAACTTTAGTCAGAAAATAAAAACCCGTCAAAAATCGATCTCTTATGTAGAAAATCGTCACGAAAAGATCAAATCCACACCGTACGGTTTGATATCAGCTCCAGCAAGAAAATGAGGGAGATTCCCCAAAAATTTCTAGTTTCTGGCCCCCCGGAACTCATAAAGATCCAACCTTTCTAAAAGGTCCTCTCTCCAAAGACCAGTCGGTGCATTATTCCGGATCTAAAAAAAGCCAAATCTCACAATGTAAAAACCACGCCGCCGCAAGAACAAGCCACTCTGAGGAAGAGGAGGAAGCAAAAAAAAGAACCCGCCTTTGCAGATCCTTCGGCTCCTCCTCGCCCTGGTGTACTAGTTCTGGGAGAGCGCGAGATGCAGGTAGCAGTTCCGGAAGCCGCGTTTGGAGGTATTACCAGCTGGAAGGCAAGACGAGGAAGCTTTTTATATTACGGCGATGAAATTATTGTATCCTCTTTCTGCCCGCCAATGCCAGCTTTCTTTAACGAGTGTGAAGACGAACCTGATATGATCATATAGTCGAAATTTTATCTCCGTTTTGGATACCAAAACACCAGTTTAAATTCTATGTATTTGAAACAAATACAATTATATATGTGAACAATAACATGATACCAAACACCCTTTTACTGTTGATTCATTGAGAAGGCAAAGACTGGATTTCTTGGCTGCCTTCATTGGAAGAATACAAAGAATCCCCACAGGTTTCTGTTGTGTCTGATCTGTTCTGACATCGATGGATGGAGAGACCCCACTCTTGTTCATTATTTCCTGCAAAAGCTGTGTTGATAAGTAATTTGAAAGAGTCATATATCACATACCAGAAGAAAAAAGAGGAGTTGATTGCAAATCAATTGAGCACAGTATTAGTTCCTTTTTTTATTTGTGAATTAATCAGTCTATAGACTAAAATTTAGGCACCAAATAGAATTAATTCCAATGTTTGTTCCTCATCCAATCTGTTCTTAACTCTCAGAACTGATGGATCCACTCCGTGGGTTTCTTCCACAGAAACCTGCAAGCTAAAAGTATGCTCCTTTCTGTGTGCTTGGATTCTCTCATCATCTTTGTTGCTTCAACTCATCATCTCCATGGTGATTAAATACACAGAATCTGTACTTTGTTTCACATGGCCATGTCATTCTTGACTGGTCCCTTCACAGTCTTCTAAGATACGTATTCTCCCCTCATCCTCAACAAGTTATATTCTGAAACTCAATGAACTATCCATCTTGGATGCCTTGCAGAAGTCCATCTTGGAGCAGCAGGGAGAGCATCCGAAGGTGCTTGCTGGCTTCGACAAAGTCCACTGCCTCACTGTCTCGATTCACTGCCAGTTCATAAGCAATCATTGCTGAACCTCACACATAAGTAATCATTGTTGTACGAGTCTTGACATATCATCCGGAAAAGAAAGCTTAATGCCTTTGAAGACATCTCGGGATCTCAATATCGTATTGGACTGATGTTGCCAATGAGATTACCGAAACCGACATGTAAAATCTTGATCTAAGGCAACACTATCAAAGGCTGAGTGGCTGCTTAGACTGCCGCATGAAATTGGAGGATCGGATTGGCAAATGCTCGTTAATTTTCTTCTCATTTTCTAGGATTAGGTTTGACCAGAGCTTTAGAATTGATTCAAATGCCTACTAGCTGGATCGACAATGATATGAACCACATGTCAAGAAGAACAATGTAGTAATCTGCCTCCCTGGCCCTTACGGCCCTGGCCATCAAGGAAGACGAGAAGTCAACTCCGTGGCAATATCTTCTTCCGTTTCTTTAGATCTGACCAAGTATTCAGTTCTCAGATAACTTTTCTACGGAGAAAGTCTCAAAATATCGGGGAATTCTTCTCCCATGTGCATTAGTTTACGCGTACTTTGGACAAGTCGAATAAGGACCAGGAATTCATTTAGTCAACCATGCAGATACAGCATAGTTTGGATTGAGAGTTCAGGCAGGAAGAAGACGAAGAAAGCTGTCTGGCTAACACGATTCCGTTGTCGTAGTCAAATACTTATCATCTTGTGGATTGAATTCACGATGTATTCCATTCAACTGTCATCAGCTACTCTGTTCCTATTTATTGGAAACGGCAAAGCCGAAGTAGAAGACCAAGCGAGAGAGAGAGAGTTGCGCAGTTGCAGCAATGGCGAAGGCGGAGCAGCAGGTGGTGCTCTCTCGGATTCTACTATTGTTGCTGGTGTTCCACCCCCTGGTCAACGTTCTCTCCAACAAGGAAGGTATACGATCTCTCTCTCTCTCTCTCTCTCTCTCTCTCTCTCTCTCTCTCTCCCATTCCATGTTCTCAATATCGCCACAATGTTGACTGTAGTCTTCAACCTCTTATTGGGATTCTTTGACGCTTCTCTACTACAGTTTTTATGTTTTTGTTCGTAATGATTGTGGAGTTTCCACCTCAACAGTTGATGCATTGTATAGCCTGAAGACCAACCTCATTGATCCTGACAATGTTCTGCAAACTTGGGAGCCCAATACTGTCAATCCATGCAAATGGTTTCACGTCACATGTAACAATGAGGACAGTGTTATAAGAATGTAAGCACACAATTTGTTGGACCATTCCATTGCTTCTGTTCATCCTTTTTCTTCAGAAAACATAATGCAAGCACAACTCGTTTCAGCGATCTTGGACATGCCTCATTGTCTGGTCATCTTGTCCCACAGCTTGGTCAACTTAGTAATCTGCAATACCTGTAAGTTAATGCCTCTTGTTGATTTCTATGGTATAAGTAACATTTAATGTAGTTGTTGATGGGGATATATCGCGGAAATAACCTTTGTATATGAACAAGTACTAGAAGACCATAATACGTAGCGGAATTAAATGGAAATACAATCAAACAGAACACCAAGATATACGTGGAAAACCTCTTCAATGTGAAGGGTAAAAACCACGGGGCAAACTAGAGATAATCCACTATGAGAATAATGAATATACAAATCTCAATCTCTTGCCCAAAACCCTAGCAACAACCACAAGAGAATAACTGGGATACAAGGATCACGTCACTGCTCACAATATCTAAAACCTCCCCAAGTAATCACAGCAAGAGTCTACTGTAGATTCGATCTAACCTGAGATGAGAACACTGCTAGATGATTGAGAACAGTCTCTCTGTGTTGTCCTTGTCTTCTTCCCTTTCTTTCTCTTCCTTTTCTGCCTTGTTCTCCTTCTTCTTTTTGGAATCTCGTGGCTGTGTAGATCTCCCACGTTGCTGCCTTATTTAAGCCTTTTTCTGCCTCTAAAACGTAGCCACCACACCCCCCTAATCTTAATTAGGGTTAGGTTAAGAGGGGGTGTGGGCTGTGGGCTGCCCAAGCCCACTATGGGCTGAATATGTGGGCTGCTAGCCCAACAACCTCCCCCTTCAGCCCATAAGGGAGGTTGTCCCATGACTCCTCAATGTGAAGCCATGCCGATCAGCTGTCGGCATATCTCCTGTCTTTCTTTTGGTAAGGTCTTCGTCAACATGTCTGCTCCGTTGTTATCTGTATGAACTTTCTGAAGCTGCAATTGCTTCTCTTCAAATACATTTCGAATCCAGTGGTATCTGACATCTATATGCTTTGACTTGGAATGAAACATTGGGTTCTTACACAAATGGATGGCACTCTGGCTGTCACAATGCACCACATAATTTTCCTGTTTCAGCCCCAATTCTTATAAGAATTCTTTCATCCATAACATTTCTTTGCGTACCTCTGTAGCAGCAATATATTCTGCTTCTGTGGTAGAGAGAGCAATACACCTTTGCAATCTGGATTGCCATGACATAGCTTCCCTTGCAAAAGTAAGTATATAACCTGAAGTAAACTTCCTCGTATCTATATCTCTTGCCATATCTGCATCTGTGTAACCTGTCAACACAGGTGGTCCACCTCCAAAGCTTAAACAAACCTTAGAGCTCCCTTTGAGATATCTAAAAATCCACTTCACTGCTGCCCAGTGCTCTTTACCTGGATTTGTAAGAAATCTGCTAGTAACACCCACTGCATATGCGATGTCCGGCCTCGTACATACCATTGCGTACATTAAACTTCCAACTGCTGAAGCATAAGGAATCTTTTGCATTTTCTCCTTCTCCTCATCACTTGACGGACTCTGTTCTGAGCACAACTTGAAGTGACCTGCAAGAGGAGAACCAACTGGTTTTGCATTGCTCATACTGAATCTTTCCAATACCTTTTCAATGTACTTCTCCTGTGACAACCAAATCTTCTTATTTTTCCTATCACGAGAAATCTGCATACCCAGTATTTTCTTTGCTGGCCCCATGTCCTTCATTGCAAAAGACTCACTCAGTTCCTTCTTCAACCTGTCAATGTTAGACATATCTTTTCCAAGAATAAGCATGTCATCAACATAAAGTAGGAGAATAATAAAATCCTCACCAAACCATTTGATATACACACAACGATCTGAAGCCGTTCTTTTGTATCCATTTTCTATCATAAATGAATTAAACTTTCTGTACCACTGTATTGGAGCTTGCTTCAGCTCATACAAGCTCTTCTTCAACTTACAGACAAAGTTCTCTTTACCTTTGACTTTGAAGCCTTCTGGTTGCTCCATATAAATTTCCTCCTCCAAATCACCATGAAGGAAAGCTGTCTTCACATCTAACTGCTCAACCTCCAAGTCCTGGCTAGCAGCAATACCAAGAGCAACACGAATAGAAGACATTTTAACAACAGGAGAAAATATCTCTTCAAAGTCAATACCTTTCTTTTGACCAAAGCCTTTCACAACCAATCTAGCTTTGTACTTTGGTTGAGAACAATATTCTTGAGTCTTCAACCTGAAAACCCACTTGTTCTTTAAGGCCTTCATTCCATTTGGTAGCAGTACCAAATCATAAGTGTGGTTCTTCTTAAGAGCATCCATCTCTTCCTGCATAGCAACTAACCACTTCTCTTTCTGCTCACTTTCAACTGTTTCCTGGTAACACTCTGGTTCACCTGCATCAGTAAGCATCACATACTCATCTGTAGAGTATCTTCTGGAAGGTTGACGTTGTCTAGAAGATCTTCTCAACTGAGGTTCTGTTGGAACTTGCTCTCCAACTTCTTCTTGCTCCACATGTCCTACAGGTAGATCAACATTAGGCTCTACACTATCTTCCTGCACATCTCCCCCATCACCCTGATATACTGGAGGAGTAACTGGGTCACAATCTGCTAATCATTCTGCAGAAGTCTTGGCTGGTGCCTTCTTCTTCAAATCCTCAAAGGTTTGATCCTCAAAGAAGACCACATCTCTGCTCCTGAACACTTTCTGCTTTTCTGGATCCCAAAGCTTGTAACCAAAATGATCATGTGAGTAGCCAAGAAAAATACATTCTTTAGTCTTACCATCCAGCTTGGACCTCTCATTATCTGGAACATGTGCAAATGCACGACAACCAAACACTCTCAAATGCTTGTAGGAAACATTTTTTCCTAACCATACGTGCTCTGCAACATCACCATCTAGGGCTGTACATGGTGATAAGTTGATCACATCAACTGCAGTCCTCAAAGCCTCATCCCAAAACCTTTTGGGTAGCTTGGCCTGTGAAAGCATACATCTGATCTTTTCCATGATGGTGCGGTTCATCCTCTCTACAATAGCATTATGCTGAGGTGTACCAGGAACTATCATCTCATGTTGGATCCCATGTGACCTGCAATAATCATTAAACAATCCTGTATACTCACCACCATTATCTGATCTTTGAAACTCTTTGAAAACATTAATCACCTGATCTTTGGTCTTCAAAGCATAGGCCCAAACTTTCCTGGAAAAATCATCTATAAAAGTGACAAAATAAAGTGCACCACTGATACCAAGGACATCAACAGATCCACCAGGAGTTTTTGTCCTCAAAGGACCACATACATCTGTATAAACACGGTCTAAGACATGCATTTTTCTAGACAAAGCAGGACTAGCAAATGAAACTCTATGTTGTTTACCAGCCAAACAATCAATACAAGGGTTTAGATGTATACCTCTGAGATCTGGTAATACCTTGAGCTTGCAGCCCCTTCTCGCTCATGTGTCCCAGTCTCCTATGCCACAACTCCATGCTGAAGCCTTTGTCTGTAGCATTTAACTGCTCACCATAAGCTTTAGCCTGCAACCTGTATAAGGTATGACATTTCTTTCCACTAGCCATAACAAGAGAACCCTTACTGAGCTTCCATTGCCCTCTGTGAAATCTGCTTTCATAGTCTTCATCATCCAGTCTTCCAACTGAAATTAAATTCAGCCTCAAGTCAACCACATGCCTCACATCCTTAAGTACCAACTTGCAACCAAGGTTGGTCTTTAAATGGATATCACCCATGCCGATGATGTCTGCTGTGCCATAGTTACCCATCTTGACAACACCAAAATTTCCAGACCTGTATGTAGCAAAAAACTCTCTCCGTGGTATAACATGATAAGAAGCACCTGTGTCAATCACACACTCAAGATCCTGACACACACAAGAAAAAATATCATCAGAAGGAGACAAAATCAAATAATCACCACCCTGCACTGTAGTTGTAGTATTATCTTTTGACTCTGTAGACTCCACTTCTTTTCCCTTTTTCTTGCTCTTCTTAGGTTGCTTACATTGGTTCTTGTAATGTCCTTTCTCACCACAGTTATAGCAAACAATATCTTTTCTTGATCTTGACTTGCTCCTACCCATGCGTGAACTGCTTCTAGACTTTGACTTTCCTCTGTTCTCTGAGATAAGTTGCTGAACTCTTCCTTCTCAACTCCTCATTCAACAAACTGCTTGTTACTTGATTCATAGTGACAACACCATCTGGCGCAGAATTACTAAGGGAAACCACCAATGTCTCCCAACTTTCTGGTAATGAACTGAGAAGTAACAATGCCTGCAACTCATCATCAAGAGACATTTTCATAGAGGATAACTGGTCAGTAATACTCTGCATTTCATTCAAATGCTCAGCAATAGAAGCACCCTCTCTATATTTTAGGTTCACAAGTTTTCTGATTAAAAAAGCTTTGTTCCCAGCTGTTTTTCTTTCATAGAGACTTTCCAATTTTTTCCAAAGAGAATATGCAGAAATTTCAGTAGAAACATGGTGAAAGACACTATCATCAAGCCACTGTCGAATAAACCCAACTGTTTTTCGATCTAACATCTTCCACTCATCATCTGTCATAGTTGTGGGTTTTGCACTATCCCCCTACAAAGGTCCATACAAATCTTTGCAATACAAGAGATCTTCCATTCTTGGTTTCCATATCATCCAATTATTTCCATTTAAACTAATCATGCGAGAAACATTACTGGCCTCCATGTTCAAATACAAATTAAATCACTACAACCCTGCTCTGATACCAGTTGATGGGAATATATCACAAAAATAACCTTTGTATATGAACAAGTACTAGAAGACCATAATACGTTGCAGAATTAAATGGAAACACAATCAAACAGAACACCAAGATATACGTGGAAAACCTCTTCAATGTGAAGGGTAAAAACCACGAGGCAAACTAGAGATAATCCACTATGAGAATAATGAATATACAAATCTCAATCTCTTGCCCAAAACCCTAGCAACAACCACAAGAGAATAACTGGGATACAAGGATCACGTCACTGCTCACAATATCTAAAACCTCCCAAGTAATCACAGCAAGAGTCTACTGTAGATTCGATCTAACCTGAGATGAGAACACTGCTAGAGATTGAGAACAGTCCTCGCGTTGTTCGTGTCTCTTCCCGTTCGTTCTCTCCCTTTTCTGCCTTGTTCTCCTTCTTCTCTGGAATCTCGTGGCTTGTAATCTTCCACGGTGCTGCCTTATTAAGCCTTTTTTCTTGCCTCTAAAATGCAGGCCAACACACCCCCCTAATCTTATTAGGATTAGTAAGAGGGGGTGTGTTCTGTGCTCCCATACCCCACTATGGGCTGAATATGTGGGCTGCCGAGCCCACTTTTTACATTGTTTAGTTAGTTTTATTACTTGATATTAGATTTTTTTTATAGACCTGTCTTTATTGATTGAAATTTCAATATAAGAACACTAATAAAAACATCCCACATGTATAGAAATTGATTGCTTTCTCTGATTACTGAGTGAGAACATTCATTGACTAAAGGCATAGTGTTAATGCAATGCTGCAGCATATTCTTTTCTTACAAAGGAATTTTGCAACTACTTTTACTTATTTCTAATAATCGGAGTGTTTAACTCCATGATTACCCTTTACTGTGGGAATTCAAATGTTCCCAATGCTAATGTTTCTGGTGATATGCTGGATTAGTGCAGTAATTCAGCACTAGTTTGATATGTCAATATTAACTTGGTATCGTCGATATGCCATGTACCAGTATTGTATCTTTAGTATCAACCATCAAGGTCAAATTACCAGGTTTATTTTACCTGGTAACATCTGTTTCAGCAAATTTTGAGATGTGTTTTAGCTATTTATTAAACATCAATATACCATGTATCAGTATCAGAATAGGTAAATACTGTTCGGATTTGGTTGGTCCAGTTTGATGTTTGAATCCTTGGTATCAGCAGTCAAGGTTAGAAATTGCCAAGATAAGATGGATTGGCTGAATTGAATTATGATCAGTACAGCCAAGGCCAAGATCGATCAGATCAAATTAGTACAATCAAACAGAACACCAAGATATACGTGGAAAACCTCTTCAATGTGAAGGGTAAAAACCACGAGGCAAACTAGAGATAATCCACTATGAGAATAATGAATATACAAATCTCAATCTCTTGCCCAAAACCCTAGCAACAACCACAAGAGAATAACTGGGATACAAGGATCACGTCACTGCTCACAATATCTAAAACCTCCCAAGTAATCACAGCAAGAGTCTACTGTAGATTCGATCTAACCTGAGATGAGAACACTGCTAGATGATTGAGAACAGTCTCTCTGCGTTGTCCTTGTCTTCTTCCCTTTCTTTCTCTTCCTTTTCTGCCTTGTTCTCCTTCTTCTCTTTGGAATCTCGTGGCTGTGTAGATCTTCCACGTTGCTGCCTTATTTAAGCCTTTTTCTGCCTCTAAAATGCAGCCACCACACCCCCCTAATCTTAATTAGGATTAGGTTAAGAGGGGGTGTGGGCTGTGGGCTGCCCAAGCCCACTATGGGCTGAATATGTGGGCTGCCAGCCCAACAGTTGTTACATTGTTGTATTTAGTTTTATGTACTTGATATGTAGATTTTATTTTTATGAGAACTGTCTTTTATTGATTGAAATTTCAATATGAAGAACACATAATAAAAACATCCCACATGTATAGAAAAACCTATTGATCTTCACAGAGTTTCACACCTTGGATCTCTGAATCCTACAGAATGAGATGTTGTTTCACGGAATTACGGTTCTGAAACTTTGGTTCATGTAAATTGATTGCTTTCTCTGATTACTGAGTGAGAACATATCATTGACTAAATCTATTGCTTATTATATTCTTTGGAATAATTCAATTTCATCTACCGTTTCTTGACAGGGAACTCTTCGGCAATAACTTTAGTGGTTTAATACCAGGTGTGCTTGGAAATCTAACCAACCTTGTGAGCTTGGATCTTTACTCGAACAATTTCAATGGTGCAATACCTGTCTCTCTGGGGAATCTCTCAAAGCTCCGAATTCTGTATTTGCTCATTCTTTGACTCGTTCATCTGATAAATTTTCTTCATTCCTGTTTATTCATGCTTCATCAATTTTATTTCTTAACATGCTTGATTAAGGAAAAAATCATTTGAATTTTCTTTTCAGTTCCCGATAATTAATTAGGACAATCAAACAAGTATCTCCTGTATTCTGGATCATCACTCGTATATATTTAAATTCTGCTTATATTACCTGTAGATGTGGTACTACTGCCAATATTATTGAAGTTCTTTACTTTGTCAGTGTAGACTAATTTATCTGAAAGTTAACTATCAATTAACGAAAGGCATAGTGTTAATGCAATGCTGCAGCATATTCTTTTCTTACAAAGGAATTTTGCAACTACTTTTACTTATTTCTAATAATCGGAGTGTTTAACTCCATGATTACCCTTTACTGTGGGAATTCAAATGTTCCCAATGCTAATGTTTCTGGTGATATGCTGGATTAGTGCAGTAATTCAGCACTAGTTTGATATGTCAATATTAACTTGGTATCGTCGATATGCCATGTACCAGTATTGTATCTTTAGTATCAACCATCAAGGTCAATAATTGTCAATATCAGAGAGATTAGCTGAATCTAGTCCTGATATGTACAGCGAAGGCCATGATCAATCAAGGTCAAATTACCAGGTTTATTTTACCTGGTAACATCTGTTTCAGCAAATTTTGAGATGTGTTTTAGCTATTTATTAAACATCAATATACCATGTATCAGTATCAGAATAGGTAAATACTGTTCGGATTTGGTTGGTCCAGTTTGATGTTTGAATCCTTGGTATCAGCAGTCAAGGTTAGAAATTGCCAAGATAAGATGGATTGGCTGAATTGAATTATGATCAGTACAGCCAAGGCCAAGATCGATCAGGATCAAATTAGTACAAATAGTTCACCTGGTATCATTCTGTTTCGGCACACTCTAAGGTGTTTTTCATGCATCCCATAAAGATCAATATATTCTGGTCATAATTAAAACTAATTATGATCTTTAGTTATTGGCATATTGAATGTGAAGAATGCATGCTTTTTATTATTTTTCTCGCTTTCCTCTGACATTATGAAGTATAATTCCTAATTTTCTTTTTTTTTTTGTGTGCAAGGATAGTCGGCTAAACAACAATAGCCTCTCTGGTTCTATTCCATACTCTTTAACCTATATCACCTCCCTCCAAGTCCTGTAAGTTCATCGATGCATTTTGCGTTTGGACTACACCATAATTATTTTGTGAATTCTGTTATCTTCTGGACAAAACAACCTATCATATATATGCAGAGATTTATCAAACAACAACCTATCAGGAGAAGTTCCATCAAGTGGCTCCTTTGCTCAATTCACTCCTAAAAGGTTATTTGCTGATAAACAATACAAAGATCCAAGACTTTCTTTAGAAATTTGTGAAGATAAAACAAGTGCTTACCATCTAGATATAATTTTGCAGCTTTGCTAACATCCTCTACTATGTGGTACTCTTGACTGCAAAGCCTTGCCTGGGTGCTCTGCATTTCTCCAACTTCCACCATATGCTGTTGCTCCTACACATGTCATCATAGTCGATGCATTTTGCGTTTGGACTACACCATAATTATTTTGTGAATTCTGTTATCTTCTGGACAAAACAACCTATCATATATATGCAGAGATTTATCAAACAACAACCTATCAGGAGAAGTTCCATCAAGTGGCTCCTTTGCTCAATTCACTCCTAAAAGGTTATTTGCTGATAAACAATACAAAGATCCAAGACTTTCTTTAGAAATTTGTGAAGATAAAACAAGTGCTTACCATCTATATATAATTTTGCAGCTTTGCTAACAATCCTCTACTATGTGGTACTCTTGCTGCAAAGCCTTGCCTGGGTGCTCCTGCATTTTCTCCACTTCCACCATATGCTGTTGCTCCTACACCAATGTCATCATAAGTATGCAATGAAGAGCTTGGCCAGATTGTGCTCTTATAGAATCACTTAATAAAGCATGCATCTGCTTATATATGTAACTGCTTATTCTTGAATAAGTTGAAGGGTTCTACTATTAGAATGATTTAAATTTATGTGCCATGTAACTGGAAATTATCCTGAAATAAGAAAGCACCGTTGCATTATAAACTCGAATATTATTTGATGGAGATGCATGTATGTTGTGTTTATGTTCTTCACCTGTTATGATTTTTTTTTTTTGTGTATTTCCTGTTAATCTCTTTTCAATTGCCATTTTCCATGATGTCTCCTAACATTTGGTTTTTTTTTTTTTTTTCACCTCTTTGCTTTAAATTATTTCTAGGAATATAGGAATGGAACTTCCCGATTGCAGGAGTTGATATTGGCAAATTTTAAGACTTTTCTAACTGTCAGACATTTTTGTTTTCTGAAAATAGAAAAAACTGCTCAAAGCAGGATGCTCAAACCAATGTAAGATCCGAGAAGGATCGGCCTATGCAGTTGTTTTCGGTGACTCAAACCTTGATGATCCAAGTAAAAATTGAACAACCTTATCATCACAAGAAGACTTGTTCTTTTTTAAAAGGATAAGTGCAAGAGCAGCTTTGATTAACATGAAGAAAAATTCAAATCCACTTATTGCAATTTTCTCTTTAAAATGATGCATCTCAAATTACTCAAATCAAGGAACCAACTCATGTGCCTGGCAATCATTACCACTTGAGATCTTGCTTCATGTTTATGAATACTCTTTAATGAGTTGAAATGCACCTATTTCCATTCTGTAAGCTGTAATGCCCATCATCAAGCTTCCAACATTTCAGCCTCCACCTATCTATTCTTAGGTTTCAAGTCAAGATTCTCTTCTTTTTTTTTTGGTCTAAACAAGTTAATAGGATCCCATGCTTATTCATGTGAATCCTAGAAGAAATTGCTCATGCTTATTGATGATGACTAAAACCATATGATCTTTTGATGACCCCACAATTGGGTCCCACTTGATCCAATTAGAAAAAGATTTTTGTATCTACATCCTTGCAAAGCTAAAAAATCTACATATTTAATATCCATATTGTTCCTACAATTTTAAAATCTTATTGTGGTAAAAAAAAGGTAATTAAGGTATTTAAATTATCTTTGTTTCAGGTTAGCTACTGAGAATCATGGTTGATAATGATTAACTAAGAGTTTTGCCAAGTGACTTCACACGCAAACAAACCCATAGTTCAGACTTTGCATCTGAAGATTAATGTTAATCTTAGGGTGAAACAAAATCAAGAATAGTAATGATGGTTGGCATCATGAAGATTAATATCAATCTTCCGAAAAATGGAATCATTTAGTATCTTGAAGTCAAGATTATGCGTTAAGAGGATAACTGATCTGAGACAAAATAAATAAGTAAATAAATGAATAATAAAATAAAAAATGGTATTATCTACTTAAATGTACAAGAAATGACAAATTATCAGTTTAAGTCCCTGCACAATGTAATGTTCTCATCAAAATCTTTCTATGGACTTGCTTTAAAGTGCAAATTTGCATTTAGTAATAATCTACATTGCTTAATTTGTCATTTCTCAAGTAGGGACATGAGCTGAACTTTTCTAGCAAATATCATATATTGTGGCTTTTGTGGCTTCACTTGGTTCAAATAATGAAAATATCATATATTCCAAAGAAAAAAAACAGAATCATAATTTTTAGAGTTAACACAATGGGTCAAATAGCTAAAAACATAATCAAATCCTTTTAACTCTCTCAAAATTTAATACTAATCATTTGTGAAGCTGCTATTGCATCCCTCAAAATCTATGAAATCTGTATCTATCCACTAGCACATAGCACTCAACATTTTCTTTTATGAAAAATACTTATTCTGAAATATCTTGATGATCTTGAACTTAAAATCATATTAGTGTTGGAAATCTTGGGGGCGATATCACATGCACAGCAGAAGAACAGAGAACAAAATCCCCAATTCCCTAAAGGTTTGTTCGTCATCGTACGAAGATTGATGTACAAAAATTCGCGAAACTTAAAACTGCGTATAGAGTAGATTGTGTTACCTAAGGAGATCGTATATCCCTGTATCCCTGCAGATCTCTAGGAGAGGGTGAAAGAGGTCAAGCGCCCTCCTCTCTAGTGGTGACTCACATAGCAAGACTGCGATGATACTCCTCAAAACTTCAGGCCTGCTCTGAGATGGAGAGAGGGAGGAGAATAGGAGAGGTAAGTAAAGGCTCTAGCCTATGTGTTGGGCTGGCAGCCCACATTCAGCCCATGGTGGGCTTTATCAGCCCACAGCCCACCTCCTCACTTAACATAACCATAATTCATATTAGGGGAGTGTGGGTGGCTGCGAAAAGGGGGCAGAAAAAAGCAGAATTTTGGCAGCGGCATCTTGATTAAAAGAAGAGGAGAACAAGATAGAAAAATAAGAGAAAGAAAGGGAAGAAGACAATGACAACACAGAGAGACTATTCAATCATCTAGCAATGCCTTCATCTCAGGTTAGATCAGATCTACGGTAGATTCTTACTATGATTACTTGGGAAGAATTAGGGAGGATTTATATATTGTGCACAGTGACGTGATCATTGTATCCCAGTTATTCTCTTGTGATTGTTGCTAGGGTTTTGGGCAAGATATTGAGATTTGTATATTCATTATTATTATAGTGGATTATCTTTAGTTTGTTCCGTGATTTTTACCCTTCACATTAAAGGGGTTTTCCACGTATATCTTGGTGTTCTATTTTATTGTGGTTCTATTTAATTCCGCTGCATGTTATGGCCTGCTAGTATTTGTTCATATACAAAAGTTATTTCTCTTTATATCTCATCACTATGAACCACTGAATTCCTCCTATTTATAAAGGTCCTTTGTCAACTTAACCCTAATGGATCTTCCCCTATTGGGAATTGGATCTTCATCCAACTACTCAAGCCTCTTAGATTAATGGATCTTTATCCAATAATCTTTTATGGGCTCTTATTGGATATCATCCATAGGATCCAATAATTCAAGGGCTTATTAGATATCCAATAAGATAAGAGCTCGGGCGGATATCTCATATCTGAACCTCTACTCATCGCAACACCTACCATATGTATGTGACCCTCTAGGCCCAATATCGAGCTGTCTGTGAGTCATACATATCAAAACTCCTTCTGGCTCAGTAAATTATTATCTCCATAATAATTCACTCGACTCATCAACTATGGATGTACTAGGCCACTACGCCGTAGTTCCCAGATGATACAGGGGAATCCAATACATTGAACCTATTTGTCCTTAGTTACCATGTACCTATAGTTCCTTATCCATCTAATATTCCAGAGACCGTATGCCGGACATGGTGCTGTCAGACCCATACGGTTTCTACTCGAGTCTCGCTCTAATCGGATTCTCCCGAAGAATTCTTTTTCTCTTAATTCGAATGACCCTAGCTAGGGATTTGTTTGAGCAAGAACACATGAGATATTCCTCTCATAACATTGAGAGTGGATGATCCTCTATCGACACTCAATAGCCCTCGTAAGGTTGACTACCACTCCCGATGACCGGCTGTACTAGATCTGGGATATCTAAATCTATAAGTTTGGCATCAAAGAATGGAGCACTCATACAGGACATCTTTGGTGTCTCAAATCTAAGAACTAGATATACCACCGGGACTATAGAATCGCTGTTTGACAATAAGGTATCATCAATCATCCAGCATTCCGTAAGTGGATCAATCAATGAACTCATTCTCCAATGAGCACTTGTACTATATCCCTAGTGTCCCCACACGAGCAGCTATGAGACCAGCTGCATCCATCATATGGACGGGTATACAGCACACTAGTCTGTCCGGTTATCTCGATGTCACTCTCAAGTAACCTATGACCGAGATTATTTAGGATTTGTATTTTAAAGGCGAATCGATCTTATTATCGTGATCTCATCATGATCTGATTCCCATTGTACAAATCCAAGGACATCACAATATATATGTGTATATATATATATATACATATATGTGTGTGTGCGTGCGCGCAACAATCGATATAAAGTGATAAAATATCAAAAATGTAATAAGCAAAAAGATTACATGTCAAGTTACACGTATCATCACTCACGTGATTGGTTTACAGAGCACCTATGACTAGCAATTAGAAGTTTCATCGTTTTTCTTTCACTTTCTTAGAGTTTGGCCAGGGCCAGAATGACAACTTGACAAAAGCAAAGTTGCTAAAGTTCCAACTCTGGAGTATTATATATATATGACAAATAATGAAGCAAAACCTTGTTAAATTAGCAGTGAGGGACATCAAGCAGACAACTCTTCCATGGCATACTTATTTCTTGTAGGCAAACCCTGACATTTTTCATGAAGGTTTAATTAGAGCTCCCTACTGCCTAAATTGTTTACTCCAAAGGAAAAAAGCATACTTTTCTGCAACAAAATTGATATAAAGCAAGTGGAAGAACTGTGGGGTTTGACTGCATTTAAGATCCACTTCGCTGAGAGCTCAAATCTGTTTTGAAATGTACAAAAAAGAGCAATTTGGTGGAATCTTGTTGCTGCAGCCGAACAGGAATCATTGGAATTGAAGTTTGCCAGCTGTTCTCAGTATAAAATAGTTTCTACTCTGAACTTGAAGAATAACAACATTATACTTGTTGCTGTATGTAAAGGTCTTCATGCATTTGTTTCCAGAATGCTGTTAATAATTCCATCAATCATTAGTATGTACTTGATACGACGTACATGAATGTGCACATGGAATTTGAATTCAAGAATCTTATTTACATGCAGGAGACACTTAGAAGGTTTTGGCCCAATAATTGTAGTAGATATTTTTATACGATCTCTGATGTGAAATATAGGAATACACTTTTCACTGTTTGTGCTACATAAGTTTTTAACAACCAATTCCTGATCACCTAATGCTTTTGTTACATGTTATCTTTGATTTGTTCAGAAGAAAGTTGTCTAATCCATTGAAGAAGATCGATCGCCAATGAGCTCTGCTCATCATGCTAGTTTGTACACTCTGTCAATGATTGATGAATCATGTGGACCCACTAACCATTGCAAAGTTTCCTAGTGAAATTTCCAAGGATCACTTTAGCCTACTTATAGAATAATTGTCTATCAATGTGCTAAGCAAAGGAAAAAAATGTGCTAAGAAAAGTGATCTATGGCAAAAGATGGTGGTAATGATTTTTTTACATGGGAGCATGTTTTGATTTGTTGTATGTAAAAGAATGAATGTTTTCGAACCCATCAAGTATCAAGAAATCAAGATTGCAATCATGCAAGAGCATACCTAAGCAACTCAAAATGTACCTTCTAACCTGTTTATAAGGTGTTTTGTTTTTTGTTGTGGCCAAGACAAAATTTGCTATAATTTCCAGAAAACTGTTGTGGGTTCAGAGAAACTAAGGCCAAATTCTGACGACACATCAATGAGATTGCTCCTGAAAATTGCAGACCAAAAGCATGCTCTGAAAGAAGTCAAATTGCCATAAGCAACATACACATTAGGCATTGGTATCACTAGAGTTGAAGTAGAATAAAGCACAACTGTTAAAGACTACAATTATCGAAGTGGCTCAATTGAAGCAGAGAATAATGGCTTATCTCTTCATGTTAAACTAAACATTCGAAAGTATCAACAAGTTGATGAATTCTCTCCTCATCTGGCATTGATTAAGAAATCCACATTATCAAGAACAATTTAGTTTTGCCATATACTTTGAGTGCCAGTAGCAACAAGAAATTTTATGCATCTCCCTAAAGATGCAATGGAATGGTACTTTGTGTCTTGTGCCATCTCTGGGTAGCCTGATAGAATAAGAATTCTTTGTTCCCAGTGTCTGCAGACTCTGCTTCATGTAGCCAACCCTCTCTGATGCTTCATGCCGCAAACTGCGATCATATTTCCATAATCGTCTCATGTCAGACAAGTACTTGTTATAAATACTTTTGAGAGTATCAATGAAGCAGCAAGTTGATGATTCAGCTCACCATGTCTCAAGTCTATGACAAATTGTATCATGTTCATGACAAGTAGCTTATTTCTCCTATAACCATGAACATCACTATTAACGAAAGCAGTTTCATTCTCTGTGCATTTAATTCGACAAAATGTGCAATCTTTTCTGACTTGGTTCCGACAGTGCAATGTGGGGATAGACAGACCTGATATCATATTAGAGGAACCAAGGTAAAAGTTAGCACTCTAAACTAGGTTGCTAACTTTTTCGCGACAACATGTCGAAGAGGCAATTCGATTGATGAATTGATTCACACATCCCTCAAAGAAAGTTGTGTTCTTTAATCCAAGGAGGAGGCACTGCTAGTTTAGTAACCATGGATGCGCAGACAAAACCATACTAGTGTTCTCGAAAGACCTTAACAAGGTCCCTAAACAGCCTCTGGATAAGGGAGAACTCAAATACCATGTTTCACATGATGAATTTAGAATGATTAACATTGTCCTTACATGGTCGGAGAAGGTTATCAAGTTGATATTTGTAATAGTACTGATCAAGTTGTTTGATCCAAGTGCTAAGTGTTCTCCAGCTGTTGTTGCTGGGGGTTGTGAGCTCTCTCCTTTCTGGGAGTTAGTAAACAAAAGCTTGTTCTAAATGGAATCTCAATGGCTGTTCTTAACAGTGACCACTGGCTCTGGAGCTTGCTTGCTTTAGCTTATCAATCAAAAACAGCTGATGGGATTTCTTCAAGGAACTATTAACATATTCTTAGCGTTGCTCGGATCTCAACATGAGCAGTCATCTGGTGGTGCAAGTTGTCAATAGTTTGGAGCTATAATATGCATGTTCTTAACTTGCAATATAATCTAAGCAAGAGAAACTGAGCGAAATGCAATTAAAGAAAAAGCATGCACATCAGTAAGATCATCTCATTATTTTTGAGTTCTGAGGTCATTATTTCTTTCTTTCTCTCTTTCCAGTTTCCTCCAGTATCAATAGATAAAGAGATACTCTCAAATCAATATTGCAGATGAGGTACCAGGTGGGTGAATTAACCGCAGGAGTGATTGTGCTCATCGTATTATTGCAGTGGTTCCTCATATGCTTATCAAGATCAGACAGATGCTTGGTGTTACTGTTGAGATGTATTATGTCTGGTTCCGACCCAACAAGATCAGATTATCCAAACAAAAGAATTCCTCCAACATAAATCAATCAAGCCATCCTTGGCTACCTGTTCCTACAAAGATTTGTGGCTCCTCTCTTTCCCAAATGGCCATGATTCAGCTTGTTGGCTGTTCATGGAATCATTGAGCAACTCTCTCATGGTCAAAGCGCTCAGAGACAGATTAAACTACACAAGAACTCAGAGCTTTGTCCCCTGGGAGCTCATCAAGCAGCGTGTAGTGGGGGGAGGAGTGCACATGCTTCATGGTGGCTCCTCGACAATGGCTTGGGATGTTGGACCAGCTCACTTCTCACCTTCCCCCCTGCTATAAAGAAAGCCTCAAGCCTTCATCCCTGCACAGCAAACCAATTCAACAGCAATCTTTGAGCACTGCAGAAGGCAGTTCAAGTCTTGCATTAGCTTCTCATCGGAGTCATGGCCAGCATGAAGATGAGCAGCCAAGGAAGAACATCTCAGAGAAGAGGAGGAGGAGGAGGAGGGCTCAGCAGGATGGTGAGGGAGCAGAAGGCGAGGATGTACATCATAAGGCGCTGCGTTGTCATGCTCCTTTGTTGGCATGACTAACCTTCTCCCTTTTCTTGCCTCTTCTTCCCTTTCCCCTGCCAAGAAGATGGTGGTGGAGTTTTGGTGAATCCCTCAATGTGTGCGTGTGTGTATATATATATAGTTCACAAGTCCATAGAGTAGGAGGATCTCGTTCTGGTAGGATAAAAAAATCCTGAGATTTTTGGGAGTGCAATTACCATTAACATGTCAAAGGATTTCAGGAAGGAATTACTGCAACTCTTGTTCAGTTCATCTCTCTCTCTCTCACTCACTCATCATGTTTTTTATCCTTCTACTGAGATGATGAGTGAAACAATCAACTCTTAGACAAATGTGGTGGCAGGATTCACAAGGATTTGGGATGGTTATCTACACAATCCATATTCCATGGAGGTGAAGAAAATGGTGCCATTTGATCCTATCCAAAATCTTTGCAAGCATACAACTTCCATCTCACCTTGAACTGAAATCTACAATTGATGGAATTGGGATCTCAGGAGTTGCTTGGTTTCAACTGCCATCTGATGATAGTTTCTGGGGTGATTCAATCAACCTTAAAAAATAGATATTTGTTTTAGTTTAATGACTATCTTTGTTTTATTCTGCCATTGTGAAGCTTTGTAATTGGAGAATAACAAAACAGCTCAGATTACTTGTTTCTCTGAGACATCACATGGTTGGATTGAAGGCTCGAGTTGGATATCAGACCTCATTACTGAGGCCGTTCTTATCATTATATAAATCAGGAAGTAGATTATCTTCTTTAAACAAAGTTTTAATGGTCACAAGAAAGGGAGTTCATTCATTGGGGAAGATCAGTATATTATCATCCTAACATATGTGGTTTAAGAACATCTCCAGAATCATTGGAAACTCAAGAAGAACATGTACAGAATTTGTTCAGTACTTTGTAAGGATACAAGCTGAAAAAGATAACATAAGGATATCAAAGTCCTTTCGCAAGCTGAACCTGCAGAAGTGGTCGACTATTAATACTTCTTCGTTTTAATCTGATGTTGAACTGTTGGGGTAAATTACAAAGCATCTTTTTAAAGAGTGTTTTTTTAGGTAGGTGATTAGTCCCGTTTACTTTTAGTATCCCAATCTTTACACTTTAAAGAGTTACATTGACATCTCTATAATTACGAAAGTAAAACATACATATCAATTTACACTAACGAAGTTGGTTTTACTAATACAAATATAAAAATAAATGATAAAAAAATAATTTTAATATTCATCATTGGCGGACGACATCGATAGTAATGAACGACAACACAGTTAGGAGCCATGGGTGACTGTTGTGAATAAGGAGAGCGAGGACAGAAGGTAAGGGCTGCTCTACATCTACATCAACGCCGATATAGTTTTGGAGTGGCCCTCACATCTCGTCGTCGTTCTTCTCATCCACAATAGTCACCTGCGGCACCTAACAACATCGCCATCTATTATCATCGATGTCATTCGTTATCATCAACAGAAACATTAAAATTATATTTTTATCATTTATTTTTATATTTTCATTAGTAAAATTAACGTCATTAGGATGAATAAACTTAGATGTTTCACTTATGTAATTATAGGAATGTCGATATAATTTTTTTAAAATATAATTTTTAAAATGTAAGGATCGAAATACTAACGACAATTAATATAACAATCAGTTTTTCCTGTCACCGGGACGCACAGTATTGGCTGTGGGTGATCAGAAGTTTTGTTGAAGCTGGAGACCAAATCTCTACAGCCTTCTTTCTTCATTTGGTGAACTCAAAATACTTCAGCATCCAACAACATGGCATTTGGTTACTTAATTTCATGCAGTTCATTTAGAGTAAGCTTCCAAGTGTTGCATACAAAAGGAGAGATCTTGCAGCACTCCCTTATTCTACTTGCCTTCAATATGTTGTTAGTTGTTGAATAGTAGAAAAATAACATGAGCAGTTTAGGGCCAAACAGAACATGAAGTTGAAATGAGAATACAATGCACAGTATAGCTTTTGTGGAGAATCAATGTATCACAAAGAACAAAAAAAATTTTATAATATGAGAACATGAATAATTAGTTACTAAGCATTTTGAGTTGATAAACAATTTTAAATATACACTCCCAAATTGATGGATAAAATATTTTTATCCATCAAGGTTTTGCAACCCTCATGAGAAATGGCAACCAATGTATGTGCTGACAGTTCCAAGCTGCCTAAACATTGGAGGGCAAGAGCTTGAATTAAATCTTTGTAGGAGACTACTTTGCTGAAAGTGCTGCTGAAATAATTGAGCTGAAACTATGCTTCTCTGCAAATAAATGATCTGCACCTTCAGCCAACATGTTTGGAATTCATAGTTCATGAACTCTTGCATACCAACAACTGGACATCTCATCTGCACTAACAGCATGCATTCCTTTATACCTGATCAGGTTCTTATTAGTGATTACTGCAACAAATCAGGGATACCAAGTATTTTGCAGCACATATCAGGCAAAGAAAATATAATTCAAGCCTGCTGGAAAAAAATACATCAATATATAAATTCAAAAACTTGTTTTAATAATGCATCAATACACAGCTTAAAAGAAGCATCACAGGCACCCAGAATATTTTTTCAAGAGGCAAATTCCTTGAGAGTGTCCAAGGTGAATCGAGCAGAAAAGGAGAATTCAATGAGCAGTTAGCTCTTCTGATGCACAGCAATCACATGGATGTCCATTTCCTTCAGCATGATAGCACGGCCGCATGAATCACATGGTGCGGTTCTGGACCCACAAATACTCTCATGTTCAACAAGTCCTCTGAGACGATCCCGAGCATCTGCTGGTGTACTGCCAGCTTGCACCATATCCCCACAGAACCGGCACATAATCAAACGAAGTGGGCAGGTCGACGATTGGTGTTCGATCTGGAAAAAAGAACCTATTAGCACTTTTCCGAGCAATATGCATCTTAAGATCCTGGTGCAGATTATGCATCTAAGAACTGAACTTAAAGATCCAAGACTAGAAAACATTGCACAATATCAAATCATTCAGTCTTGTTGCTTTCATTGATATAGGGGAAAAGAGAAGCATTTCACAAACTAATGCTGCTGGCCTCATACACAGGTACCAATACCAAAAGTGGGATTGAAGAACCAAGGCAGCCAATCAACAACTGCCAAAATTCTAGATTCTTTTTTTAAGTATAAATCATGAAAGAATGTACATTGCGGAGGTAACAAGAAAGAAGCAATCAAGTTAGAGGAGGGAAAACTTGGTGCAAGGAACAAAACAATTCTAGATTTAGTTCCATATCAGTTATTGAAGCATGATAAAAAGAGATGCAATGAAGAGATCAACAAATCAGATATGTTTACACTTGAAGACATTCCAGATATCCGTTAACGTGTGATACATTAGGCAAACAATAAAACTACAACTACTAGGAAAACAATACAACTACTGTGTTAGAGAAGAAATTAAAATTGCATGATTCAGAAATCTATTGGTCATAGATTGAGTTCACAGAAAAGGATAGCAATAGAATTTCAGGGTGCTTTTATATTTCAAATTGGAACCTAACAGTTTCCCCACAAACACAATAAAAGAAAACCCGAAAAGATGCAAGGGTAGCATGACTGTGCATCTTGAGCCTTCAACAAACTTTAATATCATGAATACTCACTAAAGGAATGTCTATATCATTAAAGAATGATATCATAAAAGGTAAATCATTTACTAGTTAAAAGAGAAGAAAATGTGAATAAACGAAGATATGTCCTGAAAGGAAATTATGCTGACTAAGATGCAGAAATACTATTGAAGTAGCTGTAGAAATAGTTTGACAAAATTTTATACAGAGGTTAACAGCAATCCGAAAAGAGTCACCAAATAATTCACCCACCATTTGTTCCTTCTCTAGTATCACTCCACATGGGCAATGAACTGGTTCATGAAACACCTTCATGTGCTTCTCAATCTGCCCCTGTTGGAAAGCTTGTCCACATTTGTTGCAATGCACATGACTCGCTGCTTCCTCCTTCCTAAGGACAACTCCACAGCCATTGTGTTGGCAAAGAACATTGTGCCGAAAGCAATATAACTCATGGAGTAAAATGGTCTGGCTGGATATAAAATGTTTACAGTTTTGGCATTCCACAGATTCCATATCAATTGGTGACGAAGCAGTAGCATGTCCCCCAATCTGTTGCTTGACATTGTCTTTGAAAGCCACCGAGATATGATACTTTGTCACACCTTTGAAACCAAAGACACCAATGCTATATGTACCAGCAATCAGGTTTGGATCCTTCGGTCTGACTGTCAAAACCTTTGAACCCATCTCATGAGATGACCATTCGTGACGATGTTGAGTTGGGAATATCAATGGATGTCTAGATAGATAAACATTGGTATCACCATCACCTGCATCTGCCTCAATCTTTACTTCAATAAAGCATGTCCCCCAATCTGTTGCTTGACATTGTCTTTGAAAGCCCCGAGATATGATACTTTGTCACACCTTTGAAACCAAAGACACCAATGCTATATGTACCAGCAATCAGGTTTGGATCCTTCGGTCTGACTGTCAAAACCTTTGAACCCATCTCATGAGATGACCATTCGTGACGATGTTGAGTTGGGAATATCAATGGATGTCTAGATAGATAAACATTGGTATCACCATCACCTGCATCTGCCTCAATCTTTACTTCAATATTCATACGACCAGATGCAACCTCATCAATCATGGCCGCCTCAACAGAAAACTTGTAATAGTTGAATGTTCCTTCTTCAACAATTCCTTCTTCAACCTTTCCAATAACAAGTGGTGCAAGTACAGGCTGATTCCTACTACTCTCCTGAGCAGAATCATGTCCTTCTATATCAACTTCGATATCTGTTTCTAGGACAGAAACACTTGAAGCAGGTTTTGTCTC
The DNA here is from genome assembly GCA_004837865.1 of Musa balbisiana. Taxonomy (NCBI): domain Eukaryota; kingdom Viridiplantae; phylum Streptophyta; class Magnoliopsida; order Zingiberales; family Musaceae; genus Musa; species Musa balbisiana. Next base: position 20,653,897 of record CM017188.1, on the reverse strand, counting down.
AAGAACCCTCAACTTGTAGTTCAGTTCTCCATAACTGACAGTGATGATGTCACCTTGAGAAAGAGTTGCATGTCTGCGGAGAGTTGTCTCAAGGACAGCCTTGTGGTTAGGAATGTCAGAGAAGCCCATCCCCTCTGGTTGTAATTTTGCATATGTACCTTTGGGCAAGCTAACATAGTGCACCTCAACAAGAGGAACATCGAGACTGACACCAGAGAGTAAATTGCTCCATACATGTGAAGGTAATTCTACTGAACCCTCTCTAGCTGTAAATTCCAAAACTCCTGAATGAGTTGCTCGATGTTCCACTTCGTTAGTAGCATCTGAAACTGATGGAACCAATTCATCAATCACTGACAGCCTGAAATACATGGGGCCTTTATCGAGGGCCCCTTGATCAGACAATTCCTGGAAACAAGAAGGTGGCAGTTTGATCTTGTCTCCGAACCCATTAAAAGGTATAGCTTCAAGAGTTCGACAAAATATGACCCCTTTTCCAAGAAGCATGCTTTCCTCCATTCGTTGCTCTGCCTGCAAGATAAATTAGGTTTTCATCTTAAGAAAAATCAACAAAAGAAGTTCCCAAGGATCAACCAAAAAGCTGCAGCTTAGCATTCTTTGATAGAAAGCAGATGAATTTAGGCATTCTCAGCATAGTTCCTACATTACTCCTAAAAATTCACTAATAAACTTGATGAGTTCTACATGCAGATAGAGACTGATACAACAGGCAGGCATCAATGCAAGCCACCACATGGTGACCATGGGAAGCAATATTGTTAATCAGTTAAACAAACATCTCTAAAGAGTAATAATGATGCCAAGCAATAGAGTCACAGATTGAAAGTAGATGAATAATTTTTCAATGATAAGCTTCAAGTGAATATCGCCTTACAACCCCCATCACTATCAAAACACACACAAAAAAAGAAACTCTTCATCCCAAGCAGTTGATGACCCAGAATTTTGAACAATATCATCTGATCCAAAAGCATAAAGATTGTCCAATCCAAATAATCAAAGCTAGATTTACCTGTGGCCAAATATCAAGGCCCAAAAGCCTATGCATGGCCTTTTGAATTTTAGAGCATCTTAAAAGTGAACAAATCACTTTATTATGGTAAGACTCTGCAAATTGAACAAAGTAAAGGAAAATTTTTTTATTGCCAAGATTTATGACCAAACATGTTCAGGAACCCTAGAAACATCTATTGACTGAATGGATGATCAACGACCAAACCAGATTAACGACATTATTATCCATAAAGATTAGCATCTCTTATTTCTTTTACAAAAAAACTGCACTTTCGATTAATTGGGTCACCATATCATCCCTTGTTCGCTCAGGAGGAAGGACAACTCAGCCAATCTACCCCTAAAAGACCAACTTTTTCAAAAGCAGACCCCAAGACAAATTTTCCCCATGAAATCACTAAATACACAAGATTTGCTCCCAAAAATGGAAAACAAATTCTTCTCCAGAAGACAATCATACCTAACTTACATTGAGCAAATGCTTTGGACATTACATGAAAAGAAGGAAAACTTGTTGCCTAATTCACAGATTATAGACCCAACACAACCAAAAGAATCCAACAGTAAAAGAAACAGAAGGAGAGATATGAGACCTCGATTTGTGCGCGCGCGGCATCGAGGCGCTTGGAGCGCTGGGCGGCCTCGATGGCGTCGCGTTGGCGGGCGGCCTCGGCTTTGGCTCGCCTCTCCCGCTCGAGCTTGGCCTTGGCCCGCTCCTTGCGCGCCCTCTGCTCCCTCTCCAACTTCTCCCTCGCCACCCGAAGCTCGAAATCCATGTCGATCGGATCGAATCAAGCCACTCCCCTGTGCGATTCGCCCTTTCCCTTCCAATAAAGAATCGGATCGACGGAACACGAAGAAATCGACGCAGATGTGGATGATGATGAGGAGTTGCTGCAGCAGCTATGAGACGTTCTACCTCTTCGTCGTCGATGGGACCGTAAGGTGGGCTTAAATCGGCGAACCACCCAAGTCCGACTACCTGTAGGCGAAGGCAAGGCGCTTACGTGTGCACGTGCGTGCGTTCGAATCGCGAACCATCGAGAGACTCGTGGAGGTTAAATACCACCGTCCGATTTCTCCACGCGTGTGGATGGATGGACCCTGATCGATCCTATGGACGGTCCCGATCGATCGTTGGCCCTCATCCTATCAATCATACGCACGAATCCTAAAGATCCGAACTCCTATCTTGTTATCATTACATCTCAATCAAAGGTAGATAAATGGTTTATTTACGTGATGAGAAATAAATGAAATGGACAATAAGGTATAACCAACAACTCAGGCTTCTTTTTCTCTATCATTTGTGACATATGATCAACATAGAACATCAAGAATGCATCAACCGTATGCACAGTTTATCTCTATTGTACATAGAACACACAAACATATATATATATATATATATATATATATATATATATATATATATATATATATATATATATATATATATATATATATATATATATATATATATATATTACAAGGTGATAGTCAAAGCATGCACGGCCAACGAAGGGTGTGGCAGTTCAACATTAGAAGGCTCTGAGGTCATGAATCTTCCTCCATGACTGCTCCCTCTGCGTCCTCAGCTGCTTGTAGAAGTTGCCAATGAATGCCTCACACTTTGTGAACAGCTCCTGCGTGCTGAGCTCTCCAATGTCCTCCCACTTCTCCTCCTCCTCTTCTTCTTCTTCGTCTCCGTCCTCTCCATCGGAGTCCTTCAACGGATGCAGTGTCCCTTCATGGAAGGCACAATCAAGCATATCTGCTATGGTCACAGGAGTAGCAATGGACGTCGTTATGTTCTTCTCGTCGTGAGGCTCAGAAATCATTTTAAGGAAGCCGGCCTCGACGCCCAGGGCAAGGATAAGGATGTTGAGGAGAAAGAAGAGGTAGCAAGGCCTTATGGATGCAGGCACAAAAGGAATGAAGAGGAGTAAGAGGAGGAGGAGCACTATCTTTGCTATTTGAGACTTCAAGTGATTCTCCATACATATAATTATTTGAAGATGAAGAGTTGTGGTAAGTTGAAGCTCTCGGTGGTGTGTGTATTTATATATAGTCATTTGAAGGTGATTAGCTGTACTTACATGAAGGCCAAGAAGAAGATCTGAGAATGGTGGCCACATCAAACAGCTGAAATCCTGTTCTTGCCTTCCTTATCTTCCACTTGGTTAGTGGACCGGTCCTTTCAAGACACAGAGTGCCACTACAAAGAAAAGGTCCAATAGCTAGGTCATGCTTAATTGAAGCCCCCACTTCTATCACTGGTTTTTGCTGCAAATGGATCATCGGAGGACTCTCATTTCCTTTCTTGCTCAGCTTGCAGATCCAGTAGAGACTCTCCACCTTCACCATTTTCTCTGTTTGGTAACCTTGGAGTACATGAAAGAATCACTCCCTTGATCATCTTGTGCCATGCTTTGGTCTTTGTCCAGAAAACCAGCGGAGCACCAATCACGCAAACCATTTGCGCTCACTCTTGCGGACTCGAAACTTCTAATGCTGTCAGCTCTTGTTTGTCCGAGGAATTAGTTTGGTAGCAGCTACATGGTGCTCCAGCACAGCATGATTGACTTACTTGCGAAGAAGCTGATGCTGAATGGAATGATATCTCAAAAGACAACATTTGTATGAGTTTAGTGCACTCATCACACTCTTCAAACCCTCTTTCGTTTTCGCTATGGTCCCCATGGGAGCGGCTCTTTCTTGAAGCATGCATGAAGCTTGAATATTTTCCGCTTCACAGTAGCTGATGCAATCATATCGTTCTCTTGAGACCGACTGTGGATGCATCATGTTGCCTCGATCTCTCTTTTCCTTTTCTTCCATGAACCGCATAGGACATACCGGACCTTCTTGCATTCATGAAACTGGCTGTTGATGAACAAGCAGAGTCCATTATATGGCATTTGTAGGTCATTGTTCTGAAGCTAGCAACGTATACACAGCCAAGGTTGGTGAAGCATGGATATTTGAATATCTTTTTTCTCGAAAGAAGAAAAAAAGAGAGAGAGAGAGAGAGATTAAATGAAATCATCATTCTCTCCGTACTGACTGTTGATGAACAGCAGAGTCCATCTCTCTCTTTATTTTTGTCTTCGGACTTCATAATTCGTAGGTCATTGTCGGTAAGAATTTTGTGAAGAATGGATAGACAGTTGGCCATCTAGCTTTTAACTTTAGCTTATGGAACAAAGCAGCAGAAGGGCATCTCCAAGTCATCGAGTGGAACTAAAGGACATGAAGATGGAGAGAGCAAAGAGAGCCATGTCATATGTGGTTCCTTCCATCGTTTTCCTATGTCCCGTGTCCAGGTAAGATGCTTCACCTTGCTCTCATTGTTACAAGTGTAAAAGGAATATTGAATCAGATTACAATTAAAATTGAATATGATTTAGAGTTTAAGTTTGATTAATGTGTGTGTGTGTAAGTTTTGCAGGAAGATATATAGGTCTATGGATTGTGGAGCAGAAATCAGAAGAATGAACCAGGCTGAATCTTAGGCAAGCAATATGGAAAGCCTCATCCATGCTTGCATCATACCAGGAAACATGAAGCCTGAATCCAACCAAATGGTTCTATGAGAATGTTAATGTACATTATCATCATAAAAAAAAATGTTTCATGCAAGCAATCTATTGGGATGGAGTGTTTGATGGACAAAGCATGTGAAATGCCTATCAATCTATACCTCGGAAGATGCAGCAAGAAACTGGTGACAAAGTTACTGAGTCACATCTATGATAAGGTAGTCAAAGATAATATTGAGATCATAATGAAGTAGCAACTCACAACTCAAACACATACTTGTTTGTAAGAATTATCCATTACTGTCAAACTGCACAAGAAACATGTCTCACACAACCCCACATACTGGATGTGGGGTCTCTTTCATAAAAAGGTCTCCCATATGGGTATTATGATCTCACACCAAGTACCACAAAACTAGCCCTCGTAATTAAACACCCCGATAGATCAGATGATGGAATAGCAGGAGAGACTTAAGGCGACAGCAAGTACCGCCCCATCCACGAACTGAAGCGAGACCAAGCCAATTCAACAGCTGCAGGGTCATCATCAGTCATTCCCATTTCCTTCCTCCTTTTGATGCCATCTGGAGATGCGTTCATGAACGCATGAGCACAGCCTGGATAAATATACACCTCATACGGAACTCCAGAGGATTTTAGCTTCTCTTCCAATGCTTTTGCTGCCTGGCAAAAGAATAAAAGAAAAGGGAAGTGGATTACGTTTTGTTTCTTGAGCACTAGAAACACTATGGGTAGAGTACAACCACGTTATACTTGGGAAAGTAACTGGAATCAGTCAACATTAGATGCTTTAGACAATGAAACAGAGTTCTTGTATATATGGTTTTTTGTGACTGCCTATTTGACAAAATTATAGCGTGACCAGAAGCTGAAAGAATGACATGCTTCAAATCCCTAAACTTTCGCTATGTATTTATCACATACTGTGAGTAAAAGATTCTAATCGTATTCTAAGAACTCTAATAGAAAAATAGTCTCATGATTAAAATAAAGTGAATTAATGAAAAAAAATTGCAAAAGATGAACGATGATACATTCCACGATTATCAGAAAAATGCATGTGATAAGATTCTTCCAAGATAACAAGACTACGGAAAACGTTGATGGTCATATGAAAAGCTTTCTTATCAGTTTACAAAGGAGACAATAAGAAGAAGACGTGAAAGAGAATCATACACTGATATCAGAGAATCCAACAATGTTATCCAGCTCCCCAAAATGAGCTTGAATAGGTGCCTTAGCCAATGATGGATCAGCAAGTTGAGGTGGAGGAACTCCATAAAAGGCTACTACAGCATCAGCTTCAGGAACCAGAACTCCACTTGCAATAGACAGGGCGCCTCCCATGCAATATCCAGTCACACCAACCTATGAACAGACAGCTTAGCTAATAAAAGATAACGCATAGGCTTAGGTGCGATTCAGAACGCTTGATGCTTTTCTCATATAAAAAGGGAAAAAACTTAGATGTCATTTTACCTGAAACTCAATAACAAGGAAGAGGGACATTCATATGTAACATGCACAATTCATAACTTAAATATGATACTCAGTAAAAGTCATAGCCACCTAACCTAACATATGAGATAAAAGAAGAGCAAATGGTACAGGATATTCATCAAAACTTGAGTGTTCCCTCATGGACAGAAAAGTACCATATTACCAGATAGATAGCATGGTTGCCAGAAAAATTCTGGAAAGAGTGAAAGAAGTATTCAGAGCCTTCATTAATGGTGCATTCGATGAGGAATGCAACCCTAAGTTGCAGAAAGGTCAACATAAAATTACAAATATGTCAATAATAATTAAGATATATCGTGACTAGCTTTTATTTGTAAAGATCCATGCTTGTGGTAGGTGGAGTGGCAAGCAAGAAGTAAACAAACACCTAGGTCCACTAATGATATTTAATTTGTAACTTTCAGTAACCAGTTGTCAGCATCATCAATTCATTAAACACAAGTTGTCAACCAGCACCTTTGATGAACCAGTTAATTTAAACACAAGTTGTCAGAATCATCAATTCATTAAACACAAGTTGTCAACCAGCACCTTTGACGAACCAGTTGATTTAAGCCAATTAACTGAAGCACGTATGTCCTTAACAGCACCCTGCCAGTCCAAGCCTTCCATCAAGTGTTGTGCCTCAGCAGCATCCAGACCAAGCTTTCCACGATACAAACTGAAAAATGGAAGCAAGAGAAGTCAAAGCAGAAACAATGCCCAGAACTAAGATACAGCAGAGATGGAAATTCAGCCTCTGAAGATCATACTATAGTTATGAAAAATGAAGGACTGGCCAAGGAATGAAAAATCCATCACCAGAAAATGGAAAAGGCATCAGATTTCTTACTCTGGAATAAGAGTTCTATAACCTGGATTCATTTGTGCAATGTGTAAAGCATGGTTCTTGATCTCAAAATCAACTCCCCACCACTCTTGCAGCACTACGATCCCTGGAGCATTATCTTTGCCAGCTACATATGCA
>CM017188.1:20571811-20641811 GCA_004837865.1 Musa balbisiana | reverse complement strand
AGGTTGGACTGATTTGGTGAGCCACTACTTGGTGGGCTGAGTTGCGCGACTTGGGCAAAGACTGGACCTATTGTCTGAGCGATTGACCTCGGGCACAGGTTGGACTGATTTGGTGAGCCGCTGCTCGATGGATCGAATTGTGGACTCGGGCAGAGACTGGACCTGTTGGCCGAGCGACTGAACTCAGGTGCAGGTTGGACTGATTTGGCGAGCCATTGCTTGGTAGATCGAGCTACGCGACTCGGGCAAATACTGGACCTATTGGCCGAGCGACTAAACTCGGGCGCAAGTTGGACTGATTTGGCGAGCCACTGCTCGGTGGGTCGAGCTGCGCAACTCAGGCAAAGACTGAACCTATTGGCCGAGCGACTAAACTCGAGCGTAGGTTGGACTGATTTGGTGAGCTGCTGCTCGGTGGACCGAGCTGGGCGACTCAGGCAAAGACTGGACTTGTTGGTCGAGCGAATGAACTCAGGTGCAGGTTGAACTGATTTGGCGAGCCGTTGCTCGGTGGGCCGAGTAGTGTGACTCGGGCAAAAACTGGACCTGTTGGTCGAGTGACTGAACTTGGGTGTAGGTTGGATTGATTTGGCGAGCCATTGCTCGGTGGGCTGAGCTGCGTGGCTCAGGTAGAGGTTAGACCTGTTGGCCGAGTGACTGAACTCGGTGCAAGTTGGATTGATTTGGCAAGCTGTTGCTCAGTGAACTGAGTTGCATGACTCGACAAAGATTGGACCTTTTGTCCGAGTGATTAAACTCGGGCGTAGGTTGGACTGATTTAGCGAGCCACTACTCGGTGGGTTGAGCTATGCGACTCGGGCAAAGACTGGACCTGTTGGTCGAGCGATTGAACTCGGGCATAGGTTGGACTGATTTGGTGAGTCGTTGCTCGATGGACTAAGCTACATGACTCGGGCAAAGACTAGACTTGTTGGTGGACTGATTTGGTGAGCCATTGCTTAATATGGCACATGAGCTATGGCGGGGGACCCTAGGGTCACACAAGTTCTGGCAAGAAATTTCGTGTCGAAGTTGGCAAATCTGGAGGAATTCTGGGAGTTATGGCGGGTTTAAATGTTGCGATCATCTCTTCCCTTAGGGAGCCCAAATGTCGCCTTAAGGAGGAGTCCTTCCTTTATAAGTTCTTTTTGGAGCGGTTGTTGCATCATTGTCTAGTCTCCTGTTACATGCCTCGGATCTTTCCTCTTAACCTCGAGGTTAGAATGTCTTTGTCTTCCTCTTCCTCCTCTTCTTCTTCCTTGGGTCAGTCAGTTCCTGAGGTCCATGAGTCGACCTTTGGGAGCCCTAGGATAGAAGTAATTAGTTCATCCTCGGATAGCATGCCCCTGGAAGACACAAAGGCCTCTGCAGCCCTCGAAGTAATGAGGTTGTAGCATGACGTAGACTCGGTGGTGATCGAGGAACTCTTAGGTTCGATTCGAGATCGTTATTGTATCCGGAGGAGCTATAGGCTCCATGCTCCATCGCCTGGTCAGCATCCCTATGACCCGTTTCCCGACGGGTTCGGGCTAACCACATATGCCCTTGAGGCGGGACTATAGTTTCCTTTAAATCACGTCATCAAGGAGTGCCTTCATGGGTGGGGGATTTCGCCATCCTAGGTGGCGCCTAACTCTTGGCGCTATATGGTGGCTTTCCTCGAGGAATGTCATGGGGTAGGAATCGAGCCGACACGAATGTTCTTCCTGGCCTGCTTTTGCCTATGCAAGGAGCAAGGAGGGTACTACCTAACTGCCCACAGTGGGTTCAAGATCAGCGGTGCATCCTCTAATAACAAGGGGTGGAAAACTCTCTATTTTTTTGTGAGTCGTAGCCAAGGGTGAGGTTTTAATGTTGGATGGACTTCTCGAACCATCAACAATGTTCCCCTATTTCTTTCTTTCGAATAGTCCGAGAACGTGGATCATTTAAGGGAGATTTTGTCGTCCTCTTGGGTAATTAGGGGAATGACCGAGGAGTGGCTGGTTGAAGCAAGACTAAGCCCAGCCCCTAGGGGTACGGTTGCCTTTATGTTTTAGAATGTTTACTTTGTCCCTAGTGTCATTGACCAACTGGCTCTTTGTTTGCAGAGATAATGAACTTCCAAGCGTTGAAAGTTATGCCTCATGCTAAGGTTGCCACACAATCGTCTTGGGAGTTGGAGGGCAAGCCGCTCCCGACCTTGAGCATGACTGACCTTTCAGAGGGGGAGTCGAGAGCTCCCTATTCCTTGTGGTGGGCGACCCTCAAGACGGAGAGTCAGATCTGGTCTGACGGGTCAACAGTTCAGGAGTTCTCCTAAGGGGTGCTCCATCTGGTGCTAACAAAGTAGCTCTACTACTCTCCTTCCATAGTGCTGATGGATTGGGTGGCCAAATCTCTCGTCAGAGTAAGTAGAGGCATTTCTCTTCCCCCCCTTTTTTTTTCTATCAGCCTACGGATTCTGATGCTAATCCTTACGCAGGGTCAGCATTATACCATGGCGCTGATCAACCGAGTTTATGATACCGGTCGAGTGATCGAGCGCCTAAGGGAGGCCAACTCTAGCCTCCGCTAAGAGGTTAAGGAGGTAAAGAGCGGGCCCAACCCGGAAGCCGTGGCCATGGCCGAACAACGCGCTTCAGACTTCGAAGATGATGTGAACTGCCTGAGGGCTAAGCTGAAGGAGAGTCGGGCCCGCATCCGGATGCTTGACGACGAGCTGTTGACCCTTTCTCGGGATGTTGAGGCTATAATGTCTGCTTCTTAGGTCACTGAGGAGGCTCTGAAGGAGGAGCGTCTGGGGGTGCCCGAGAAGATCAAAGAGGTGATTGCTGAATATAAGAAGTCTCCTGGGTTTGAACTCGGTTTGTAGAGGTCAGGGCAAGTGATGCACGAGTTCAGATATCGGGTTGCCTTTGCTCGCTTTCGCGTGAAGTACCCAGACCTGGAGCTGGAATCGAACCCCTTTATCGACCTACCGAAGGATCAAGGCATCGAGATGCCGACCGAGGTCCCTTTTGACGATAGCCCAGAGGCTCCCCCAAACTAAGGGGTGTAATTTCTCTTTTGTTTTGGTCGAGTCAAGTTTTGGGCTATAATGGCTTAACTATAATATGTATACCCTTTTGATTAATGAAAATAGTCTTTTTCAAATCTCGACTCGACTTTTTACTTCTATGGGTAAAACTTCTTCATATTTGATGCATTCCAAGTTCTTGGTATGGGGCTCCCTCCCATGGTCTTGAGGCGGTAAGGTCCCTCTCGGACCATATCGCTGATTCGGTAGGGACCTTCCCAATTTGGGGCGAGCTTCCCTCTTACTTGGGTTGGGTCGCTTACTTTGATTTTTCGAAGGACAAGGTCTTTGGCTTTGATCAACCGTAGGGGGACTTTGTGGTTGTAGAGTCGAGTCATGGCCTTTTTGTACACCAGAGTGCGTAGGTGCGCCTTGGCCCTTCTTTCTTTGAGTAGGTCAAGGCTAGCCCTGAGGCTTTGCTCGGAGTTGTTCTCTTCGAAAGTGTCAGTGCGCAAAGTTGGGAATAGCATCTCGGGCGGGAGGACTACTTCAGTTTCGAACGCTAGGCTAAATGAGGATTCTCTCGAAGAGGCCTTGGGGGTTGTCCGTAGTGCCCACAGGACGTTAGGGAGTTCATCTACCCGGGCTCCATGAGCCCCCGTCACTCTCTCTTGAGGCCATCCACAATTGCCCGATTCATGACTTTGGCCTAGCCGTTGGTCTAGGGGTGTGTGACTGAGCTAAATTTTAATTGTATCCTATAAGACTGACAATAAGCCTTGAACTTGGCGTTGTTGAATTGGGTTCCATTGTCGGTAATGATGGCCTTTGGGATCCCGAACCGAGTAATGATATTCCTCCACGTGAAGCCTTGGACTTATCTTTCCGTGATGGATGCTAGGGGTTCGGCTTCGACCCACTTCATGAAGTAGTTGACCCCGACTATAAGGAAGCGTTGCTACCCCGACACTGGACGGAAAGGCCCGAGGAGGTCAAGACTCCATTGGACAAAGGGTCAAGCCGCATCCATCGAGGTGAGGGGGACTGTGGGCTTGTATTATAACCGAGCACGCCTTTGGCATTGTTGGCATTATTGCACGTATGTTAGGGTGTCTTGGCATATGATTGGCCAGTAATATCCCTGCCTAAGGACCTTGAAGGCTAGCATTCGACCATCAATGTGCTCCCCGCAGATACCCCGTGGAGTTCAATGAGGACCGTCTCAGCCTCAGGCGGTGCAAGGTAGCATAGGAGGAGTTGAGAGAAGGCCCTTCGGTACAACTTTCCATCGATCTTGCAATACCAGGCTTGGGTCCATCTTAGTCATCACGCGACAATCGGGTCATCGGGCTACATCTCGTTTCTCTTGAAGTGGAGGATTTCCTCCATCCAATTCGGGGTGACCTTGGTCCCGGTGACATTCCGGGTCGGTGCTGTCAGGGTCGTGAGGAACTTGATTGTTGAAGGAGCTCCTCTTGGGCTACGAGCGAAGGCTAGCCTAGCTAGGGCATTGGCTTGCACATTCCGTGCATGAGGTATCCTTGTAATCGAGAGGTGATCCAAGCGGTTTATGAGTTGTCTAACTTTGGCTAGGTATAGCGCCATGTTTGGATCTTGGGCTTCATAACTCTCGTTGATGTGTCCCACCACCAGTAGAGAGTCGCTGAAGGCATCAAGGTCGCGCACGTGCATTTCTAGGGCGAGGCGCAGCTTATGAAGTAACGCTTTGTATCCGACCTTATTATTGGTGGCCTTGAATCGTAGCCGAAGCGCCTTCTCATAAGCTCCTCCGGTTGGGCTCCTAAGGATGACTCCAGCCCTTGCTCCGTTAGCGGTCGCTGATCCATCCACGTATAGGGTTCATGTGAGTTTGTCACATCCCTGCTCAACAGCATGGTCCTCGGGGTTTAGTTTAGAGATGAAATAGGCCAATACCTAGGCTTTTATAGTCGTCTTGAGGATGTATTGGATGTCGAATTCCCTAAGCTCGACCGACCATCTGAGCATTTGACCCGACACGTCAAACTTTGAGAGGATTTGCTGCAGGGGTTGGTCAGTTATCACCTTGATTGTATGGGCTTGGAAGTATGGTCGTAGTTTTCGTGCCGTCTTTATTAGTACGAGGACCAACTCCTCGATTGAGAGGTACTGCACTTTGGGTCTGACGAGAACGTGACAAACATAGTATATAGGTTGTTATGCCGTTAGCGTTTCCCGGGTTAACACCAAGCTGACTGCTTGCACCGAGGCCGCCAGGTAAATGCTGAGGATCTTGCCCGGGTCGAGCAATGCAAGTTGGGGCAATTAAGCAAGATATGCCTTTAGCCTTCTAAAGGCTTCTCGCATTCTGGGTTCCATGTGAAGCTCTCAGTCTGTCGGAGAGCTTAGAAGAAGGGGAGGCACTTATCTCCTGAACGTGAGATGAACCTACTGAGCGTCGCTAGCTTTCCAGTGAGGCGCTGCACTTCTTAATTGAGCGTGGAGGCTACATCTCTGTTATGGCTTGAACCTTTTCCGAGTTGGCGTCTATTCCCCTCTAGTGGATGACGAACCCGAGGAACTTTCCAGAACGGATCTCGAAGATGCACTTCGAGGGATTTAAGCACATTTCAAATCGCATAAGGGTTCGAAAGGTCTCGTCTAAATCAGTCAAATGCATGATTGCCAGCTTGCTTTTTATGATCATGTCATCGATGTATACCTCCATATTCCTACCGAGCTATTGCTTGAACACCTCATGACCATTCTCTGGTATTTTGCCCTGGCATTCTTTAAGCCAAAAGGCATCACCTTGTAACAATAGACTCCCATGTCGGTAATGAAAGCAATGTGCTCCTGATCTTATGGTGCCATTCGGATCTGGTTGTAGCCTAAAAACACGTCCATGAATGTGAGAAGTTCATAACCTGTAGTGGCATCCATCAGTTGATCTATTCTCGAGAGCGGATAGCAATCTTTAGGACATGCTCGCTTAAGATCGATGTAGTCGACACATATCCTCTAGCTTCTGTTGTGTTTCTTAACAAGAACTATATTTGATAGTTGCCGAGGATATTTCACCTTTGTTATGAACATAGCCTCACTAAGGCGGTCTCCTTCATCATTGATTGCCTTTTGTCAATTGAGGGCAAACTTTCTCGACTTCTATTTCACAGGTTGTGCCTCGGCGTGGATGTTGAGGTGGTGCTGGGCTGCCTCCGAATTGATTCTGGGCATGTCTTTTAGGGACTATGAGAACACGTCAGCATTTTTCTTTAGAAAATCAATGAGCTGGATCTGGTTTGCTTTAGGAGCATCGTCCCAACCTTCACGGTCATGTAGGGTCGGTCGCTTTTCAAGGGGACTTCGACAAGCTATTCGATTGGTTCCGAATATGTCGGTATTCTGGCTTCTTCATGGGGATCCGAGGCTTGCTCAGGTCATAAGTTTTTCGGGAGAGTGACTACTATCAGATAGCACCGCCTCAACTACCTAGGATCACTTCAGGGCTCCCCGACTCTTGCTGACATCGAAAACTTGATGGCTTAGTGGTAGGTGGAGACCACTGCTCTCAATTTGTCGAGTGTCGGGTGACCGAGGATGGCGTTATACACAGAGGGAAGATCGATCGCCATGAAGGTAGTCATTGTCGTCTTGGCCCTCAGCTCTTCCCCAATGGTAATGGGGAGGACAGTGGTCCCGAGTGAGAAGATGGAATCTCCCATGATCCAGTAAGCACTAACGCCATGGAGGTGAGGTCTTCATTAGTCTGGCCGAGTTTTTTAAAGGCGTCGAGGTATAGTACATCAGCGGAACTCCCGGTGTCAACCATCGCTCTCTTCACCCGAGCGTTGGCGATTTGAATGGAGATCACCAGAGCGTCATCGTGGTGGGAGCATTCAACTTCTTCGATTTCGAAGGTGATTTTAGATTCAGATTCAGGTCTGGGGTGCTTCTCCATCGTGCTTCGAGCATAGGCCTTTCTCGCTGTTGTGTTGCTCCCCCCGGAAGTCAATCTACTGATGATGACGTCGATTTACCTCTCGATGTGGCCGTTGAGATGTGGCGATGCTTCTCTCAACTTCTTGAGATAGTGCCTAACCTCTTCGGATCAACTCCCCAATTTGATTCTGGATGTCATGACAGTTTTCGATGTCATAGCCGTAATCTTGGTGGAACCTACAATATTTAGATCGATCCTTGTGAGTAGCTTTCAAGGGGTTGGGTTGTCGCAAAATCCTTTCTCCCTAATCTAGAGAAAGATATCGATACGAGAGGTGTTGAAAGGCAAAGGCAAGGGTCTCAGGAGTAGCTGCTCGGGCTGGTTAAGCCTCCTGCGGGGTTGTGCTACTGATGATCCCGAAGTTGCCCCTCGGGCCTGTTCCATCCTCGACCTCTTGCTATCCTCGTGTCTTCTTGCCATTAGGGCTTCCACAGCGATGTACTGGTTGGCACGTTGGAGTATCTCGGGGATGGTTGTGGGCGGCTTCTCAACTAATAATCCTGAGAACCTTGAGGGTCGCAAGTCCATCAAAAATACCTGCATGATTAGAGGGATGAGCGTCCGGAAACCCCTCAAATTTTAGTGGCGAAGCGCATGACAAATTGGGAAAATTATTCGCCCTTACACTAGGATAGTGCGAGCAACGTGGCCATGGAAGGCCTGGGTCGCACACTGGCCAGGAAATTTTGCTCGAACTCCCTTATAAGCTGATCAAAAGAAAAGACCGAGGCCGATTGTAGCTAGCTAAACCACACGCACGCCAATCCTCTGAAGGTGGTCGGGAACACCCGACACATCAAGGCATCGGAAGTGTCGTAAAGGGCCATTAAAGCCCAAAATACGACGACATGTTCTGTGGGGTCGAAACTGTCATCGTACGTCTCTAGTGCCAGAAGTCTTAAATTAAGCAACACAGGTTTGTCTTGGATTTCCTGAGCAAAAGGGGATCCACCCAAACTGCTTTCGCCAATCTCATTGCCCGACTTCTGAAATTCACGCTGGAACTCATCTAAGCGATGGTTGACCACAGATAACTTGACCCTGAATGAGTCGTTTGCCAAGTCTGATGATAAGGTGTCGGGCTCGAGGAGCGATGGTGCGGCTCGGTGAGGTACAGGCACGCTTTGCTTGGGGTGGTTTCTAGGGGTTACGGTCTGCTCTTGGGCTTCTCCTATCCCGACTTATTCCATGCTTGGCCTCTATGGTATCGAGTCAGTCGGGAGAGATGCTAACTGCACGATATGCAGGATGAGCAGAACAACCATTTGCATCATTCCCGCCAAGGTTTGTACTTGCTTGGCTAAGCCAAGGAACGCCTTGGGCGAAATGACCAAGGGTCCTATAGTGTTTCCAGGGGGAGAGAGTCTTGGATCATTGAACATACGCTAGTAGCGATCTGACGTCGACGTCGGGATGCCTTCATCCTTGAGGATAGGAAGGGGTTGTTCTCCGAGTCCGAAAGAGAGGTGAGTAGTTGGTGGTTCTCTCTCATGGTGAGCTCCTACGGGATGCTCCTCTGACATCGACCCTCCTTCTAGCACCAAAGATGTTGGTGAACTCACGCGTCGTGGACGAGGAGTTAGCACGACTTCGTCCATGGGTTGAAGTCCAGAGTTCCTAGCGTTCGGGGGCACGTCTCTCAGTTGATTGGAAGAAGTGTCGAGGTTGAGCTAGATCAGGGGTCGGGATGGCCGTGTCTCTAATGAAGGATTGAGCTGGTTCAGAGGTGGCTACGTTCTTGCAAATGGGCCCTGGTCGGGGGATTCTCGACTTGGGCCCCTTTGTCATAGACTAAGCTGGTTTTGCCTAAGTCATGCAGCACCCTTGCGTATCCATCTACAAAAGCCAGCCTCCTCGAAACCTTCCATGGTCCCTTAGGACCTATAAAAGAGAAAACGTGTTAGAGAAAGTGCCTCACTCAGGATCCACAAGCAAGCATTTTAGAAAACACTTCATAGCCAATGCAAATTACAAACAGACTTTACAAGCTCTGAACGGTTGTACAACAAAGGGGCAAAATGGTCCACTATAAATCAAAATCTCTCACAAGTATTCACATGACACAATCTTTATTTACAAGCCTAAAATGGGGTTGTTAAGCCTTCAACCATCCCTCTATATATTGTGCAAAGTATGAACATAACAAAAGACATGGACATACATAAGCATTACATCAAACATCTTGTTTAGAAGCTTGTTCGTGACATTGTCCCCCACTTATTCCTTCGACGTCCTTGTCGAAGCCTTTACTGACACTACAACTCCTCGCCTTTGCTGAGTCCTCAATCTTCTGCTCCAGTTGTAATGCACCTCTTGGCTCCCAGTTGCTCTTCGCTGCTGTTGTTGAGTAGTCGAACTTTTGATCCACTATACTGCTTTAACTCGCCAATGACTCTGACTCTAGTGTGGGGTTAGCAGAGTTGTATTGATCCTTATTGGTTTTTGTGGATCCTTTAAATAAAGGAAAAGACCATCCTCACTATGCACTAGTCTCTAAAATGCCTCATATTGCTTGAACTGAGTGGATGCTTATTGGAGCTTTAACGAGCACCGCCTCACAAACTTTTGAAGTTTTTGGGTCCTTCCTCCATAAAATTTGTCCATCGACTCTTATTTACTTAATTGTCACTTCCAAGTAGGTTCACATCACTTCCGCTTTCGATTAGCATTCCGTTGGGAAATAAAGTGGACAATCTACTCTTAGTAGCACTGATCACCATTGGTGAGGATTTGACAACTATTGTCTTCCATTATCTTCGAAGGGTCTTTGAACATATGCAAAGCTCCTCTACAGGATAGATAAGAGAAATGTGGTACCCGGTTTCGCCCATTCTCTTAAGAGTTGAGAAGGCAAAGGTTACTTGACTTCGCTTGCCTCCTCGAGAGTTGTACTCCATGCATCGAGCTGGTTACTAGCCTTCGCCCGCTCTTTGCTCACACTTCTGAAGCATTGGAAGTATTTATACTCCTTGCGTTGAGTTATTTACTGTGATTCACCGTCTCAATACCATTGAACTTCTAGAATGCAGGAAGTTTTCACCCCAACTTGGAGTAAGTCTTTAATAGTTTTGGTCGCCTCTAGGATTGTACCATCTTCTACATCAACCCTGTCGCCTACTCTACAGAGTAGTAAAGGTATAACACCATGTACTGCCTGCTTCGTTCTTTGGTCACACACTCTTGCATCGACCCGAAGTCCTTCCCTTTCGACTATCTTAATGAGAAGCTCGTTGATATCGGTCTTACGAAGTTCCCTAGCCTCTACCCTTTAGCCTTGTCTCGGTACTTAGAGTTTGCCTCTGCATTTTCCACCTTCTCGGCCCCTTTCACGACCAAGTGTTCTTCATCCATGAGAACAAGGGATTGATGACTCCACGAAAGTCCCGCCTCTGCGGTACCATGATGCTACCATGCCCATGGCCCTACTATCCATCGCCTCACATCTGCATCCCTTTCTTCATGATCGGTAGATAAGTCTCTATGGCACTCCTTCGAGTCCATCTCTATTCTAACTGATGCTTGGTTTTGGGTAGCTAAGTCCCTTTGGACTTGTCGTCGCTTCTGTTGAATCTCGGATTTTGATGATGAAACTAATTGATTGTGTTTAGATGTTTAACTGCATTTTGAGTGATGCAGGTCTACTCGATCAGGATTAGACAGTTGACGTAGGAGGAATTGACGTTGCGTCGGAGGAGATCACGTTAGGATATTGGACGGCAGAACGCTTCGGACATCGGGCATCGGGCCAAGGAGAGCGGAATTGCACCAAGGATATCAGGGTTGCGGAGGTCAACCGCCGATTGGGCAACAAGCCGCAAGAGAGGACGATGCGCTGAAGAATCGGACGAAGCGCCAACCAATGACGTGTCGGGCAACAGAATGTCAATTCGCGTTGTAATAATTGTCTAGATCGGAGTAGAGTTTTGGCTTGTGTGTGCAGGAATAACTACGATAACGATGAAGACATAAAGTAAAACAAAGTGCCGGAGTCAAGTGTGAAGGATTCGTTGGGAGTTCGAGAGTTCGACGGAAATCCGAAGGTTCGTCGGGAATGCTGTCGGAACTAGCCGAGAATGAGTAGGGAGCTTGCCAATGGGTTTTCGGAAGCTCGCCGGAAGGTTCGTCGGAAGTTCGCGGAGCTCACCGAGAAAGATCATAGCTTGCCGAAGAAGCTCGTCGAAACTCGCCAAGATCAAATCGTGAAGTCTCGGAGCTTGCCGAGAGTCCGTAGAATGTTTTCCGAGAGTTTATCGGAAGTTCGCCGGAAGCTCGCCGGAAGAAATCTTGACTTGCGGACTTTGTAATAGCTTAGGAAATGTCTTTAAATTTGTAGTTAGCATGTTAATTAGGGTTAGGATTAGGTGTTAATCTTATAACCCAAGTAGGGGCCAATTGGGCCCAAGTTCGAACTAGTTTGGGCCAAGTTTGGAGCCCAACTAGTGAGCTGAAATAGTGTAGGCGGTGGCACTGCCTAGAGCCCGAGGATAAGGCGGTGGTACCGCTGGTCTGGGCGGTGGCACCGCCCAGCACCCGAGAGCTAAGCGGTGGCACCGCTGGACTGGGCGGTGGCACCGCCCAGTACACTGTCAGTGTCAAAACTGACAGGCGGTGGCACCGCCATTGACAGGCGGTGGCACCGCTAGCTTCGGGAACCGAAGAGAATTCAAATTTTGGAGCCTAAATTTGAATCCTCTTGAGGCCTATAAATACTCATCAATTCTCAGCAAAGATAACAACTATTAGATAAGCAATAGAGTGAAAAAAGTCTTAGCAAAGTCTTAGCAAGTCTTACTTTCAAATTGCTTGAGTGTTCACCTCCTTCTTTCTCATTGAAACTTTGTAAGAGTGTGAACCACTTGTAAAAGGGGTATTTGTCCTTCCTCTTCAAAGTGATTTGCTAGTGGAAGTTGGAAGCCTCATCGAAGAAGGCTTCGCAAGTGGATGTAGGTCATTTTGACCGAACCACTTTAAATTTGGTGTGTTCTCTGGTTTGTATTTACTTATTGCACTTTACCTTACTGCAAATCTTTATAAGTGCTTTACTTCCTCATTACTTTTGCTGCACACATTTACGAACACGCTTTTAAGTTAAGCACTTCCGAGTTCGATTTTTATCGTACGAAAAAGTTTCTAAAACCGACGTTTTAATCCGCTGCACTAATCCACCCCCCCCCTCTTAGTGCCGCTCCGATCCTAACAATTGGTATCAGAGCACGGTATTTCTCATTTCGGATTTACACCCGAGAGAAATGACTCTTCATGGCTTTCAAGAGGGCTTTTCGGTTTTTCGTCCACCGTTGTTTAACGGATTGGACTACACTTATTGGAAAACTCGAATGAGAGTTTTCTTGATTTCTATGAACTTGGATTTATGGAATATTGTTGAAAACGGTTTTCAACTTCCCTCTAAACCGATGAACGAATGGTCGGATTTGGAGAAGAAGCATTTTTCTTTAAACGCAAAGGCTATGAATGCCTTATTTTGCGCTTTGGACAAAAATGAGTTCAATCGGATTTCTATGTGTGAAACGGCTTTTGATATTTGGCGAACACTTGAAATCACACACGAGGGAACTAGTAGAGTCAAAGACTCGAAAGTTAACATTTTATTGCATGATTTTTAGCTTTTTCGAATGCAACCAAGCGAGACTATATGTGACATGTACACCCGTTTCACGGATGTCGTCAATAATCTAAGAGTTCTTGGTAAATCTTTTTCAAATTTTGATCTCGTAAGTAAGATCTTAAGATCCCTTCCAAAAAGGTGGGATCCTAAAATAACCGCAATACAAGAGACAAAAAATTTAAATAATTTTCCATTAGAAGAATTAATCGGATCATTAATGACCTATGAAATGACACTTTTGGAACATTTTGAACCCGATGAGCACTTGAACCACCTTCCAAAGAATAGGAAGGATTTGGAACTCCAGACAAATGAATACCACTTGAGCGATGACTCAAGTGATGAGGACAATGATGAACTTGAACTTCGAACACTAAATCTTAATAAGTTCATTAAACAAAAATCTAAAATAAACAATGAACTTGAACGGAGGAAGAGGCCAAAGAAGAGGAAGGCAACCAAGGATGAATCAAGAACTTTCAAAGGTGAAATGGCGAATTGGGCTTTGATGGGCTTCGACTACAAGGTAAGTAACTCAACTCTCTTGAATTATTTTGAAATTACTTGAAGTTTTTCATGAGTGCTTAATTTAGATAGTAGGAATAGGAAATAAAAAATTGTTTTTCAAAAATTATATCATGTTTTTCTTTTTAGCATCTTTGAAAAATTAAAAAATTTGATCATGAAAAATATATTGCTAAGGTTTCATGCATGTTATGTTTTGAAATATTGAATGATGTATGCAACATTAGGGATGATAATTATATGATATATGATAATGCTTAGGATTAATCCATGCATGTCTATCTTGATGATTTTATGTCATGCATGAGTTTTTGAAGTAAATGTTGATTTGAAACTCTCATTTTCGATTCGATTAACATGTTTTTGGCCTAATCGTTTTTATGATGAATTAAGATGACATTCTCATCACATATTAAGATGACATAGTGCATGTACATCTATGTATGAATTTCTTGATAATCTTTTGATGATAGATGTGATATCATGATGTGTTTGATCTTGACGGCTTCTTGACGAAACTTATGTTTCGATTTTAAATGATGATACATGTTTTCACAAAAGACTTGAATACCCTCACATGAAATTAATTGTATAAAAAGGAAATGAATTCTCTATCCTATTGAGATTAATGAACTTTTACCAATCTTGTGAATCTCATGAAAATAAATATGATGAATATTTTGAAAATAAATGAGTGTATCATGCATTTGGTCTTAATGATTTCTCTTAAACATACTTTTTAAAATCATACTTGATGATGAATATCAAGATATTAAAAGGATGTTATCATGGAATCATGCTTGATGATTTATTTTACAAAATTTACCTTTCCATCTTAAATGTTGACATTTGTTTTATTAAAGGTAAAGGCATGCTTATAAGAAGCAAATCACATGAATAGAAATTTATAAAAATGAAATGAGATCCTCTATCTTATCAACTTTTCAATAAATCTATGCTTGTCATGTATGAATTTATTGAATGTGACTTTGAGGATGATTTCGGATTTCACAAATGCTTGATTCATACTTATGACATGAGACACATTTTAAATATGAATCATGTTCAATGCTTCAATCATGTTATATCTCTCTTAATTCATTTTGTTCTCCTAGATTTATTTACCAAAGAGGAGAATCTTCCAAATGAATGAAATGATGCAAATGAATCACTTATCGATATATCTTTTTTGAAATATCCTTTCAATGTGATGTTGATAATTCGAGATGCATGTTGGAATTCATGACATGAGATAATTGAATCCTTGACTTACTCTTTATATGGCTTGAGAATAGATATTTAAAATCTTGCTTGATGAGTTGTTTTATAAGATTTTGCCTTTACGTCTTGAACTTTCATGCTTATCTTGATTTGGCATATAATGACTAAGGCATGTTTAGATGAAAATAATCACTTAAAAAATGCTTTACCAATTTGATCGAGATTAATGATTTCATGATATTTTGTGAATCTCGAAATTGATTTTGATAACTTGATTATGAGTTTCAAGTTAACGATTTGATTTGAATGGATTTTATCTAAATTATAATCTTGATCTTGCAAAATTAGAATCAGAAATAATATATTTTGGTATTCATGACTTGAATTTGATTAAAACATTGCATGCTTAAATTAATCATTCTCTTATGTTTCAAAAATTCTTTAAATGCCTTGTGTGATGATTGAAAATTAATTTACTTTATGATAAATCTATGTATACCATTTTGAATCTCTTGAAAGTAATGTTGAGATTTTGATGAATTTGACGATTTGAATTTGAATAAGTTTGTATTCGAATTATGATTTTAACTTCTTGGATTTACTACTTGATTTTTTTTAATCACAATCTCTTCTTTATATACCTATAATTTTTGTTATTTATAAAAAGAAGAGATTTGATAAAATGAATCATTGTTAACTGTTCGGTATCATGAATACTTTATTATCATACATGAAAACAGTGATAAATATTTTTTGATTTTACATTTTGTGCATGATGAGTTATAGTGATGATTAAAACAATGATTGAAATGATATGAATGATGATTTGGAATCATGCATATAATGATAAGTTTATATGATGATTTGGTATTATGCATGCAATAATGATGCACGCAATGATGAAATATTCATGATAAAATTATTATTTTGATATTCATGACTTGAATCTTTCCTTCTTTTTGACAATGACAAAGGGGGAGATAGCTAATTTGCACAAGTTAAGAAGATGCAAAAACTTGATTGCTAGCTTGCCTATCTTAAGTAGCAAAGATTGCTAACTTGCTTATTTCAAGAAGCAAAAGTTGTCTTCTTGAACATCACTATCTTGCCTATCTCAATAAGCAAAACATGCTAACGTGCACATCTAGCAAACTTGTATATTTTAAGAAGCAAGGGTTGCTTTCTTGAACATCTCAAAACTGCTAGCTTGGATGTTCTAAAAATATTGTAAAATTTGCTAGCTTGTATGTAGTAAAACTTGCATATCGTAAAAGTTGCTAGCTTGTATGTAGTAAAACTTGCATATCGTAAAAGTTGCTAGCTTGTATGTAGTAAAACTTGCATATCGTAAAAGTTGCTAGCTTGTAGAGAAGCAAAGAATTGCTATCTCAAAAGAAGCAAAAATTATAAAACTTAGAAAACTTGTAATATAATTGCTCTTGCCATGCTTTGTATCAAAAATAGGTTGATATCCTTAAAAGCATCGCATTAAATTTTTTAGTATCGCAATGTATCACATGTATCGCAAATTGAATTTTTGAGACTATTTTTAACAATTGATGTCTTTCATGACATGATTTCTTTGCATTTTTGTCTTGTATGTATCATGTGATGATTGAAATATTGATTGATGCAAATTCATAATTTATGTAAAAGTCTAAATCATTGGTTCCTCTCCTTCTTTTCGGCAATGACATAGGGGGAGAAAGATTACTAGCTCAAGGTAAATGCTGGCTAGCTTGTATTCTTCCCTACTTTTCGACAAAAACAAAGGAGAGAAAGCTTTTGCTGGTTAGAACATGCAAAGAAAAGCAAAGTGCAACCTTGCACAAGAAGCAAGTGTTGAATTGCCATGATTGAATTTAAGAATTTTACTATGCTTTTGTGCTTATATGTTGTGATGAAAATCTAGCTTCACGTTACAAAAACTTGAATATCTTTTAAAATAGCTAGAGCTACTTCTCCTTTTTGTTGATGACATAGGGGGAGAAGTATATTGATGACTACATGCATTGAATTGAATATTTTATATATTTGCATGATGGTTTAAATATTTTTCATAACATGTGATGAATGTTGCTTGGAATTGGGATAATCCAAGTGTTCTATCAATGGCATATTGATAGAGGGAGTTTGTTAAAACTCCAGGGAGTTAAGGTTAACTCCGGTAGTCATCAATTAGTTGTCATCATCAAAAAGGGGGAGATTGTTGAATCTCGGATTTTGATGATGAAACTAATTGATTGTGTTTAGATGTTTAACTGCATTTTGAGTGATGCAGGTCTACTCGATCAGGATTAGACAGTTGACGTAGGAGGAATTGACGTTGCGTCGGAGGAGATCACGTTAGGATATTGGACGGCAGAATGCTTCGGACGTCGGGCATCGGGCCAAGGAGAGCAGAATTGCACCAAGGATATCAGGGTTGCGGAGGTCAACCGCCGATTGGGCAACAAGCTGCAAGAGAGGACGATGCGTTGAAGAATCGGACGAAGCGCCAACCAATGACGTGTTGGGCAACAGAATGTCAATTCGCGTTGTAATAATTGTCTAGATCGGAGTAGAGTTTTGGCTTGTGTGTGCAGGAATAACTACGATAACGATGAAGACATAAAGTAAAACAAAGTGCCGGAGTCAAGTGCAAAGGATTCGTTGGGAGTTCGAGAGTTCGACGGAAGTCCGAAGGTTCGTCGGGAATGCTGTCGAAACTAGCCGAGAATGAGTAGGGAGCTTGCCAATGGGTTTTCGGAAGCTCGCCAGAAGGTTCGTCGGAAGTTCGCGAAGCTCACCGAGAAAGATCATATGCCGAAGAAGCTCGTCGAAACTCGCCAAGATCAAATCGTGAAGTCTCGGAGCTTGCCGGGAGTTCGTAGAATGGTTTCCGAGAGTTTATCGGAAGATCGTCGGAAGTTCGCGAAGCTCACCGAGAAAGATCATAGCTTGCCGAAGAAGCTCGTCGAAACTCGCCAAGATCAAATCGTGAAGTCTCGGAGCTTGCCGGGAGTTCGTAGAATGGTTTCCGAGAGTTTATCGGAAGATCGTCGGAAGTTCGCGAAGCTCACCGAGAAAGATCATAGCTTGCCGAAGAAGCTCGTCGAAACTCGCCAAGATCAAATCGTGAAGTCTCGGAGCTTGCCGGGAGTTCGTAGAATGGTTTCCGAGAGTTTATCGGAAGATCGTCGGAAGTTCGCGAAGCTCACCGAGAAAGATCATAGCTTGCCGAAGAAGCTCGTCGAAACTCGCCAAGATCAAATCGTGAAGTCTCGGAGCTTGCCGGGAGTTCGTAGAATGGTTTCCGAGAGTAGCCCGGAGGATACGGCGGTGGTACCGCTGGTCTGGGCGGTGGCACCGCCCAGTACACTGTCAGTGTCAAAACTGACAGGCTGGTGGCACCGCCACTGATAGGCGATGGCACCGCTAGCTTCGGAAACCGAAGAGAATTCAAATTTTGGAGCCCAAATTTGAATCCTCTTGAGGCCTATAAATACCCCTCAATTCTCAACAGAGATAACAACTTTTAGAGAAGCAATAGAGTGAAAAAAGTCTAGCAAAGCCTTAGCAAGTCTTACTTTCAATGCTTGAGTGTTCACCTCCTTCTTTCTCATTGAAACTTTGTAAGAGTGTGACCCACTTGTAAAAGGTTGTAAGAGGGGTATTTGTCCTTCCTCTTCAAAGTGATTTGCTAGTGGAAGTTGGGAGTCTCATCGAAGAAGGCTTCGCAAGTGGATGTAGGTCATTTTGACCGAACCACTTTAAATTTGGTGTGTTCTCTGGTTTGCATTTACTTATTGCACTTTACCTTACTGCAAATCTTTATAAGTGTTTTACTTCCTCATTACTTTTGCTGCACACATTTACGAACACGCTTTTAAGTTAAGCACTTCCGAGTTCGATTTTTATCGTACGAAAAAGTTTCTAAAATCGACGTTTTAATCCGCTGCACTAATTCACCCCCCCCTCTTAGTGCCGCTCCGATCCTAACAGCTTCCTCGCCCCTTTCGACCCCTTGCTTCAACCCCTCTGTGTTCTCTAAGCAGTTCCCCTTGGTCGATGGAAAGATAGACTACAACTCTCATACATGGTCTCTACCATCATGTTATAGGGTTTGCACCAATTTTGTTCTCCTTAGCATCCTTGGTAGCAATATTCGTTTACTTAGTCTAGTCATTTGACTTATCGAGCTCTCTTAAGCGAATATGAGCTCTGGAGCAATTCAACTCTCGAGCTGCTCTGATCATACCTCTGCATGATCAAGTCCCTCCCATGGGACTCATTGGTACTTGTATTCGAACTTTTCCCTCAGTGGTACACAGCCCCTATATGCTGATGACCAAGGCTTTCATCTGATACAAAATTCAATGCACGCACAAAAGACCCACCTCTGTGGTACCATGGCTTTCACTCCCATAGTCCTTATTGCCACTATGTTGTTCACCGAAGTGAAGCTCCCAGTAGCTCCCGATCATATCTCTATATGATGTAGTCCCTCACGGGACTAGACCCGTGTGTATCGCATTGCCATAAGCTGTTCCTGTTGAATCTCGAATTTTGATGATGAAGTCAATTATCATTTGTTATCTAATCCATATGTTGAGATAAATGTGCAGGATTAACTATGATGAAAGTAAGACATGCAGCAGGAGTTGCGTCGGAGTCTAAACTATGATCACGTTGGGAGTTTGAGAGTTCGACGGAAGTCCGGACGATCATCGGAGGTTCTGCAAGAACAAATCTGAGAAGTCCAGCAGCTTGCTAAAGAAGCTCATCGGAACTCGCCAAGTGGATCATTGCAAGTCCAGGAGTTTGCTGAAAGTCCGTCGGAGCATCGCCGAGGGTTCGTCGGATGTTCACCGGAAGTTCGCCGGAAGCTCGTCGGAAGAAGCGATTGACGCACCGAAGCAAGATGTAGTATAAATGTCTTAAAATATGGTAGTTAGCATGATAATTAAGTTAGAAATGGGAGGTGATCCTATTAACTTAATCTTGGGGCAATTGGGCCCTTGACAGACCCAAATTGGGCCGAATGGATCAGCCTATTCAGGCCCAGATTTTCTGACCAGCGGTGGCACCGCCCAGGTGCTGAGTCTCCTAGGAAAGTTGAGCGGTGGAACCACCCATATCAGGCGGTGGTACCGCCCCTGTCACGCGGTGGTACCACCCAAGCTCGGTCTCCGAGGTCTGTCAAGCAATAGTACCGCCCAATTATGGCGGTAGTACCGCCAGGACCTCAGAAATCCGGGATATGACATTTTTTAGCTCCAAATTCAAACCAGTTTGGGGCCTATATATACCCCACACCAAGACCCTAGAAATCCGAGATATGACATTTTTTAGCTCCAAATTCAAACCAATTTGGGGCCTATATATACGCCACCCTTTCCTATATGAAAGGACACCGAAAGCTTGATCTTACTCTGTGATTTTTAGAGCTCAAAAATGTTTTAAAGGGTAAAAGTTCTTCTCCCTCTTTTCTTCTAAGTTTTGATCATTCAAGAGAGGAGTGAAAAATCTATAAGGGTTGTCTCCTAAGCCCATCAAAAGGAGTAAAATTGTAAAAGGGTGGTTGGCCTTCGCCTATTGAAGAAAGGCCTCTAGTGGACGTCAGTGACCTCATTGGAGGAGGAAGCCAAAAGTGGATGTAGGTCAAGATTGACTGAACCACTCTAAATCTCGGTTTGCATTTACATTTTGTTCTCTATCTTAACTACAACTGCCTCCATAGCTTTACTTTAACTACACTTTGCTTGATCTTAAGTTAAATTAATTTTTGAATCGGCTTTCATACCGAAATCGTTTTTATCGTACGAACGCAGTTTTAAATCGTCAAAAGTTTTTTGCTGCACTAATTCACCCCCCCCCTCATAATGCTCTTGATCCTAACAATTGGTATCAGAGTGGGGTTAACTCTCAATTAGATTAAAACTCAAGAGAGATGGCATACGTTGGAAATCAAGAGGGCCACTCTATTACATGTCCACCGATGTTCAATGGGATGGACTACACCTATTGGAAGACCCGAATGAGGATCTTCCTTATTTCAATAGATTTTAAACTTTGGAATCTTATCGAAAATGGATTTTCGAAGTTTTCTCTTCTAATGATCAATTGGAATGAATTGGAGAAGAAAACTTTCACTCTTAATGCAAAGGCTATGAATACCTTATTTTGTGCGCTTGATAAAAACGAGTTCAATCGTGTTTTGCTTTGTGAAACCGCATTTGATATTTGATATACACTCGAAGTGACTCACGAAGGCAAAGTAGAGTGAAATAGTAAAAAATCAATCTTTTGATACATTCTTTTGAACTTTTCCGAATGAAACCAAGCGAGACTATTGGCGACATGTATACCCGTTTCATGAATGTCGTCAATGGTCTAAAAGGACTCGACAAAATTTTTTCGGATTTTAAGCTCATAAATAAGATTCTAATATCCCTTCCTAAGAGTTGGGACCCTAAAGTCACTACTCTTCAGGAGGCTAAAGATTTAAATAACTTCTCTCTTGAAGAATTAATCGAGTCATTAATGACCTACGAAATGACTTACAAAACTCATGAAGAGCAAGAAGACATCCTTCCAAAGAACAGAAAGGATATGACACTTAGAACTTTTGAAGACCACTTGAGGGAAAACTCAAGTAATAAAAACTGTGACGATGACTTGGCACTTCTAACAAGGAAATTCAAAAAAATTATTAAAAGAAACAAGTTTAAAAATGATATAAAAAATAAATTTGAACCCAAAAAGGACCTCTAGGCCCTTACAATTGATCCATATGGACTTGTTTGGACCTATCTCTACATCAAGCCTAGGAGGTAGCAAATACGCCTTTGTCATTGTAGATGACTATAGTAGATATACATGGACTTATTTCTTAAAATACAAAAATGAATGCTTTAGATATTTTACTAAGTTTTGCAAACTTGTCCAAAATGAAAAGGGTTCTATGATTTCGTCAATTAGAAGTGATCATGGTGGTGAATTTCAAAACCATGATTTTCAAGAATTTTATGAATTTAATGGATACAATCACAACTTCTCTACTCCAAGAAATCCTCAATAAAATGGAGTAGTAGAAAGAAAAAATAGAAATTTACAAGAAATGGCGAGAACCTGTTGAATGAACATAGCCTACCCAAATATTTTTGGGCCGAAACCGTAAACACTGCATTCTATATTTTGAATAGAGTTCTAGTAAGACCATTACTCACCAAAACTCCCTATAAGTTGTGGAACAACAAAAAACCCAATGTTTCATATTTTTAAGTTTTTGGGTGTAAGTGTTTTCTCTTGAATGAAAATGATGTCTTAGGAAAATTTGATGCTAAATCCGATGAAGGAATTTTCCTTGGGTATTCTTCGGTTTCTAAAGTTTTTTGTATCTTCAATAAAAGAACTTTAATTATAGAAAAATCCATTCATGTTGTTTTCAATGAGATTTCCGAAATCAAGAAAAATAATTTTGATGATGATGTTAATTTCGATTCTTTGAATTTAAATGAAACCTCTTCTCCAACTAGCAACTTGGATGCATCCACTTCCGAGACATCCTTACTCAAGGATTGAAAGTATGTAGATGCTCATCCTAAGGAGCTAATCCTAGGAGACACATCTAAGGGGGTTCAAACACGTTTTTCTCTTAAAAATTTTTATGCCAACGCCGCTTTTCTCTCCCAAATTGAACCTAAATGTATTAACGAAGTCATGAAAGATGATTCATAGATTATCGCAATGCAAGATGAGTTAAATCAATTTGAGAGAAATGAGGTATAGAAACTTGTTCCTAGGCCAAATGACCATTTAATTATTGGTACTAAATGGGTCTTTAGAAACAAGCAAGATGAATATGGTATCATGGTTAGAAATAAGGCTAGATTAGTAGCCAAAGGTTTCAACCAAGAAGAAGGTATCGATTACGAAGAAATCTTCGCTCCTGTGGCTAGATTAGAAGCCATAAGGATGCTCCTTGCCTATGCTAATAATAATAATTTTAAGTTATTTCAAATGGATGTTAAAAGTATTTTTTTTAATGGTTTTATTTTCGAAGAAGTTTATGTTGAACAACCGCCCAGATTTAAAAATAATAGCCTCCCTAATCATGTGTTTAAATTAATTAAAGCTCTCTATGGTTTAAAACAAACCCCAAGGGCTTTGTATGAGAGACTTAGTTCTTTTTTTATTGAAAATAATTTCACAAAAGGCAAGGTCGATACTACATTGTTTATCAAGAATTTTGAAAATAATTTTCTCATTGTTCAGATTTATGTTGATGATATTATCTTTGGTTCTACAAACGAATCTCTTTGTGAATCTTTTGTTAAAACTATGAGTTTTGAATTTGAAATGAATTTGATGGGAGAATTAATCTTTTTTCTTAGGCTTACAAATTAAGCAACTAAGAAATGACATCTTTATTAGTCAAACTAAATATGCTTTAGATTTGCTAAAAAGATTTAATATGGAAAGCTCAAAAGCTATTAACACTCCTATGAGCACCTCCACTAAGTTAGAAGTTGATGAAAGTGGAGAAAGCTTCGATCAAAAAACTTATAGGTGTATGATAGGAAGTTTACTTTACCTCACTACAACTAGACCAGATATCATGTTCAGGACTTTGTGCTAGGTTTCAATTGAATCCTAAGATATCTCATCTCAAAGCGGTTAAAAGAATACTTAGATATCTTAAAGGTACCACAAATCTAGGATTATGGTATCAAAAAATCGAGAAGTTTGAGTTAATTGCTTATGCTGATGTGAATTTTGTTGGGTGTAGACTAGATAGAAAAAGCACATCAGGAACATGTCAATTTTTGGGACATGCTCTTGTTTCCTAATCATCTAAGAAACAAAACTTGGTTGCACTATCAACAACCGAAGCTAAGTATATTGCAGCTAGTGCATGCTATGCACAAGTTGTGTGGATGAAAAATACCTTAAAAGATTATAAAGTTCATCTTAAAAATATTCTCATTAAATGTGATAACACAAGTGCTACATGTTTAATAAAGAATCTTATTCAATACTCAAGAACAAAACACATTGATATTAGACATCACTTTATACGAGATCATGTCACTAATCATGATGTAATTATAGAGTTCATTGATACTAAACATCAACTAGTTGATATTTTTACAAAGCCTTTAAGTGAAAATTATGTTTACACAATTACATGCCTTAATAACATGTTGAAAATTATATGTTTTGGATATAAAAATTTCCATGATAATGAGCATATTTTATCTTCATGATTGTGTTTGAAAATCGATAGTAAAACCTTGTCTGAATGCATAAAAGTGTTAAATTTTATTTTTGGATTTTCTTGATCCTAACGATACATTATTCTCTTCCGGACTTAATGCAGCTTTCATAAGCATATGTCATATAAAGTTTAATTCATATCATTGATTTTTGATATATAAAATCAAATGCATCTCTCATAGACTTATCATGTGAAAAATATTTTTTTTCGAGAAATGGATTTGATGAAATGATTCTTTCTTATAAATTCCTTCTTAAAAAAGAAAGATTTTTTTTTGCAAGGATTTGATTCACATAACATATCTTAATACTTGTAAAAATAAAATGTGATTTAAATCTCTTATTAATTTTAACTTCATTCGAGTAATCTCACAAATAACTTTCCTCCTTCATGCAAACAGATAATTCCAAATAAAAAGGAAGAAGTAATCTCCATGTCATATTTTTCTCGAGATGCTTGTATAATTGGTATCCTATCACTCATTGTTGAAAAATGACATAAACCTAGTTATGGCATGAATCATTACCGCACTTATGTTTAAAATTTGCTTATATCGTTCTCCTTTTTATTGATGACAAAGGGGGGGAAATATATGAATTGATGCTATGAGTGTCATATTTGAATTTGAATTAGAATTATGTTAAGATATCAAAAGAAGCTTGCATTGAAATATATGGTAAATTGATGATAGAAATACTATGATTGCCATATATGCATCATGTTAAGATATCAAAAGCTTACATCGCAATTTTACATGTTGATATCTTACCATATGATGAATTGCTACTATTACTATCATTCACACTTGAAATGTAAGACTTGAAAATGGATGTCAAGCCTTGACATCATTTTCAGAGAGATACATCATGATAGGAATCATGATGGGAGTATTGATAAGGTTAAACGATCTTAACTTATCAATATGTCTCTTGAATTCAAAGGCTTTGAATTCAAAAATAACTTATCTCGAGTATGGCATATAGATAGGGGGAGTTAAGGTTAACTCCATTATCAATTGATTATCATCAAAAAGGGGGAGATTATTGAATCTCGGATTTTGATGATGAAGTCAATTGTCATTTGTTATCTAATCCATATGTTGAGATAAGTGTGCAGGATTAACTATGATGAAAGTAAGACATGCAGTAGGAGTTGCGCCGGAGTTAAGACTATGATCACGTTGGGAGTTCGAGAGTTCGACGGAAGTCCGGACGGTCGTCGGAGGTTCTGCGGGAGCAAATCCGAGAAGTCCAGGAGCTTGCCAAAGAAGCTCATTGAACTCCCCAAGTGGATCGTCGCAAGTCCAGGAGTTTGTCGGAAGTCCGCCGGAGCATCGCCGAGGGTTCGCCGGAAGCTTGTCGGAAGAAACAATTGACGCACCAGAGCAAGTTGTAGTATAAATGTCTTAAAATATGGTAGTTAGTATAATGATTAAGTTAGAAATGGGAGGTGATCCCATTAACTTAATCTTGGGGCAATTGGACCCTTGATAGACCCAAATTGGGCCGAATGGATCAGCCCATTCGGACCCAGATTTCCTAGTCGATGGTGGCACTACCTAGGAGCTAAGTCGCCCATGAAAGCTGGGCGGTGGAACCGCCCATGTTAGGTGGTGGCACCGCTTGGGCTCAGTCTCCAAGTGAGGTTGTCAGGCGGTGGTACTGCCCGAGCTCGTTCTCCAAGCTCTGTCAGGCGATAGTACCGCCCAGTTATGGTAGTAGTACCGCCAGGACCCCAGAAATCCGGGATATGATATTTTTGAGCTCCAAATTCAAACCAGTTTAGGGCCTATATATACCCCACCCTTTCCTACATGAAAGGACACCGAAAGCTTAATCTTACTCTGTGATTTTTAGAGCTCAAAAGTGTTGTAAAGAGCAAAAGTTCTTCTTCCTCTTTTCTTCCAAGTTTTGATCATTAAAGAGAGAAGTAAAAAATCTATAAAGGTTGTCTCCTAAGCCCGTCAAAAGGAGTGAAATTATAAATGGGTGGTTGGCCTTCGTCTATTGAAGGAAGGCCTCTAGTGGACGTCGGTGACCTCATCGGAGGAGGAAGCCAAAAGTGGATGTAGGTCAAGATTGACCGAACCACTCTAAATCTCGGTTTTTATTTACATTTTATTCTCTATCTTAACTACAACTGCCTCCATAGCTTTACTTTAGCTGCACTTCGCTTGATCTTAAGTTAAAGTAATTTTCGAATCGGCTTTCATACCGAAATCATTTTTATCGTATGAACGCAGTTTTAAATCGACGAAAGTTTTCCGCTGCACTAATTCACCCCCCCCCTCTTAGTGGTCTTGATCCTAATAGTTCCACCATGATCCGCTGCACCATGCCGCCTCTTGGTGACATCTCCATTGCATTTTGATCCTTGTGGGATGAACTCGGATTGTGATATCTCCATGTGTGGCCTCTGCCAACATATCGCAAGGCCTCTTCCACTTTCGATTGTGTTCGCTCCTTTGGCAATCGACCTTTGTCCACCCACTCTCGGGTCACACCTAGACGAAGCACTGGTGTAGGGCAATCCATCACATAGTAGCTCCTGAAGTCCACCGACTTCGCTAAATTTGGTGCATCATTGTTTGGATACTGGGCCTCTACCCCTACCAACACAATCTCCACTGTGCACCGCTCCCTTCATGGCAACTTGAATAGCAGTATTGTGGCAAATTCTTCAAGAGTGCCCGCCTCCTCATCCTCTTGTCCCGTGCCAAGGCCTTTTAAATCCAACTTTGCCTCTGCAAGTTGAGTCGCCTCAGTTCCTCCGTCAAATGAGGTAAGGTGCATTTACCTTGAAGCTCTCTTTATCTTTAGCATCATGCAGAATGAGCCCACTCCATCAGAATGAGGGATCCATGGAACAACATGATCCCGCTCTTGCCTCTGTCCAAGGAAAGCTTTGTGCCTTCGCTTCCTATCCCATCTTCTATGTTGGCTCCCTTCAAGCGGCTTAGATATTTCTCCAAGTTACACCCAAGTTGCTCTACTCCTTGTTTTGTATTGAGCCGATGGTGGTCCTCATGCCCACCATTCCACAAGTCAGCCCTCCATTGAGTTCAATCTCCATATCGACTCCAAGTGTGCCTTCATTTGTGTTGCCTTGGATCACTCCCTCACTTGATCTAGCAATGCATTCCTCAATGCATTATCTCGAGTGAGATCATGCAATGACTCCTCGCCACTCACTCAATCTATTAAGCTTTATGAAATTGTTTTTCATAACATGTGCGGTCCGTTGCATATAGTTATTCCTTTGAAGAGTCGGGACTTATCCGTCCTGGATATCTGTCCCATTAGAGCAACTTCTCTCTTCGCTTCATTCTCTTTAAAAGTTTCGAAGACTATTATCCCCTTGGACTACTCCATCATGCTGAACAAACTGTGCATTGTTCTGCCCTCATAAACACACTTGCTAGAATGCGACTCCATGTCAATATAACCCTCCACTGCACCCCTCAAGGCCTAGCAACATATTGAACTCGCTACACACTTTAGCCTCCTATGGACATATCCTTCACATGTTGAAGAGAAAGTTTCGAAGCTCTATGGCACCGAGTTTCAGTCGCCTTTGGATGGCCACGAACACTCCATCGTTCGCATTCAAGCCTTTGCATGGGTACCAAATTCCTCGAGTTAGCAATTCCCCTCATCTCTGTGAGCTTTACATGACTCTTTTAGTCGTTGAACAACTCATTCCATCTTACATGGTCTCATCCTTTACCAAGCGCCTCGCTTGCCTTAAGCACCATCAAGTATGGTTCCCAACGTTGAGCTATAGCTCAAACTCAACCACCCTAACCTTTATGCATTACACATTCTTTCTAACTTGCTTGTCCTCGTGGTGCCTCTTGTGCGAAGGGTTGGCCATTCTTTAAATGCCCATCTTAGATGCCCACTCCTCTGAGCGACTCCTTTTCCCTACATCTCCATGCCTGTTTTCCCCTAAACGGTCGTGCATGCTGGCTGCCTTCAGTGCAACCCCGCTAGGTCCTCCACTTTTGCATGCCAAGTGTTTTAATAAGTGCTTGTCTCGCTCCGATACTGTCTCCTCCATCACACTTAGCTGGTTTTACCTAAGTCATGTGGCACCCTTGCGTGTCCGTCCGTAAAGGTTAGTCTCCCTGAAATCTCCTATGGTCCATTAGGACCTACAAAAGAGAAAACGAGTTAGAGAAAATGCCTCACTTGGGATCCACAAGCAAGCATTTCAGAAAACACTTCATAGCTAATGCAAATTACAAACAGACTTTACAAACTCTGAACGGTTGCACAACAAAGGGGCAAAATGATCCACTACAAACCGAAATCTCTCACAAGTGTCCATATGACATAATCTTTATTTACAAGCCTAAAATGGAGCTGTTAATCCTTCAACCATCCCTCTATATGCTGTGCAAAGCATGAATATACCAAAAGATACGGACATACATAAGCATTACATCAAACATCTTGTTTAGAAGCTTGTCCGTAACACCTTATAGATTAAGTCAATGGTTTTTTGTTCTGTTCGCATCACCTAGCCAGATGCTAGTCATGGGATTTTATATCGTTGTCCAAGGATCGGTTATACGCGGATTTAGCATGGCGATCGATCCCTCGAAGTGACGAGTTCATACCTTTGTGCGGCTGTCACCCGATATATGCGGAACGATGCCGTGTGACACCGTCCCAAGCTTTTCGGGACGGAACTCGTTGAGAGGACGCCTCCCTATATGGGCTCCGGCTCAGCGTGGGAGAAAGGCAACCCTTATGCTGAATCTGCAAGAGTGTGACGTGGCATGGATCGTGACGTGGTCGAGATCCAAAGTATGCCTTATCAATATATCAAATTCAAATTTTTATATTGGGTATTCAACATAGTAAAACTAAAATGGGAATTTTGCATATAAAATATTTTTTTCTCTTTTAAATCAAAAGACCATAGCTAGAACTAATAATAAATAATAATAATAATAAATAATCCATCAATATTTTTCTCAATATGCTTGAACAAGTCATATAATCCAAGCGGATTTAGTTTTGGGTTGTGCTACGCTTTCTTTTATTACATGTTAATGCACACCATATTACCCTTAAAAATTAGCATTTAAATTTTCTAATTCATTTTGATTAATGTATCCTGCATTCCACCAATTCATAAAACATCTACACTGCATCAATTCAAAAGCCTCTCAATGTGCTGAGAACATTAGGAGATAAATGACACAAGGATTTCCAACCAAGGACAAATCATTAGCTACATAATGATTGGATAGAACACATCTCTTTCCAATGCCCACCCCTTTGTGTGGGGGTCACATCCATGCATCAAACAAAAATGTTGCATGTGTTCATTATGCACATTGGATAGATAGGGTGGACCAACTAGCCATGCACTTACTCTAATGGAATAATATGAGAAATTGAATCTTGTGGAATGTAACAAAGTTAGATTTGCTTGTGCATCTCAATGACATGCTTTGATTATACTTATCTTTGATGGTTTGAAGTCAATCCTCCAATGTGAAATAAGGATGAATGCATGTGATAGGTGCCAAATAGGGCACACCCTCTTTGTTCAGAGTTGAATTATATTAGTCAAACTACCCCTAAGTAATGTTTTAATTTTTTAGTAAGAGTTGAATTAGTTAAACTTGAATATCAGTTTTTGATAATAAAACTAATTGATACAGGACTGGCTTCGATCAGTAAAAACAAATTGACCCTATCGAAAGCACTAATTCACCTATCCTCTCTTACTGACGATTCGATCATAACAAAACCATTATAATTCATAGGTGATTTAGAGTAAATTTTGATCAAAGAATATGATAATACTCGAATCTCATCTTTATCATTTATTTTTTTAATTTAAAAAATATATTATTATGTTTTAAACAACATATGATATTATCATCATAAATAAATATCATCATGTTATAGAGTAATTTTTAGGGGTGATTAGGTCAGCTAAACATTTTGATAATGATATTTGTATGCAATTCACATGAATAAAATTAAAACCATTAAATAAAATATTTATAAAAATAAAACTTCTTACATGACTTTTTTTTTTCTTTTCATCTTCAAAATCTTCCATGCTTATTTTCCAAGCATGCGTGCATGTGAAATTGTAAACTTGGAATTTGATTTCATGGTTTCTTGCTCAATTGTCCAACCACTGGAGTACACGATTTGCCTCATTGTTCCCCTCTAAATCCATCACATGATTCAAATGCATTTGTTGCGTGTTGTTCTATTCCTCCATCTCACCTTCACATTTCCTTGTCTTCCACGTCAGTATGCCGCGCGATGACTCCTCGTCAACCTCTCCAAACTTCTTCTGTTACACGTCACCAGCCATGTCGTCGGTGCCAACCAAAACCCACATATATAATTTTTTTATTTTTTATTTGTTCTCATAAAAAAATTTATTTTCCAAAAAATGAAATCGACGAGAGGATGAGAACGACGATGAGGATAACTACAACGATAAGCAACCAACAAGACAGAGACGATGATCGACAAGTCAAAAATAATATTTTTTTAAAAAATAAAACATCAGCACTAATTATGAAAAAGGAGCAATAATTATTAAAAAAATAAAAAGGCTCTTTTGAGGAATTTATCCTATAATTTTCATATTTATCCCTTTAAAACTAAGGTTAGCAGTTATATTTATTCCAAATTTGATGATTTAGTATCATTGACTGCCCCTTGAAACTTTAAGCACTTATTATGATTATAATAGTATTATTATTTTTGAAAGCATTTAATTATGATGAGTATTCATCTGGAAGCATGAACATCATGCAAGTTAATGGTGAAGATCCTTTGGTATATCCATCAATCATCCAATTATTCGCCGTTGTTGATGACTATTATGATGTGGAAACAACATGCGGATTTGTGGGTGTGATGAAGCGGATCTGTGCGTGGATCGACGTTGGACATACTCGTGGTTGACCGACGCAGACACGTCCATCGACATCCTCCACACGCACCAAACCGGCCACACGGAAAGCGTCGCGGACCCAAAGAACACGCACCCGACACTGCCCGCACCGTCACCTCTCTCTCTCTCTCTCTCTTTCTTTCCACCAACGTGAGCATATTATGGTGGCAACCAACCTGTAGGGGACAGTGACAGGTGGAGTCGTTCTGGAATCCATGCCGTTCCCCTTAAAATATGATCAAATTAGTCGTGTTTCGAACCACACTCTCCATGATTTATGTATTTTTGTGCTCAACGGAAGAAGGGAGAAGAGGGATACTGTTCTTGGTTTGGTGATAAGAACAACACAGCCGTACAGGGAGAGGAGGGAGAAGAAGGAGGGCTTGATGATTTCTTCAGACTTCGCAGCGGCATCGTCTTCCACTGCCTCCTTCTATGGCTTCTGCACTTATGCAGCTGGAATTGCTGGTGAGGTTTTGGTAGCTCGTAGTGATGCTTCTTGAATCAATGAACCTGCTTCTGAATCTTAGCAGATGAGATTTAAGTGCGCCTCCTGACAAGCGTAGAATTGTTTGTTCTGATGAAGAAAATATGTAGAATTAATTGGGAAAAGAGGAAATATGGGTTCAGATTTCTGAAAGGGTTTCGTCTTTTAGCAGGCTAAAGATTGCTGCAAAGAGTATATACTTGGAATGTTTCTTAGCACCTCTTTTTCCTCACCCTGCCCCCAATAACTCTTAGCAGCTTTCCTTTTTGGATTGTATATGAGATCAACAGTTATCTGCTAACAAGCTAAAGTTGTTGATTTCATAAAAGAATACACATAATTAGTCGGTGCCAGCAGCTTTCAGAGAGGATTTTGATCTTTTCGCAGGCTAAAGAGCATGCGATTCTTGTGTGCTTAGAAGGTTTCTAAAAGTCCTGTTTTTTCTTTACATTGCCTCATAAATAAACGGAAATGGTACATGTAGAGGTATTTAATACATTTTTGCCTATCTTGTATTGAAGAACAAATTTACCTCTGTATATAGTTATTTACTGGTATTTTTGGTCTGTTTGCAGGCAATGTTTTTGCCTTCGTATTGTTTGTCTCACCAATGTGAGTATACTTCAACAATTTTCCTGTTTTCATCTCCAAGAACAGCTGTATCTGTGAGCTCACATGCATGAGAATATTCTTGATTTCTTCAGGCCAACATTCAAAAGAATTGTGCGAAACAAGTCCACCGAGCAGTTCTCAGGCTTGCCCTATATATACTCTCTCTTGAACTGCTTGATCTGTATGTGGTATGGGCTTCCTTGGGTGTCTTATGGGGTGATCTTGGTGGCTTCTGTCAATTCTATCGGTGCTGCTTTTCAATTAGCCTATGTCAGTCTCTTCATCAGATTTGCAGATTCTGCTAAAAGGGTATGCATAGTTTCCTAGGGTTCTCTTGACCAGTTGTTCGTACTCATTTCACTGATGTGCTTTGTTCTGGTTTTTCATGCAGTTGAGGATGTCCGGACTGCTGATAGGAGTTTTCTCTGTTTTTGCTCTGATCATATATGCGAGCCTTGAGTTGTGCGACCACCCAACACGACAAATGTTTGTTGGGTATTTAAGTGTTGCTTCACTCATTTCCATGTTTGCATCTCCATTATTTATCATCGTAGGTTTCTTTCTTGTCATTCACAGAAGATCTCATTTGCTATATTTTTAATTGTTCTCCAGCTCTATGATTTAAATTGTTGCCTATGTTTTTACTTGCCAGAATTTGGTGATCAGGACTAGGAGTGTGGAGTTCATGCCCTTCTATCTATCCCTTGCAACCTTCTTGATGAGCATCTCTTTCTTTGCGTATGGGATGCTATTGCACGACTTCTTCATATATGTAAGAACACTGAAAATTTTGGATGTACTGATTCGATTCTGGTACTCTAGAAGTTTTAATTTCAGGTTCACAGAATGATATCATTTTCAGCAATTGATTATTATTCGTGTTGAATGTGCTTCTCAGATCCCAAATGGGATTGGAACAGTTCTGGGAGTAGTACAACTGTTGCTGTATGCCTATTACAGTAAATCTGTAGAAGAGTCTCGCTTGCCATTGGTGGCTTCACACTGATGTTCTGCCTTTACAAGGTTAAATATGTTCGTTATTTCCACACAGTTCTTTCATAATTTTGTTATGTGTGAATTGTGTAAAAACAGAAAGATATATTATATCAGATTTTTGTCATTTTCTCATATTTTAAAGCCTCGTAGACTTTTAGTATGTGCTTGTAAGTTAGCACAACACACATCATGCATACCTAGATGGCTGCAACATGACAATGATCTGGATACATAGGTCCAAGTTATGACATTTCATGTCGATTATTAAAATAAATTTCAATATACATGCAAAACTTATGTTGTTTCCTTTTTGTGACACCTCAGTAGTGGTTTCATATACTCATTGATTTATTTAATTATATGTTTCTAGATCCGTAGATCTTTGGTAATTTTTCTATTCTAGGATTGTTGAGGTGTCATTGTGGATATTGGTGTCTTTACCATTACTCTTCAAAGGAAATCTTAGGTCTGTTGGGTTTGACATCTTTCCCCATGATTATCTCTAGTTCTCGACATCCATGCCAACTAGGGTGCCTTTTTTGGGCTTCTTTATATAGTTCCAAAGACTGTTTTTTTTTAATACAATAATTAGAAAAGGAAAGGATTTCAAGCTAGGATTGAGGAGATTTCATTACATTGTGTTTCAAGATGCAATAAAGCAATCTTGTTATTATTCATTTCCTTGTTTCTCTATTCATTTTTTTGTCTTTGATTGATTTAAAAAATATAGTTAGCTGTCTTGAGCATATAGTTAAATGAAGGCAAGCTTCTAAGCTAGTTTCAATATGCAGAGCACCATGATTACAATGAGAAGAGGCACTTAGGTATATCTTACTTCCTCGTCCACAGTATTCACTAGTTGCACAACTCGTACTTTTACCAAGTACAGCAGCACCTATTCTACCAACAACCCTGAGGCAAAAAAGTTCAATTTTCTCGCACTATATCCACCTTGTCGACCTCAAATTGTGAACCTATTGCACAGTCTGCATACCACATACTAGCTTTTGGATGAACAACATGTTTGGTGACAAAAGAAAGGTTAGGTTCTATAGAGATGCCTACCAGAATAACATTTACTACCATGGTAACAAAAAACTGAGCCCCCTTGCTTTGGCTTCTAAGCACCCATCTTAATTTGAGCCATGATCTGCTCATCTTGATCTAGATCTACAACTGAGTATACATATCTTAAAATTAAAATTCAGCAACATTGCTAATTTGTCAATGTAGTCTTGTCAAGATGTTGCATGTAAAGAAGTGGGCAAGCCAAGTATCAGTAGACCAAGAAGTTTACATAATTGGATATCTGCAAGCACTATATAGAAATCAAAATAATTGAAATTGTATTTGATCCCTCCAATGTCTAGAAAAAGAACCCCAGAAATTATGTTGTGCTGAGATTGATGTGTGACAAAATAAAGACAATAACTGAATATAGAAGAATCCACCATATAAAATTTGATATAGCATAGAAGAAAACTGCATGTTATTGAAAAGAACAAATTTCTTCAGCCAGCTCAATATTTATGAAGTCCTAAAAGAT
This sequence comes from Musa balbisiana, assembly GCA_004837865.1. Taxonomy (NCBI): domain Eukaryota; kingdom Viridiplantae; phylum Streptophyta; class Magnoliopsida; order Zingiberales; family Musaceae; genus Musa; species Musa balbisiana. The sequence continues at coordinate 20,607,617 of CM017188.1, read as the reverse complement.
TGTGGAATTAGAGTTATTTAATTATTATACTAAAATATTTAAAAATCTCCTGATATTTGAGTCAATTAAAGGCATTTAATTTATTTTACGATTGTTGGAATTAGTCTGGAAGCAAAACTGCAGAGGCAAGGAAATAACCTGATCACATTGATCCATTGCATTTGACCTGGCTTATTTAGCACTTTGGATAAAGTCATAATTGCACACTTACAATGATAACTATACATACATCTTTTATGTAAATTTAACATATCTCGAAGCTGAACAAAAATAAGAACCAAATCAAAATAAACAATGTAACACTAGTAGCATAAATTTTAATGTTTTCTCAAATTGAACAATAAACTATTGATTTGCAGCTACTTCTGGATAAAAAAGATAAATCAAGGCTTTTCTTGAGGGACAAGTTCTGCTGTCATGTCCAAAGTCTGAATGTGATTGTTGTTTATTTTGTGTTGTATTCCATAAGGGTTTTGATGTCTGGAAGTTTTGTGTGTGTATAAGGTGGGGATTTTTTTTTTTTTAAAGAAGGAATGTACTTGATGTAATATTATTCTTTTAACTATACCAGCTTGGCTGGTCTTCTAATAAGGTGGAAGTGTCTCTTCGTGGAGACCTCCTTGTGGTCAGTGCATTATCTACATAGTTAAGTGGTCAAGGGTTTGAATCCCATTGGAAGATTCTAGTGCACAGCGGTTATGTAACACTGGAATTTGGAAAAATAAAAAGAGGCAGACGTTCCTCCCAATTTTGTTCTTTGTTAATTAAATATCATTTATAAATTTGGTATCTGTTCAGATTTCCTCTATGCTTCGGTTTAGGTTGCTTTCAGTTGTCTGAGAATTTAATAGCTCAGATTGATTTTGGAGTTGTTTTTGGACCTGTGCACAGTAGTTGGATTTCTCTTCAATCTTGCAAATTAAGGTTTGTAAGGCACATTATTTTGATAACCTTCCAGGTGGGATCTGCATGTATTCTTCCACCTCTCTTTCACTTCATTTTGTGTTTCTTCTTTGCATGTTACTAGACATCAACCTCTGCTATGTGCAGAACTTATATCCCATGCCAATGAACAATAAGATATCATGTTTATAAGTGCCAGTTTATAATCAGATGATGCCATTATAATAATTAGAGTAATTTCATTAATAACTGGCATATGGTGCATTACAGAGATAAGTATTTATTACATCTAAAGACATGTAATCTGGATCCATAATTGCAGACCCAGTTCATCATGCATATCTGTTCTACAATATTATCCAATTCTTATTCTTCATTTTTCACTATTGGTTGCATCATATATTTTGAAAGTTTATTGTCCAGAATTTGGACAAGATAAAGCCCTAATTTCTAGACAAGATTAGTATCTTTTGCTCTAGTGTGAATAGTACCATTGAATGAGAAATGCTTGCAATCTTTAGAGTTGGCCATATCATGTAGAAAGCAGTGTACATAACATAAAGTAAATCCTGTGTAGTGTATAGAATTTGGCTAATGCCCTATTGAACATCAGGCAACATGAACACACAAAAATGTCAAGCAGGTTCTTAACTGAGTCCGTTTACTTAGGGAGCAAGAATTAGGTTGATTTGGTTATTCGTTAACTTATAATGTTTATTCTTGTAAAATGTTATATTAATATATTAAATAAGTCTGACAAGTAGACATATTTGGGTGACAAATCCCTTTTTAGTCGTTTTTGTGTCATCAATAGATCATGAATCACGTTTTTTCTGGGGTGTGGATGAGACAAGAGAGAGGAATCACCTTTAGAAGATGCTTTATTGTTGACTCACTAGATCATCTTTGCACTGAACTTTTCTACACATTTGGTTGGAGGCAGCACTTCTAAAGGCATTGCTTGGAAGGCATTATCAGAACTAGGTTGCAGGGGATTAGATAGCAAATCAACTTGGTGGACCATCTCATAGGTCAACTTAAACTATTGGAGAAGTTGGTAAGAATTAGGTCAAGAAGAGCATGCGCCATATTCAATGTTTGAAGGCGATTATTATTACAGGAGCAGCAAATTACATTTTTGATAGCTAATCAGCTCAGTGAAAAATGAGTCATCATCCTAGCTTGATTCAAAGTGGTCTTTCTGTCCTGAACATTTGTTAGAAATATATGCTTCTTAGATCTAATGATTTCGGAAACATGCCTTGGATAGCTTCTGTTTTATTAAGCAAAAGTTGGTGATTCTACAGCTGCTGATGAAGCACTATGCAACTTGCTCTTTTCTAAAATTCCTTAGTACCATGAGTTGTAGGTTGCTCTTTTCTTGATGTGAGTAGAGGTATTATGTTAACCAGGCTAAATGGATTTGAAGACTTTGGATCTTTGTGTATCTTAAATGGATTTCCTTTTTGTCTTGCACTTATGATTATAGCTAAAACTTTTCTTTGAAAAAGAAGAAAGGATTGGACTACGCATTTAAGAGACTAATATATGTTCAAGTATTCTTTTTAGTGATTAATGAACTTGGCACATATCAGGTATTACTTAGTTGTCAGAAAGGATTAGACTATATACACCGCACTTGAGATTCTAATGTCTGTTCAAGTAATTTTCTTGCAAAAGACAAGTGTGATCAATGAATTTGGCACATATTAGAGACAGTATCAGTATTGGATTACTTGGTAAGTAATAAAGATTTAGAAGAACAAAATAACCAGAATTCTTGTCGACTTACAAACTGCTGCATAGAAGTTTATTTGCCAGGCTTGAGTAGCAATTTGTTTTTGTCACAAAAATAGATTAGGCCAAAGCCTACTATAACAGAAGAAATTTAGCTGAAACAAAGGATTTGTAATCTGTACTTTAAACATGTGTTGTTATTTCTAGTTGGATTTATAGGGCTAATCTTTTTCTCTCCAAGTATACACACTTGTGTGTAGCTGAAGTTGAATCTCATGAATGTTACCTATCAGAAACAAAGAAACATCTTACATTACTTTTCTTCAGTTGTGGGGACAATGGATGTAGGTTTGTGTTCATGAGAGATGTTGGTGGTGGTGTTTTAAAGGTAGATGTGTGATCCTCAGCCAATAATACTAACCAGTCAGAGTCCATGCCTGCTGCCATTGGATACTGACCTCAGGTTGTGCTGTCCACTTCACTTCATCCCTCCATGCCTCAATGGACAGAGCACTGACTCCCATGGCTTCACTGCTGTTATTTTATATGGTTTTGTGCATCACATATACTTCACTTTTAGGTCATTTCTATTTTTCAAGGACAATCACCATCAACATATCCTAAATGACCTGTCCTAACCTAGGTTACTTTCTGCTTTTTCTTTTTACCATAAAAGTAACATAAATAAATAAACAAAATTTTTAGTTGGACATAGTGGATAGCTGAAAACACTATTGTTATGCTCATGTAGGTCTCTTTTTTTCTTTCTTTTTCTAAGGAAAAAAATGCAAAGTACTTAATGTTTAGTTGAACTAATATTGTTTGTGCATGAACAACTGTTGCTTTGGTTCAGTATCTCCTGCTATATGAAAAGTAGAACCAAGTTATGAAACAATATTGTATACTTTCAAATGATGCATAGAAATGTTATGTATTGCATCATGATGTTAGACAGCAAACATCCTGTTAATAAAATCATAGAAAGATAAGATTTTGGTAGGTATTAATTAGGACATATTGCTATCTTTTCCTTGAAAGGTCATTGATCCATTTGATCTTCCAAGTTACAGTCTTATAGCTAAATATTTAAGTATCATCTGAATATAATAAATATAATTTGGATGTATATATTATCTACTCTTGTTTTTCTAATCTTTCATTCAACTTTAAGAACTCCAACTGCAGAAGCTACACTTTTGGTGCCCAACCCTCACTGTATATGCAAAATTTCATATTATATGTGAGCCCCACACTCTCTCTCCAATCATCAAGCAGATTGGGGAGTCGGGTAATATAGCAATGGGTAGCCAAACCAATGCTGATGATAACATCATCACATCCAAAACTAGAATGCTACGTTGACCAACAATTTATTGACCCAATATCCATATAATCTAACAAAAGTCCTCATTATATTGTTTCTAGAAGCCTTTTCTTTCCTTTCTAGTCCAACTTGGAAGTGAAGTGCTTCATACCAACTCGCAAAAGTCCAACAAGGCAGAGACATGGATCACTTCAATCTGTATATATAGGTTCCATTACCTACCTTCTTCTAGTGAAGCGCAAGCTCGAGCCACAAACATCATCATCATCATCTTCTTCTTGTGTTGTCTTCGTTGATGGAGGGAAGAGAGCACCAACTTCCTATTGCTACTACTCCTACTGCTACGAGCACTAAAGCTCAGACCAAAGTGCTTGACTCAGTAGTAGCCACGAAAGCTATGTCCAAGCTTGGGGGCTTCCATGCCGGTTACTTCCGCATCAGCCTGTCGCTCTGCGGCCAGGCACTACTGTGGAAGACCCTCAGCGAGCCAAGCACCGACTCCCGCGCCCTCCGCCTCGTCGTCCGCTTGCTACCCTCCGCCACGTACGTCCTCGTCTGGTCCGTGGCCCTCGTCGTCCTCGTCGCACTCTGCTTCCTCTACGCCCTCCGCTGCTTCCTCCGGTTCCGCTGCGTCAAGGCCGAGTTCTCCCACCATGTCGGCGTGAACTACCTCTTTGCGCCGTGGATCTCGTGGCTCCTCCTCCTCCAGTCCACCCCCGCCTTCCTCCACCCCGGCGCTGCTCTGTACCGCGTGCTTTGGTGGGTCTTCTCCATCCCCATCCTCATGCTCGATGTCAAGATCTACGGCCAGTGGTTCACCGAGGGGAAGAAGTTCCTGTCGATGGTGGCGAACCCCACGAGCCAGATCACGGTGATCGGGAATCTGGTCTGCGCGAGGGCGGCGGCAAGGATGGGGTGGGAGGAGATCGCCACCTGTATGTTCTCCCTCGGCATGGCGCACTACCTCGTCCTCTTCGTGACGCTGTACCAGCGGTTCGTCGGGTGCAACAGCCTTCCCGCCATGCTCCGCCCCGTCTTCTTCCTCTTCATCGCCGCCCCCGGCATGGCCAGCTTGGCCTGGGATTCCATCTCCGGATCCTTCGGTACGGGGTCCAAGATGCTCTTCTTCCTCTCCTTCTTCCACTTTGCCTCCCTGGTAATTACCGTCTACTTCGCCAATTTCTTCCTACCACGCATCGCCATCATGTAGTCTGGATGGAGAAAGAATCTAGGGAGCTAAACACCGTCGCTATCTCTCAATCTATCTTCCACCTATTCATCAAACATAGGATCTAAAGATCTTCTTTGACGCATCGGACATCATCATCATCATCTTTAGCATTCGCGACTACTTTAGGCTGCAGCTAAATTTGACGTAGGTAGAGTTGCGTCGCACACACGTTACAGTTCATAGAGTCCATGTAAGAAGATCAAGAACGCAAGTTCTGCGATCCCTTTCCATGCTCATACGTCTTCACATCGGGTTGAATGCCCTGATGCAATCGATCGCCTGCCTGTGCAGGTCTCGCGGCCTGCTCTGTTCAAGAGGTCGATGAGGCGGTTCAACGTTGCATGGTGGGCGTACTCCTTCCCCCTGACGGTGCTGGCGCTGGCGGCCACCGAGTACGCACAGGAGGTGGAGGGAGGCGTCTCCAACGCCCTCATGCTCGTCCTCGCCGTTCTCTCCGTGCTGGTCACCGTCGCCCTCATCGTCTTCACCGCGATCAAGGCCGGCGACCTCCTTCCCCACGGCAATGACCCCTACGCGCCGCCGTGCTCGCCCTGATGCTCATGCAACATGTTGGTCTTGTTTGGCATTTGCTATGTCGATCTAACTCCAGAGAGGTATAGTTCTCTGTTTTCCTTGGACATGTTCTTGTGTCCACTGTGGAATCTATCTCCATCCACGAACATGATATGCAGAGTCACTGAAAACGTGCTTATTGGACTCTCTAATGGCTTCGTACAGAACGCAGTACTCCATGTGAAGGTGACTCTTCTAAGTGAAGCAAGAACCTCACCTGAATGCAGAACATCAAAAAGTTCTATGAGGATAAGCTCTCCACCATAAACTATCCGGATTTTGTCAACATCCATGTGACTCTGTTGTCATCCAGATTTCAAGGGATTCATGCATCATATGCAGGTCAATGAGAGGAGCAATATATTTGGAGTACCAAAATGCCAGCTGAAATCCCTAGAAGGACACAAAAAAGAAGAAGATGGACAATAGCATTGATTAACAAGGATGCCCTGATGAAATGCCAAATGGCTGGGAGGATTTATCCCAGCTTTGCAGCAGCTTAACTTTGGGAGTGAATAGTTACTGTTATACATCACAAGCCTTGTGGTATTTTGCAAGAACAGAGGATGCCAAATAATATTACTCAAAGGAAATTTATTGTGGCCAAGAAAACCTCCACCACCAAACAAGAACAGATGATCTCCATGTGATGAGTTTTGCAAAACAGGCAGGTCAACCTCATCCTTCAGCTTGCAAATTTTATCCCCAGTTCATGAGGCAAGGAAAAACCAGTAGTATGAGAGATCCCTTTCCACAACAAAAGAGAAAAAGAAAGCTCTACCAACTTAGTCTCGTTTAGGTAACTATTTAGGTATCTTGTATGTGTTCAAGTGATGCATGAACATATATATGCTGCATGCAGAGTATATTTCCAAGTATGCAGATGTTTATCTTTCAGTTTGAGAATGGTTTTTGTAAATGTAGCTTGTAAGTTGGTGAATTGCATAAACTGCATGTGTGATAGAATTAACTGTGTTGATGGATTTAACTCTCAAGCTTCATTTATTAATGAGATGATTAAAGGATATAATTGTGTGTCAGGAGAGTCTGAAGTCTGGTCCATCATCTTATGATCTTTGTCATCCTTAATGAAGAATGGGTCCTGCAGAATCCACTCTGTTAAATGACCTTCAAAATCTGAATATCATGCAAAAGAAATAGTACAGCAAAAATGATTGAACAAATTCAGCAAAAATAATAAAGATGTGGAAATTAACAAACTTTTTCTTTATATAAAATTAGGTTCTGAATTAAACTGTTTAGACATTAATCAGGGACCAAACCATGAACTTTGATACTCTTCTTTCAAGGATCTTTTCCAAAATTAATTTAATCGATCAGAATCTAACTCCTAAAAGATGTAGCCTAATAGTTTTAGTTAAGTATAATGTGGGATGCATTGAGTATAAAATCTAGATTGAAAAGGGCTTCTTTAGTTTCTTTCTCAAGCTCATTTACAGGAATGAGAGTTACAAGAGAATAAATCTGACTTTTTAATTTTGGTAATGTATTACTTACTGTAAGGTAGCAGAATTCAGATTTTAAAGAACAAAAACTAATGAAATAAAAATGATGAAGCAAATTACCCAAAAATAGTTGATGAATCAATCACATATATCCTCTTATTAAAAGATTGACTTGCTACATTAGTTGACTGGTGGTTCTCTACATTTCTTTATTTTCTTCACATTCAACTGGCACAAATAGTAAATTTGAATGTATCATTCAGTACAGTATTATCAACATTTTCATAGTATTTATTTGTGCTCCAAAAAGTAAAACCTAGTGTAGCATCTCTACATTTCTTTGTGAGCACAAGAAACAGAATCAACAGAAGTGCCACAACTACATGTCTGTTTAAGTTCTTTAAGAACACCAACTGGGAACCATTTTTGACTTGTTTCATGGACAAGGAATATCACATTATATACCTTTGAAAACTTTTGTTTTTATTGGATATATAATTTTTCCAAGCTCCCCAAATCATACATACTATGACCAAGACAATTCATCACAGTCATCTTCCATCCAACCTGAATGAGTTATACTGTGTAGCCATTTTACTGGAGGAAGCACAACAAAGTACAACAAGAAAATTATTATTATTATTATTACATATATATATATATATATATATATATATATATATATATATATATATATATATATATATATATATGTGTTATAATAGGCTCATACCATCCAATATGTCTTATACTGGGCTTGAACAGTCCGATTTATTCTGATCGGCTTACTGTTAGGTTGTCAAACCGGTAAATATCACCTATATCATATTATACCGATGGTTCTAAAAATTATCATATGCATGGTAAGTTGAAGATCAAAGGAACAGAAAAAGATTGCAGATTGCAGACATTGCATTTCTTGGTAGCTTAGAGAGACAAAAGAGGAGAGGAGAAACAAAAGCTTCCTATCACTGAAAAGAATGCAGGAGGCATATTCTTTTCTGCAAGGCTTTTTCCCAGTTGACTTGGCCACTGGCTACAATGCTCACAAGAAGTCAAGACTCGTGTATCAGTGAATTCTACAACAGTATTTGATGTCAATTTGCATTTAGTTTTTGACTTTGACTTTTTTGCTTGCACACTGCTGATAAATTGCTGGTGCCATTCACACAATACATGCTTCTTATTAGATTAATAATCCCATGGATACATATAGAGAGAAGAGAAGAACAACAGTATTAATCTGATGATATGGAAGTGTGTGGCTTGGCCTAAAAATGAGTTTGACCTAAAACATAAATGAATTGAGAATTAAGCCTAAAAATTAAATCTCATGTATATATATTATTAATTTTTTTAGTACTTATTTTCTTCCTGGAACCCATCCGAAACCAGATTAAGAGATACTTAAATCCAGTTTAAGCAGGTCGGATAAATGCCGATACTAAAAAACCAACCCATATCATCAAACCTCATGCAAAGTATTTAGAAGAAGGGCTTGAAAAAATATATATAACTGAGAAATTCCAAATTTATCTATGGCACAATTGAAAAAAGATCAAGAATTCTATTTTTTTTAATATTATTAGCTCTGCGAAACCCAGCCGAAACATGATTAAGATACTAAAATCAAATTTAAGTGGTTTAGATACTGCAAGTAACAAAAATACCCTGACGCACTATCATTAAATAAAGGAATGTTACTAAGCAGTGCCTGCAAACTTCATCATGAACCAATTATGCATGCATTCAAAATTGACTCTGAACTTAACTCAGTTACCAACTTTCTTATTCAAATCTATCCCAAATCTGATTTAAAGATATTGGACCCAAAATCTACCTATTTCATACATGCTTCTATCTCAAAAATTGCCTGCCTTGAATTAGTCTTAGAATCAAATCACTAAAACTAATAATAATAATATCTACCGAGGCATTAATTTAGCTTTTTCATCTTCTTTTTCCTTTATGAAGAGAAGAACAAGTCAGCTCTACGTAGTAGCAGAATATGGCATACAGCAGGGGAGAAGGGTGGCCATCAGTTGTGGAGTGTGTGTATCGATGGGTACCAGACGCAGGCCACCACTACAAGATTCTCAACGCTGTCAGCCTCAACAACAAAAACAATGGCTTCCACTCTCTGATTTGTCTCCTGGAGTCAACTAAACCCACAATTAGATTCTTCAATCAATGAACTTAAAGCTAATTTTATATATATATATATCATGTCTTGTCTGAACATTTTAAGCTTCATATGTTGAACTTGGATCAACTGCATAATCCAGCACTCAAAGATGAGAATTAAGAATATAAATTGAAAGAACTTATTTTATCTACAAATTTAAGATTTTAGATGAACATGAATGAACTCTTTATTTATGATAAATGATATATAATCATTGTGGTGGATATAAAGTTTCGGTAGAACATATGAAGTAACTATTTGCAAATTTTAAGAGAACAGAGGTGTAATCCATAATTTTTACCTTACTTTCAAAGAAAAAGATAAGTACGATTAAGATGAGAATATTGAGGTGACTGTATGAAGTTATAAAGAAAGATTAATAAAATACATCTGTGGACGATTAGGTTTAAACCTAATAAGGGATAACAAGAGAAGAAAACATGTAAAATAATCGATTAGTTTTAATGGTGTGTAGAAAAATAGAAAGAGATGAAAGAAGATTTTACTATAAAATATTTTTGATTAAATAGAATTTTATATATTACTTCATAATGACAAAAGATTTATATAGTTGATCTTGTTGTTGGTTTGGTGGTTGTTGAAAGCATCTCCAAAACATTCACTTACACAAAAGAGATTGTCCAGTCAAGGAAATTAAAAAGGAGAAGCCTACTGGTCAGCTGACCTCAAAGCAGTATCACTACTTTGATGCATTGTCATGATGTTATTTTCCTCCTGTGGAAGTTGAGCAAGTGAAACTCCAGCCAACCAATGGTCAGCCTTGACTTCTGCCTTTTACATTCTTTGGTTTGACTAATTAGATTCTCATTGCAGATGAACAGTGAAGCACTAAATCTGCACCATCGTTGCTGCCATGAGGAGCACAGCAAACAAATCAAGAAAACTCACAGTAAGCACACAACAGCAGTGTATTTTATTGCCATCTGCTCCCAAAATGAAATGATTCTGAACCCATTCAACTCTATATAAATGGCAGACATCCCTTCTGCTCTTCCTCCAAAGCTTGGTGCATCATTTCTTCCACTCCTTTTGATTCTTGTGGAGCACTCAAGGGATGGGATGCTTATAAATCTCTGCCATTTCCTCAAATCTAGTCAAAGGTATATGTGTCCTGTATCATAAGTTCGGCTTCCATTGGTATCATTTCAGCTCTTAGATTTTGTTTCTGCAAAGGAGGTCTATGGTAGACACAAGATCTTTCTGTTTGTTGTATTTTCTCTTGTGAGTTTCTGAAATAGAAATGTCTTTGCCCTTTTTTTTTTTTACATGCTTGAAGAAAAATTAAGATTGCTATGGCAGCAGATAATCTACATGGTGTGATGCTGATTTTACTGTAAATGATGTATAGATGGAGACATGAAACAAAAAATGTTGGGTGCTCCTTGATATGTATGAAAAGCATCAGCTGCTTCTAAGCGGGAAAATTAGAAGGAAAGAAAATGGTGGAATCAGGATCAAATCAAATCTGAAAAATGCATGTCATTTTATTTTGAGGATCATTTTTTCTGAACAGAAATAGTTCTATCTCAAGGATGTTCAACTCTTCCAAATACCAGGGTGTATCATCTACTGCTCATGGTTTGAATCTAATGGCTATTATGATCCTTGCAATGACTTCCAGAACAATTAAGAAGGGTAACTAGTGATTAACTTTTTGACCGTTAACACCTACTGTAACCTGTTCAAGCTTGTTCTACCTTTGCCACTGTTCATAATTCCTTCAAGATTTGAATTGCTATAATAACTGAGTTGATTAATGGTCGATGTTTTGCTACTTGGATATTATTTTGGTCAATGGTTCTTGTTACTTACTATCATGCTCCATTGTAATCCATCATAGGATCCATTACAGGGATGAATGTTTTAAGCTAGGAAGTGCTCAAATAAAGGAAACAGGGCCCTGATAACAATAATTTGGCTTCAGAAGTGCACAATTGGTAAAGTTACATGGAAAGATCAAACCATGGTAAATGATGTCTCTGCTGCACAAATTGAGCTTTTGAATTCTATGTTAATGCATATTTCTGCAAACATCTAATCAAGTACTGTGGTTGCAGGGGTGCAGGTGATTATGAGATATCTTTTTCATTATGAAATATTGTGAGTACAAGTGATATGACATCCCTACAACTGATGATATGAGTCATGATTCGCATGATCAGATGCCAACTCCACTTGAGAGGTCTAATGTGATTCACATGGTTTCTTTTCTAACAAGTGGGCTCCCAGAATGCCCATCCCCTTGCATTTCAATCATTCCCTCAATCTCATCTCATTTTTCAACTGTACCTTCATATAAGCCCCACATATTACAATGAAAAATGGTAGATGTGATAGATAGGACTGACAAGAATAACAGTTAAGAAAGTCTTAGGTAACTTGCAGATGAAAGATGGGAGATGTGAGCTGTAATTGTTAGGACTGACATAGATAGTATGGTTAAGAATAGAATGTCAACTTGACATGATAGAAATGGCTTTCAGACCCTTCACCATTTGCTTTTTTCTTTGACAGATTAATTTTAAGAATGTTTCAGCATGTGACCACACTGTCCATCCATCCAACATCTAATCCTTCGGTAGTCAGATATAGGAGAAGTAGACGACAAAAGATCAAGGGAAATCTAAAGCTGAATTGACATCTAAAGAAGCAATGGTATCCTGTGAGCCTCCAAGTACCACCAAACTTGTCACCATGGATGTGGAGAGTGTTCTTCACATGAAAGAAGGGCTGGGTGAGGCCAGTTATGCTCAAAATTGTTCCCTACAGGTCAAAATCTTACCTCAGGACGCCACCAATGTCCCTAAATTTTCATGATTTCTTAATGCCAGTTGTTATCTCTTCCTTCAGAAGAAGAGTATGGATGCCATGAAGCATATCATAGTGGAGTCAGCGGTAGATGCTTACGCTTCAGAGATGCCAGAAAGCTTCACATTTGTTGATCTTGGATGCTCATCGGGGAGTAATGCCCTGCCTCTAATCGGAGATATCATCGAAGCCATTCATGTGATGGCACGACGGTCAGCGAAGACAACACCAGAATTCATGGTGTTCCTCAATGATCTTCCATCCAATGACTTCAATTCTATGTTTCTGAGCCTTCCATTGTTCACTAAGAAGCTCAAAGAAGGCATTGAGTTGCATGGAGGCATGGCTCCATCTGTATACTTTGCGGCAACTCCTGGTTCATTCTATGGCAGGCTGTTTCCAAGAGACAGTCTCAGTTTCATCTACTCATGCTATAGCTTGCACTGGCTTTCCCAGGTTAGCACTCAGTGTACATTCTCACAACTATATCTTTTCTGATATGTTGTAGAAATCCATAGTTAGTGAAGTAATTAAATTGGAGTTTTCTCCTGCATTCCCTCTTAATTGTAGAACAAAAATGATTCTTGCAGGTTCCTCCAGGGCTTGTTGACATCAATGGCAGGCCAATCAACAAGGGGAAGATGTACATATCTAACACAAGCCCCCCTGCTGTTACATTAGCTTACTTTGAGCAGTTTCAGAAAGAATTCAGCCTGTTTCTCAAGTCAAGATCGGAAGAGTTACATCTCGGTGGGCGAATGGTTGTCGCGATGTTAGGAAGAACAACAGATGATCACAGTGATAAGAGCACAAGAGTCTTGTGGGAAGTGTTAGACCAGTCTTTTGCCATTATGCTCTCACAAGTGAGTGCAATTCTTAGCCTTTTTTCCCTCTATGTTCATTCAATCCTCACCTATTTATCCTCTATTCACTCAATTGGTTTATCTGAAATGCATTGATACCAACTCATCAGACTCCTCCAAATGAGGTTGTAAAGTTCCTTTTTTCATTTTAGATTCTTTGAGATGAATTTTATGTCAATTTCAATGTTACTACATCATCTACATACATTTTCATCAAGGATCATGGCAGGAGAATGCAGCAATGGAACTAAAGCAATATCTCTATTCCTAGAAGACTGCATCTTAGATCATTTCTATGATACCACCTCTCACAAATTATGTTGTTCTCAGGAAATGATTGATGAAGAGAAGGTTGATACATATAATGTGCCATTTTATGCTCCATCAGCGAGAGAGATTGAAGATGAAGTGCACAGAGAAGGGTCTTTTATGATCGATTACATACAAACTTATGAGCTGAGCACAAGCACTGGAGATCCTCTAAAGGATGCCAGAATCACATCAATGGCCATTAGAGCCATACAAGAATCAATGATCAGCCACCACTTTGGCGAAGCAATTATCGATACCTTATTCCATGTTTATGGAGGACTGCTCAGTCAACTAATGCTTAAAGAAGAAATAAAAAGTTCTCACCTACTAATTGTTCTAAGAAAGACACACTGAGTGAAGAAAAATCAATCATCAGCACATAAAGTTACTATAAAGTCTTAACTTTTTATCTACAGGTCTTCCTTGTATTCAGATTGTAGATGTATTATCTACAATTTACCAGTACATTTTATTTACTCAAAGATGTATTATCTTCTCTAAGACAATGCCAAATTTCTTTTCCAAAATGTTCTTTTTACAAGCTGATTCAGTTGCATGATTCATCACAAATAATACGCACATGATTTCTCATCACTAATTGTGGTTATCCTCCGATCCGAGAGTTTAACAAAAGCTTATGTCGCAATACTGCAAGGTTACCGCCCGCACGACTTTGGCATGGCGTCACTTCTGTATTTGTTACTGCAACATAATCAGAATGCTGCCTATTTATATACATTTGACTCACTATGTAATAAATCATTAAATGTTCATATATAATTAGCGAAGATAAGCTATGGATATTTTCTTCCCATCTTAAACCTTGTTCTATTATTCACCAGCAACATGCAATGGAAAAGGCTTTAGGCACAAGGATTCATTGTTAATTCTCCTGCTATGCTTTGTTTGTCAATGCATAATTGATCTCTATATATAAATGCATTTGATATTCACATGCTCTCTTGCACCTTCAGAACACACTGGTGCATATATGAAGTGAAGCAATTGGCAGAGTTGCATACAGTTGGGATTTAGTCAACTCAAGTATAGAGGAACAATTCATGAAAACAATATCCAATCTCTGTATATATGTAAACAGCTATCAGAAGTACACAGCAAAAAGAGAGCATGCAGGAATTTATAGTTGATCCATTTAGGAAAATTCGATAGACTACAAATTTTTTTTTGGGTTTAGTGCTGTCCAAACTTGATGCTTTATAGTCAACACAATGCTGATTTTAGAATAGACTAGAAATTGATAAGATTTGCATCTCTTCCAAATTTGTTCTGCTCACAATAGAACCAAAACTCATAAAAAATGGTTCAGATCCAAACATATACACATGTTTACATGTATCATATATGCACTTTGCAAACTGCAGAATGGAAATACTGCATCGTTTTGCATTCTTGAGATGATTCAGAAGCAAAATTTCTTTTTCTGCAAAAAGATGGAAAAGAACAGAGAATTAGGGATCCATGACTCATTCATCAGAAAGAGCTCAATGCAACTACCCAGCTACATCAGAATATTGCCAAGGTGCACTCTATTGTCAGTTTTTCTTAAAACAAAAAACTGCATAAGTGATCGTACGTAATATGAAAGAAACACGACTCATCTTCAAAACAGTCCCCAGAAAGAGTTCTGGTTTATGAATTAAAGAAGTACTCTACAAAAACGAAAAAGAAAAAGATATGAGTTAATAAGCTTTGTGAGGAACAAAGACCACCAGCTATCTTTGCCTTTAATGTTGTTGACGTCCTCTTTAGCACTGGTGACATTAACAAATGCCAGAAAATTCTGCTTCTACTATTTTCTCTTTCTTTACTTCTCTTTACTGGTTTAGTTGTATATTTAATAGGCTAAAAATCATGTTTCCTCATTGTCCACCAAAACCACGACTAATCATATTGCTGCTCTGATGCCATCCAAAGGCAATGACAGAATAATGAAAAGCTTATTTCTATAAATGATTCTTGGTTTCTTCCCAATGCTTTTCTCCTTTTATGAGATGACACCCACTAGTAACATACAAAACTTTTATATCATCTTAACCGATTGGTGCAAGTACAATACAATAACAACAACACAGCCGTAAATCCCAATTATTTGGAGTTGACCACATGGATCTTTTGCCGTCATTAAGATATATAAAAAATTATATATCTAGTTAAGTTTAGAATACTTAAATAGTTATTTATAGTTTCTATTAAAGTTGTTTTAGATCTTCCTTTGTCTTTTCTCGAATTACTTATATTAATCATTTCATCTCTTCTAACTACTATATTCGTAGGTCTCCTAAGCACTTGTTCATACTATAGTGCATGAACAGTCATCAGAGTGAAATACAATCTGAGGTAGCCACATGTTCCGCCTTGTCTAATCTCTAGTCCACACAGGGTGCTATATGCTAAAATATTATCTTAAACTTTTGTCAAATTTCATTTAATTCAAGATGGTTTTTCTTTGGTTTATCTAAAAATAAATAATTTCTTCCAATTATAAATTTTGAAGTTTTTTCTTCATGTATCTCTTGGGGCATGAACCCTCTGAATTAGCTCTAGAAAGCTATGCACTAACGACCTGTCAAGTGTCCAATATATTTTTTAGTGTGTCATGAAGAAGCACACAGTGATAGTAAAACATGAGATCATTATGATTTGCCCCAGTAGAAAAGCACTTCATTATTCTATGATGTCTAAAAATTTTCCTTCACAAAAGTATGTTAGAGAAAATGTATCAATTTAAATTAAGAAATCATTTTATAACATACACAAATATAAATATATAAAAACATGATCTTGCCCCATGCAATTGAGAATTAATGAAACATAGTGATTTATTCATTGTCTTCCAGTGACAAAAACTTGTATCTATGTGAACGTCTTTGCTAGTCACTGCTGATAAATAACAGTTACCCGGAATTTAGCCTCCTTCTGCTGGTCAAGGTATGCAAGCAACTCCTCCTGTCGAATTAGAGCTTCATGTAAAGCCTGCATTAACAACTTATGATGATGAGTACTAACCACATATTTCCACCCTTTCCCAGAAGAAAATCAAAATTAGATTGATTTCAATAGAAACAATAGACTAACCCCCCAAAAAAATTGATTATAGAATTTAAACAGACATTTAAGCAAGTATATGAGATGCATGCATTTTTTTTCTCCATGGACACTCCAAACCAAATAGATCTGTCTGATACTTATCGATGTTGTCAGCAAGTTGGAAATTTATCAACTCTTTAGTTACAACTACCCCAATATCAAACAGTATAACAATACAGGAAGTGAATTTTTTATAATTACCAAGCTCCATATGAACTTAGGTTCCTGTATTTCACATTTCATAATATTAATTATTATTCTTATGTGTGCCCCCAAGTCTCTATTGTTTATTCTTGTTGTGTTGGACATTTGAATGTGCATCCATATACTAATGTCTATGTAACACTAGATGCATGTGTCATGGCACTGGCACAGGTTACTTCCAACTTGAAGCCATGAAAACACTGCAATGCAGGTGCTATACACCTTTTGGTTTGCATGTTCAATTAATAACTTGAATGTTCCAACATGAAGACATGTAAATAGTGCCAGGTCAAAACACTACAAAGGTCTTAATGTGAGTTTAGCTATATGATACTTTTCTATCAGGGTTTCATGGGCAAAGTACATATTGCTTTGCTGTCTGCAAGATCTTTCTTTCAACCAATTATCCTTCTGAAAGCCAGTTCTAAACCCTGCAGTAGCAAGGACAGGACTAAATTTAGTAATTTGACCTGCACATAGGTCTTATCAACAGAAATAAATACAAATCCATGGCCAATACACATTGGAGAATTACTTGTGATATTTTACATATTCACCTCAGATTTTCAGAAAGAAAAGGAAAATTTAGGAAATGAGCGCCATAAGCTATATGGTTCATGCAGCAGCATTTGAATTGAGTAACAATTAGGCCAAAGTTCTTACAATTGTCACAATGAGGGTTAAGTTAGTCCAAAAGTTCATTCTCAATTAGGAACTCGATACAAATTGAAAAAATGATTTGAAAGGTATTGGCAATCTTAAGAAGGGAAATCAACATATTTGTAGAGAGAACAAGTAGGTAGGAGAAAGTTACAGAATAACTAAAATATTGGATATATAGTTTACAATAATTATATTCATATGTTACAGGAAGTAATTATTATGATAATGGATCTACATATGCATATTGAAGTAAAGCAGACTTCCTCATTGATTTAAAATACAACAGTATGTTATAAAAAGAACAAAACATTTTTGTTTTATTCACACGAGAATTTTATATAAAGAAAACAGAAAAGATAACAATTAGTAGCATAAAGATGCTGTTTGTAAGCCAGGATAATAGAATGCAAGATTTATCTGATTCGATTTTCCATATTAATATTGTTTGCATGAACCTATCATTTCAAGTTCATATAATGTATTTAATATGAGGTATTCTCTCATAGAGGACAATCTAAAATGGCTATAAACAGACTTAGTGTAGCAACAGAAACTTTTATCTGCAGTCTGCATGAGTCATTTTGGTTTTTTCTAGAATAGACCTAAGAGTCTAAGACTACAAAAATATAATATAACTATATAAGCACAAAAATTTTATAGCAGATTATGAACATGTATGTGGTAACTTCTGAATTATTGCGGGATTACAGCAATATACAGGGACCACAAAATTGGAAGTAATGTAGAAGAAAGTGACAGAAGTTTACTGGCGTATTAGTAATATATAGGTGGTCCTACCAAAAAGAAGTTTAATTCAGATTGATACATAGGTCTTCAAAATGTAGGACATATGGATATAGCACATAAAACTTGATATTGTAAATGCTTTTCCTCAATGAATTATTTCAAAAATGGTGACACTGTGAACTGACAAATGCTTACAGTCTATGCATCTATACCAGTTAGAATATGCTGAAATTAGAATGATTATAGTCCATAAAAGATGATATAAAGAGCATACCTTTTTGGTGGCAATAAGTTCTGCTTCTAATGCATCAACACGGTTGATTGCAGCATTTAGCAACTCTTGTCTCTGATACTCAATTTCAGAAGGTTTTGCTTGAAGTATCATAACTTTTTCTTCCAGCTCATGTAACCTTTTCAACACAGAAGAAAGGTCATCTGCCTCTCTGAATTTAAGGGGAGATAGAGGATGAAATTCTTTAGGCATAGTATCTACTAGGAATTCAGCATTGCAAGCATTAAACTCCTTATTTCTTCTGAACCCATATCTGGTGACAGGTAAAAGTAATGTACAAAAAGTCATGAAGAAGGCAGTAAGCCATGTGACAGTTTGACCTTGTATCATTTTTGGAGCATCACTTGTGTCAAACAATGACAAAGCACCTGAAGTGGAATAAAAATAATTTATTAAGCTAAGTCTACATACAAATCTAACAAGCATCTAGAGAAGAATGTTAGATTACCAAAATTTGAAACAAGAAGCATTAGAATACAGCTTGATAATACAATAAACAGCATGAGTTATTTGAGAAGCTGTGGTAGAACATAACCATGAAGATACATAGCACATAACTAAGCAGCTTATGCCTCACTGTCCTCAGCGTTCAGATAATTTTGGAAAAAGTGGTTACTTAATACGAGTATTTGCAACTCAGTTTACAGTTATTAACTTTCAGCAGTGGTTTTGGACACAACTTTGTGGAGGGCCCTTCTAGAGGACTGTAGGAAGGCATTTGTTGTCTTATTTAAATCTGGAAATCCAATTGCACAGTTTCACCTTCGAAGAATGTACAGTCTAGAATGCACCACATGTTCCAACCTATCACTATATTCAGGCAGCACCTGACCCTTTGGAGAGGACTAGGATAAGAGACCTGGGTTTCAGGTGAAATCATAAAGCAAAAGTTCCTAATTCCACTGTTAGGTTCAAGTTGTTCAAAAACAATTCCTGGAATTGATTGCAGACAATACAACTAGAGAATGATGTAATTTCTTTTCCTTATGTTCTTCACAGTCAGAATTCTACAATGGAATGCCATCAACAAATACTTGGTCATTTCAAAGGAGCAGCAGTCATACATAGTCACTTGGCGTAAGGTGAGTGTGTATGCACACCATCCAAAAGGTACTAGGATCTCATTGTAAACACCCCATTTGGAATCCATCTCAATTTCACCTCATCCACCCCTCTGGAGGATCTGGTAGTGGAGTCATCTTTGAACTTCTATAGTTTGTAACTGGAAAGCAGACCGGCAAATGAAATATTTTATGAGAGATTGTCACTGGAGTCCCAAATGTTTTGGATGTTAGCATGCACATTAAAGAATTGGTATGAAGTACCAAAATCAGGAAACGGTTACCAAAGTGTGCAGGTGCTGTTTATCCACATATCCACCAAAAGGTACTCAGCTTTCTTCCCTGTGCTTATAGAGGTCACCAGAGTGCAAGATTTTTTCGAGAGGAAATAAATTCTGCCAGAATGGATAACACGGAAGGCAAAGCCAAATATGGGATTCATTCTTCTATATTGCAGATCCACAAATATGGGAGTCATCTACCTATGAAGGTTTGCGGCATCTGATCCATGCATCAGGCATTGGCCTGATTTTACATCCTAACTTACCATAGGAACATTTTTAAGGAAAACCCTCCATAAGAATGAACACCAAATAGATCATAATCCTAGCAGTGACCATTTTGCTTCTAGTACTAGACCCCATATCTGAAAAATCAAATAAGAAAGAAGGTTTTGGTGCATTGTTAAAGTTTCTGTATTCCAAGCTCTCTCTATATGCAGGGGCTACAGTGCATATGTCCAAACCTCTCTAGATCTCACAGCAACATTAATTTCATGCACCAAGCTGCCTGTAACTCATCATCAGCTCATGCTATATTTCTCAAGGTAATAACTACTAAGAACATTCAGTATAGGCATGCTTTGATTATGATAAGGAACTTGAAAGTTTAATTTAACCATGATTACATGAAATCATGTTTGTGCAACTGAAGCAGCAATCCTAATAAAATTACTTTATTAATTCAGCCCATGCAGAAAGCAAGAATTGTTGTACCGCCTGAAACAATACGAAATGGGCAGTACATAATAGTCCATGTGTGGGCCAATAAAAATATTTAAAAAATAAAAAATATTAAAAAACATCCCCATTTCTAGTGGTCTGATCCACTTCAGTAAAAATAATTAAAAAACAAATAGCAGTGGGGCCCATCGAACTTGGTATTAAAAAGGAAAAAAAATCCTAAAATAGTGATTAGGGCTCACAAATGCGAGCACTCTTGTCACGTTCAATGCTGCTGTCATCGCCGCCGCATTCCTTCTTCTTCCCAAGTATACTCCCACCTCTTATCCTCCTCTTCCTTCTTTCTTTCTTCTTCTTCTTTTTCTTCCACCATTCCCTCTTCTTCCTTCTTTTGTCCTCCTTCATCCTCTGTTTTTCCACCACTCCTTTCTCTTCTTCCTCTTTTTCTTTCTCCTAGAAACACTGTTACATACCGGTGTACTGACACATTGTACACTACTATTGACCGATAAGTACCGGTCCAACAAATCACCAAAACAATGATCCTTGGCAGAAAGACAAGTAAAAGATTATGAAATAAATTCTGACATCAGTCTTTAAAATGTAATTCAGATCACCACTTTAATGGATGAAAATAACATAATTATGTAAGTCTACCATGATCATTCCTCTGCTGCAGAAATGAGTTTCCAATCAATGATTGCAGACATAAAGAAATGGAAGATTCAATTACTCATACCACAAAGGATCATTTTAAATAATTAGAGAGAAGAAAACAACAGCACCCATGCACTAGGTTCTTGTCCAGCTTTTCACTAGATATTTCCATGTGGATGCAGTGAGATATACTATTTACTGATCAGATTGACTAAAAGCAGCAAATCAAGCTTTACTTCCAAGAAAATTGTAAGGGATTTAAAATGACAGACCTTTTAAGGGAGAGCAGATTGGACCAGAAATTTGACCCTTCCAACCTGAATCTACATCCTTCTTAACAACTGGTGCAGATTCTTCACGGTTTGGAGAACCAACAGAAGTACTGTACTGCATTCTGGTCTGCATAATTATTGAATCATTTAAGCAATCTACTATAATCAAGGCAATAATAAAATCATAATTCTTATAATAACCTTGAAATTACACAATAATTTCAATTTACTTATGATCACTGCAAGCATATCATTCAACTTCAAATATGATGAAATGAACAATCATGTCTGCTTGAATATGTAATATTACTCCACAATCTTGTAAATGATCAAACAGCACTAGATATAGTTAAATCTCTGATCACTAGGTATAGAAAAATAATTATGGCAACTAAAATGAATGGTGTCACATCCCAAAGCAATTGATGTAGTTCTTGTAGAACCTAGATGAAGAAAATGATGCTGATAAATGGCCTGAACATAAAAGTTTAATAGCTTGGAATGTGTCAATTTCCAGTACTCATCTTGAGGAATACCAGCAAAGGAGAATCAATTAATCAGCCAGACATTCTTTTTCATGCTAAAATCTCATGGGCACAGTGCGCTTGGAAATTTCACAATCACATCCAGGCAACAGTACATGATGGTTAAGACCCTTGTTCTGAGCTGTGGAAGAGTATGACAAAGCAGAGGATCATTGGTGGCAAGGGCAAATTAGAAGTTGCAGATGGGTGGAGGTTCTAGCAGATAGTTGTTTGGGCATGGATGTGGAATGATGGGAAGCATGGTTGATGATTCAAGAGAATGGTCTAGAGTTAATGTGGTCAGGATACACTGGTGAAACTGTTTGATGGTACACTAGAGAATCTAGAGTTAATACACGAACCTAATTTCTAGAGTTAATGATTCAAGAGAATAGTCTAACCTACCATGTTTAATGGTTTTCATCTTTTGAAAGCTCAAGACACTCACACCACAACTTCTTATCCAAAAATGAAAAAACATGTGATTAAAGATGAAGAATGAAAAACAAACCAGAAAAGAAAAGCTTTGAAGAACATCTTCAGGTTTCCATGTTACAGCCATGGAAAATTACAAAGCAGAATCTTTCAGGAACTAAGATCATTTTTTAATGGTCTAGGAAACAAACCAGCATGACTCTAAAAGAGAAGGTGCAGTCAATATATCTCCTTAAGAAATTCATACCTCTTTCCCAGATGTCATCTGAGGAACAGGAACATGGTTGTTTTTGGCTTTAGAAGAAGAGCCATCAGCTACTAAGTTAGATTTGGCAATATATGCATCACTTTCTTTTACCTAAATCAAAGAACTAAAAGATTTATATAAATGAAATAATTTCAGTAAATATGAATATATATACATTTATATACAACTTACAACTGGGTAATGCAGCTCATCAGATGCAACAATCTTCCCCTCATAGTTTGGAAGTGTAACAATTTGCCTAGCGCATTGTGCTTCACCATCAAGTACCATCTGCTTAACAGTATAATTCCAGTAAACAGTGTATGAGATCTTAACATTTACCATAGTGAGAATGAACTCACTATAAATGCATGTTTGATCTCAATATGAACACAAGATACATATATATATATATATATATATATATAGAGAGAGAGAGAGAGAGAGAGAGAGAGGGACCTTCAATATTTTAGGGTCTTTCCATGGACCACGATCAGATCCAAGGCATCCACCAAACTCAGTACAGGTACAGCTACCACCAAGAAATTCTGGCAACTCACTGGAGAATCAAAAACAAACAATCAGGAAGAAGCTGAAGTTAGGAATAGAGCATACAAGAAAGGAAGTAGATTCACATTAGAATACAAGCAGAAGACAAAACCTGGAGTCGATAAATTCCAGAAGCTGTCTTTGGTACTTGGTTCCAAGTACCTAACAAACAGTTGCAAGAATATATTAGAAGTTTCTCAGTTCAAAGGAAGAAGTCAACTACCTGTTTATCTAAAGAAAATAGGTATATTATCTGTATCAGTACTCTACATGCTTACATGGATCTTGGAAGTAGTTTTTGGATCAAGAAAAGTTTTCACAGTATTCCACAGAAGCCTAAAACCTGAACCAGCATTAATGATGAACATCCTGAACAATGTCTGCAAAAACATATATAGGAAATTATCATAGATTAATTAAAAGATAACATAAAATTATCACAAACATGAGTTAGCATAGAAACAAGAAGAGTATCATAGATGATGAATTTTCAGGATGCTAGAAAAAGAACAGCTACCTCTGGGTAGTTGTCATTATCAATCTTTTGCAACCTCATAATCAGTTCCCGTGCAGCCTTGGTGAAGTTTTTTAGACCCTTCAGAATAACAGCATTGTTACACATGTTACATAATTGCACTTTTAATACTATAAGGAAACAACTTTCACAAGCAAATGGTCAGAATGATGTAATTGACAACTGAAAACATACCACTCCTTCAACATCTAAGATTGTTGTGCTTGAATCAATATGTTTTTTTGCAGCAATTGAGCAAGCCGGAAACTTAGTCATGAAGCACCTTTCAAATTCCTTCACATGATATCTTACATATCGATCTATGGTAGTTACTTGCATTAGCTTGTTTGGGTTGACTTTTCCAAGCCTTTCAATGTAAACTGGTCTTCCATCCCTATCTACACCATGATAACCATGCGGATAATACTTAAGAACTTCATCTAACTCTGTGTAATCAAATTCCTGATGAAGAAAACAATATTAGTTCATTCAGTTCATTCCAAATAGAATAAAGTAAAAGGAATACATAATTGTACATATTTGATTATGGATCTTTCAAAAGACCATATTGGCAATCATATTTTCTTATAGTTACATATATATGCCATATTTCCCTAATGACAGTAACCTTCGTCAAAACCTGCATTGGCAGGAGCATGTGCACTAGCCAGACCTCAGTATATGTGACATTAACATGTTCGTATTCAATTATACACACCATGTCACATACCTTTTTACAACTTTAAATTAAACAAATCATTAGCAAAGGTCTTCAAAGGGATGATCTTCATCTTCTAACATCTATACAAAGGGTAAACTTGTAAAGTGGACTCAACAGCATCTTTGACCAATATACACTTTCCACATAATTTGTTAGAATTTGATAAAAATATGGAATTATCGAAATTGTTATAGTAAAAGAAGTTTTACCGTTTGATAAGGAGTAAACAGAAAGGAGATTGTATTCGCCAAACAAAAGGAGAAGTTGAGATTCATGAGGCATCAATGAAGAAATGTGACCTAAATGCATTCTTATTCCTCTATATTGCACATCTTGTTATGTTTGAATGATGATATTAACAGAGCATAAAGTCCTTCGTCGACCATCATTTCTTTACTTTTTTCTTTTGTCTCTGTGTTGTGATCTAGAGTGGTCAAATTTCAAGCTAAATCAGTGTTCAGTTTTGCTCCTAATACTCTGACATTGCCCTCCAACCTTCCCTTCTATAGATGTATTAACCAAATAAATTGTTGCAGTTTTTCTTTTGATAGGGTAGCAAAAGTAGGCTCTTTCAAACTTCTACCTACTAGTGAAGAGAACTAATAAATGAAGCAGAAAATCATGTTAAAGATACCAACATAAAAGGTTTTTGGTGCTAAAGAACTGAGAACTGAATCCATCATTTGTTAGTTGGTCCCGGAGTCAAGTATGGTTTATGCAAGCATAAATGGTTAGTTGTATTCTTCATGAAAGCATATTAAGCTCTTAGTCCTTCCAAGTTCCAACTATTCAAAATAAGATATCATGTCCGAATCAATATTGGTCTACATTATAATGGAAACAACAAATTCTAATAATATACATAAGTAGCCAAGGCAATAAGTTGTTACTAAAGAAAGAAAACAAAGGAATATGTTGATCCCATATGGTGAAATTTGGTGACGAAAATGAATTAACTTACATCCATGTGAGAATGATGATATGCAACCCTAAATTGTTTCTAATCCTCATTAATGTTAGTGGGCTTCTAAATTTTTTTGTTCAAAATATGTTGCCCATAATTTTATTGATAAAATAGATGTGGTTATTCATAAATTATTGATGTTCCCATTAAACCCAAAACATATATAGGTTATATGCAGATGTTAAATAATTAGCATACAATGAGAACAAGTAAGATATTTATTCACCTCTAGAGACTGCGTTGAAAAGAAGGAAAAATATTTATTACCTTAGTGATTGTGTCAGTGCCAAATTCCTTCCTCCATTGAAGCATTTCAGTCCACATTTGTTTTGCTTTCTCAATATCAAATTTTCGTGCTTTTAGGAATCTAAACATAAACAAGTAATCAGTACAGCAAGCATCAAAAAGGCTAGAAAGTCATCATGGATATTACAACAGTTTACACAAAGCATAATAGCCTATATATTAGCATAAAGAAAAGCTTGATCATTTTTAGACGACTAACAGTCAAGGTAGTAAAACAGATGGAATAAATCTTCTAAAGCTTCTCTATCAGTATTATGAAAAAGATATGATTTATTTAATCCATGTCCACATAACAATCACAGAAGTGATATATATGGCGCAGATTGCAATCACATATTTTGCCAACATGAAGCAAAAGAGACCACTTTGATTTCAGCTTTATGCGAGTAGGAGATGTATACAATTATATAAGTATGTAAGAAAATAGTAAAAAGAAAAAAAGGTATACATAGGGCGTACCAAGTGCACAAGGCTCCCACCAAGGGTATACATACAACAAAAAAAAAAAACAAATCTAGTTCTGCCGACTGGGATTTAGTGAAACTGAGTTTGGATTGCAGTTGCCTATTCTTTGTCTAAAAATAAAATATTGAATTTTAACACAAAAATAGAGAAGATCAACAAACTCAGATCTCATAGATAATTATAATAACACTTAAAAGTTCTGAGGATATAATAGACATTAAAATTTTCGTATGTCATTGTTGACATGCAAGAAATTTAGTGATAGCTCTTAATAGGATTAAATTGTTCTTCAGTCCAAAGTATAAATGTGAGAGTTCATTGTGGTAGGAGAACATCTAGGATAAATTTCTGAAGGTTATATTTGAAAGCAAAAGCAGAGACATGTCTATATAAAAATAAAGAAACAATGAACTACCTCAACATCATATGAAGATCATCATACTTTGCTGGTAGCAGTTCCTCCAAAATTAATGACTGGCGAAAAGCATCAATAGCTTGTAGCTCCTCAATGTTACTAACAGTATCAATCTTCTTTCTACTTTTTCTCCTGAAAGACTGTCTCAATTTTATTGATGCACTTGATGCCATTTTCTTCAAAGATCCGATTCTCTTCCACTTTTCATGTTCTAAGTGCTCAATATCTGATTTATGCACTTTTTTATCATCATGACTAGGAACCCCTTCGAAGCCTGAAACTCGTGAACAAAGTTAATCTCACTATTTGGTAACTTCAAGAAGCTTCATCTAATATTAAAATGAAAATGGTAAATATAAATGAATAATCTTATATAGGTATATTTCTCATATGTCCTATCTTTCAAAATCCCAATGCATCGCAAATTTTTATATCGTTGCCAGCTGGGTCCCATATGATGATCGCTGTGAACTCATTTCTATTAGAGAGGTATTCAAGGATAATATCAGTTAGTCTAGGTCCAGAAACTGTCAAGTGAAATATTTTTGGGCCAACTATTACATAACTAGAATTAAACAAAATGTTCTAAAAGATGAAGGTCATCAATCAAACAGAGTTGTTTTCCTATGGGCACAAATTAATACTATTTCTTCTCCAGATAAGTAGTTTTCAGTAGCTTTGGTTTGTTTGAAATATGCAAAGCACATCACACAGTCTAGAAATCATTTTACATGTCAGTGTCACTAACGTTACATCATTACATCTTACATTATTTTTGAATAGACAAAATTTTATTTTAATTGGTAAATGATACCTATTCATGCAGTAGAAACAGTAAGAACGTCTATAATGATTGTTTCTGTTGTTTTATCCAAATCAGACGGGAGTTTAAGCTTCAATAAAATCACATAAAACCTATGCTGGAGACGTAGAGCATCGAGGGATATAGACACCTTGAGTTTTGCTATTCTAGCTAGCCTAACAAGTCTTAGAGTTTGATTTGACGAATAACAGATGGGCACCACGCAGAGCTCTCCTACAAACCCAATCTGATTCATCGGCACTTCGCAGAGCTTAACGTCTAACAGCGGAGGAACTTCAAACCCTACCAAACTATTAGTCGCCAGATCTACCTGAAATTGAACAAGGCTCACACGCAGGATGTAAGACATGATCAGAAACGAGAAACCCTACAGATAGAAGATTGGAGAAACAACTTACGGGGTCTGGAAGGTCGGTCCATCAGTTCAGTCATATCTGCCAGCAAATCACACTACAATCTTTAGAGAAAAGAAACGGCTTTTTCCCCTTTGTGCATCAGAAACAGCCAAAACTATCGTCAAGGGTGGATGAAAGAAAGAAAGAAACTGCAGAATAGTCGCCTAATTAATCTTGGGTGGAACCCACGAAGAGCCCTAGTAGAAACGTCAGAAGCTCTGCAAGCGAGGAATTCCGATACCCACGGAGAACAGCTCAACTCGCTCGCAGCGAGTTGGTCAGGGGAGGAAGAGGAGGAGGGCGAGGTGCTTTAAGGTTCGGGGCGGCGCTCCTCGGGCGCGATCGGACGGTCGGCGAAGCGCATCACCGTGGCCTTCAGAAAGAGCGCGCTCATTCTCTCTCTCTCTCTCTCTCTCTCTCTCTCTCTCTGGCGGCTACTTGAAGAAACTGCTGTTAGAAAGAGACGGTTGGCAGTTGTAACGAAAGGACAGATCAACAAATGGCATCCTGCCACGTGGACTTTAATTTAATTCTCTCCTCCGTCAACATTCCTGCATATAAAAATAGAATTATTCTTTTTTTTTAACTTGTAAATCACTCTTTTTTTAAAAAAAATAGCAATTTACTTCTGATGAGCAAAATTAGTGATTAAAATTAAGTCAATTCATTCAAAATAATAGAAAAGTTTTTTTGTCAATTCATTCAAAATAATATACATTTTGAGATAAATGAACCAATTAATCAGCTTTATATTAAAATAATTTTTAATTTTAATATTTTTCCTTCAAAAAAGATTTATCTAAATTTCTTTTAGAAACAAAATCAAGATGATGAGACTTCATCTGCATAACTTCTGATATATCTCCTCAATTGTGTTCAATATTGAAATGGTCATTTTCCATTAGTCAATTTCAAAGTTCCACCTGTAGCACAGTTGCATTATGTTGACTTCAAGCCTCAAGTAGATAGATCATAACCTAATAAAATAAAGCTCAACTTACATGATCTCAATCTTGACATTTGATTAGATATCATGATCACACTTCAAATTTTCCAGGTTTAGGGCTCAGTCAAGAAGTATGTATGGAAATGTGTGATGACCAAGTCTATCAACAAAATGTATGCATTATTCAAAATATTTGGACCAGATCAAAGAGAGAACATCACAACTAAATGGTCACACAAATTAAATACTCTCAACATATCCATCATTATCAATGCAAGCTTGATATCCCATTGCATGTTGTGGACCTGACATGACTAGTTCAGCATCTGCTGTCACCTATGAATGAGTGTTGATAAGATACAGTTGGCATTGGAGGTCACAAGAAACCATTTCATCAAAGAAACAATCCAAGGATTTCATTGGAAGCATACAAAGACTCGATCCATGATGACACCAAGTTGTCTTAATGCTATATCATGTTTACTGCAGTCTCAAACTCGAGATGCCTCAGTGATTACAATATTAATTGATTTAAAGGAAAAGAAACCAAAAAAAGATAGACAGCAATTTAAGTTTCGATACTGAGATGTTTGATCGAGTAGCTCTAAGTAACTTTGCTGAAAAGTACATGTATTTACTGCTACAAAGCATTTGGCAACTGAAATTATCCACAAGTACATGTATTTACAGTCGGCGATGTTGGTCATGCACTTGGGTGTCTGAACAAAGGAAGCAAATCTTCATTACAACACTGGAGGTGTTGGTATCAGCAGTACAATGTACAATATGTGATTTCTGAGTACACACATCAAGTCCAGTTCTTCCTCTTTGCTCGGAACATGAATAGCTTGTCCCTCCACCGGGCTGTAACGAAAGTTAGTCTATTAGTTTCACAAATCAATTGAATACGATTATAAAAACAGGTGATAAAATACCAATGCAGTTCAGATTAGGATTCAGATATAGTTTAACAAGTTCTTTCAGCATTTTGTGCTTTGGGAAAGGACGAAGGTGTCGATATGCTTATTAACGGTGTAAGGCAATGACACATTTGCTTCTATCACAAAGGAGAGACATCGAGACAGTTAAGGAACTTCTTGGGACCCAAAGCATTTTCCTCACAAGGGTTTGCAATAGAAAGCTCATAGATCATTTATAACTATAGTTACAAATTTATTTCACCAAAGTGCACAAACAAGTTACAATATGTTGCTAGAAAAAAACTAGGTCGAAATTTCTCCAAAAGGATGATTGGGATCTGAATGCAAAACCATGGATAAAGAGATGAAGATCATTTGATCATACCAGCGTCTCTGTATCTTTCCTCAACCGAAGCAATCATCATATTACGGAGCATATCAAATTCTTCAGCTTCGTAGCACGGCTGATCGTCAGGCCTGTCAGAAACAAATGTTTTAATGTTGGATGGCATGAGATCAACAAAGGCCTAAACCACAACCTTGGACAAGTAGGACAATTAGAAACAACTTGAATATCTCTGCTACTGTACCATGCATGGATCCAAGTGAAAGCTTATACATATGTGCCTGCAGCCTATCTCATCCTAAAATGACATCCTGATGGTTGATATTGACAAATTGAATTAGAATATGAATCAAGTGCACTGAGCATGCCAATGTGCAGTTTCGTTGATACAAACTACAGAGTCCATGTTATAGAAAACCACACTCAGAGAAGTAGTAGTGGAACTTCAGCATACCGGTGTGGTCATGACAAACCAAACAACCTATCACATATGTTAGTGGTCCAACTTATGAGGAATAGGTGAAACAAGCAATGCTCTCTATGCTACAATGTGATATGATGGATGGATAGTCTATACAAGCCACGCCACCCAAGCAGTCAGCATGTAACCCATTGAAGGAGTATCAGCAGTGGGCACAGGTGCGTGCCATACTGCACATGGTATTTTAATTGGGTACACACTGTGCCAGTCCACCAGTCCATAAACCTGAGGCTTGCCAATCCATGGGATCCCCTCCTGATAACTTTCTCATCTTGTGATGTACACCCTATATGGAAGATTTTATGAGAGACCAGGCAGAAGGTTTTTTTTCTTTTCCGAGATGCAAAACACTATTTCAAGAAAATGCATCATCGAAGCAGAAACAAGCAAGGACCTCTTCGAATTTATTTGTTAGACATATCTCCATACATAGTCTATTACAAAAACATTTAAAAGAAGTTACCTATCAAGTTCTGTGAATAGAACAATGTCTGATTGAACGGTTGGCGCTGCTGACTTGGTCGGCTCAACTATTCTCATTCCATTTCTGTATACAAGATGTCTGTTCACTTGTATGGGCACCTGAATGATTTTTAAAGTAAACAAATTCAATTCTAAAATGCATAATGAAAGATAAACTTTGACAGAGTAAATAACACAAATATGCTGCATTAGAAACCTGCATTTTGATTCAGTTAATAACTACTTCATTATTAACTACTACATTCAGTTATAAATGCATATATATATGAGTGAGACAAATGCATATTTGTCCTGTGTTCAAATTATATCATTTCATGAATACATGGAAAAACATGTGAACATCCATTGATGGATCTAATCAGATTTAATACACTGACAAGATAAATGTATGTGCAACTACATCAATAAGTAGGCCTGTTGTTGGCACAGGCCTGACCTTCAAAATATAGAGCTAAGGCCAACATCAGCATGAGTATGAACTACTGCAACAAAAAAATAAGGATACCCAAGAACCATTTTTGATGCAGGAACTCTGAAGTTAAGGATTTATCCTATGCAGATTTTTCAACAGAAAAATGAAAAACCAAGAAGGAATTTTTCAGAGGAATGAAGACTCGAGTACATTGTGAAGTGGGCATACAGTGACTCTTATTTTGACTATCATGAATCCCATGACTGCAGTATATTCCTTAATTTCACCTATAAATCTATCACACAACCCTTAGGTAGAGGTCTTCTGTGAAATGTGCTTGTTTCCCAACCATCATCTCCAAGGCATGAATGAAAATATTCTAGACTTGTAGTTGCTCATATTTCCTAAATCTATTCTTGAAGTTCTATTATTTGACATTAAGTAGCAGATTTTTGCTTCCCTTCTATATCCTCCTCAGCAATTTGTAGCATGGAAATTGTTGTTATGTCTTCCATATTTCGTCTTGACTATAGTTGAATGATTATATGCAAATTTCTCAGGAAAAGTACCTAGGATGGATATAATAGGAAGAATACTAGCCAAGATCATGATAAATGAAACACCATTAGCCAAGATTGCTATTCTACTTTTGGGCTCATACCATCATCTACCAATTACCTACAAAAGAAAATGATATCTGACAAATCCATGAAGTATGGAAGATTAAGCCTCTTTTAATGCTTTAACACATCAAGATAAAAGGCTGGAAAACATGGTTGAAGAAAGAAAAATGGCAATTCAAAGAACATTCTGATTCTGCACAATTAACCAAAGCATAAAAAGACCATATAGCTTCAAGTTGCAATGAAAAAAAAAATCTTACTTTGCATCGAAAAGCTATATTAATGGCATCTGAAGGTCGGAGATCAAAGCTAATAGTATCTTTTCCATTTCCAATCTGCACGCGAGCACATGTTTAGTTTCGAATTAGTTTAATTTTATAGAGACATCAGTATGTAATATGGAGAAGACGATATTTGCCTTTGTCAGGTATAGTTGAGCGAAGTAAGCTTCATTCACTCGCTTAGTGACTCTAACAAGTTGTACCTGAAAGACGATGCCTCTTCTCATAATTACATAATTCTACAAGAATAGAAGCCTGAAACTACAATACAAGAGTAGCCAAAGTGATACAACTAACAGCATACGTTAACAGTAGATTATCTAATTGGTAAGAAAGAAAGGCTCCCTTGATCAGTTACATTCAATAATCGATAAAGTGTGAGCACATATTAAGCCTTTGAACAGGCAAATAAGAGCAAGAAAGCTTGACCAGTTAACTTTGGAGAACCCAGGAAACAATTATGGGGATGTCAAAACTGGATGCATATCGAAGAAAAAGATGATTCAAACAACTTTATTCTGCTCCAACTTACAGCATATCCCATCTTCCCAATCATCTCTTTGACTACTTCATAAACAGTTGGTCTAACCTGAGAAACACAATATCCCTTATTTTAGAAGTAAAAGGGTGTAAAGTTAGCTTCATAATTCACAAATGCTAACAGATCTTACAAGCTGAACATTGCCGATAGCAGCCATTAGCATAGTACACGGCATCTCCACTAGAAAAGGAAAAAACGTGTTACACATCACTTTTTGAAATTAGACATGTATATAGAAAATACTCAATTCAAAGGAAGAACACATACAGACAAGGATAGGAAGCAAAATATCACTTCCATCTTCCATTTTTAATACGATAACAGGGCGAGGAGCATAGTACAGTAAGTTTCCAGCTTGAGGGTCATTATGCACACATCTTAAATGTCGGCCATCACGCATCTTTATCATGAGACCATCTGATCTGCTTCTCACCTCCACTACATGAAACAGAAAAATATCAACTGATAAGAAACTTCATATTCCCTCAAGAAAACTTTAGTGCCACACATAACAATAATTAATTTGTTGTTGAACATCATATGATACTAAAAACCAAGGATCACTGTACTGCCCGAAACAGTATGATTTGGGTAGCATGCACCGGTCTAGGCATGGACTGATATGTGGGCCACCTTGTTTCGGGCAGTCCGAATTAAAATAAAAAAAAAATCAAAAAGTGGTGAGCCCAGTCCATTTTAGCATTAGAAAAATTTTAAAAAAAAGGAGATTAGGGTTCTTCTAGCATACGAAGTCACGGTGTTGCCTCTTCGCTACTACGATGCTGCAGCGGCACTACCTCTTCACCGCTGCAATGCTGCAGCAGCACTGCCTCTTCACTGCTGCAGTGGCACTGCCTCTTCGCCGTTGTGATGCTGCTACTTCCCTTCAACGTTGTCGCTGTTTCCCAAGTATCGCTACACTTTTCTTCCTTTTCTTTCTTCTTCTTCCTTTCTTCCTTTCTACTTCTTCCTCCTCTATTCCTCCATCGGACCTTCCTCTTCTACACCGATATGCACCAACGTACCATGTGTTCGTGCATTCGTACGTGTGCCGCCAATCGGCCAACACACCGGCTTAGACCAATAAGTCAAACATTACCAAAAACGAACCACATAAAACAATAAGTGCATTGTGGATGTGCATGTCTTGTTTCCTGGATTTTGTTAGTGCCAAAACTACCTATACAGTATACTATGTCAAGGCACTAGTAGCCCTATGTACAGATATGATGGTGAGTATTGGAGACTGAGAACTAGATGCTTGCAATGTAACTCAAACCCTCAACCACTTAATTGGTCAGCCAATGCACTAATCATTGAGATGCCTCTGCAGAGACTACAGTATAATGTCCTTTTACTTCCCTCCTTACCCCTTTATTCTTTCCAGAGAGGTTAATTCTCCTCAAAACCTACAATACTGGTCATATCCTACGAAGTATCTACACTATCATGAGAACAAATGGTTAACAAGAATATAGCAATGCTGATATTGTGGTTTTGAGCCTCAACCTAAACTCACATACAATGCAAAGGACAAATTGATGTGACTAGTTTTGTGGATTAATTTATTGCAGAACTATATTCATCTGTAGTTTAATGAAAGAAT
Source organism: Musa balbisiana (assembly GCA_004837865.1). Lineage (NCBI taxonomy): Eukaryota > Viridiplantae > Streptophyta > Magnoliopsida > Zingiberales > Musaceae > Musa > Musa balbisiana. Next base: position 20,573,231 of record CM017188.1, on the reverse strand, counting down.
TTTTTATTGTGATTGATCATCATAAAAATAATATAGAAGATCATTTGATTGAAACTGTAAATCAATTTGCTCATTGTATGAATTATTTCATATGTTTCAACCAGTAGCAGGAGTTCATAACAAAAAGCTCGAAACAAGACAACAAAAAAGTAATTTCAACAAAAACTCCATTGCAAAGTTGACCTCAGACCAAACATTATTTTTCCATGAATTATTTTGCTAAAAAATAACTTAAACAATTAAAAAGATAAATAACAAAAGTTAAAAACTAAAGCATTTATATACAACTGAATATGGAAACAGAAGGTGGTGGTTCAAGAGATTACCAGCTTCAATTACACTGGAGTTAATATATTCCTCATCGTTCTCGCTGAAGTTTCCAGCTATGCTGCCATTTCCGTCCGAAGAGGAGCTGAAACTACTTTGAATTGACCTGAATTTCTTTTTGTACGGTTGGAGGAAACGACCATATGTTCTAGTTATGGTTCTGAGTCTACAAGAGGACCCCCAAAACCCACTTTGCAAATTTCTAGCCTTTGCAAAAGGAATGTTAATAAGTGGAGCAGAACTTCCAACATAGTTTGCACAGACAACATCAGTGTGGCAAACAACTGATCCCTTCAGAATTCCCATCTTGCTCTCTACCTTAAGAGACAATTATAAAAAAATAAGCAGTTTAAAGAAGTCAATGGTATAAAAAGTCACCTAGAAATTATAAAATATGGATTGGTATAAGGGTGCACTTCATCTAAAGAAAAAATTACAAACTAAACTACAATATACAACACACTGATGGTTAAGTTTTGACTTTCCCAAAGATGGACAAAATATGCTAGAGATAGGAGCTGCAACTAGATATTTCAACATAACATCTGCATCATTCCAATTAAATTACCTAAATCAAACTTTAGATTGTATAAAAAGATTGTCATTTGTTAGTATGCCTAAGCTCAAGAGAACTCATGGACTTGATTTCAGTTGTTCATGGGTTCATGCTATTCCCTCGAGACAAAAATAAGATTGCTTCTTTAACAATCCTTGAAGAAATAAACAAAGCAAGGGTTGATCAGACTCATGTTAGGATAATTGCCCATATGTGATCTTGCACATGATATGTGATGCATGACTCATGGTTCTCTGTTTCACTTGCACATGATATTGGGTCCTATGTACTGATCCAATGGCTTGTCAGGCAGGAGGAATGGACCATGGCCCATGTAGCATGTGTATGGTATGTATAAGCATACCATGTGTCAATACGCTGTGTTGGTACGCCAACAAGTATTGGTTTGGCCAGAACCAGCCGAAACATAAAATCATGCCAAGAATCCTTGTATTACCAACTAAGAAGTGACACTAGGCAGCAGGAACCTCATTTGGAAAATCTTTTGATCTAATAATTTCCAACGATACCAAGGGA
>CM017188.1:20399311-20564311 GCA_004837865.1 Musa balbisiana | reverse complement strand
TTGTACTCCATGGTTCTAACAATATTATTTTGCTCTGATATTTCATATGTGAGAGCATTTCTACTGTAACTTTGAACTATTTTTCTTTCTCATGACAAATAATAATACATTGTTCTACCTTTTGTGAATTTATATCATGTGGATTATGGTATTTGGACCATACTTCTCTTTGTTCTCATTTTATTATAGATTTATAATCTTTATTTTTCATCACTGAGTGTTTATTATATTTAGGTCACAATCAAGGATGAAAAAGCAAGAAAGAGAAAACCCACAGTCCAACTCTTAATTTGATCCCTTTACTAAAACAAATGAACAAAAGAAATCTCTTTCTTTGGAGGACCACCAGTGTGGAGTTCACAGCCCCATGATGAACACATAGACAATTTACATGTTGTCAACAAACTCATATGCCACTCTTAACCAATGCTGTTCATACTTCACATCTTGGTTGGTGCTGTCAGCTTGATTGAGGATGGATAGATTAATTAATAGTGAAAGGTGGAATCAGTAGTACAGTGCCTTAAATCAAAAGCTGGAAGCCTGAGTTCTTTGGCATGCATATATCCATGTTACTACAAGAAGCAGAAGCCACCATTACAGTGGTAATGGCCCATTTGCGGTGCATCATCTTTGGTGGAACCAATTGCAGTACATAATGTGCAGTTACAAGCTTTTATGTTGTGCCTCCAGTTGGGATCCAACTAAGAGGGATACTTCTCAGAATCCACTTGCAAGTTGCAAAGTTGCAACTCACTGACGATGTCCTTGTTGTGCTCCCATGGACCTGTCAGCTAGATGAAATCTGCTTGGGTTTTGTTCTTCATTTCTACCTCCACCATTCTGCATGTTTTGAAAGCTGGGAAGAACCTACAGGAGCGTAATGTTGTGGTGGTGGGAGGAACCTTTACATCCTCCATCAGTGTGAGGGTTATTAGTTTAGCTTCCGTGGTGGGAGTGAAGTGCTCCACATCTTGATCTTAAAATACTAGGAGCTAAATAATGAGCTATGCATGGCTGTTGTCTGCAACGACTGCTTCCTTCAAAGCTCAAGGGCAGCAGCAGCAGCAGCAGCCCTTCTAGAAATGTCAGCCGCTGTCATGATATCATGTTTACTTCTTGCAACTTCTCAACACTGTGGTTATCTTCATGCTGCACATCACTATCATCTTCTACCTAAAGCCATCTTGAAGTTGACAAAGTCTTCATACAACAGCATCTCGGAATGCATGTGGCAGTGCTACACTATTCATTCCAATGCTGGAGAAGTAGTCAAGATAAACTCCAATGGTTCAGTATGATGATGAGAAGAGTTGAGGAATGATGATCATTTCTTTCCCTTATCAAAACACAAAAGGCAGAACAAAGAGTGTGATCAAACAAGAATCCTTGACTGGCAAAAGTCACCAGACATATCTGCCAGGTGATCCAAGGAAAAGCATGGCTTCTGCTATGTGCTCCCACCCAAACTGATACTGGTGGCCATGGATGCCCCTTGATATATGCCTTAAAGTCCAGAACCATGTTCTCAATTACTGGCACAGTTTTGTCTCACTAGGCTGACCTCAAAGTTTCAGTCTAGTATAACAATGAGCATAGCTCATGACTTCCATAAAAATCCTTTACTTACCCTTGAAGTACTTGGCCTCAAAGAGTAGTAGTTCTGGTGGCATCTTTCTCCTTTCACCTTCTTCTTTCCCACTCACCAAGATTGCTTTTAAAAAATAGCTTATAAAATGTCACCATCTCCTTTTCAAGTTTTGGACCCAATTGTAGTACAAGACAAAAGCAATGCTTCTCATTGGTTCCTCCTCTTCACAATTTTCCAAGATGGTGAGCTGAGATACAAGCCATCATGCTCTTTTTTGGCTGCTCATTGCAATACCTACTGAGATGTGATTCTCAAATGTGATCAAATTGAACTTACCTGGATGTTTCCTGCTCAAGATTAGGGCAAGTGTCCAAGTGAGTTGTATGGTCATCACTGGGTGGTCAACAATGTAGGGTACCAAGAAAACCTTCTTTCCATTTCCCTTATCAATCTTCCAGTGCCCTTCTTATCATCAAGTTGCATATCCAACTTGGAATTCTTCATGTTGGAACTGATCAATCTTAGTAGTTGAGCACAAATCAATTAGGATCTATCCAATGTTCAAAAATTGGAAACATCTTAAAACTTATTAGAGTTGAGCTCACTCAAAGACTCAATCCAATTCAAGAATTGACAAAAAAAATTTAAATCTTAAAAGTTTCAAGTTTTCATAAATAGAAGAAGTGAAAAAAGAAAAAAAAAATTACATGAGAAATCACTAGCTTGAAGCCTCATTGTGGTTCAAATCTTTAATGGAAGAAGGAACACAAATTTGGTGTCCAAACTTAAAATGGAGTGATGATGACTGATAGACTCCCAAATTTAGAAGTCTTTGGCAATCTTAGCAATGAGACTATGCAAACCACAAAAATCTATGCTTCTAATAATTTGTGCTTAGAACCCACAGTATCCAACCATACTCAAAATAACACTAGTCTTATTTATAGGAAAGACTAAGGGCCATCCTTGTTACACATGTCATGGATCAGTATGAATTGGTTCCCTAGAACAAAAGATAAAAGAGTGCCAGACTGCTGAGAAATGTAATAGGCACTGTTGCATTGAATAAGATTCTGAAAGCAAATTAAAATTCCTGAACAAATGTTGATGGCAAGAGAAAGCATTTTATATAATGGTCTGAAGTGGGACACAACCTAAGCCATTACTACAAACCATCTCATTGCTTTTATGGGTGCTCTTACATGATGTGATTTGCTTTCATGTCTCTCTCTACAAGGGAACCATGGACAAATCTATGGCAGTCTTGCAGCTTGGTCTTCCATCATCCTTAGCTTGTCTAGTTTCTTACCCGAGCGTAGCATTCATCTCAATCTTCTTTCATGCAAGAACAAGAAAAGTACTCGTTCTCTAATGCCTTGAGGTTGCCTGAATCATCCTTATTGATGTTGCTGAATAATTGGGCTGATATAATGGAATTAAGTGGCATTGTCAATTGTCATTGATGACCTCTTCAAAGGAATCATTCACTCCAGACACACTCTCACAAAAGATACCAAAGTTCTTTGTTTCTCTCAATTTTATATTTATTTCTCTCTCCTCCTTTTCCTCGTTTTCATTCTATAAATTCCACCCCTCACCAAGGCTCCAATTCCCTTTTCCCCTTCTCCTCTTCTCCCTTGCTTAGCTCTAACGAGATTCTGCTGCTCTGTTCTGCAGCCTTCTTTCCCTGTTGCTCCGGTGCCTTTCTGTTCTAAGGGTTCTCTGGCTTCGCCTGGATTTGTGCTCCGGCAATCCACAGGGGAAACGCTGTCCAATTTCCTCTCAGGAACTACTGTTTCTGTCGCAAAATCCAAGAAACCATCATCAAAATCTGACCTTTGCTTGATCCTTGGTGTAAAAATCCCACCTTGCAGCTTGAACAAGGGGGGCGTAGTGTTTTCTCTTTGGTCGAAGATCCGAACTTCTCTGAGCTAAAAATTCTTCTTTTGTTTGTGCTCATGCATCGTCTATTTCTCTTGACGTTTCTGATTGATGTCGCCTATCCTAAGTGAAATCCTTCTCTCTGGGTTTATGATCAACTCCACTCTCCGGCGCAGATCCCATCTCGTTCAATCCTTCTCCGTGGTCTTCCTTTACTGGTTCTATGTGTTCTCATGAACTTGTGAGATCTAAGAGCCTCATAAACTATATATATATCAGCTAAAATTCCACCCAAGATCTTGTCTTTCCTAAAGAGCACTAGCTTCGGAACTTCTAACACCACTAAGAACACTTAGCTTGTTGTTCTTGTCCTGCAAAAGACACAAATCTTCCATGGCCTCTCCCGGTGGGACATCTTCTGGATCCAGTCATCCGCTAAATTCTGGTTCAGGAGAGGATCTACAGGCCATAAAGAAGAAGCTGAAGAGGATGATATCGAACCGCGAATCCGCGAGGCGGTCGCGGATGCGCAAGCAGCAGCATCTGGATGAGCTGATGGCGCAGGCGAACCAGCTGAGGAAGGAGAATAGGCAGCTGCTGACGAACTTGAGCCTCACCAAGCAGCATTATGCTGCGGTGGAGTATGAGAACTCGGTGTTGTGGGCTCAGGTGATGGAGCTCAGCAGCAGGCTGCAGTCTCTTGATGAGATCCTTGACTACCTCAACGTGAGCAACATGAGTGTCGCTGACACCTCCCCCAGTGATGCATGGAACTGCAGCTACATGAACCAGCCCATTATTGCCTCAGCTGACAGCATGTTCTACTACTGACTGATGAGAAAAGACATTGTTGCTTGTGGTGTTTGTTTATGGTCATGGCTTTTGCCTTTGTGCCTGCTATTTGTTTTATGTTTGGGGTGGAAGACGATGAAGACATCATCTTTCAGTGCTCTGTATTATGTGAAATCTATTGTTATTTCTGCAAATCTCTCTCTCTCTCTCTCTCTCTCTCTCTCTCTCTCTCTCTCTCTCTCTCTCTCTCTCTCATAAACCATGCACTTGTACACATACAAAAACAGTGCACAATAAAACAAATCTGAAATGAAGGATATATATTCAGGAGATATGCTTGCCTTTAGAACTGCTGATTTGGTTTGAACAAACTGAAGGAAATTAACTTCAGCATTCATTTGGTTGCAATGGAAATTTGATGGAAAAGAGTCACTCTTTATAATATGTTCAGTATTTTCTTTAATTTTATGTTCTTTAATTCTTTTACATTTTATTAATGAAAAGAAGTACTCATCCAGAACCTTCTTTCTGTATATGCCTTCTCAAGATATCTTCCTAAAGAACAGAATTCTTCAGTCTGCAGATTAAATAGAAAGAATAGTTCATATAAACAGTGATATTGCTTCATTCTGTAACTTCATAATTAGATCCATGAAAGTAAACTATGAAGGCTGTTTCTGTGAGCATGAATATAAAATCTTATTAGCAAACATTGCCTTTTTGTTTTCCAATGGGCCATGAGATGTACCTAAAAAACAGAAACAAAAAAACAAAAACACAGGAGTTGCTTCTTCATTACTTTTCTTTGTTTGCTTATGCAATGAATCATACTTCTTCTTCCTTGTTGTTCTAAGAAAAAGGTTGCTCAAAGGGATAGCATTAAGAACTAAAGGCAGAGAAGTGCAAGGATTTAGGTGATGGGTTTGCAATAGAATACTATATATCCCACCATCAGTACAAAAGCGTGGTGGGATGACGAGATCTCCTGTCGTGCATGTTGAGAAAAGCTTAAGAAACCTAATCGGAGTTAGAATGTGATGAGAGCATGACGGAGGCCATTTGTGAGAAGGATTTGGACAAAGGTGAGGGAAGATCATGTAAGCTTGTTTGATTGACACCATTGAGTTCTGCATGTCTTTAATTATGGTGGTCTTTGGTGTCAATTCTGGTACCAGATTGACTTTAGACCTCGGTGGCACTAAAAGTTTGATCACGAGAAAAGGTTGAAGATGAGAGTCCAAGTAGTTATCCTCTCATTGGGCATTCGGTAGGTGGAGAACAACTTGATGAAACAAATGGCAGGAGCACTCTGCTTCATATTTCTTCACCCACAGAAGTGCAGATGAGAGGAATAAAAGATTCCAAAGAACAACCCGCTTCTGTGGTCGTGATTTGGGTTTTCTAGGAACAACTGCACTGCTACAACAGTTTGCATGAACGAGCAGAAGCAGAATAGTGCATGCTAACAGTGCTACGGTATGGAGTTCCTGGAAACGTAGCACAGGTCATAATGCCCATTAGATCAGCATCATCTTAATTCTTGCAGTATGAGTTAGCTCTACACTTGTTAGTGAATTGTTGAACCTCTTGCTCAATATCATAGATGGTTTTAGTGATATCGCAAAGCTTCGATCGACCATCCGAAATCTTCCTCGTGGCAAAGCTTTCCTCTATCCTCTGTTTTTGCCCCCATGCATTAATACTCGCAGCAAATTGCCAGGGCTTGGACCGGAGGATTCGGCACTAGTGAATTGAACCGGGCCGATCGCACTCTCTGCCTCTCTTTTGAACCTTGCGGACCGGGTCGAAGCCCTAATTAAAAGTCGAGCCGAACCTCTTCCGTTAACGACGTTAGCGATCGAGTCCGGATCGGCTGGAATTCCGGGTTCAGTCCAACAGCATCGTGAAATCCGAATCCGAATCGGGATTATTTATATGTTTTAGGGATGACAGGGTGCTATGATAAAAATGAAAGTCAAGAAGAGAGAGGAGCGAGCAGAGGATGTGCAATGGAGGAGGAAAAAAAGAAAAAAAAATATTAAGGAATCATCATCGTCATTTATTATTAATTGTTTACGATCTTCGATTATCGAAAAAATCATCATTTATTTGATCCATGTGATGTTGAATGAGGATATATTTCATTTGATCCAATTATACCAAATGATTTTTAATTAAATTATTATCAATTCAATCAAAGTCATATAATAAAAGTATTTAATTTGGATAATAAAAACATAACTCATTTAATATTTGTTCATAGCATCTCAACTCATGTATAAATCGATCATATACGAATATAAGTGGAGAGTGTTTTATTCGTCCCTATCCCCATATTTATATAGATAATTTAAAATATCTCTTATCCTTGTTTATTTTTTTCCTCCATATCCATATCCTATTGGAGGCGGATCTTCGTGAGTATAATCAACAATCTTAATATGTTTCCACGTATCAGTTCCATGAGCTTATTGGATTCTGATACCATGTCCCAGTTTATAATGCCGGTCTCGACCCGGTACCCGCTTATCTAATGGGTTCGGATCGTGGACACGTGGTATAAAGTTCTTAGCCAACCCGCTTCCTGCTCACCCTCTTCGCACGGAGTGGTGGTTTGTGGCAAAACCCTACCCGTCTCCCTACCGGCGGCCGTTGTGTGGTATTCTTCACTCCTTCCGGTGATTCCTTTTTCTTGCTAACCTCGATCTTTATGTACTAATTCTCCATCACCTGATTTCTGTTTCGTTTAATGCGATCTTGAGTTGGTACCCAAAAAAGACGGGATTTTTCAACTTGGTACTGCCTAGAATTTACTCTCTTTATTAGTTCAATTAGGTCCACATGATTTCTGCTTATGTTGATGCGATCTTGATAGTTGATGTCGAAAAAAGATGGGATTTTTCAGCTTCGTATTGCATAAAATTTACTCTCATGATTAGTTCCCTCGGGTATACATGATATTTCGCTTATGTTGATGCGATCTTGTGAGATGATATCGAGAAAAAGACTGAATTTTTTTGCTTGGTACTGCTTAAAATTTGCTCTCATGATTATTTCTCTTCGATAATCTCTCTGAAACGAACTCCTCATGTAGATTTTCAGAAGAGAATATAAATTGGTGTTTTTGGGTGCTGTTATTCATGAGATATAAACCATTTGACGCCACAAATTGGTCTCTGTGCGTCTCATGTTTCGGATCAGCGCCAAAGTGAAGTTAAGAATTAATACAAAAGAGGTCTGTTTATAAAATGCATTACCGATTAAAATTTTCTCGTGATTATTTTCTTTATTTATCCTTTTGAAGCGAACCCCTCAAGTAATTTGCTAGAATAGGTTTAAATTGGTGTTTCTCAGTGCTGTGTTCATGAGATATAAAACAATTGATCCCATTGAACTGATCTGTGTTGTCTTATATTTTGGATTACTACACATTGGTTGGTGGTGACCCTTTTGTGCGTCCTGGATATGCCTTTGATACCAGCAGTACTGGAAAAGATGTAAAATGCCTTCTTCTGTCATGTTTTCTGCCAATTCAATCCAGAAGACAATTGGGATGCAGAATTCCATTTGTTTTTGTATACTTATCATTCAGGTTTATGTTGTTTAGCAAGGCTAAAACATATCTGATGAAGTTCAGTTTCATGAATTAATTGTTTACTACCTAATCCAAATACTCTTGTTATCAATGGAAAGAAATGCCAAAGCAGCTTCATTTTTTTAAAAGGTTTTAAGAGGAGATGACCTCATTCTGATCTAAGTGTGGCTACTGGTTACGTTTTTGTTTGCATAATGTTTATTTCAGTTAGTATGGTTCATGTCTTTATAATTATCAAGAAAAGTTAAGATATCCTTTGAATTTATCTTACCTGGTTATAGAGAATTATCACTTTCTATTTTTTATTGTCATTCTTACAAAATGCATGTCGTCAGGAAAGGCAACGGCTAAAACGCTAATACAGAATAGTTTAGTCTTGTTCACATACTGTAAAGATGGTGCAGTATAACTTTAAGAAGATCACAGTTGTCCCTTCTGGGAGGGACTTCATTGACATCATCCTCTCTCGCACCCAGCGCCAGACTCCAACTGTTGTCCACAAAGGCTATCCCATTTCCCGTCTCCGTGAATTCTACATGCGCAAGGTGAAGTTCACCCAGCAGAACTTTCATGAGAAACTGTCTGCCATCATTGATGAGTTTCCTCGGCTGGATGACATTCACCCCTTTTACAGGGATCTGCTCCACGTGCTGTATAACAAAGATCACTACAAGCTTGCTCTTGGGCAGGTTAACACGGCTAGGAACATTGTTGGGAAGATTGCGAAAGATTATGTGAGGTTGCTTAAGTACGGAGACTCATTGTACCGGTGCAAGAGCTTGAAGGTTGCTGCTCTAGGTCGTATGTGCACGGTTATAAAGCGCATCAGCCCTAGCTTGGCTTATTTGGAGCAGATAAGGCAGCACATGGCTAGGCTTCCTTCAATTGACCCCAATACCCGTACCATCTTAATCTGTGGGTATCCAAATGTCGGAAAGAGTTCTTTCATGAACAAAATCACTAGGGCTGATGTTGATGTGCAGCCTTATGCTTTCACTACAAAGTCTTTGTTTGTTGGCCACACAGATTACAAATATCTCCGTTACCAGGTGATTGATACTCCTGGGATCCTAGATCGACCTTTTGAGGACAGGAACATCATAGAAATGTGCAGTATCACAGCCCTGGCACACTTAAAAGCTGCAGTCTTGTTCTTCCTGGACGTATCTGGATCCTGTGGCTACAGCATAGAACAGCAGGCAGCTCTCTTCCACAGCATCAAGTCATTGTTCATGAACAAGCCATTGATTGTCGTTTGTAACAAGATCGATCTGCAGCCATTGGAGGGGCTTTCTGAGGAGGACATGAAATTTGTAATGGAGATGAAGACCGAGGCCATCAAAACTGTTTTGGCCCAAGGTGGCGACTCTAATGATGAGGAAGTCTTGTTGACTATGAGTACCATGACGGATGAGGGAGTAATAGCTGTCAAGAATGCTGCTTGTGAGAGGCTTTTGAATCAACGGGTGGAGATAAAGATGAAGTCTAAAAAGATCAATGATTGTCTGAACAGGTTTCATGTTGCGATTCCAAAGCCTCGTGATACAAAAGAGCGTCCTCCTTGTATTCCTCCGGCTGTTTTGGAAGCTAGAGCAAAGGCTAATGAGGAAAAGGGAAAGAGGAAACTTGAGAAGGATCTTGAAGAGGAGAATGGTGGAGCTGGTGTTTATTCTGCTAACTTAAGGAAGCATTATATATTGGCCGATGAAGAGTGGAAAGAGGACATTATGCCAGAGATTCTTGATGGGCACAATGTGTATGATTTTGTTGATCCTGACATCTTACTGAGGTTGGAAGAGTTGGAACAAGAAGAGGGTCTTCATCTTGAAGCAAACACGGATGAAGAAGATTTTGAGATGGATGGAAAAGAATTGACTGAGGAAGAGCGACAGCTTCTTGCTGAGATCAGACGGAAGAAGAGCTTGCTCATCCAAGAGCATAGGATGAAGAAGAGCACCGCTGAGAGCCGTCCTATTGTGCCGAGGAAGTTTGATAAAGACAAGAAATACACATCTGAGAGGATGGGAAGAGAGCTCTCTGCTCTGGGAATAGACCCCAGTAAAGCAATTGATCGTGCGCGGAGTAGGTCTGTCACTAGGAGAGGTCGTAAGCGTGAGAGATCACTGGGAAGAGAAGGTGAAGAAGGAGAAGCTATGGATGTTGATGATGAACTGTCTAACAAGAAGCTGTGTACCAGGTCAAGATCGAGGTCTAGGTCAAAATCACGCCCACCTGGTGAAGTCACTCCTGGAGAAGGGTTCAAAGACTCAGCTCAAAAACTCAAGGCAATTAAGATAGCAAAGAAGTCCGTGAAGGTGAGGAACAAGGCTGCTCGCAAGGGAGAAGCCGATAGAGTAATTCCAAACCTGAAGCCAAAGCATTTGTTCTCTGGGAAGCGCTCTATTGGAAAGACTACCCGGCGTTAATGGTATGCAAACTTTTGATGGTATCTTTTGTTTTCCGATGCTTTTGTTTATCTAAGCAGTCGATCAGTGGTATCAGCAGAGTTCAGAGAAAAACAATACTAATATATTGTGTTATTTCCATTTTGTTCCTGTGATAGATGGAAGTATGAGCGCAGTTCGATTGAGAGCGAGGACTGTTAATGTTTAACTAAGCACATTATGGTGCCAGATCCAGATGTTTTTGTTAACAATTTTCTTTAAATGTACTGGAGCAGTTTTGGGTTTCTTGTTATTATGAGCATGAGAATTCATGTTTGTAGGAAAAGATTTTTGTACCTTGGTAACAGAATATCTTAGTTATTTGCATTTTTGGAAGCCAGACTGTGCTTGATGTATCTTCCTGGTGGATTTGATAGATGTGTATAATGTTTTGGAATTTTGCTGTTATAATTGACAAATGTTCATTGAATTTTCTGGAAACAAAATAGCACCTATTTTGCCCACAGTGGTGCTCTCTCTTTATGTATAAATCTTGATCTACTGCTTCAGATTCTGCCGCGAACAACAAGATCCTCAGAAAACAAACTGTCCTCACTAACGACAATTATCTACAACGGGCATTAGAAATGGATGTTTGTTTGTCCACTTTTTGTAGATTCTTTTCATCTGTTGTCAGTCTTATCCTTGAGCTGTTTTATACGTTAGGTTTGACCGACTCATTTTGTTTAGTTTTTCAGCTCATTCATCTTGGTTTTTGGGTGGAGTGGAAATTGGACGAAATAGTCTCCCTTTTTTGATGCCATTGATATTATTTTGGAGTGGAAATTGGTCGAAATAGTCTCAGTATTTTCGGTGCCATTGATATTATTTTGGTTGCCAGCCTAACGACGTGAAACATCAGCCCCAAGTCAACCCTTGCTCAGCATCAGACAGATGAGATTTTGATTATATATTGGGGGTGGCACTTTGCTTTCCTTTCTGCACGACGAAATGTTGGGAGGATATTTATCGCTTCAAGAAATCGGAAGGTACAATTTAGTGCGCACGTTCATATGGTAACTAAAACAGGCTCAATATGTTGCATCCACGGCTATGATCTTAACATGACAAAGTTTGTGCATTCACTTGACAGTCTCAGCTCACCCAAATCTTAATATGGCAAACTCTGCAACATATAAAATGCAAGACAGATTGTAAATTAGTAGTATCCAATAAGCTATGGGTGATAAACTACTTGACAACAATGGCAGCACTTTTCCAAATAACATACACAAAGAAATTTTCCAAATATTACATTATTTATTTGTTTCACTGATACCAGATTGTGCTGGGTAGTATAGTACATACATTTCGTTCTTGATGTCCTCACAATTCTCATCCATTAAACTGTGATTAGAAGATTTTTCGTGACTTCAGCCTACATGATCAGAAACCTGGCCAACCCATTCGGTCCGAGACACTTCGATCTTCAATGTACAGACTACATGACTTGTGAATACTTGTTCAAGAAGCATCTAATAATATAAAGACCATATGCTACAGCTAAAGCAAAGAGAAAAAAAAAAAGGAAAAAACTGTATTAGAAGAAGGTTAATTTTGCATGGCCTTTTAACACCATAAACAGACCTTTAAAACAGGACTTACGAAATTTGCATTTGCACAGCTTGCCGCCATGGTTAGACTTTAGAATGAGAAAGTAGCTGACCTACTAGTTCTCATCGGTGAACTATCATCAAAACATCTGCTGGCATCTGATGATTCCAGCAGCTCCTCCATAACACAACCATCTTTCGCTCCCTTTGTTCATGTTCCACCTCACTCTATGAATTGCCAAAACTTTCGGCGGAAATACTTCATATTTTTCTTTATCATCTTGAGTCTTGCATTTTTCTGATATCCTTTGCCCCTCTTTGCTGATCCCAAATGATTGGTCAGTCATTTGGCCAGGATCATGTCTCTTTGTGCCATTTCTTGATTTTGCTGTTGTCTTCGAAGGAACCTGAGAACCACCAGCTCCAGACAGCATGGCCCGATCACCTCCAGAAGATGATGCTGGTAGTGGAAGGAAAAAAAGGGGTAAATATAAACAGTAAACACTATGCGGCAAGAAGGGTCATCTTTTCTTCTTTTTTTTTTATTCACCTGGAAATGGAGAATCTTCTCCTTTTGTCTGCTCTGTATCCAAGAAGTTTGACTGTATGGTTCTATTTGCATTCCGGCACTCATTAGAAGGCTTCTTCTGTATGAAAGGAACATGTGCTAGTGGCGTATTTGACCATGGCGTGTAGATCTTAAAAGTCCCACCTTCTTCTGAGAGTGAACCACAAAGAAAATGTGGTGTGCGTCCTCGTCTTGGGTCTTTGTCCACAAATCTAGTTGTAAGCTAATGAAAATAACATGCAACAAAATTACTTTGCATATTTTTCATTGTATACAGCAAAGATAGTTGGAAGTAAATCAAGGCTGCGACTTATGTTCCTACAAAAATAAAGTCACCTGGAAGCGAACTGTGGAGCCATCGGCACAACCATAAGCAGCGAAACCTAAAACAAATAAGCAACACAAGTCACCATCAACACAGAATTCAAGTAAGAAACCATGGAAGCTTTTGGAGGAGAGGTTTACAAGAGACTTATAAGATGCTAACAACATAGAATCACGAGGTTTTACAGAGACTAATTGGTCATACATATGATAACAACATTCCAGATAAGTGTGCATGTATGTCCCTTCTTTGATAACCAGTCTCGAAGATAGATATAACAAGAACAAGCTGTAATGTACCAACAAGATAATTATAGTAAATAGGTAGATGATTCAACTTTGGTACACCTCAGGGAAGATGATACTTTGTATATATAAACTATGATATCTACCAAATAAAAAGAAGCCTTCTGCATAATTTGACAACCAGCACTGATTTATAGCAATTTATGAAATTCAAAAATTATAAGTGAGATAAGATCAAGTCACAATCTGGGACAAGCCAATAAGAAACTATGTATGGAAAGTATGCCACTGAGAAATCAACAGTGTCCATATCGAAACTTTATAAATTCTTGCCATCAATACTTAATAAAGTTGACATGAATAGAATGCCATTTCAAAAATGTTCTGTTCATAAATGGACTGGATTCTCAGTCTTAACAAGACACAAAAGCAGGCAAAATTTTATATGGGATTCATGTGAATCATCCAAACATTCAACAAATCAATTAGTTGTGCCCAAATAAAATGCTGCAAGCATTTGCCAGACCTTTATAAAACAAAATCAAATGGATGTGATACCAGTAGTTTGTGAGACATGAATACTCCAAATTGCAAAGGATGTGCACGAGAAGCTATGCAGTCCCTGATACTTTGATCTAACAAATGGTTTCCCTGTAACAGGGATATCATATGCAGCATGGTACAAGCTGAGGAATCTCACTGTGCCATCATCAAGTGTTATGACTATACATCTGCAGAAACAGACATGAACATAAGAATGACATGTTGACAATAGTAACAATTATCTAATGAATCGTTTGTTCATTGTATCATGTGTTTCATGTGCACCCACTATATGCATTTTTCAGTAGTAGATAGTTATGACTTGGTGCGGTCATGGTTAAGCACGGTCTTTGGGCATACCATCTAAAGGCCAATGAAGTCCTTGTGGTGTAATTTGGCTACACAGTATGCGCCTAGGAAACATGAGGCATCAACATGTCTGATTCTCCTTCCTCCAATGGTTATAATAACATATAAAAGCATAGTATTATATAACTTCATCTTAGCTCTTTAAAACAAACTCAAATGTGTATGTATCAACCCATACTAATGTATGTTATTGTCATAATAAACTTAATATTAGTAGATATCACTATCTTATATTTAATGATTTTCCATTTATGTGTATTTTAAGAACTGTTCATGCACCAATTTATCTGGATACATGCAGTAAGTATCAGGGCGACTGACAACTTTTTAGAACCTTATATGCCTTGAGATGCAGAAATAGATAGGCTATGGTGCATGCACAACACAGATTTTAAATTACTAGACCACAACCCAGACCTGTTATTTTCCTAGAAATTACATTAGCTTCTAAAACTTTAATGCATTTATTATATTATACTGACATTTTAAATTACTAAAAAAACTACTTACACATCTCATTTTCCTAAAAATTACATTAGCTTTCAAAACTTCAAATCATCTAATGACTTGTATATGTGCACTAAAGTAACATTTTAGACTACTAGAAACACAACCCAGATCTATATCATTTTCCTAAAATTTACTTTAGCTTTCTGAACTGTAAAGCATCCAATATATATAATGCAAAAACTAATACATAGTATTAGGCTACAACATACCTCAAGTTTGGGACAATAAACATCATATCACTCGTACATTCCGTTGTTGGCAAAAATTATTTAGTTATCATAGCTTTTAATCAGAGAACCAAAATAAAAAACGAAACTAGGTGCATACTTTTACTTTGAAGAAAAGCTGACGCATGACTTTCTCAGATGATTTGAGGGACATATAAAGATGACTATTAGCATAGGTTAACCCACTCTCCCCAAAGACCAACATGAATATATGTGTTATTTTCACGTGTTCACAATCAAGGTAAATGGACACTTGCATGGTTGCACAAATATAGTTTCTTAATCAGCAATCTAAATTAGCAGCATTCACAAGATGCGTGAAATTGCCACAGGTCTTGCAAGTTTATGATAGTTTATGTTCAGTTACTTGAAAAAATATTTACCACTAACAACAGGGAATTGAAATAATAAGCAAAAAGGAATGAAGAGAGAAATCACAGACATTAATATCATCTACAAAATGGACATAAAGCATTACAAATTCAGTGAAATTAATATCTGCCATAAAATGGAGACTTTACATCACCTAGGATCTTTCAGCCAATCAACACTCAGTACAGTTCTTTGTATAGAATTAATTTCCCACAGAGGACGGTATGGATCACTGCAGGAGAGAAAAGTGCTTACTTATATCTGACAAACAATGAAAGAATAAATAAATTTCAGCTAGAGATCCTATTATCTTGTAACAAAGAGATATAAAAAACATTAACAATAATTATTAATTTCAATTACAGGATTGTGGCCAGATAATTAATATCCATTGGTGATCAAAATTTCTCACACACACATACATGTAATATGCATTTGTGTGTGTATATATATTAAAATATTATGACAATAATTGAGAATTTTGCAACTTAATACAAGCCTGAGATAAAGATTACATTTTTGGGCACAAGGAACCAATGAAGCATCTAACATCTTCCATATCATATTCCACTGGCATTCGTCACAATTTACATATTAATTTTAACCACAAAAGTAAAGAGTTCCTAAGGTCTCAATTTACCAAAGAAATATTTACTTTTTAATATAAAAAACAGGTATTAAATATCCAAAGTCCAAAATGATTTAATGCAGCAAATCCATAATATATTATGGTTTGTTAAATGATAATCAGAATGGAAAATGGACCTGTTGCATCCAATTACCAAAAAGTAAAATAGACCATACAACAGCAATCTAGTAATTAGCCTACATAGTAATTAGCATGTCTCAATCTTTCATGCAACTATATGACAACATTCAGAGAAGGAATTAAATCACTAGATTGCTAGCGCATAATCAGCTTACTATGCTTTTTCACTACAAACTTGGTTCATAATTCCAACATTCCTATACTGTAAAGATAAAGCATTCAACATTTTTGTTGACACCAGAAGTTTAATATGAAAAGAAAAAGATGTTTAATCAGATCTGACTCACCAGACAACTTGAAAATCAGCCAAACAAAGATGTTAAGATTTACTCCATGAACCATAATATATAAATAAAAATATTAATTTATTGGTGGCAGTAATATTAAATAGGACAACTTTTATCCTCAAAGTTCAATTTGTCTAATTATATGCTAATAAAGTTATTCGACCATTTGATCTTCAAACTTTGAGTATGTTTTTTGTTAAACAAGTCTAATCAACTAATCAAACTAATTTAGAATCAAAAGTAGCCAAAATGTCAAAAGTATCAATTTTCAGTTTTAGTAATGTCCAAAAGATATATTAAGATAAAACATTTGTTGTGCTCACAACCAGACATTCTACTGGTTATTCAGCAAAGAAAAGAAATTGTCATACATATTGAACAATATGCATCGTCTTAAGTGAAAGAAGAAAGAATTTTATTGAAGATTACTCAGCAGCAAACATTCACAGGGCTTATGAAAGAACAAAAGTTTGCTTTCACTAGCATTAGAACCTGTGTCACTAACCATGGAATGGACACAGAAGAAACCATTTCTTCTCTTTACTGAGTCCTAAGTAAAAATCAGAACACATACATACCGTAGATCCCAAAATTTTAAACCATCATGCCCAGCAGTCACAAATACATTGCTGCTCTCCACTTCGCTGCATAAAAGTAGACTGCATTAGTGACTTCCATCGGTAGAGAATAAAAGAAGAAGAATGTTAAATTATTGTGCATACAGTGATCCAGTCAGCTAGTATGTGCAACTGCACAAAGTCAATGGCTACCTCAGTAGAAACATCATTACACAATTTGACATCACCAAACACATCCCAAATATTCTTCTTATTTTTCTAGGATTTTGTAAAGTCCTATTATTACTACCTGTACACTATATGCTAGTTAAACAATTGAACAATGTTTCTATTCCTTCATAAATTCTTTATGATAATTTAGTCCATAGTAAATGTAGATAATCGCCATTACTTTTATTTCCATAAACCTTATATCCATTGAGTAAACATAGGTGCAATCAAAATATTTTCTTGCCAATTGTCTGAAATATGAGTATCAAGTTTTTCTGATTTAAGAACATCTTGGTCCAAGGCAGTCCACCCAAGAATCATTCTGGCCAAAAATAAAAAATAAAAGCTTCTTAAATCACATTCTTGATTACAATACCAATAGGTAGTTCCAGATTGTAATCTCTATGGACAAATCTAGCTCCATGACTAAAAGGGCACAGCTTGAACACTAAAATCTGGTGCAACGAATACTAATCCGTAATTCACTTTCCCTGTCATCATGAAATGTATACACTGAGGGAGTCCAAATACTTTAGGAATAAAAAACAGACTCATTACCTTTTTCATTTAAAATATTGAACTAACCATCTATAGTTATATCAGATGCCTCGATATTGGTCTCGGTTGGTTGAACTGTAAGACTCAGTTAAACTTGTCTGATTCTTAAGTTTATCGTGATTTGAACTGAGAATGCTGAAAAAATTAGAAAAGCACTAACAAATTTGAAATGTTGACCAATATATTTACTAGACAAGCCACCAAGAACAAGAGCCCTATGTTTGAGATAAAGTAATCATTCTAACATCCACCAAGATTTGTCCATTCATAGCAGCAAAATGTTTACTTCATAGCCTACGCATCATCTTAATTTAGACATTAGCCAGCAAATAAGGCAGCAAGAGAGTTTGATGATGTAACAAATCAATGAGCAATTGCAAACAAGTATTTGACCTCAATGATTGAGTCAATTGTATTAGTGACATGTCTACTTCCGTGTTCATTTTTTTCAACAAAAGTAGATATTTTCTCTATGACGACTCTGCAAATCTAAAATGTTCTCATAAAGAATATCCATTTTTGCAATACCTTCTAATAAATGCAGCTACCAACTTGCCACCTGACCTAACACTTGAAAACTTCTAAAATCATAATTTTATTACAAGTACACCTTCTATTGTGAAAGACCCATAAGCAATCAACATTCATAAACTTTAAGAGGTCAAGGTTGTGCTTTCAGAAGATTTAAACTCTAAAAAGAACTTGCAAAAATATTAAGTACCTTGCATCTGGAGCCCAGGCAAGAGCTCTTAAAGGAGCAGAATCAGCAGTGAAACAAAGCAAGGGCCTGGTATCTGTCAATAGAGATGCAAAATGAGAGTGGCATTTAAGCATTCTAGTTTCTTCTAGACAATCATAATGTTTTAATCTTTTTGAAGCTTATTTTACCAAAAGATAACATAGGAATTATCAACCTTCCCTTTTTTTCTATTTTTTTGACAGGGGAACATTCTTCATGCTCATCCTAAAATTTCCAAGATAATGTATCTTAGGGACTATTTTTCTTGTAAGCTACAGTGGATAAATTAGAAAATCTAATCACCAAAATTTGTTCATAATCAAGGGAATGCAAATGCTCAAACAATTCATTTTTAAGTTTTATAGCTAGTTATTAGTTCTAGAAAAATGAGTTACAGTATTAAGAGAATAGAAGTCTACACAATTTGTATCTTCCAAAGTTGTCCAAGTCTGTTTTAACAAATCCTTAAAGTAGCTTGAAAATAATCATCTTCAGTACCTTGTGATGAACATTGAGTAGAGAACTTCCATAAGGCAACCTGGAAGTATAAGATATTCATTAAATCCCAATCTACCAGATAAGCATAGACAATATTTATTGTAGAAAATAGAAAGGTCTAATGTCACAAGAATGGAAGTGCAAGGAAATGGGAAAATGCATGAGGTATCTGCTACTGTTTTACCGTCCCATCATGGCATCCAGCTAGAATTAGATCATGAGGCATTGACGGCGACCACTCCACTGTCAAAGGAATGCTGTAAAACAAAATAGAAGGCAACATTAGCAAATTTAAAGGCATTTTAAATGATTCAAAAAGTTGAAGTAGACTGTTCTATCCGGTTAAGTCACCGAGTGCCCAAGCGCTCGCCTAGGTGCCCAGGCAAGGTGACGCCCGAGCACTCGATAGGTGGGCTAGGCAAGCGACTTCGACCAAGCACTGGGAGAGCCAAGTGCTCGCCTGATTTAACTCAAGCTAAGTTGAGCCTTAGTTGAGTCAATTTGGAGTAATTTGGATCTCTGGTTCGATTGAACCAGATGATCACCCTAACCCAACCCCCACGGTCCCACCCACCCCATGCGTCTGCCAGTGCCCTAGACATAGTGACGGCTCAGCGACTACAATGTTTCCTCAGTGATTGACAACAATTTTCTTCTCCATCTGCAAATGGTGGCACCAGCGACAATGGCATCTTCCTCTCCATCGGAGAACAGTGAAAACAGTGGCAGTGTCATCAACACCCCCCCCCCGGTATCTCTCTCTTCCTCGTCTCCCTCCTTCGCACACTCCCTTCTCCTCCCTCCTCCCTCTTCCGCCCATTCATTGCAGCCCCCCAGCCTCATCACAGCCCTCCCTTCCCCAATCCCTCCTCCCTCTTCCCTTCCATCTTCCCCCTTTCGTCGCAGCTCCCCCCTTTCCCAATACTATCCTCCCCCTCCCTTCTCCCTCCTCCCTCTCCCCTGAGTTCATCGCAGCCCCCTTTCTCTGATCTCTCCTCCCTCTTCCCCTTCCCCCTCCCTCCTCCCTCCGCAACATTTCCCTGACCTCATCACATGCGTCTGCCAGTGCCCTAGACATAGTGACGGCTCAGCGACTACAATGTTTCCTCAGTGATTGACAACAATTTTCTTCTCCATCTGCAAATGGTGGCACCAGCGACAATGGCATCTTCCTCTCCATCGGAGAACAGCAAAAACAGTGGCAGTGTCATCAACCCACCCCCCCCCCATCTCTCTCTTCCTCGTCTCCCTCCTTCGCACACTCCCTTCTCCTCCCTCCTCCCTCTTCCGCCCATTCATTGCAGCCCCCCAGCCTCGTCACAGCCCTCCCTTCCCCAATCCCTCCTCCCTCTTCCCTTCCATCTTCCCCCTTTCGTCGCAGCTCCCCCCTTTCCCAATACTATCCTCCCCCTCCCTTCTCCCTCCTCCCTCTCCCCTGAGTTCATCGCAGCCCCCTTTCTCTGATCTCTCCTAACTCTTCCCCTTTCCCCTCCCTCCTCCCTCCTCCCTCCTCCCTCTGCAACATTTCCCTGACCTCATCGCAGCCCCCACCCCCCGCACACACACACACCCCCCCCTCAAAACCCCCCAACAACCCAATCTCTCCTCCCTCTTCCCCCTTTTTCACAGGTTCCCCCTTTCCCCAACACCATCCTCCCCCTCCCTTCCCCTCCCACCTCCCTCTTCCCCTCTTCATCGCAGCCTCCCACTCACACCAACAGCCACCCTCCCCATCCTTCAACTCCTACTCCAACCCCGATAGCCCTACTCTTCCTCTTCCCTGATAGCTACACCCCTCTTTGCCTTCTCTCTTCTCCTTCTGTTTGCTTCTTCATCCTCTCCTTCTGAACGTTTCTTTCTCTTCTCCTTCTGTTTGCTTCTTCCTCCTCTCCTTCCGAACTTTTGGCGTTTTTCTTCCTCCTCTTCGACTTTCTTGAGGGAAATTGTTAGATTTTTGGCATTTATCTTCTTTTGTTTTGTCATTTTTATTACTAGATTTGCACAATATAGTACTTTGGTACTTTACATAAATATCACCATCGAACTAATGTTTCGATGGTAATATTTGAAATATAAAGTGACACAAAACTCATGTAATTCCTTAATTTTATTTTAGCGCTCATATTTCTCCTTAATTATATATTTTTTAAATCTTAATATTTGTGAGTGTCTTACTTTGCTTGGACGAGCGCCTAATGCCTTGGGCATTTTGACACCTTGTGCCTTTTAGCACCTAGCGCCCTTGGCTATATTGGTTCTATCAGATAAAAAAGGAGTTAACTAGATCATAGATATCAAATAAATATCTCAAAAAGTGAAAGGAACATTTATTTTGGAAATACACAGTGTCATTTGAAAAAATTAAAATTCATAAACATAAAATTTTATAAGCTAGCACAGAATTGAATTCAACAGATATATAATTTCTTGGATATCCAACTACCTTTGCCTGTCCCCATATTTCAACTTTGAGCATCTGAACACAGGTGTCAACTTGAGAAAACGAGGATCGCTAACTTCATCACGACTAGAAGTATATAAGGCTTTGACCAGGCCAGGAAGTGGAACTTCCCACCTGCATTTGCCAAAAAAATATTTAAAAAATATATACACATTAGATTATACAACCAAAATGTCAGATAAAAATGACTAGGATAAGATATTCACATACACTTCCAAAGAACCATTTCCCAACAATACAGCAAGATATCCCATGCGATGTTTGCAAGCTGCATTGGTAGTTGGTGGTTTCCATTTCACATCCCATGCAACTTTTCCATTGTGTGCTAAACAAAATACAACTCTGGGCAAAGCAAGGATATGTGGTATCAAAGGATGAACAGATTCGACTTCAGGTGACCTTTTATCAACAGTTTCATGATTAAAGAGCACTGATTCTTCATAATGATGGTCATGAGTTGGCACACATTCAGCTGATAACTTACAATCTCTGCTTAACTCAGACAAAATGGTGCTCTCACAATTGTGATCTTCTTTGTTATTTCCTTTTTCTTCTCTTCTCACTGTGACATCAGATGGAACAGATTCCGCCCCTGTCTGACCTTTACTGATGTTTTCATCCTTATCATTTGTATCCTTCCTTGGTAAGGCATTTGGTACACGAACAGACACAGGCAAATTCAGAACTTCCTTTCTTGGTCTTCCTCTACTTCTTGGTTGAATCAATTCTTCTTTGCACTTAACATCTGCTAAATTGTTTTGTGACTCAACAGACAAAGACAGAACATTGTCGCCTGTCTTCAAATTTTCATTGTTACTGCATAGTAATTTCTCCTTACCATCTGAAATCCCAAGTCTGCCTGAATTAGGCAATACATTGGTATCATTTCCCAATACATCAAGAGATGATGAAATAAAATTATTCAAACTTTGAACTTGTTTCTTTCTAGGTCTTCCTCTACGCTTTGGTTGAATTGGTTCCTCTTTACAATTTAAAGCAGGTAAAACAGGCAAAGACAGTGAATTGTTTTGTGACTCAGATAAAGATGGAACGTTGTCCCGTGTCTTCAGAATTTCATTCTCAGCAAATAGATGCAATGTGTCCCCATTTGTCCCATGTTCACTTGGATTGGGTAATGTAGTGGCATCATTTCCTGATTCATTGGCTGATGAAACAGAATTGTTCAAACTCAAAATCGGTTTCTTCCTAGGTCTTCCTCTACGTTTTGGTTGAATCAGATCCTCCTTACACTCAGCTGATAAAACTGGCAAGTCCACTGAATTCTTACCTGAATCAACACATGCAGGAACAATAAAGTTAACCGTGCTCTTGATCCCATTATTACCAAGAGGAGGTGCTGCCTCTTTCTCATTCACATTAATAATGCCTGGAATAGAATGTTTTCTAGGTCTCCCTCTGGACTTTCTAAGAGATGATATTCTATCATCATTCAGACCATTAAGATCAATTGCACTCTGCATCAACTTCTCAGATCTTCCTTGAGGCCTTGTTGGACTAAACTCTTCATCGCTTGAAGAAGCTGGTCTTTTCCTCGGTCTCCCTCGAGGTCTTGGAGTGGTTGATTTTTCAATTTCTGGTTTCTTTCGAGGTCTCCCCCTAGGCCTGCGTGTGGCTGAAACATTTATGCCATCTAAATCATGTTTTTGTATGATATTTTCCTTTCTAGGTCTTCCCCTGCCTCGGGAACTTGCTACGGGGATCTCAATTTCCTCATCCAAATTTAAGAGGCACCAAATTTGAATCATACCCCTTCCAATCACAGGGACACCTATCTTGTGATACGCAGAACTCGGAGGATGAGCAGAAACCGCAAGATACTGCTTAACAAATAAGTAAAAAGGTATCAGAAGCAAATCACACATTTTTAGACATAATATCTTATAGAAATACCTGCACAGCTAACAATGTCAGACATGCAATCTACCCACCATAATTTGGAGAGGCCAAGAAAAGTTTTAGGATGATGACAACAACTGCCGTAATTTTAAGCTTGTAACTAATTCTAATGTATGTTCTCTTTTATGTCCAGATGGTGATTAAACAAGGAAGCCATGCCTTTTCACCAAAAAACTATTTGGATAGAAATCAAAGACTATAAATGAAGAAAAAGATAAATGAACATGGATCATTAGAACATTTATAGAGAAATAAATTGAGCAAAATAAGTAACCATAAATGATAAAGGGTTTATGACAGTCAAACATGTACAGCAGTTTGATTTGTGCTACTATATCTGTCAACTATGCACACAACTGTAAAAAGTTTTCGTTTTTGGAATAGTTAATCTATATGACTTCCTCTACACCACATTGTCACGAACGGTCATCGCGCACCCGCAACAACTTCGTTCAACGAACCGTTTGTCGCTTTTGCATACTTGTACAAATACATGGCAGCATGTTTTGCTACTATATCTGTCAACTATCCACACAACTGTAAAAAACTTCCGTTTTTGGAATAGTTCATCTATATGACTTCCTCTACACCACATTGTCACGAAAGGACATTGCGCATCCGCAACAACTTCATTCAATGAACCGTTTGTCATTTTTGAATGCTTGTACAGATACATAGAAGCATGTTTTGCTTTGGTTTTATGTGTTTTTGCTTGAAAAATGTAAGCAACGACAGTTCGCGGTGCTGCAATGTGACCGCTTGTCGTGTCGGGCCAAACTGCCCCAAAATGACTCTGTTTTCACGTGCCACAGCCTGTTTTCTGCAGACCGTAGCCTCACACGAAACGTCAGCCATCTCAGCACCTTGGAACCCCCCGAGTGGCACTAGGGGGGATAGGGCTTCGGGGTAGTATCGAGACGCTCGGTTCCTAGGATGATTCTGGACCGAGCTATTCAAATTGTTGGGGTCTAAGTTATACTTCTCCACAAGCCTCCACCCTTAGACAGATGGCCAAACTGAAAGAATAAACTCGTTCTTCAAGAAATATCTTCGACACTACGTGAGTGCCAACCAACGAGATTGGGTGAAACTATTGGACATAGCTCAATTCTCCTACAACTTGCAGCGAAGTTCTATGTCCAACAGAGCCCCTTCGAGATCATTACAGGACAACAATTGTTGACTCCTCACACCTTGGCTATCGGTTATACAAGAAATAGTTCGTCGGCATATCACTTTGCAAAAGAATGGCACCGCAATGTAAATATTGCGCAGGCTTATTTGGAGAAGGCAACCAAAAAGATGAAGAAGTGAGCAGACTTAGGAAGGTGACCGCAGGAATTCAAAGTTAGTGACTTGGTGTTGGTGTTGGTGAAACTCCAACTAACATCACTCTAGTTCTTTAGGCACAAAGTGCGCATAGGATTGATGCGCAAGTATGAAGGGCCCTTACCAATTATCAGTAGGGTGGGCAATGTCTTCTACAAGTTGTAACTGCCGGCGTAGCTCAAAATTCATAATATTTTTCACGGCAGCAACTTGAAAGCCTATCACTCAGATCCGCAAGATGCTTCTCGAAGTGTTCCAACTCGGCTACCTCCCACCAGAGCCTCCTACGAGAAGCGAGTTGAAAACATTTTAGTGGATCGCAAGACGAACCTACCCAACGGAGCTGAGCAGATCAAGTACTTGGTGAAGTGGCGAAAGCTTCCTTAGACCAAAGCCAGTTGGGAGCCTGAAGATACCCTATGACATGAAGAAGCGGCCATCAAAGCCTTCTGGCATGCGTCGACGAGGGCATCGACAGTTTACGTGAGGGAGAATGTCGCAAACGGTCGTCGCGCACATGCAACAACTTCGTTCAACAAACCGTTCGTCGCTTTTGCATGCTTGTATAGATACATGGCAGCATGTTTTGCCTTGGTTTTGTGTGTTCTTGCTTGAAAAATGTAAGCAACGACACTTCGCAGCGCTGCAATGTGACCGCTCGCAGCATTGGGCCAAATTGTCCCAAAATGGCTTCAATTTCGCGTGTCATGGCTTGTTTTCTGCAGACTGCAGCCTCATGCAAAACTTCAGCCATCTCAGCACCCTAGAACCCCCCGGGTGGAACCAGGGGGGATGGGGCTTCGGGGTAGTATCGGGCGTTGAACAATCTTCATAAGTTCGCACGTAAACTTGACGGGAACTTGCCTTCGTGCCCGACAACTGATGAGTAGTTGTTTGCAGACTTGCAGCTGTTCGTTCGACCTTCGAAAGTCCTTGTTTTCTCCTTCCTCTCTTTTCTCTCTTGCACTCAAGGTGCTCGCTGAATTATTTGTAAAACTTCCCTCTTCGCAAAACATCGGGACTTATTCGTCACTCATTTTCAAACTAATCAACTTTCTATTTTTCAAGTCCTTCGGGACCTGTACGAGGTTGCGAATAAGCTGATTCTTTGCAGACGTATATATTGCAAGGGCACCTCATAACTTAGGCAACCCCAGCTAAGTCCTAGGAGTTGGCACAAGGGTGCTTCATGACTAAGGCAACTCTAATTAAGTCCGTGACTTTACTACAATGGTGCCTCACGACTTAGGCAACTCCAGCTAATTCTGTGATATCATGGCATAATGTCAAACAACACAGCAGCACAAGGTTGCAAATTTTGGCTAATTCAACTCAAAACTTGTCACCTATAGTAGTTACGCATAAAGGAACTAATAAAGAAACAAACAGACCCGCAGCAAATAAGAGATATAACCCTATGACTCAGTCCTAGTCTTCTAAGTTGCTTGTCTCTTAGACAACCGTCTAAGTCACTGAACAATAGGATACTTCATGCTTCTTTTCCAGAGCCATATCATTACCAAATATTACCAAGTGCTTTCAGATTGAGCAGATTCACCAGTATTTACCTTTTATTATGACCATGCAATTAACCTCAATTATTCTAGTCATCTTGTTTAGAAAATTAGTACCAGGTTCAGTGGTAAATTAATATACTAGAGCATGTGAGTGTGCATGTGCGGATTTTTGGACGTACCAGTACAAACTGTTTCATACTTTATGAGTCTGTTCAAAAGAAATTCTGGACATTTCCAGCTTATTGAGGTGACAGCCAAGTAATGTTCAAAGCTGCCAGCACAAATTTCGACATGCTAGATCAGTGATCTATTATGCACACTTTCTCTAGTAATTTTACTTTCTATGTTATGTTATACTTCTCCAGTTCATTAAAGACCTGGCATATACTATTTGATTGCCTGAAACATAAAATAATGAGATCTCAGGTATCAAATGTACAAAAATCAAGATCCTATTTTCCTACCACTGTAGCTAATTACCTTCTTTGTTCAGTGCTTCTCAACTATTTCTAACCATACAAAACAGAGGAAAGGAAAATTGGAAAAAAGGATTCCTATACCAAAATACCAACCTATTAAACAACTACAGAAACAGTCAACAGTCCATTTGCATGTGAAGAACAAGACAAAACCAAAGGGGATGAGTTCAGAAGATTTGCTGAAGTGACATGAAAATTATGCAAACAAACAGGGACATAATGACAAGTGAACCTGAGATTTCCACTCTTCAAGAGTTCATGCACCTATGTTATGTTACCCAAAAAATCAGCAAATTAGTAAACCTCTCAGGAACGCATTTACAAATCAAGTTAAATTCTAAATAGAGTTAACTGCATCAATGTCATGGAGAGAAAAACATAAGGTCATACAATATGTGCAAGAAATCCATGCGATATTAGAACTTTTAGTGGCAACAAAATGAAAGCATGATACACAAAATGTTGCCTGTCAGTACTTGTGTCATTTAATACTAAATCCTACATGATGTTTTCATTTAAATGATTGTCAAGAATGTAGAATTGGTAAGATGGAGTAACTCATTAGATTAATTGTATAGGGTACTAAGAATAGCACATTGCAAGTGATAACAAAAAGGAAAAGTGAGCATAAAAGGTACCTCACATTTTATTTTGGAGTCTCTTTTTTCATGACTGCCGGGACACCAGTCAAGTGCCCAAACAAGCCCGCCAGCATGCAAAATGAAATCATTGCTGCAAAGTTATATCAAGTGTTTAATCATATAATATAGTAGGCTAATAAAAAGAACACATTAGAAAATAATAAAGTTGAAAATGGAATTCATGTTAACTAGCTAATGTCGGTATCCTGATACAAACCAATTGAAGGTTTATTGATTAATGCATCATTGATTATTAAAACACCAGAAATTAACAAGAAAACTAGTATTGCACAATGTCATGGAAATTAGATCTATCAAGGACACTCGATTGGTTTCTCATTGTCATCCATTTTCTTATCAAAAGAAGCAATTTAACAAGTTGATGACAAAGAAACAAAAATATGGTACAACCTACAAAAAATCAACATGTAAAACTAACATAAAAAGGCTAAACTGTTTAGGAATTGGTCAAATTAGCTGCAGAAAAAAACAACCACCACAGTTCAATATAGAAGTGATCCAAGGAAAAGCATGTTTCAGTCTCTGTTGGACTATCTTGACTGGTTCAAGCATTGGATAGATCAACCACTGACCAAGTTATATCAGTTTCAAAATGCAATAGAACTTGAACAATTTGAATATCAAGTTACAATTTGTTGTGGTCAATTGCAACAATCTCTCAGTTAAAGTGAACATTATCTAGCATTCATTTTTTTTCCTCAGTTAAGATTTAATTATACTCTAAATTTAACTAAAAATATGACTTTTTACAGGACTCAATGGAGCAAATGATTCATGTAGTCAACCCCAAATAATTGGAACATTACGCCCTTGTTGTTGTCGTAGTTGTTGTATTTTACCATGATGCAGTTTTTCATATACCTTTATGCAGCATTTCCTTGTCCTTCTAGCAACCAAGATGCAGAAAACACATCATTGGTGAGCTCTAATAGTTCCAACTATTAACTATATGAGCAAAACACGAATGGACATGCAAATTTTAAAGGTCTCTAACAAGCCCATTAGCAGTGAGAACAACCAATTTTTCAGAGAAAACATGAATAGATATGTATTTGTAAATTAAGAAAAAGGCTTCCAATGTATTCAATAAAAGTTTAAAATAAGGACTAAAATAACAAAGTTTATAATTTTTAATTAAGTTATGTGAGAATTTTAAATCAATCAATTCAATCTACTAGTTGATTTTGCCTAAGTCACGCAGCAACCCAAGCTAAACCTGCTAAAGGAATCAGCCTACTAAGGCACGGGCAAACAACCATCATCACCTCGCAATGGACTTTTGCAAGCATGAAGGAAAATGACAAAGCCTCAAAGGTAAGTGCAGGCACAATAAAAACCAAGCACTTGCAATAAATGAGCCAGAGGGCTCACCGAAAATGACACACCACTGCTCAGGTATAATCCCAAAACTTCACCCAGCCTTGTGCCACCTAGGGGTTCAAGAGCTCTGAGATGGCTAACCATTTTTATGTTTCATGTGTCATAAAGGAAAATTTTGCTATCAGTTTAACTCAGAATTAAAAAATGCTTCATCCAGTGAGGGGCAGAAAAATGAACTTCAACCTAAGTTCTCAAACCACCAACCAGACGCCAAGTACACTCTGAACTCCCACACCTTCCAACACGTACATTGAATGTCCTACTCGTACTCTACTAAACTTCCGTACTTATGACATAGAAGAGAATCCTACTTGCTCAAACATTACGGTATATAATTACTCACAGAAGTTCATTCTATGGTTGAACATGAATGAATACCAGCAAGTTTATGAATACAATGATATTCAAAAAGGTGGATACAGCATGTGGGAAACCAAAAGGTGCAGAACAGAGAATCTAATTCTTTACCAAAATGAAAATGACTACTAAATTAAGAAAATCATATAAATAAATAATAAACTGTGAAACAAAGTGAATCAGGGAGATATTCTCATATTAATAATCATTTCTGTAATATAATATTCAAACTAAAATTTGACAAGAATGTTTGTCAGGTCAACTGAACAAATCTAATAGAAAACTAGACTAGAAAAATTCAGAAGTAACCCACATAGATTAAAGGAATCTCATGGTAAAATGCAAAAAACTGCAGGGAAAATGAAGTAGCATCATAACTTTCTGTGATTATAGAAGAACTTTTCCACACCCCATTGGTCCAAATTACAACATTAATTACACTCAAATTAAACTAATAGACTTACAAATATACAGATAAAATGCTCAGTAAATAAATAAATAATCAGATGCCAACATACATACATGAAGATGCCTTATGATCATCAAATAACAAAAGAAAAAGGGCATAAAGGATACCTCTCAGATTGTTTTCTTTCATCTGGTAATTGAGAAATCTGCACAGCATATCAAGCAATGAGTCAAAATGAATTGTCTGATGTCAAAAAGCTACATCTGCAACAAAACCATTTGGAAAAAGAACAAAAAAATAAGGCTGGTTTCACAAACCTTGGGAACAGCAGCAGATGAAAATTGAGGTAGGCTTATATCTTTTGCTGCATCTTTAACTTCTTCACATGTAAAGTTGATAACTTTTGGCTCATAGCAGAAGAACTTCCACTCTCTGCCACAAACTAATACAATGATATCGATTCTCCAAAAATCAATTTGAATATAATAATGAAGAAAATTAAAATGTCAAATGTATACAATTGGATACAGATCATAACGACAAAGGTTTACGTCAATTCAAACAAGACCGAAGTTGTTAGTTATTCAAAAGAGCAATAATAACATCATGAAAAACTCCATCTTGTTATCGATCAAAACAAAGATGTTAATGAAAAACCATACAACAGCAATACTTGATTAATACAAATCAAGCCTTTCGTACTATTATAGATCGACGAGGACCAAAGAAACCGACAATCTACAGGGTGCAAAAGAACCAAGACAAAAGCTCTATAATCCAGAGTGGGCTCACTTCAAGAAGGTGATCGTCGAGGAGAACCGCTGGATGTCACTCGTGTCAACGATCTCCCCGCCGGACGTTCTACAGAGATCACTAATTGCATCCATCGCCGCGAAGAAGTTCTCGACCGAGTAATCAAACTCCGCAATCCTCACCTGACTCGTCGCATTGGCATCCCGGGACCGGCCAGCATCTGCCCTCCCCGATTCCTCACGATCCTCTTCGCTTTTGCCATCTTTCGACCCGGCACCTGCGTCCATCTTCTCGACGCTCTCCGGCATCGAATTGAACGAGCGAGACGCGCAAGATTCGAATCCAAAGAAGAACGGAAGGGTTATAGAGAGAGAGATACAAAGAGAGAAAGAAACCCTACAAGGAGGTGGGAGTGAGAGCGAGAAAGGGGTCTTGAAGGACGGATTTTAGACAACGACTCGGAATTCGGTAGAAAAGAAATGTACTTTTTTTTCGTTTTTGTCTATTTGTTTCTCCTCTCTCTTTCTTATTTTATTACTCGTTCTACTTTTCTTCTTCCTCTCCTCCACTCTTCCCCCCTTCCTCTTCTACTTCTCTTTCTCCTTCTCCTTTCCTTCTCACCTTCCTCCTCTCCTCTTCCCCTCCTTGACGCACGGAGAGCGGCGGCCGTAGCGCGACGGGGGCGATGGCGGCGGTGGGCAACAAAGAGATCGCCTGGATAATTGGCTTTTCTTAACTTCTCTATATATGATTTCGAAGTTACCTAAATACCCTTCAAAATATCGTTCAAATTATTTTTAGAATTAGAATAATAATGTCTTTTGATTATACTGCAAAACCTCCGGGTTTGGCTTCGTAGGTCTTTCCATGAAACCGGACCACAGACTGAGCCGTTTCCGGTTCGACCTATCGATCCGGTCTGATCGGGATGTTTGGTGGTTCGGTAACGGTTCACACATTGCTAATTACCAGCATTTTTTTCAATAATTTTCAGTACTTAACAAGAGTTACTTTTATAATTTTAAAAAGTAGAGTTCGATCGATACAATGATCAAAACACTGCTAAATAATTAAAAATAAAAATACTTTGCTCCTTCGAAATAGTTACATAATAAAGAGTCTGATGGTTGAATTATCCAGTAAACTCTTATAATTCTAATATTATTCGTTTCACGATTTGATTAATATATTTATTATATAAGTGATATATCTCATGTTTAAGTTTATGTGTAAATATCATGTATCTCATTTAATATAATATTTTAAAAAAATATTTATTTTTTAAAATTATCAATTATTCTATAGTTCAGTGATTAAAAAAATATAATGACGATTAATCTTGATATTTTAGATATATTTTAAGCATATTATCATGGACTTAGTTGGTTTTGTCTAAGTCATACAGTATCCTTGCATGTTCGTCCGTAAAAGTCAACATCCTCGAAACCTCCTGTAGTTTCTTAAGAAAACAGTTCACTCGGAATCTATAAATAATCATTTCATAAAATACTTTATAGTCAATCCAAATTATAAATATATTTTATAAGTTCTAAACGATTGCACAATAAATAATTCAAAATTATCCACTATAAATCCAACATCTCTTACAAGTGTCCACATGATATAATTTTTATTTACAAACCCAAAACGATCATCAAATCCAATTAAAATAGGGTTGTTAAGCTTTTAATCATCCATCTATATATTGTGCTAAGGTATGAATAAACAAAAAAATACGAACATATATTGTGCAAAGGTTGATGGTACTCAGATACAAGCACATGAAGATTCATGGCATCTAAAGTCCCTGATTGGTGTTGAAGCAATGAGGCCACATTTGCCTCTTTGCATCATGCAATTTAAACATAGATTTTACATTTAATATTGACATTGGTTCTACTTGAGATGTGATTTAGAACATTGATCATAGAAGACGCTGACAACATATAAATGGTTATATTAACCGTATTATAGATTTTTGCCAATATGCAATCGATGCATGATTACTATACATAATTTTACCCCCCCCTAAACAAAGAAAATAGTTTCGATAAGTCGAACATTAATAACTTAAATTATAAAGTAGCAACTTAATCGAGTGGTTAAGTCTCGTGTTTTACATAATTAGTGTAATTAATTGTTAAAACAAAAAAGAAAAACCACAGTACTGAGATGGATGGAATTTGTATATGTTTTGAAAAGCAGTTGTTAGATACATACATCATGACTCTACAACTCGTCCTCCTTTTTTATCATCATCTTCAATAACCCAATTAATTATCATATCATCTTCTTCGATAATTATAGTATTACTAGATATATGCTTACTAATTTGAATTAATTATCATATCATCTTCTTCGATAATTATATTATTACCATATGTATGTTCCATGTTTGCATGACTAATTTGAATTAATCATCATATCATCTTCTTCGACAATTATATTATTACTAGATGTGTGCTCCATGTTTACATGACTAATTTGAGATTTTATATATGAAACATATTTAATAAGAGAAAATATCTTTGATGGCTTAGGCAATTTAATATGATTTGGATTTGTATGCGTGGGATTGTTCATGGCATCGAGGTGAAAATGTTTGAGTTCTTAATGTGTCAACAGTATGAAAACTAAGGTCAGAAAAGGTTTCTTAATCTAATCTCTCCGATACTCAAATTAGTAACCCTCAACCTCTGAATGTCGACACCAATAGTCAAAAAAAGATAAGCCCCCTTCTCATTGTGTTAAGGAGGTATTTTATACATGATTGCAAGTGATAAAATATTTCGTAGAGAAAAAAATACTTCATCAAATTTTCGTTCATCTATTGTCCACAAATGGATGGAAGGTGATATCGACTTCATGTAATAGTCATATATCATATAATGATTTGTCGATAATATATTTTTATAATATCTTTCATATAATATGTCAATTACATCAATTTTTAATATAGTTAGCGTAGAATACTTGTGTTGCTTGAGTTGGCAATATAAAAGGAGAATTTGTATATGATTAACACTAATCAAGTTACTAATCTTTCTTTAGTTATTCCATTCTTTCTTCACTAGCATCCCATCATTTTTTAATAAAAAGAGGAAGAACTTGAGAAAAAAGAATGAAAGGTAGATACCACTTGAAATAAACATAAATTAGGAAAATGTTTTGGGGCAATTGCATAATGCCAAGTTACAACTTGGGAGGCAAAGTTTGATATTGAAAAATACCAAGACATCTTAAAAGGTGTAGGCAAATTATTAAGGAAAGGAATCTAGAAAGTATGTACTTGTGGGCAATTATTGATGGTTGGGGGTGACCATGGGCATCATCATCTTGCCTATGCCTAAGGTAGCATTTAATAACCCCATTGCTTTCCTTTCCAAAAACAAAACAAAACAAAGTAAAAGAGTCACAAGATTGGAAAATGCACAAAGAAAAAGTAGAAGGCATGGTTCAAGGTTGAAGCAAGCTTGGTCTCTAAGCAAAAAAGCTCCACAACATTCCATTGGTCCCATTGAGACTTGTGCAAGGAAGTAGTCACACAAAGCAAAAGCTAAGATGAGAAGGGAATACAATAGCAAAAAGTCATGCTAGATAATGCAATAGGATGGATCACTTGCATCTTCCAGTAAGCTTTTGTGGCTTTTAATGGAGCTCTCCTCCACCATTGTTGAGTTCAATCATCACCTAAAACTACTGCTTCTAATCAAGTATTTTATTCTTATCCCTTATCTTTCCTCGACCACAATGCTAACTCATTCCACCTGAGATGAACTCAGCCATGCAACCCACACTATTGCCTTGTAAAATGTATGCCAAGTTCAGAGTGAGCATTTCCACATGCACATTGATGCATTGCAAGTTGAGATTTTTGGTGTTATCAGAACCTATTATACTGGTTTTGTCTTTGAGAGATATAAAGCTACCAAATATAGTAAGGTTGTTGTGTTTGGTGCATGCATAGCTGCCAATCTGTAGGTTTTACTCACATACAGCAAATTTAATTCATCTTCTCCCAAATGATGGTATTTGGATCACCATATTGCCCAAGTATTCTTTGTATATAAGCTGAAATGATGGTTGAACATCCAAGATGCTTCTGTTTATTCGAGATTTAGGGTTTAGGATGCAAGAAGAAGAAGAAGTGCTTCAGTTACACTTGCTCTTTCAATGGCCTATCATGGAGTACCAGTTGCTAAATTAGATCCCACCAAGTCTCCCTTTGCTTTGTGGATTCCCTCTCCAAATCTGCCTACATCTTCCTCCAGCCATCATTCTCTCGGCTCTATAAATACCCCCCCAAAGCCGACATCCACTGTCGCACCACCAAGAAATTAACCTCGTTGAGAACTGTAGCTCGAGGGGGAGAGAGAGAGAAGATGAAGTGCATGGATCTTCCTGTCAGCTTCCTCGTCATCTTCTCCTCTCTTGTGTCTGTCGCGCAGTGCAGCGGCAGCGGATACCTCTACCCGCAGTTCTACCAGCATTCATGCCCGAGAGCTCAAGCCATCGTGCGGTCGGTCGTCGCCAAGGCCGTCGCCAGAGAAGCCCGCATGGCTGCTTCCTTGCTTCGCCTCCACTTCCATGACTGCTTTGTGAAGGTTTGGTCATCCCCTGTTCGAACTAGCCGAGCGTTAAGAGTGTCTTAATGCTATTGCTGCTGCCGCTGCTCGATTTGTCAGGGCTGTGACGCGTCGCTTCTGCTGGACAGTAGCGGGACGATAACGAGCGAGAAGAGGTCGAACCCCAACAGGAACTCCGCGAGGGGGTTCGAGGTCGTCGACGAGATCAAGGCTGCACTGGAGAAGGAATGCCCGCGCACCGTGTCCTGCGCCGACATCCTCGCCCTCGCCGCAAGAGACTCCACTGTCCTGGTACGGTCTTCGTCTTCGAGAACTGCTGGAAAGTTTCCATGTCTTGGATTTTACGAGCATTTAGATTCTGTTTTGCTCTGTTCCTTCGGTTCTGGGAGAGAGTAGACTGGTGGGCCGAGCTGGGAGGTTCCGCTGGGGAGGAGGGACTCCATAGGAGCGAGCATTCAAGGCTCCAACAACAACATCCCTGCCCCCAACAACACCCTTCGGACCATCATCACTAAGTTCAAGCTCAAAGGCCTCGACCCCGTCGACCTCGTCGCTCTCTCAGGTACGACACTGATCATGATCACGGCAACCGAGCTTTACGTGCCGAATCCGTGACGCGTCGCTGCATGAACCGATGGGTGCAGGCAGCCACACGATCGGGGACTCGCGGTGCACCAGCTTCCGGCAACGGTTGTACAACCAGACGGGCGACGGGCGACCGGACTCCACTCTGGATACGACGTACGCCGCACAGCTGCGCCGCCGCTGCCCGCGCTCCGGCGGCGACCAGAACCTGTTTCCCCTCGACGCGCTGAGCCCCGGCAGGTTCGACAACCAGTACTTCAAGAACCTGGTTGCCAGGAAGGGCCTCCTCGCCTCCGACGAAGTCCTCTTCTCCGGCGGCAGCCCGACCACCATGCGGCTGGTGAAGTGGTACGCGGAGAGCGAAGAGGCATTCTTCGCGCAGTTCGCCAAGTCCATGGTGAAGATGGGCAACATCACACCTTTGACAGGGAACAAGGGAGAGATCAGGAAGAATTGCAGGAGGATTAACCATTGAAATGGGTGTCGATGTGGTCTTGTATTGTCCCAGTCGTCTTCTTCTGTGTGCTCGATGGGGTTGACTTCTTTGTGGGATTTCCTCTCCATATATAATCCAATAAATCTGGATTGAGAATGTTTGAGCGGACAAGTGGGGCTCACATGGGCCCCATTTGATCCAAATACATCATGCCTCCTTTCTTCGACAAACCACTAAGGGGTAAACCCAACAACACCCATAAGGCTCCTCTTTACCACCACACTTCTTCGTCACTCACTATAAACACAATATAAATATATACAATTTATTTTATTTATAACATCTGACTGATTCGAAAGAAAAACTTCGACGCACCCCAAAATATTTCCTCTATATGCGATGTGTTAAATCGGAACATAAAATCATCTTAAGCGTGTTCTCTTTACAATGACGATAATTTATTAGTTGTATGCATTGAGGACCAAAGAACATATAAAGCATCCGATGTATCCCAAAATATTTCTTTTATATGTAATACATAAAATCATTAGAAGTATTAAGCCTTATTTACATATTTATTAAATATTTATGAGGTCTTAAAATATATATTATATTTTTGAAATTGACAAGTCTTTATCCTTAAGCATGATAAGGACAAATAATATGATTATTAATTTATGATTAATTGGTCCTATCAGTAATTACGAGACTTACACGTTGACGATTAAAGACCACGAAGAACATCCCACATAAATAAGTATACAAAAAGAAATATTCTCTCACTAAATTGGGATTTAAGAATCATAGTATGTAAAGTGACATTATTAGGTATACAATCATTCGAAAAAAAATAAAATCAATACTATGTACATGTATTAATTTGATCGTCAAAGTGATTTTATTGAACAATCCCCTATATAATATTTTTTTTATAAATATATTTTATTATTAAATAAAAAAATAACACAAAGAACATAAGATATAAATATTTTTTATTTTCAAAAAATTATCCATTCAATCATAAATACTCATCGACTCATCTCCTTTGAATATTCGAGTATGAAAGTACTTATACCATGAGTCAATTTTGTCGAATCAAATTAACAACAAATTAGTATATTTAAATATTGAAGGGATATAAATGGTACATTAAATTAGCAAAAATTAGGTATGTAAAAGCCCTAAATTGATAAATTAAATTGATGATAAATTTTGATTTATATCTTGGTGGAATATATAAATATATATATATAAATAAATAAATAAAATATATATATATATATTAAATCATGCCAAACAAAAATTATACTTCCAACTTTGAAACGAAATGTAAAAGCCCTAAATTGATAATCATGGAATTACACAGTGAGACGTCTTCCAACATATATGACTGTTGGAATGATGTTAGATCTACTATGGTCAAAATCCGTATCCTCTATCGAATGTTGTACTCACTGTCGCGTATAATTCATATATTTATACCCTTATACATAAACAAAACGGATTTAGTTTTAGGGTTTAGCGTCGGCATCATCACGTCCGATCCATGTTGGATTAGCGGGCTATCGGATCCACCGAACCGGCATATTGCGCCTCCTCTCTTTTTGGCGGGAACGCATCCGGTCTTTCCCGCCATATTCCTTGTGCTTTCTACTTTCTCCCTCCCACCCTATCTATCCCATTACTGCTGCTCTTCTCCCATTACGATCCACCACGAATGGCTTCCTCCGATCTCTCACCCTCCTATGGTCCGTCTCTCTTTCTCTTTCTCTTCCTCTGTTGTTTAATTTTCTTTCTCCACTCAAAGATCGAGCTTTTCGGCGATTCGATGGCAATCTCGTCGTCCCGATCTGGTCTTTCCTTTAAAGATTCGATTTCATTTGCTTCTTGGCAGGTGCATCGTCCCCGGATGGCCGATCGAGCCCGATCGCCAACACCAACTCTTCCCCGGCCAATGGATCCGCCGGGCGTGGTACCAAGCGGCGCCGACGGGCCCCCTCCACCAGCCCATACCCCTCGCCCGGCCCCTATATGGCCCCTCCTTTGCCTCGCACCGCCGCCGCCATGCCGTCCGCCGACGTCCCTCCCTCCTTTACCCCCTCCAGCTCCCGCCGCCGGTTGAGGCGCCGTGAGACGGTGACCCCCTCCACTCCCATGTCCGCCGACGACAGCTTCCCCCCGTCCTCCGAGGCTGGGGACGATTTTGACCCGGCGGACCCTGAGGACGCGGACTCCACTCCCGTGTTCGTCTGGGGGACCAATATCAGCGTGCAGGACGTGAACGCGGCCATCCTCCGTTTCCTCCGCCACTTCCGTGACCCGAGGGAGACCGGTCGGGGGAACGGCCTAATGGAGGAGGGGAAGTACATGCGGGCCGTGCACCGCATTATGGAGTTGGAGGGCGGGGAGTCTTTGGACGTCGACGCCCACGACGTGTTCGATTACGATCCCGACCTCTATGGCAAGATGGTTAGGTATCCGCTCGAGGTGCTCGCCATCTTCGACATCGTCCTCATGGACTTGGTCGCTCGGATCGATCCGCTGTTTGAGAAGCACATACAAACTCGGATTTTTAATCTCAAGTCCTCGGTGTGCATGAGAAATCTCAATCCCTCTGGTATTACCACATTCTTCATCTTGTTTTCCTTGTTGCTAAACTTCATGTCTATGCTCTAATAGTTCGGTGTTTGAATGAATGTGTTGTTTCTTGGTTTCGTTAGACATCGAGAAGATGGTGTCTGTGAAGGGGATGATAATTCGGGGCAGCTCCATAATACCGGAGGTTAAGGAGGCTATATTTCGTTGCCTAGTCTGTGGTCATTACTCAGAACCCATCCTTGTCGACAGAGGTATATGTTTGGCATGCTATTGGTGCACTAATATTCTTTGCAAGGTCTCTTTTTGATTGACCAAAATCATATCCCCAGTTACTGGTAAACTTTGATCATATACGTGTGTGCATAATGGGAAGAACTAAATCCTGTGCCTCTAACGTGCTCTTGTTTTTTGATGCGACTAACACTAATTGAAATGCTAGTTCTTCGAATAAAAAGTTTACGCATCTTTACTTTCAAATGGAACTTCTCTTGTAGCTTTTCTGTGCAATACTTGGAACTCAAATTTGTGACATCTCATTCAAGGATGACTAGATTTGGCTGTTAAGATGTGATATGTGTTCTTTCAAGAGCTCAATTACGAGCTTCATTGAGAGCCTAGACAAGCTTGAGCCCTTTGATTTTGCAAACTGCACGCTGATTTCCTTCTGCCAGTATTAGTGTTAATATATTTTTTTATGTGGTTGACTAACATTAATGATCTTTCATCTTATTCACGTACGAGTAGATTTAATTGCTTCTGTCTACTTATGGGGTCCGCTAGAACCTAATGGAAAATGTGGGCCCGTACACTCGATTAGATATTGCATTTTCATATAAGAAAATGATGCATGACTCTCAATCATCTACAGTGGGCTTTTAGAGAGTCTAGAAGTCTTCCTCTGCATTTGATTATTTGCCATAGTACTATTCAGATTAACTTCTTTGACAATAGTTAATTGGACAAATACTATTTGGATTGCCTTTCTCTGACTATATCTTATTGCATGAAAGCTCTGTCAAGCTTTGACCGCTACCAATCATTTAGAAGCATAGGACAACGAATATGACAGGGTTTCATTATTTTGTCTACAGCCCCCTAAACTTGATTATTGAAATATATATACCAGCTTAAGCTTTTAGAAAATGTAGCATAGTTGAAGATTAATCAATTGTTTGAAATAATTATTGGTTTAAGCTTTTAGATAAGTTACCATTGGTTGAAATTTCAACAAGCAGCAGAGACAGAGGTCCTATGTTCCAGGCCTCATACGTCTCTCTAGCAGGTCGTTCAACCAGCAAAAGACATTAGTTTTGTATCAAAAAGTTATTAAACCCATTACTCCTACAGTTTGTAGCCATAACATAACTGACCAAAACTAATCCTTTTGGAAAGACCTTGTGATATATATTTTTTAAACAGAAACCTGCAATACAACCTAAAGAGGCAACAGTAGTTATAAACTGCTTGTTAAATTTATTTCTCAACTCTGAATACAGAAACCACAATAATTGTCTATACTTGATTAACTACACAAAGCTAGGGAACAGGGTGCCTACTATCGTGAACCAATTGGTGCACTCATGTCCGTGTTTTCCTAAAACTGATTCATTCCAATAAATGCCACTTCATGGAACAAATATCTTGTTGCTGGCACAGGCAAGTTCTCAAGTTTTCCCTGGTTCACATAGGAGTTTTGATCCCTTATAATCAGTTTGAAATAAAACTAATGTGGTAAAGTTGCCTATCTATATTGGATTATATGTTATCCAATGACCTATAAAGCTTCTTAGTTCCTAGAACTTGCTACCTCTCTAAGATCTCTAGATCAGGATTATGTTTGTAAATACCATAACATAACAGGTTTCCTTTGAATCTCCTTTGTGTAGTTTTGTCAATATTGTAAATTCATTCTTTCGTTTGTTCATGATTCTTCCTTTTTTTAAAAAAAATTAGGACGAATAAATGAACCTACTAGGTGTGGAAGGCAGGAATGTCTGGCCATGAATTCAATGACTCTGGTTCACAATCGATGCAGGTGCTTCTTTAACAAGTGGTGTATTTAGTTGAATTTGCTTCTGGAATGAGACATTAAACATATGGCCTCTCATGGCTTCTATTGTGGAAACCAGATTTGCAGATAAACAGATTGTGAAGTTGCAGGAGACACCAGATGAGATACCAGAAGGAGGGACTCCACACACCGTCAGTATTTTGATGCATGACAAACTTGTGGACTCTGGAAAACCAGGAGACAGAGTTGAGGTCAGTAAGGAATTTATATCTTCAAGCTCTCTATATACACCTCATTTCCTGTCATCTCTCTTTCGTTGAAAATGTTAATTTTCCTAATTCTTTTTTCATGATGGTAGATTACGGGTATATAGAGCAATGAGTGTCAGAGTAGGGCCAACTCAGAGGATTGTAAAGTCTATATTTAAGGTAATTCTATAGGTCGTCATACATATTTTTCTTAGTACTTACTCTCCTTTTTTCTGTTATCCATTTAACCTAGTCTTGTGAACCTGAACCTAATACAGAATATAATACTTGGAACATCATATTTTGAAATATTTGACTGCAGACGTACATTGATTGCCTTCATTTAAAGAAGACAGATAAGTCTAGGCTTCACATAGATGATCTGATGGATGTTGATAATAGTTCCAATAGCAGGACTATCGAAGATGATACTCCTGATTATCAAGATAAGGTGTTTATTTATGCAATTGTTCCTTTCTAAATCTCATATCTCCTTGGTGCTTTTTGTGCCTTACAATATTTAACAGAACTGATATATGCTTGTTGGAGCTTTCAGGTTGATAAACTAAAGGAGCTATCGAAATTGCCTGACATATATGACAGGCTAACCAGGTCCCTGGCGCCAAACATATGGGAATTGGATGATGTGAAAAGAGGTCTTCTCTGCCAGGTTTCTTTATTTTCAGATGGTATTTTAGTTTCATACTAAGAATGATTGAACAGAAATTTATATTACAATGTCTGCAGCTGACAATTACTTAATGTCATTCTAGCTTTTTGGGGGCAATGCTCTTAAGCTTGTATCTGGGGCTAGCTTCCGAGGTGACATCAATATCTTGCTAGTTGGAGATCCTGGGACCAGTAAATCTCAGCTGCTCCAATACATCCACAAGCTTTCTCCACGAGGCATTTACACAAGTGGGAGAGGGAGCTCTGCAGTCGGTTTGACTGCTTATGTTTCAAAGGACCCAGAGACTGGTGAAACTGTAAGCAAGTCTATCTACTCCTTGGTGCTCTTTTTGTGAACCTCAAATTTGACCTCTGGATTTTTCTGCAGGTTCTTGAAAGTGGTGCATTGGTATTGAGTGACAGAGGTGTTTGCTGTATTGATGAGTTTGATAAAATGTCTGACAATGCACGTAGCATGTTGCATGAGGTACTAAAAGTTTTGAACCATGCACGGTTGAACTTGTCTTAAGCTCTCCAGGAAACTTTATCAATGACCTTGAGTTTATCCTAACATAGAAACTGTATGCACCTTCTTCAGTTTCCTGCATGTTGATTATTTTTCCACAATTATGTTGATGACAGAACACCAAATTGGTTTTCTTGGTCTCATTTCAAATCTGGTATCTTTATGAAAGTTTGCTTAATCAATCTTATGTTAGTAATTATATGCTATTTATCTTTGGAATCTTGATTAGTCCAAAGCCTTTTTCTAATTAACTATATTCAATTAAATTTTAGTGACACTGATACTTGAAGTTTATTCAAGTTAATGTGAAACTCATATATTTACTTTTCTTCTGGAAATTATTGTACTATATATCTGAATGCATGCAGGTAATGGAACAGCAAACTGTATCAATTGCAAAGGCTGGAATAATTGCTTCTTTAAATGCCAGGACCTCAGTCTTGGCTTGTGCAAATCCTAGTGAATCTCGTTATAATCCTCGGCTCTCAGTGATTGATAACATCCATCTTCCTCCAACATTGCTTTCCAGGTGAGAAGACT
Organism: Musa balbisiana; assembly: GCA_004837865.1. NCBI lineage: Eukaryota > Viridiplantae > Streptophyta > Magnoliopsida > Zingiberales > Musaceae > Musa > Musa balbisiana. Next base: position 20,522,194 of record CM017188.1, on the reverse strand, counting down.
GTTGCAAGAAGATGAAGAACCAGACATCTTGCACTGTATCATTATTTTACTGATGCTAAATTATGTTTGCTAGGTTTGATTTGATTTATCTGATTTTGGACAAAGCAGACGAACAAACAGACAGACGTTTGGCTAAGCATATTGTCTCTTTGCATTTTAAAAATCCTGAGGTTGGTTGATTTTCTTTTATGTTAATTATCTGCAGCTTAAAAATTTGACTTTATTTGGTGCAACAAGAATTCAAAAAAATGTGGTGAGTGGTTTTCTGAATGGTAAAATCTGAATAGATTATACATGTACTGGAAAATCTTTGGAAGATATTCAGAGTGGACAAGAAAACTACTTACAAAAATTGATAATCCAAAAAAATAAAGGAAAATAAGGGAGTCTATTTGCTAACTCTTAACAGCTTTCTAATTGCATTATTCCATTTATTATGTCATCTTTTGATGGGGTTTCTATTCTCCCCGTTGAATCTGCAGACAGTGGTGCAGGATGTTCTTGACCTTCCTACCTTAGTTGCATACATCAGCTATGCAAGGAAGCACATTCATCCACAGATATCTGATGAAGCCGCTGAAGAATTGACACGCCAGTATGTTGAAATGAGGAAAAGAGGAAATGCACCAGGAAGCAGGAAGAAGGTAACAACTTGCTACTACACTGAGAATTATTCTGCTGCACTGACTTGCCTGACCATCTTTGACTTCCGTGGATAGGTTATTACTGCAACAGCTAGGCAAATTGAGAGCTTAATTCGCCTTAGTGAAGCATTAGCTCGCATGCGATTTTCAGAATGGGTATGCAGAATCTTTGGAACAGACCTTATTTTGTACTATTAGCAATGGATATAGTTGTGGGTTGTATGATGGAATGGTTGAATTTGATACTATTCATAGGTTGAAGTTCGAGATGTGGCAGAAGCATTTAGATTGTTGGAAGTTGCATTGCAGCAATCAGCAACAGATCATTCCACTGGTAGGAAAACACTTCCGGTCATTTTGTTTCTCTTCTGTTATTTTTCTTTTTCAAGTGTCTAGTTGATTTTTCTGGGATGTCAACCTCTGACACTGACTTCTTGCTAAAGGGACTATTGATATGGATCTTATCATGACTGGAATCTCTGCAAGTGAAAGGACTAGACGTGAGAATCTAGTTGCCGCAACACGCAACCTTGTAATGGAGAAGCTGCAACTTGGAGGACCCTCAACTCGATTAATAGAGGTATATAAGCTTATCCTTTTAGTTGGGACAATCACAGTATTTTGTTCCTTAAGCTGAAAGTGTCAAATCTGCAGTTGCTGGAAGAGCTCAGGAAGCAAAGTTCTATTGAAGTTCACCTCAATGATGTAAGTTAAATCTCGATGTCCTCTTAATACATCTACAAAGAAAAGCTTGAGGATATAGAGATCACTTTTGGAGTTTTGTGGAATCAAGCATGAGAAAAGAATTAATGCATTTTCATTTGTAGTTCAACTTGATAACATGTTGAATTCCATCAAATAGTTTCAACTAGGAATAATGACACAGACACCAACCACTTGGTATATTTGGCTGCTCCTGATGCTAACGGTTACTATTTTGTAATTTGGCAGTTGCGCAATGCACTTGCTACTCTCATGAGCGAGGGAGTGGTCGTTCTTCATGGAGACTGTGTCAAGAGGATATGATGAATCTGCTACAAATATAACCTCCTATTGCCTCAACTGGTTTGAAGCTTTAATACAAAACCCAGTAGCTTATCGGAAACTGGAGATGCTGCTACTGCATTTCTGGCTGCGAAGTTTGGAGCTTCAACTGGCCTGTATGAAGAAAATTCCAGTTGTTTCTATTGATTTGTCAGCAGCATAGATAATTATAGCAATTTCTTGATCATGGAAGTGTTACTAATGAATAGTCAGTTGTAGGCACTGTAATGATCTTTTTTTTTTATTAGGGAGTCACACTAGTTTCTTGGTACATAATGTCTGGTTTGCATTATTGATAGGTCCTTTCAACATGCTAACTGCCTCACCAGTTCATCTTTTGTTGTGTTAATTTTGTTGACTAAAAGTCTTAACTCCTGTAATAGTTTCATGTACCTGGAATTGAATGCTTATTGATGTCTAATCCCATGAAGGTTTCAGGTGTAAAACCAAGCAATTCTATGTGGTACATACATGTATGACAACCTACTTTATGATGAATGCATTCGGATCTGCACTAGTATTCAAAGAAATGAATGCAGGGATAGTTACTTGGTCCCTCTAGAATTATTTGACTTTATTACTCTCTCCAATTAGTTTGATGGTCTAATTCAGATTGGATTCTCTTAGCTGTTGCTTTCAGCCAATGTCTTGAATCTACCTGGTTCAATCAAAATTGGTATTCTAACTATTGGACAGGGAGACAAACTGACAATTCCTTTTTGAATTTTGATACTACAGCATGTGTAGGGCAGGTAAATATGACCACCAACCACCTTTACAGCCTCATGGCATTCAGCATTTCTATCTGAAGAACATAAACTCTCTGTTCATCTGCTCTGAAATTGTTTACTTGTTCCAGTGATTATTGGCATTTAGCATCTGTTTGATGAATTAAGCATTTGATGAAACCAATTAAAGTTTCCAACAAAACTGAAATTAACCCAATTGCCTTCCATGGGATTCCCTGAACAGAGAGTAGTTCTGCTATGCAGTTGAATCTCTTACATCTTTGTTGGATAACTACATCAAAAGTGAAAACAGCTACAGCAGACAAGCAGATTGTGTCGCATTTGGGAGCAATAAAGCGAAAAGGAGTCCAGTAACACCTACTAACAATGATGATGACAAAGATAACCACTGCCTACAAAGACATCAGAAACTACAAAGTGGTAACGCACTGTAGACCAACAGAGTGGCGTGAGCAACTCATGACGTCCCTGCAAACTCTTCGTCAGATCATTCCAAACTCCGAAAGAGATCCGCGTTCAATATACTCTTCAAAGCCTCATGAGTGACACCGCAGTCATCGTTCGTGAAATCGTGGTGCAGCGATCTCATTGGAAGGCTGCCGCCATCATCTGTGCTTGCCACATGATGCTGCTTCTCTTGCCATGCACTCGACTCACCCTCACAAGTCTCCACTCCATTGATCTGCATGTGAGTCGCTGGTTCCCACCCACCTTCACAAGTCCAACTCAGGACTTCTTCTCGTAGCACATGGCAGTCGCAGTTGCTGCTGTTACTCGAGCTCTCTCCATGGCCATAAGTCTCTGGCACATCCAACACACTGCTGCATTCGGCTACTCCAGCATTGGCTAACGAGTCATTCTGATCGAGTGACCGGTCGAGGCATTCCTGGGTTTGAATCCATGGGAAGTGTTCAAAGGAGGTGGCAAGGACTGGATTGCTCGAGCAGATCTGCTGTTCTTGCACCGCTGCTGCCTCACTCAGTGGCCTGTGGGTGATCGGATCGATCCCCATTTGCTGAAGCTTCTTCTTGATGCGCGAATGCCACAAGTTCTTGATCTCATTGTCTGTTCTTCCCGGCAATCGAGACGCAATTTGTGACCACCTGGAACCACAAGTTGGATTCAGATCGGTTCGATGCTCATGCTTCGAGTTCTGAACATGCAAGTGTGGCTACCTGTTGCCCAGAACTTGATGCAGTGCAATGATCAAACCTTCTTCTTCCTGGGAAAAGCTTCCCCTCTTGAGGTCTGGCCTCAAGTAGTTGATCCACCTCAGTCTGCAACTCTTTCCACACCGTTGTAGTCCTACAAGAAGAAAGAAGAACACACTGAACATGATGCCATTGAAGAGGAAGCAAATGGTAACCGGAAATTGCCTGCAAGCTTAGGCACACTGCTCCAACAGCCTACTCCACTTCTAGTAATGTGATTGCAGAGCTTCTCATCTTCCTCAGGAGACCAAAAGCCTTTCCTCAGCTTCTGCGTGACGCTGCATGATTGCAGTCCCATTTCCCCAAGTTGGGAGAATCAGCTTGATGGGTTTGATGTGCCTGAGAGGGAAGGTAAGGGAATTGGCACCTGAAATATATAGGGTAACAACTCTATGCTTAAGATTCAAGTTAGATGGGCAGGGGAGAGGAGCAAGAAGAGAGTGGAAGACAGGAAAAGGAAAGCACCAAGAGAAAGAGAGAGAGAGAGAGAGAGAGAGAGAGAGAGAGAGAGAGAGAGAGAGAGAGAGAGAGAGAGAGAGAGAGAGAGAGAGAGAGAGAAGCTGTGGGAGTTGAATCAGTCCAGTGGTTTCCAAGCAAGGCTTTGATGTTGTTGTTGTTGCAGTGCAGTGGATTGAGGTTTAAGTTATCCTCAACCATGGGAAGAGGGCAAATGAATTACCACAAACAGGTTAGCAATGTCAGAGATGATTTGAGTTAGGAGAATTGGAGAGAGAATGATGAGAGCTTTTTGGTGTTAGTTGGGAAAATGACATTGGATTGAAGCTCTTCTCAGTGACAAGGAAACATCACCGAACTGTATTCCTTTCTTCTACAAAGTACTTGAGGTATTACTGCATGCACCTAAAAAGAGCATCAAATCAATGCATAGCAAATAGCATTGTGACTTTGTTATCAATATCAAGCTGTTCTTAGTGACACTCTGATTGGTACATTGATGATCATCTACCAGAGACAACATCAACCATTTAGGTTAATTGATAATGCTTCTCGATGCTACAGAAGAAATCAACACTTGGGTTAGTTAAAAGGAACATAAAATGAGAGTTTACATGAGACACAACTCAGCCTCAGCACCAATGCAACTCCATGCTACAGTGAGATTCTGACTTGAAGCTCATGCTTTTTTCCTACATGAATACTAAGCTTTTACAGCTATAAGATTTGATCCACTAAAATCCAACAGAAAGGGAGCTTAGACATCTTATATTACTCATCAGATCTGCATGTAAATTGATTTAGTTCATCATCTGACCTCTCACCAGGCAGAGAGTATTTTTGAAGGTGGAGTTTAGATCATCTCTTCTTCATAATTCCAGTAACTAGTTGTGCTTGTGGACTGTAGTCTCTAATTCAATGAGAATAATGATTGTTCCCATCTTGTTATTGTGATTGTGGTGGGAGACATGATTGCAAATCAACATTAGACTCTTTTGGCCTTCAGTGCAACTACTAGCCTTTTTTTTAATGAAATGAGAAAACATTAGTAGTGAATTATATACTTTTGATGAAATGAAAAAAAAAAGAAAATACTTTTGAAGCTTAAAACTAAAAGATTAAAATTCCTTTACTTTCTACATCCTTGTTTACTGCCATCACACCTCCTTCACCATCTTACTGGACTTCATCTCCAGTACATTAGAGAGTTCACTTCATGATCAAAGAATAGAAATATAGGAATGAAACATTATTTTGCTAAAGTAGGTAATCATGTTAAAGAATTATGTCTTATTTAGTTCAACTGTCCCAAAAAAATTACATGTGAACTTTGTGAAGATAAATAATTAGCTGCAAAACATTGTTAAGTTATCATTTTCATATAGTGAAAAATAATAATACTATTTTATAATTTTATAAGAAGAATAAATCCAGAAGAGGAAATGTATATTTTATAACTCCTATAAGTTGAGAGACACATTAAGATGTCTTGAATCATACAAAAGTAGTGATAGATCTTAGAACATATGAACAAAATGATCTTTTACTTATATTTAACCAGTCAAGATTACACCATGTTATCATAAAAAAATAAGCTCATCATATTAACAGAAGGATGCTTCTTTCACTTATATGTCTTTAATTTAATTTCATGAAGGTTTCTTGCTATGAATGGGTGACTATTTCATATCCAAATCAATTATTACCTGTGGAAACTTAAAGCCATTCATTCACCCAAAAGTTGAAAGTCATCTAATTAGTCCATAGTGGCACATAATTAACTTTGTTGGGCTAAAATCCAAGCATGCAATTAAAGAACAACAAAGTAGAGCTCACGCCACCTCTAAAGTCCAAACAACCTCCTTCACTTTGTTATTCTCATGCCATCTTACATTTCTTGGTTTTTAATTAGCACTAGATTTGGAATAACTTGAAAGAGGAGTCACCATGATGCTTCCTTATCAAACTGGTCATCTCAAAGTCAAGCTCTTCTTCTTCATCTAACTAAAATCCTCTTCCACTGGTTTCCAATGATGTAGAGTGATCAATGAACACTTGTGACACCTAAAACCACCATAAAAGAAAGGAGAGATTATGAAATCTTGTGATATCACTCATCAAAGGACTACCTACTCCATTAATTATTTTCGAAATTAAGCTTTTATCTTTCATCTTTATCGTCTAATTGGTGACCGATTAAGTTTATAGAAACCGATTCGATCTTACAGTAGGGTGTTAGTTTCGATTCAGTTGATTGTTTCTTCTAAGAAAAGAATGAAGATAAAAATACCAAAAAAACTATGTTATACATGTTCAAAGTGACACCAAGTTCTAAATGATGACATTGTTGTAGCTTCTTGAAATCTTTTCCACAATGCATATTATGGATGAGTTGAAACTTATGACATAATTATAATGGCCGTCATATTTGTCATGACATTGTTGGCCTCCTTAAAGGGTGAACTACCATGTTAGCTTAGAACATATGTGGAGTTATCCTGCGTTAACTGTATCTTTTTGTCTTGCCTTTATGTAGAGAAGTATTTATGTGGTCACGCAGTCTCTAGAAGTAGGAAAATTGGGCACATCAGTCCTTAAAATTGGATGGCCAAAGTTGATCAAGAATAGATCTACACATTCAGTATGGTAATATATTGTTCTCAGTTCTCCATTGATACTAAGTGGTAAGTCGTTTTTTTTTTTTTTTTTTTCTCTGGTTGATTGGTGAGGAAAAAAAATATCATTAACGTCTTGGTGAGTTCGACATGATTCGAAATCATATACGTAGGGTTATAGAAGATACTTCCTAGGTTAAAATATCGAGTTTCCGATGTGTCACATGCAAAAAGACTAAGGTCGGGAGAGGTTTCCCAATTCGATCTCTTCGGCGTCTAAGTTAGTAACCCGAGGTGTTCAAGTGTGGATGTGAGTTCTTAAAAAAAGTAAACTCCTCTCTTATCATAGTGAAGATAAGCTTTTATACCTAGTCACAAAGAAACAATATATTTTGTAAAATATTTTATGGGGATATAATCTTTAACCGTTCGTAATGGTTCTTTCTTGCTCTTTTGTCCATGTGCACCATAAGGAAAGAACAATATTAAATTGTTTGGATCTGAACTATTATGTATGTGGGTAGACGAATAGATAGTAATCTAGATCTTTTTCTTTTATCGTAGACTCTACGTGACGATTACGTATCGCATGATGATTAACTGATAGAGTATTTCTGATGAGTTGGATAACTTCTCATAATTTCATCTATTCGGGTCTAATTTAGGTTCAAAATCGCAATCAAATTGTGGTTGGGCGAGCCGGATCGGAGACGGCGGCCTCGACCGAACCGCCTTCCACGCGCGCATTTGATTACGTTGCCAACCCGCCTTTGACATCACCCGAGAAAAACAATTGGGTCAACCAAAAACACACGATTTCATCGAGTCCGGTCTAATTTGGGTTCAGAAGCACATTCAAATTAACGTTGGGCGAGTCGGGTCGGTGACCGCCGCCTCGCCCCAACCCCTTCTTCCTCCCCTGACTCGTCTGTTCCACGCGCACACACGCGAAGCAAGTACTAATCAGCGAAAGAAGAACTGCTTCGTTTCGGACATCCTCCCGAGATCTCCAACACCACCATCGGCCACCGTAATCGATATCCTTCACTCTCTCTCTCTCTCTCTCTCTCTCTCTCTCTCTCTCTCTCTCTCCTCTCTCTCTCTCTCTCTCTCTCTCTCTCTCTCTCTCTCTCTCCTCTTATATCTCGATCTCTTCTTGTTTGATCCATCTATCGTCGTGCGATAGGGGAATTTGAGTTATAGGGATCTTGGAAATGGGATTTGAAGCCAGATCTCGGTCCCCGCCTCCGTCTCCGATCTGATTCTGTTCCGGGAGTCCCTTGCCCCGCCGCCGCCTCCGTTGCCCCGATTCATGGCGGGCGCCGTCTCGGCGCTGTTCCTTCTCGATATCAAGGGCCGAATCCTCATCTGGCGGGACTACCGCGGCGACGTCTCCGCCGTCCAGGCAGAACGCTTCTTTACCAAGCTCATCGAGAAGGAGGTGGCTCCCTTCCCCCAGACTCAAGAGTCTCTCTTCCTTTCCTGCTCGATGTGGTGGCTTGCCGCTTTCGTTTTTTCGAGAAAAGATGGAATCTTGAGCATTGGTTTTTTGGTGGTAGGGGGATATTGAGTCTCGATCGCCCGTGGTGTTCGATGATGGGATCAGTTATATGTTCATCCAGCACAATAACGTCTTCTTGATGACGGCCGCGAGGCAGAATTGCAATGTCGCCAGCATCCTTCTCTTCCTACATCGCGTCGTTGATGTGACTTTTCTTTTTATTCTCAAACGACTGCTGCATTTTATGTTTCTGTAATTATATGCCTTGCTGGCCTTAAACATTATTTCAAAGAGCTAATGGTTGCTTCATTCTGTTTTTACTTGATTATATGCCTTGCAGGTCTTTAAGCATTATTTTGAAGAGCTAATGATCACTTCCCCCTTTTTTTTAACTTAATTATGTTTGCAGGTCTTTAAACATTATTTTGAAGAGTTAGAGGAGGAATCGTTAAGAGATAATTTTGTTGTTGTGGTAAGCGGAAAATGCTTTTTGTTTTCTGTTTCTTGGTGTTGGTGATGTGTTATAGACATTACAGTCCAGATGAAATCTTGAGTTTGCTTTTCTACTCTATGATTGTTTATTTTGTGGTCTTGAACTAAAATTCTCTATGTAATGTGGACAGTACGAGTTACTTGATGAAATAATGGACTTTGGGTACCCACAATACATCGAAGCTAAGATTCTTAGTGAGTTTATTAAGACGGATGCATACAGGATGGAAGTCGTACAGAGGCCTCCAATGGCTGTCACAAATGCAGTGTCATGGCGAAGTGAAGGGATATGGTACAAGAAAAATGAAGTAGGTCACTTGTTCCTGCTTTGTAGATACATGTTGGTTACTGTTCACCATATCATGTCATGTGAAGAAATGGTCTCTCTTTCTTCTTTCTTTTATAGGTGTTCTTGGATGTGGTTGAAAGCGTTAATATTCTTGTCAACAGCAATGGACAAATTATCCGTTCAGATGTTGTTGGGGCATTGAAAATGAGAACATACTTGAGGTGCACCATTCTTTTATATCTTTTTCTCTTCATCTCCTTTAAAGCAGTTTGTGTAGTTTTTTCAAACTTTTTTGATGAGATCTATAAGTTTGTCCATTTTGAAGTTAGAAATATAATATTGTGAGGAAGGAAATGGAACATACACACTCCACAAAACTGGAAGGTTTTCTAAAGGAGCCAATCACATGCAAAATTGTGATTGGCCTGCATATAGAGAGAGTTTATGGTTCATTAATCTAGAAGGCTCTTTTAGATGTCTATTTTCCTTTTTTTGTCACTCTCTTGACCAGTGAAATGTTACCTCTCCGCTTTCTCTTGCTCTATTACCTAAGTAGTCTTCTTATGTTTCTAGTTCTGTCTTCTTTTATTTTGTCTTCTTTTTATGGTTAGCATCACAGCATTTCCTACCAGCTATTGTGTCGTTGATAGCAGACATGCCCTTGTTGAATTCAGTGCCATTGATTTTATTTTAATTATATTTGGCTCTTTATTATCACATGAGCTATTCCTCATTACATAACAGTATTAACAAGCAGCTTGTTTTGTGAAATGGCATAGCTTATTATATAAAACATATTCCTAGTTCTTTTTTTTTAATATATTTGCTTTAGGTCTTTGTCAGATGTTCATGATGCACATTTCAGTTTAATTTTTCTGTATCTGCTTAGACACCAACTTCCTAAACTCTATGCGATTAAATATCTTCACTAGAACTTTTTTTTACAAAATTGACTAGTTATATTATTGTGATACAAATTGTTCATAGATTTATGGATGGTTGGCCATTCTGGCAATTGAAGATTTTCAAGTTCCATGTCAACTAGTCTTTCTAGTCAGTTGAATTTATATATTCTGTTTTCGTGTTATTCGCCTTAGTCTATCTTCTTATAAGTTATTGCTTGCTCTTTCTGTAAAATTGTGATTCCCATGTCAACGACTGAAAGGAGGAGAACATGGTACGGTTGATAATTCTGCATTGACTACACACTTGATATTGCAGAACCTTTATTAGATAAACAAAGGTCTACTTTATTTGAGATGCTTTTTTCTTTATATTGAGAAACACTTTGTTTCTTGGTTCTTAATCTGTTTTACTTTTGATGTTTGTAATACATGCTACAGAAATCATTAAGAATTATGGATGGATTTGAAAAAGGATTTCATGGATCTATACACATGGGAGTTATAGCTTGTTTTCATTGTTGTTGTAGTTGTTGAATTATGAGTGTTTAGAAGCATTAGGTTCTACTATAGCTTTATTTATTATCCTCGTAACATATACTTTAGCATGGGAATTGCTCACTAGGAGAGCTATTCATGCAAATTATGCTACTTGTTGGAGATGAAACTTTATCAAATATAGGGAAAACCATTAGTATCCACTTTTGGTTTAAGGATACAAATAAGAATAGAGATACTTTTAAATTCTGAAGCAATAACACTTCATAATGCTTGTGGCATCTCTGTCAGACAATCTTATCTGTTTTACTTTTGATGTTTGTAATACATGCTACAGAAATCATTAAGAATTATGGATGGATTTGAAAAAGGATTTCATGGATCTATACACATGGGAGTTATAGCTTGTTTTCATTGTTGTTGTAGTTGTTGAATTATGAGTGTTTAGAAGCATTAGGTTCTACTATAGCTTTATTATTATCCTCGTAACATATACTTTAGCATGGGAATTGCTCACTAGGAGAGCTATTCATGCAAATTATGCTACTTGTTGGAGATGAAACTTTATCAAATATAGGGAAAACCATTAGTATCCACTTTGGTTTAAGGATACAAATAAGAATAGAGATACTTTTAAATTCTGAAGCAATAACACTTCATAATGCTTGTGGCATCTCTGTCAGACACTAGAACTTATCAGTTACCAAGATGTTTTAGATGCTTCAAAACCTTATGGGGGACATGTATTAAATGTCTTGTACATGGCTTCGAAGCTTATGGGTGGTTGTTGTGAATTATGTATATGACGAAAACAAACATCTATATTGCACTTCCTTATCCTATGATATATGGGCAATACATTTGCACTAGGAGTGTTCAATGCAAAATAATTTGTATTGCTCTCTCTTCTTAAACTCAAGCATGAGACATGATTGTGCTCTCAATGTTCTCTAAGAGACCATACATGAAAGTATAAATGGATCTGATATCTTCTTTCTATTCTAATCTATCTAAATACTATAGAAGTAGTTTCCGTGGTGATTGGTAATGTAGATCATGTAATTAACTTCATATATATTGGAAACTGGACTTACGATATTATGCACAATTTATGCAGTGGAATGCCTGAATGTAAACTTGGATTGAATGACCGGTTACTTTTGGAAACTCAAGGTCGGACAACAAAGGGGAAAGCAATAGATTTAGATGATATTAAGTTTCACCAGTAAGTGTTCATCACCTTTTCTGCAGAGCTTTTCTTTTTCTCTCGACACTTCTCAGCTGTATATGATCCCAGTTTTACATTGAATATTGACTGTTTACTCTTATCTGTTTTAGGTGTGTGCGCTTGTCACGGTTTGAGAATGACAGGACAATATCCTTCATACCACCTGATGGGTCTTTTGACCTAATGACATACAGACTCAGCACTCAGGTTAATCTGGGTTTACAACTTCGTCCAAAACAGAGTTTTGAAAGTTTAGAACTTGTATTAGATTTGTAGTTTTGAGGCATTTATTTTACTGGCACACCTGTTATTTCATCCATCCAGGTGAAGCCTCCAGTCTGGGTGGAGGCTCAAGTTGAGAAGCATTCGAGAAGTCGCATAGAGATCTTGGTGAACGCACGAAGTCAGTTTAAGGAAAGGAGGTGCTAGCTTACATTCATTTTGTTATAGATGATCCCGTATTTTGTATTTGTTACAGCCCATGCCATCCATTTGTAATAACCTTCTGTAATTATTTCAATTACATACAGCACTGCAACAAATGTGGAAATTGAGCTGCCTGTACCTTCAGATGCTACCAATCCCAACGTCCGGACGTCCATGGGTTCTGCTAAATATGCACCTGAAAATGACGCGTTGGTCTGGAAAATAAAATCATTTCCTGGTGGCAAGGTATGAAATCATGACTCCTTTTTCCCGATAACCACAAGGATGCATACAATTTTTCTAATCAAATTTACATGTAAGAATCTTCTTCATGATGTTAGTATGGTCTTTTGCTGCATTTAGGAGTACATGTGTAGGGCAGAATTTAGTCTTCCCAGTATAACTGCAGAAGAAGCAACTCCAGAGAAGAAGGCTCCTATACGTGTGAAGTTTGAGATCCCATATTTCACCGTGTCTGGAATACAGGTATTTTGATTCTTCATGACTCGTGTCCTGGACTATATGAATCAGTAGTTTATGGATCCATTGCATGGGTTGCTTAGGTTCGATACCTGAAAATAATTGAAAAGAGTGGATACCAAGCCCTTCCATGGGTGAGATACATCACAATGGCTGGCGAATATGAACTGAGACTCATCTAGTCACTTTGATATGCTGTTTGAAATTTCGAGAACTCTGTATTCAAGACTCGAGGATGTCAAGACTGCACCTTCTTTGTTTGAGGGGAGCCTGCAGGGATTTATCGGTTGGCATGTGCAGTAGAAAGAGCCCCCAAACAGCATTGTTTCTGATTCCTTTTTGCTTCTTGTAATATTTTGTAAGGATGAAATGCTTATCCAGAAATATCACTATTTTCCAGAGAATATGTATTGATTTTGTTTGATAACTTTGATTACGGCCTCCTTCCTCATATTCCTCTTTTTTTTCTCTTTTCTCTTTTTTATGATGCATCGATAACATAATGCATTCTTGGAAATGAATGATGTTTCGTGGTTGAACGTGTCTACTACTCCTGCTTTACATGTAGCATTTTTAGGTCTCTTGAAATCATAAAGCTTGAAGTTGTTTATAGGGCCGGCCAAGATTGAGCTTCCTATCAGAGCTCGCCTATCGGTATAATAACAACAAATCTTGATATCTTAAATTTTTTAGTATTGATTGCATGAATCTTTTGTTGGAAAAAACCTATAATAACGGAATAATTTTTTTTCTGTATCAAAATGGTTCATCAAAATACTAATTTGATATTAAAAACATATTAAAAGTACATATTAACTAAAACAACATAAACAACAGAATAATGAATTAATCACTTTATAATAAATCTTTTCTAAAATAATAAGAGAATCATAATAACATGATCATATATTTTGGCTCAAGAATAGTAAATCATCATGGATCTTATCAAAAGAAAAATTTAGGTCTCACCAAGAGTAGCTCAGAGAAGATAAACTGCATATCAGCATTGTTAGGATTGTAGAGTTTATTGTAAGAATTCTCCATATATAATTTGAGCTAAAATTGACAAAATTTGGTCACTTATCGTAAAGCAGAAAAACTTAAAATTCTAATTATCTCTCTATGTTATTTTCTCTCGTGCGTCACCATCGTTCCCTGAACACCAAAACCCTTCATTGCCCTCAACAATGCGCATGTCACTTTTTTTTTTTAATTATTGATTTGGGCTCAAAGACCTAATTATGCAGTCCAAGCCCACATATGGGCTGGACCCAATAATTCTTCCCCTCCAGCTCATATGGTAGGCTATACTAAGCCCGCTCTTTGCATACATACTTCAAGCTTTTCCTTAAGCAAAGATTTTGTTAACATATCTTTCTCATCAATATGCATATTTTCTAACTATAATTCTTTTATCTCAAGCACATCACGAATTCAGTGATATCTCACATCAATATGCTTGGATCTAAAATGATATGTTGAATTCTTAGAGAGGTGAATGACACTCTGACTGTCACAGTAAATAGTATATCATTCTTGTTTCAAGCCCAAATCCAATAAAAACTTTTTCATCGATAAAGCTTCTTTGCACGCTTCAGTATTTGTTATGTATTTTGCTTCTGTAGTCAATAGAGCAACACAATTCTGTAACTTAGATTGCCAAGAGACTGTTTCCCTTAAAAATCTCATCAAGAACCCTGATGTGGATTTCCTGGAATCAGTATTACCTGTCATGTCTGCATCTATGTACCCTTCTAGCTCAAGTTCTGCCAAAACATAAACACAATCTATAAGTACCTTTTAGATATCTTAATATCAATTTCGCCGTTGCTCAATGTTCCTTACCAGGATTAGGGAGAAATCAATTGACAACTCCAACTGCATAAACTATATCTGGCCTAGTACAAACCATAGCATACATCAAATTGTCTATTATAGATGAGTAAGGCACTCTTGACATTTCTTGTTTTTCTTTCTCACTTGCAGGATATTGTTTCGAATTACGCTTGAAATGACCTACAAGTATAGAACAAATTGTTTTGACTTTACTCATGTTGAATCTTTCAAGAACTTTTTCAATATAAATCTCCTGAGATGGCCAAATCTTCCTATCACAAAGAATTTTCATGCCAAGTATTTATTTCACAGATCCTAAGTTTTTCATGGCAAAAGACTTACTTAGCTCTCTTTTCAATTTTACCAGCATAATGGCTAACAATCAGCATATCATTAACATATAGCAGGAGAATAATAAAATCATCATCTAAAAATTTCTTAATAAAAACATAATGATTAGAGTGGCGCAATGGAAGAGTGGTGGTCCCATAATCTATAAGTCCTAAGATTGAAACTTGGCTCCGATACTCTTGGGAAAAACTTATTACAATGGAATAATTTTTTTTCCCTCTTTATAGTGCAAAGATTTTATCAACATATCTTTCTCATTAGTATCACATTTTCTAACTATAATTCTTCCATTTTAAGCACATCATGAATTCAGTGATATCTTACATCAATATGTTTGGATCTATAATGATATATTAAATTCTTAGAGAGGTGAATGATACTCTGATTGTCACAGTAAAAAGTATATCCTTCTTGTTTCAAGCCCAAATCCTATAGAAACTTTTTTATCCATAAAGGTTCCTTGCAGGCTTTAGTATTTGCTATGTATTCTACTTCTGTGGTCGATAGAGTAACACAATTCTGTAACTTAGATTGCCAAGAGACTGCTCCCCCTACAAATCTCATTATGAACCCCGAAGTGGACTTCCTGGAATCAATATCACCTGTCATGTCTGCATTTGTGTACCCTTCTAGCACAGATTCATCACTGCCAAAACATAAACACAATTTGAAAGTACCTTTTAGATATCTTAATATCTATTTTATTACTACTCAATGTTCCTTATCAGGATTAGAGAGAAATCAACTAACAACTCCAACTGCATGAACTATATATGGCCAAGTACAAACCACAGCATACATCAAACTGTCTACTGCAGATGAGTAAGACACTTTCGACATTTCTTCTGTTTCTTTCTCACTTATAGGATATTGTTTCGAACTAAGCTTGAAATGACCTGCAAGTGTAGAACAAATTGTTTTGGCTTTACTCATATTGAATCTTTCAAGAACATTTTCAAAGTAAATATCCTGAGATGGCTAAAACTTCCTTTTCTTCCTATCACAAATAATCTTCATGCAAAGTATTTGTTTCACCGATCCTAAGTCTTTTATGGCATAAGACTTACTTAGCTCTCTTTTAAACATTTCAATTTTACCAGCATCATGACCAACAATCAGCATATCATTAACATATAGCAGGAGAATAATAAAATCATCATATGAAAATTTCTTAATAAAAATACAATGATCAGAGTGGCTCAACGGAAGCGTGGTGGGCTTATAACCTGCTAGTCATAGGTACCCAACAAGCCAATCACGTGAGTGATGACACATGTGACTTGACACGGAATCTTTTTGCTTATTATATTTTGACATTTATCACTTTATATTGTTTATTACATATATATATATATATATATATATATATATATATATATATAGTGATGTCCTTGGATTCGTGCAATGGGAATCGGATCGTGATGAGATCACGATAATGAGATTGATTCACCTTTAAACACGGATCCTAAATAATCCCGGTTATAGGTTACTCGAGAGGGACATCGTGATAACCGGATAAACTGGTGTGCTGTATACCCATCCATATGATGGATGCAGCTGGTCTCATAGCTGCTCGTGTAGGGATACTAGGGATACAGTACAGGTGCTTATTGGAGAATGAGTTCACTGATTGATCCGCTTAAGAAATACTGGATGGTTGATGATGCCTTATTGTTAGACAATGATTACGTAGTCCTAGTGGTGTATCTGATCCTTAGACTTGAGACACCAAGGATGTCCTGTATGAGTGCTCCACTCTTTGATACCAGACTTATAGGTTTGGATGTCCCAGATCTAGTACAACTGGTCATTGAGAGTGGCAGTCGACCTTACAAGGGCTATTGAGTGTTGATAAAGGATCATCCACTCTCGGCGTCATGAGAGGAATATCCCATGTGTTCTTGCTCAGACAAATCCTTGGCTATGATCATTCGGGTTGAGAGAGAAAGAGTTTTCCGAGAGAATCTGATTAGAGCAATACTCGAGTAGAAACCGTATGGGTCTGATAGCACCATGCCTAATATACGGTCTTTGAGATATTAGATGGATGAGAGACTATAGTTACATGGTAACTGATGACAGACAGATCCAATGGATTGGATTCCCCTATATCGTCTCGGGACTACGGCGTAGTGGTCTAGTACGTCCGTAGTCGATGAGTCGAGTGAATTATTACAGAGATAATAATTCACTGATCCAGAAGGAGTTCTGATAGCTATAACTCACGACTAGCTCAATATTAAGCCTAGAGGGTCACACACATATGGTAGGCATTGCGATGAGTAGAGATTCGGATATGAGATATCCGATCCGTCGGAGCCCCTATCTTATTGGATATCCAATAAGCCCCTAAATTATTGGATCACATGAATGAGATCCAATAAGAGCCCATGAGAGATTATTGGATAGAAATTCACTAATCTAAAAGGCTTAGGCAATTGGATGCAGATTCAATACCCACTAGGGGAAGATCCATTAGGGTTTAACAAGGAGCCTCTATAAATAGGAGAGATTCAAAGCGTTGTCGTAGCACTACTGTGTGGATCACCACTAGAGAGGATGACGCTTGACATCCTTCACCCTCTCCTAGAGATCTGTAAGGAAACAGGGATATACGATCTCCCTAGGTAATATAATTTATTCTATACATAGTTTGTTTCGTAGATTTTTGCGTACAAATCTTCGCACGACGACGAACATCTTTTTGAAAAATTGAGGATTTTGTTTTTCTTGTTCTTCCGTTGCGCATGTGATATCGCCTCCAAGATTTTTCAACAGTGATATCAGAGTCAGATTATTCATGCGAATGATTAGTTTTTGAACTGCATGTGTTTGTGTTTAGCAAGAATTTTGACGTCAAAATCGTTGACGCAAAAGCGAAAAAGGCAGCAACTATTGCTGCCCTTGCTGTCGTCGCAGATGGCAGCGCTGCCATCTGCGTGAAGGCAGGCCGCCTGCAGCGGCAGCCGAAAGGCCGGCGGCGTGCAGCCAGGCCCCTGCGCGCGGGCCGGCGGCCACCTGCGCGCGAGCACTGCGCCCGCGCGCAATAGCGGCGCCTGCGGGTGCTGGACCCGCGGACAGCGGCGCCTGCGGCCGCTACACCCGCGAGCAGAGGCGCCGCGGGTTGAGGCGCCTGCGGCCGCTGCGCCCGCGGGCAAGGGCGCCGCAGGGGAGCAGCGCCTGCCCGCTTCTCCCGCGGGCAAAACCCCCCCGCAGGGGCGGCCGTCCGGCGGTGCAGCACCGCCTGCGGGCGCTGCCCCGAGGGCAGAACCGCCCGCGGGGCCGCCCACCTGCAGGGGCAGGGCCGCCAGCGGGCGTGCCGCCCGCAGGCGAGGGCAGCGCCCCGCCCTCCGCCGCACAGCCGCCGCCGGCAAGGTGGCGGCGGCGGTGGCAGCAGCAGCAGCAGCAAGGGAGGGGCTTAGGGTTTTGGGCAAAAGATAGGTTTGGCCCTAGGAATTTGAGAAATTCCAGTTTCTGTCCTTTGACCAAATTACGAAAATAACTCCCGAATTCAGAAAATTTCCTACATATCCTTGATTTCAGAAAATATTAATTAATTAAAAGGTTTAGTTGATTATTATTTTCATTATTATCTAGTAGTTTTACATGATAATGATTTATACATGTGATCTAGTGTGGACGGATGATCATGGACCGTGTAATGTGTGTACTTGTAATTATAACTATTGGGGTCTACGAGCCTCAATTATATTTCTCGTTTATTGTCGGGCCTGCGTGCTTATGATTAAGTTGTAATCATATGAGAAGGCGCAGCGGGAGCGTGGATGCGATAACGAGACTCACGAAATGGACAATTGCGATGCATGGAGATGCATCGTGATGTCGACGGAACCGACGAGGACGGGATAGACGATCACAAG
Source organism: Musa balbisiana (assembly GCA_004837865.1). Lineage (NCBI taxonomy): Eukaryota > Viridiplantae > Streptophyta > Magnoliopsida > Zingiberales > Musaceae > Musa > Musa balbisiana. Next base: position 20,503,591 of record CM017188.1, on the reverse strand, counting down.
GCATGAAGATGCACCGTTACGCACATAGATCTTGATGTAAGTGATTAGACCTACTGGCTTGGGCCTGATCACATTAGACTGTGGTTCATGATCATTTGGTGTGATTACTCATGTGATGTGTGATTGCTTATATACCTACTAGTATATATATTTACATACGATGTAGATATATATTAAATATGTATATGTGTGACATGTTATATTGGGAGACCAAATCATATAAACCTCTCTCTCTCTCTCTCTCTCTCTCTCTCTCGATAATATTAAGTCGGTAAACGTGAGGCAATTAGATTGACCTATGTGACCTTCCATCGTTATAGGTAGGAACCGATTCCCGGTGTAGGTTGAGTTGGTCAAGTCCCTCGAGGCTCACTTATATCGCGATTCGCTATCTTATCTACAACATAGAGATGTTACCAGTGACCTGAGGGCATGGTATGCTTGGTCGAGTCCCTCGAGGGTATATCATTAAATCAGACTCATCTTGTAACGAATGTTTTGACTTAACCGAACATCATGGTTGGTCGAGTCCCTCGAGACCATGGTGATTCGGAGGCCGAACAGGACGAGAATCACAAGGAGTTATGATCGGCAAGAGTTGTCTACCTTTTGGGCTTAGTGTGATTGGTCGAGTCAGAATCACAAGGAGTTATGATCGGCAAGAGTTGTCTACCTTTTGGGCTTAGTGTGATTGGTCGAGTCCCTCGAGGTTACACTAAGACACTGATTGGATCCTGATCCCCACTAGAAGTCTGTTGGAGACTTCCGTTTCACGTGTTGAGGGTGTCGCATGACTTGCTAGTAAAATAGTGGAAGCATATTAAGATAGAAGTCCATATCTTGATAGTTTATTTCTTGCAAAATCTACATGTTATTCATTTCTACTACATATTTATTTTCAGAAAATGTCGCTTTCAAATCCCTTATGTGGCGTACTTGATGTCAACCGCCTCACTGGTCCAAATTATATGGATTGGCTCCGCAACTTGAGAATTGTTCTCACGGCGGAGAAAATCATATACGTCCTTGATACAGTAATGCCTACGCCCGAGGAAGAGACAAGTGAGGATGAGATTACTCATTACATGAAGTACATTGATGACTCCACTCTTGCTCAGTGCTATATGTTGGGCTCTATGACTCCTAAGTTACAGAAACAACATGAAAAAATGGATGCTAGATCCATTCTCCCACATGTCCGCAAATTATTTGAGGAACAAGGAAGGACTCAGCGATATGAAATATCCAAGAGCCTCTTCCGCACTAGGATGACCGAGGGGACACCGGTTCAAAACAATGTCCTAAAGATGATTGAGTGGATGGAGAAACTCACAGGTCTAGGAATGGTCCTAGAGGATAACTTATGTGTGGACAATGTGCTTCAGTCCCTACCAGATTCCTTTTCATAGTTCATAATGAATTTTAATATGAACAAGCTTGAGGTGACTCTCAAAGCTCCTCAATATGTTGAGGGAGGCAGAGAGTACTATTAGAAAAGAGAAGCCATTTCTCTACATTGGTGAGACCAGAAAAAAAAGGAAAACAGAAAAGTTCCTTAAGAAGGGAAAGGGCAAGGGCAGACCAGGAAAAGCAAAGGTTGCTAAGAAAGACCTAGCAAAGGACAAAGGCCAGTACTTCCACTATGGTAAAGATGGGCACTGGAGATTTGTACTTCATTAAGTACATATATCCATACCTTGAGAAATCATCAATAAAAATAATGAAGTAGGAGTAACCACTAATAGTATGAGTTGATATGGGTCCACATACATCACTCACTATGTATGAGTTCCAACAGCTCAGTGGCTCTCTCTCCAGTTCCAGTAAATGGAGAGTTGGTCAGTTTTCCACGAAGGCAAGGCTCGCAAGTTGCATATGACTCATAGTCGAATGGATCTAGATATCCATCATTTAGCAACTTTTGAATCCTTTCTTCATGGATGTGACCTGACCTATAATGTCATAGATATGCACTGTTCATCTCATCTCGTTTCCTCTTGGACATACTTACATTCATGATATGTGGAGTAGTGTCTAGCATAAATAAACCATTATTCAATGTTCCTTTCGTGATGATCTTATCATCTAATAATATCGAACAATCATTGTTCTCAAAAACTAATTTATATCTACTAATTGTCAAACATGAAATGGAGATAATATTTTTGATAATATAATGAACAAAATAACATGCATCTAATGCAATAAAAGCTCCACCAAGCAGATGTAGGGTGACATCGCCAATGGCTACTATAGCAATTTTTGTTCCATTGACTATCTTGAGGTCCATCTCGCCTCTCTCTAGTCTCCTAGGCCTTGCCAAAACCTGCAACGAATTGCATATATGATAAGCACTACTGGTATCCAATACCTATATGTTATTATAAGAGTCTAACAAATGGAGACTGATCATGAATATACTTAAAGCTTCACCAAACTTCTATGTTCACAATTTCTATCTCAACAAATTTAGTACTGAGAATTAGACTTAATTAACCAGAGTCATATCTGCTGCAATAGATCCACGTCTCAACGATATATATATATATATATATATATATATATATATATATATATATATATATATATATATATATATATATATATATATATATATATATATATATATATATATATATATATATATATATATATATCAAGCCATTATTATATTATAAATATATTATAAAAAATTATAATAAATATTATTTATTTATAAGTAATAAGTAATATCAACTATAATTCTATATGATTAGATAGAAAATGATTAGATAGAAACTATATATTCTATATTCTAAAATATTCTAAATTTTTTTTATATTTATTATTATTATATTATTTATATTATAATTATAATTATAAATATAAATAATATAAAAATAATAAAATAAAGAATAATAAAATAAAATATAATAATAAAATATAATAAAATATAAAATAAAAATTATCCGAAACCTTTGTCTCTTATTACAAGGAGAACTTATGTCACCAAAGAAAACACCTGATTACGACGAATTAAATACTTGTTCGCTACAAATAAAATAACTGAATCTAGTGCTATACTTTACATTTTTGAACTTGGATTCAAGGGAAAGAAACCGTGGAGCTGAAATAACTCACCCAGAACACCTTTTAAAAGATTACGTGGTACTATTGGGTCGAATAAACCTTTATGGAATAAATACTCAGACACTTGTGAACCTTCAGGTATTACCTTTTTTAATGTTTGTTCAATTACTCTTTTACCCGCAAATGCAATGTAGGCGTTAGGTTCAGCAATAATGATATCCCCCAACATACCAAAACTGGCTGTTACTCCACCAGTTGTAGGAGATGTAAGAATTGATACATAGAATAACTTTTTATCTGATTGATAATTAGATGAAGCAGAAGATATTTTAGCCATTTGCATCAAGCTCAAACTTCCTTCTTGCATGCGTGCTCCTCCAGAAGCACACACAATAATGACAGGTAGAGATCGATTAGTAGCATACTCGATCAAACGAGTAATTTTCTCGCCTACTACGGATCCCATACTACCTCCCATAAACTGAAAATCCATAACGCCAATTGCTACGGGAATACCATTTATTTGACCTATGCCTGTTTGAATAGCATCAGCTAAACCTGTCCTTCTTTGATAAAAATCGATACGATCTCCATAAGGTTCCTCTTTTGAACGAAAATCAATGGGGTCTATAGATATCATATCTTTATCCAGAGGATCCCAAGTTCCGGGATCAATCGAAAGTTCAATTCTATCTGAACTACTCATTTTCAAATGATATCCACACTGTTCACAAATATTCATTTTTGACTTAAATTTTTTTTATAATTTAATCCATAACAATTTTCGCATTGAACCCATAAATGTTTGTATTTTTGATTTATATTGAAATCATTGGATTCTACTTCTTCATGGAAGTCTGATTCTACTTCTTCATGGAAGTCTGATTCTACTTCTTCATGGAAATCCGATTCTACTTCTTCATAGAAATCTGATTCTACTTCTTCATGGAAATCTGATTCTACTTCTTCATGGAAATCTGATTCTACTTCTTCATGGAATTCTACTTCTTCATGGAAATCATTGAAATTTTTTCTAGTTCTTTTACTAGACCTACCGCTCTCACTACTATTTCTATTTTCAGTACAAATGAAGTTATAAAAGTAACTGTCACTGTAATTGTTGGTACTACCCGAAATAGAACTATTAATACTGACTTCAAAACGAAGATAACTATCAATGCAACTATTAATGTGATTATTCCAACTAGATTGAGTATCATACATGTAATGATAATAGTAGTGATTCTTTTTCTTAGACCCCCTACTCAAATAACTAGAAAGTTTTTTTTCTAGTTCACTCAGAAAAGAACTATCATTGTCAACCTCAAAAATCTGATTTTCAATATCAAAATATACAGAGTAACTGTCACCATTACTATCCCTAACTAAAAAAGTGTCATCAGAGATCAAACTCCAAATATCCTTGATTTCAAATAAAGAATCAACATTAGTGAAACTATAATTACCACTATGATTCCAACTAGGAATCTTTTTCTTCGTATCGTTTAGAATAGGTTGTTCACTTCTACTGGTATGTCCAATACCATCAAGACTATCCATTGATTTACTTAGCCCACACCTATGTTCTAACTTCTCGTTAGACAACATCGAACGGAACCACCATTTTCCCATAGAGTCTTTCTACCCCCTATTTGATGAAATACAATACATTCGATGGATAATCATTTCTTTCACTACTTACTCGTTCTTTCAATACTTACTCGTTATTAATTAACAATCATAATGATTAGGATTAGATTCGTATGCTTAATTCTGATAAGAAATCAAATAGTGAAAGTAAAATGATTCTCTTTTGTGGGAAGCCGAGGTATCACTTCAATATATATTGATAGAATCTTTTTCTCAATTTTAAAATAGAAAGACACAGCTTTCTTCCATGTGATGTACAAATTCTCATCGAAAATAGAGATAGTTGTTTATTTCTATAAATAAAGAATAAAGAATTTGTTTTCGTATAATCAAATAATTAAGTTTCTATTTTAACATGGAACGAAAAAGACAATATATAGGATGGGTAAAGGAGCCTTTCCCTTGGCTTGATCTATGGCCTGAAACTAGGAGATATAAAAAAGTCCACCAATCCCAAGGATCCATAATTAATCCAATCCTATGGATCCAACAACAAACAATAGAAGTATTGAGTTGTTTAGTCTTCGATCTTATCTTGTATATATAGGTAAGATCTGTACATCTGTACATATAAAAGATATATGCAAATACATAGTATAGAATGCTCATTCTTTTTTTTTTATTCGGCAATCGGCCCAATCTTTTTTTAGGAAAAGATTGGGCCGACTTTAATTGCAATCAATTAGGAGAACAAACAGGAATTACTGAATTATGCACACTTACTTTTTCTCTTTATCTAGCTTATCTACTGGTTCGAATTCGAATTTGATCTCTTTCCATACTTCACAAGCAGCGGCTAGTTCAGGGCTCCATTTGCTAGCTTCACGGATAATTTCATTACCTTCACGAGCAAGATCACGTCCCTCATTACGAGCTTGTACACACGCCTCTAAAGCCACCCTATTAGCTACTGCACCAGGTGCATTTCCCCAAGGGTGTCCTAAAGTTCCTCCGCCAAACTGTAGTACGGAATCATCCCCAAAGATTTCGGTCAGAGCAGGCATATGCCAAACATGAATACCCCCTGAAGCCACGGGCAGAACACCTGGCATAGAGACCCAATCTTGAGTGAAGAAAATACCGCGACTTCGGTCTTTTTCGATATAATCATCACGTAATAAATCAACGAAACCTAAAGTCATCTCACGTTCCCCTTCCAGTTTACCTACTACTGTACCGGCGTGAATATGATCTCCACCAGACATACGTAATGCTTTAGCTAGTACACGGAAATGCATACCATGATTTTTCTGTCTATCAATAACTGCATGCATTGCGCGATGGATGTGAAGAAGTAGGCCGTTGTCACGGCAATAATGAGCCAAGCTAGTATTTGCAGTGAATCCACCAGTTAAGTAGTCATGCATTACGATAGGAACTCCTAATTCTCTGGCACATATGGCCCTTTTCATCATTTCTTCACATGTACCCGCAGTAGCATTCAAGTAATGTCCTTTGATTTCACCTGTTTCGGCCTGCGCTTTAAAAATTGCTTCGGCGCAAAATAAGAAACGATCTCTCCAACGCATAAATGGCTGTGAGTTCACGTTTTCATCATCTTTGGTAAAATCAAGTCCACCACGTAGACATTCATAAACCGCTCTACCGTAGTTTTTTGCAGATAATCCCAATTTTGGTTTAATAGTACATCCCAATAGGGGACGACCATACTTGTTCAACTTATCTCTTTCAACCTGAATGCCGTGAGGCGGGCCTTGGAAAGTTTTGGAATAAGAAGTGGGAATTCGCAGATCCTCCAGACGTAGAGCTCGTAAGGCTTTGAAACCAAATACATTACCCACAATGGAAGTAAACATGTTAGTAACAGAACCTTCTTCAAAAAGGTCTAAAGGATAAGCTACATAAGCAATATATTGATTTTCCTCCCCAACAACGGCCTCGATGTGGTAGCATCGCCCTTTGTAACGATCAAGACTGGTAAGTCCATCAGTCCACACAGTTGTCCATGTACCAGTAGAAGATTCGGCAGCTACCGCAGCCCCTGCTTCTTCGGGCGGAACTCCAGGTTGAGGAGTTACTCGGAATGCTGCCAAGATATCAGTATCTTTGACTTCGTAGTCAGGAGTATAATAAGTCAATTTGTAATCTTTAACACCAGCTTTAAATCCAACACTTGCTTTAGTCTCTGTTTGTGGTGACATAAGTCCCTCCCTACAACTCATGAATTAAGAATTCTCACAACGACAAGGTCTACTCGATATAGATTATGCGTGAATGAAACCTTTGACAAAAATTTTTCAAAAAAAAAAAGAGAAAAAAATATTAAACTAATATTATCAACTAATTTCAATGTTATGTTAAAATGAAATGGTTCATTATTAGACCATGTATTTGATTCATCAAATACATCATTATTGTATACTCTTTGATATATATGGCGCAACCCAAACCCAATGTTTGTTTTGCAAGTTTACAATAAAATCAAATGGATCTCCTTCTTATTTTGAATCTAAATACTAAGAAAAATTCACTCTTGACAGTGATATATGTTGTATATGTAAATCCTAGATGTGAAAATAGGCATAATTCATCCTAAAAGGGTATAAAGAATAGATAGGCGGAAATCCAATATCTATTCAAAAAAAAAAGAACAATGGCCAATTAGATCGAAATAATGAATCATAAATGGAGTTCGGGTTCGAATTCTATAGATAATAGAATCTAATACGGATGGTTTTTCTATAATGATAGAGAAATGAAAGAGACTTACTCGTGATTTCATGTACTTAATATTTCTTTTGAAAAAAGAAGGATTGGCTGAACTTGAAAATTTACTCATTGAATGAGTAAACGATTGAATCGTATTCGGTTGGGTGGTACCAACTAAATCAAGTGCTAACTCCCATTTATTTCTTATTGAATTAACCGATCAACTTGCTATCGGACATTTATTTTCGACTTGGCATGGCACTATTCAAAAAAACTTTCGACATACTTTACTTTAATTATAATTATGAGAATCAATCCTACCCCTTCTAGTCCTGCGGTTTCCACACTTGAAGAACAAAACCTAGGGCATATCGCTCAAATTATTGGCCCAGTACTGGATGTTGTTTTTCCTCCGGGCAAGATGCCTAATATTTATAACACTTTGGTAGTTAAGGGTCGAGATACTATCGGTCAGCAAATTAATGTGACTTGTGAGGTACAACAATTATTAGGAAATAATCGAGTTAGAGCTGTAGCTATGAGTGCTACAGATGGACTGATGAGAGGAATGGAAGTGATTGACACGGGAGCTCCTCTAAGCGTTCCAGTCGGTGGAGCTACCCTCGGACGAATTTTCAACGTTCTTGGGGAGCCTGTTGATAATTTAGGTCCTGTAGATACTAGCACAACATCTCCTATTCATAGACCTGCACCTGCCTTTATACAGTTAGAGACGAAATTATCAATCTTTGAAACAGGAATTAAAGTAGTGGATCTTTTAGCTCCTTATCGTCGTGGAGGAAAAATCGGACTATTTGGAGGAGATGGAGTAGGTAAAACAGTACTCATCATGGAATTGATCAACAACATTGCCAAAGCTCATGGAGGCGTATCTGTATTTGGCGGAGTAGGCGAACGTACTCGTGAAGGAAATGATCTTTACATGGAAATGAAAGAATCCGGAGTAATTAATGAAAAAAATATTGCAGAATCAAAAGTAGCTCTAGTCTATGGTCAAATGAATGAACCGCCGGGAGCTCGTATGAGAGTTGGTTTGACTGCCCTAACTATGGCGGAATATTTCCGGGATGTTAATGAACAAGACGTACTTCTATTCATCGACAATATCTTTCGTTTCGTCCAAGCATGATCAGAAGCATCCGCCTTATTGGGGAGAATGCCTTCTGCAGTGGGTTATCAACCTACCCTTAGTACAAAAATGGGTTCTTTGCAAGAAAGAATTACTTCTACCAAAGAGGGATCTATAACTTCGATCCAAGCCGTTTATGTACCCGCGGACGATTTGACCGACCCTGCTCCTGCCACGACATTTGCACATTTAGATGCTACTACCGTATTATCAAGAGGATTAGCTGCCAAAGGTATTTATCCAGCAGTGGATCCTTTAGATTCAATGTCAACTATGTTACAACCTCGGATCGTTGGCGAGGAACATTATGAAACTGCGCAAAGAGTTAAGCAAACTTTACAACGTTACAAAGAACTTCAGGACATTATAGCTATTCTTGGGTTGGACGAATTATCCGAAGAAGATTGTTTAACTGTAGCAAGAGCACGAAAAATCGAGCGTTTCTTATCACAACCCTTCTTCGTGGCAGAAGTATTTACTGGTTCTCCAGGAAAATATGTTGGTCTTGCAGAAACAATTAGGGGGTTTCAACTGATCCTTTCCGGAGAGTTAGACAGTCTTCCCGAGCAGGCCTTTTATTTAGTAGGTAACATCGATGAAGCTACCGCGAAAGCTATGAACTTAGAAGAGGAGAGCAAATTGAAGAAATGACCTTAAATCTTTGTGTACTGACTCCTAATCGAATTATTTGGGACTCAGAAGTGAAAGAAATAATTTTATCTACTAATAGTGGCCAAATTGGCGTATTACCAAACCACGCCCCTATTGCCACGGCTGTAGATATAGGTCTTTTGAGAATACGCCTCAACAACGACCAATGGTTAACGGTGGCTCTGATGGGTGGTTTCGCTAGAATAGATAATAATGAGATCACCATTTTAGGAAATGATGCGGAAATAAGTACTGACATTGATCCGCAAGAAGCTCAACAAGCTCTTGAAATAGCTGAAGCTAACTTGAGTAGAGCTGAGGGTAAGAGACAAGCAATTGAAGCGAATCTAGCTCTCAGACGAGCTAGGACACGAGTAGAGGCTGTCAATGTTATTTCCTACTAGTCAAGTCAATACATCAAAATAATAAAAAGAAGTTTTTTAAAAGTTCTTTATTATACACCACATGTTGATTCTGCCAATTGAACACAATCAAGTCTAATCTGATAAAACAAAAAAAGAAGATGGGGTAGAAAAACTTATTAGATATCATTTCATCGACTCCGGTATCTAATAAGTTCTACCTGAGAATTAGACTTAATTAACCAGAGTCATATCTGCTGCAATAGATCCACGTCTCAACGATATATATATATATATATATATATATATATATATATATATATATATATATATATATATATATATATATATATATATATATATATATATATATATATATATATATATACACGCATTGCTGTCAAGATGATGAAAATTACATTTAAGTCTCGATACGAATGTGCTGGCAGTACGAGTCATACATATCTTGAAGTGCCAATCTCGACTGTCGTTCACACGTAAGATTGATGTCATGCCTTGGACAATAATCTAATATACCTTAATCTTCATTTTGTTGGTATTGTTACACCTCAGACTTCCATTTCCTAATCTCTCTTATTTAGATTTCTATTTCATATAAAATAATTTTATTAGTTTCCTTAATGAGCTCCACCTAATTTCACCAATTTTCTAGAAGGAAGTAAATGCTATGTCCAAGTAAACCTTGTCAATTACTGAGTCAGATCAAAGGACCAGTTCTGGTTTGTTCTTTAACATTGCCCATCAACATGCTGCCTCAAGCAGAACCTGCTGCTATGAGACATTAGCAACACATTAACTGGAAGAATGTACTCGGAAGTTTCAGTGCGGGTGATCATAATTTCTCTAAGCTATCAGTAGCAAACATATGCTGCCACAAGCAACTCCCTGTAGTTGTTTTCTGCTCGATGCTCAGCGCTTTTAGTGGTGGCCTACTTAAAAAGGCACTTCAGCAATCACTTGCCACTGTGAATCTTTTCTTGGCACTTTATGCAATCCAGTAGACGTGAGCACAACACCCAAGTTATGGCATTTGATACACTTTTGAGCTGCTCCAAGTGAGAAGCACACATACAGCAGGTGTCCTAATTAATTGATGATTTGCAAGACTCTCTGAAGATTATTGCCAGGTTATGGGATGATTGCCATGTTAATACTCATCATAATCATAACCATAGCCTTCTCAAGTAAAGGTGATTAATAGAATGTTTACATATATATACATATATATATATATATATATATATGTATGTATGTATGTATATATGTATATGTATATGTATATGTATATATATGTAATCTTAGTTACTTAGGTTTCTTGTTCCCCAGAATAACGATTAGCTTGTGATTCCCTTAAATCTTGCTTCACATGTAGACAAAGTTAGACTAGTCCTCGGATCCTAGATTCACATTGTGTGCATCTGAATGAGATTAGCCTAAAGATGAAGGGATAAGCTAAAAAGCACGCTGAGAAACAAGATGGTGCTTAATGATTCAACTCTATAAAGAAGATGAAGTAGATTTCTGACCTTTTGGGGGACATGATTGTTGTCTTAGGAGGCTAGCCAGGGTTGCAAGGTTTCAGCTGGAGAAACTTTAGCAGTTCTCTTGCTTTCCTCTTTTTGTTGGATTGTTGGCAGATGGAGACAAATCAAGATGGTATGACAGAGAGAAGAACCCTAAAGAAATCAATGGTGAACCAGTTCAGCAAAAAACAATGGATTAATCTCTTGACTCAGCACGTTATAAGCAAATCAGGGATGCAGTGTTCCTTGGAAGAACATGAAAACCTTGATGCAACCGACACCAGCCTGCAGACTCGGGGATGAATCAAGTGCATGGTGACAGTGGGACACGTTTGGTTTGTGATCTAGCATGCAATCTAAAGCCTGCTCTTGTTCCACCTTTACTCACCATGAGGAAAGCATTCTACTGCAAGTGTGCTGGCTGTGGAACAGGCAGGAATCATAAGCTTTGCCCCCCCGGTGTCCTCAAGCTGTTTGTCCTGGTGCCCGAGGAGTCCCTGTCAATGCTTCCTTCCTCCCCAATCCATCCAACACCTAGCCATCATCATGCTTGGACTCACACATGCAGTAGCCATTCCCAATCCTATCACTAGATAGCCAGTACTAAAAGGACTCCATCGGACTCACAGTGAGCATGTTCCAGCGATCGAGGGCTGCACCAGTGAACTGATCCATCTTTTCACAGCAGTCACCGGTGTGCAACGGGATGGATGGCAGATGACATTAAACGTCATGTTGGTGTCTGCATGTTCGTGACACCCTTCCCTTCTTTTCGTGTATAAAAAGGGCGAGAGGTGGCGAAGGTGTTCATGCGAAGCCTGTGATCCCCATTACAGACGCTGAAGCTGTGCTCCACCATGAGAGAAACACTGAGGTACCTGTTGGGTGTTGCTGGCCCAAGTGGGTTTGGATCCAGCTGCACTGGTGAGCAAGTCACACAGGATATCTACTGCTCCAACCCTTCTAATCTTACTGCAATCATCACTGGTTAGTCTCTCGCTCTCTCTCTCTCTCTCTCTCTCTCTCTCTCTCTCTAATGTTCCTAATTCAGTAACATGGAGTAGTGCCAATGCATATTTTGCTTGATCGAATATTCACTAAGGATACTAAAGTATGGTAGGTTTAAGGATAGAAGGGAATAACTAATCATTGCATGGCTGGTGGTAGGTTTAATGGGACAAGCTTGCATTGTCCTAAAAGTGTCATATAGTTTGATCAAGTATTCGACTAAATGCCTTCGTTCGTATGCAGTAATTAGCATCAAGAATTGGTAATAATCTGCATGAACATTACTTTGGTTTCCGTGATCGAAGGAGCGACATCGGGCATCGGCGCCGAAACGGCGAGAGTGTTGGCCAAACGAGGGCTGAGACTGGTAATCCCGGCGAGGGATCTGAAGAGAGCTGCTGAAGTCAAAGACTGGATTCAAGGAGAGAGTCCAGAGGCAGAGATCATTCTGATGGAGATGGATCTGAGCTCGTTTGCTTCCATCAATGGATTTTGCTCCATGTTCTTGTCTCTTGGATTACCACTGAACATTCTCGTGTGAGTCAGAAGTAGACAGTGCTGCATGCTCACGATTCTTCGAGCATTCAGATTCAAAAGCTGACACTGATCTTTGCAGAAACAATGCCGGGAAATACTGCAAGAAGCTGCAGCTCACAGAAGACAAATTTGAGATGACCTTCGCCACCAACTACTTGGGCAAGTCCTTTTCCTCCTCATCCATGCATGCATGCTTGAATTGCTCTGCTATTACGTTGATAACTCAGGAAGGACATGCATGCATGCCGTGTAGATCTGCTTGAGAAGAAGAAAGTGGGACTATTTCTTGATCTGTCACTCATCATCTCGAGTCGAGTCCTGCTGCCTTCAGAAGAGAGAAACCATCATTCTTGTTTCTTTGATCCACTGTAGGTCACTATTTACTTACAGAGAATTTGTTGGAGAAGATGATTGAGACATCAGCAAGAACAGGAATCGAAGGACGGATTGTTAACGTGTCATCAGTTATACATACATGGGTGAAACGAGGAAGATTCAAGCTCTCCCACATGCTCAATCCCAAGGAGTATGCTTCCTTTGCCTATGGTTTCCTCATCAACATGAGAAAGAATACTTCGCAGACTTCATATACCTTGGAAATGATTACTCTGTTGCAGCTTCAATGGCACGCAAGCCTATGCGCAGTCCAAGCTGGCCAACATAATGCATGCCAAGGAGCTGGCAAGAAGACTGCGAGTATGCACGACAAAACATGTATTGTCATTTGGAACTTGCACGAGATGCAAGCTTAATTGCAAATATATCTTCTTGCAGGGAAGAAATGCAATGGTGACCATCAATGCAGTGCATCCAGGAGTAGTGAAGACTGGAATCATCAGGGATCATAAGGGCTTGATCACAGGTATATATGAACGTTCTGTCACCATAACATGAATTGAATCGAATGAAAACTATTGATTATTTATATCATACAGATTCGGTGTTCTTCCTGGCATCAAGGCTACTGAAATCGACATCACAGGTCTCGATGATTGATTCCTCCTGTTTCGAATGCGACACGAGTATTTGAATGCCTCATACTGTTAATCCTTGTTGCAGGGAGCATCCACCACTTGCTATGTGGCTTTGAGCCCACAGCTGATCGGCGTCTCCGGGAAGTACTTCGTGGACTGCAACGAGACTTGTTGCTCGAGTCTAGCGGGCAATGAGTTCGAAGCTCGAACTCTGTGGCAGAAGACGCATGCGTTAGTTCGTGATCATGTCAGGGAAACAAGAAGAGCCAAAAATTAATGTATTATATCCGGAGATCAGCAGTGACTTCTGTCAAGCTGTCTTCATCTTTGTACGAGTAAATAAACTCATGTCAACTTGGCGAATATATGTAGAATCCATGAATGTTTTCATAGAACGTAGAAACATCGACAATTCAAACCCCATAATGGTCTGAACTCAATTAACAGAGGGAATCTGTACAAGGACGGACCACCATAAACATGGACATCACAGCAAACCACAGCCTTGGATTTTACAGGGGAAGAATGGAGTACAACAGTTGGGAGCAGAGGTGGGTTGAGATGTCACTTTAGCAAGTGGTAATCTTCCTCTGGATCATCGTCTTCCGAGGTGGATGGGCCACAGAACATGCCTCCCCATTGTGGGAAGTATATCAAGCTTACTGGCAGAGTGCACACGAGGACCATGACTCCCATGAGGGAGATGCCGGTCTCTTTGGAGTACTTAGTGCCTGAGAAGAACAGCAGCTGGATTACCACTCCGCCTAATGCTCCGCCGCTTCCTGTCAGCCCCGAGATCACTCCCAGCGACCTTTGATCATTTTGGATTGTCCGATTAGAATCAAGGATTTTAACCGAGTAAAAGCTTGGAACGAGAAGACGGGAGTGAAACAGGGGAGACGAAGGTGGAAGAGAGCATACCTCTTGGAGACGAAGGGCACCACCCCGTAGGTGAGCCCCGAGGCAGCCTGCGCGAAGAAAGCGAAGCAGCACATGACGGCCATGGACGCCCCCAGCGAGCTCATCCTCCCCAGCAGCACGCAGAGCACCCCTCCCACGGTCTGCACCACCCACAGACTCCACAGCCTCCCACGCATGCCGAACCTCCTTCCCATGGCGTCCGAGATCATCCCGCCCGCCGGCCGCGACACCACGTTGGCCATTCCGAAACAGGCCGCCACCAGTCCCGCCGCCTCCACCCCTAGCCCGAACCGCCCGTAGAAGTACTCCGCCACCACGTTCTCCATAGCCAGCTCGATCCCGTAGCAGTAGCCATAGGTCAGGCACAGTATCCAGCCCCTGTAGTTGCCCAGGCCGTCGGCGACGACTACCCAGAAGCCTTCTTTCGACGTTGGCTTCCTCAACGATCTCTTCTCCTGTGATCTGGAAAATGACACGAAGTTGCCGTCCGGCAAGTCTTGTCCGAAGGCGAGCACCGCGAGAGCGCCTACGACCTGCAGCGTCGCCGGGAGCAGGAAGGCGGCGCGCCAAGAGAAGGAGGGGCTACCGCTGAGTCGGAGGATGCAAGAGTAAGCAAGCGGCATGAGGAACTGGGCGGCGCCGCTGCCCGCGTTGGCCCAGCCGGCGGACACTCCGTTGGCCTGACCGACGACGCCGGGGGCGAACATGGAGCTCATCCAGTACTGGTTGGCGACGAAGTTGGCGAGCGAGAGGCCGGCGACGAAGCGGAGGACGATGAAGCCAGTAGGGGAGGACACGGCGGAGGCGGCGTAGACGGCGGGGGCGGTGAGGAGGGCGAGGGCCGCGGATGCGACACGGGGGCCGAGGAGGTCGCAGGCGGGGCCCATGGCGAGGCGGGCGACGATGATGCCGGAGACGGAGGCGACCCCGGCGTGGGCGACGTCCACGGGGGAAAGGTGGAGGTGGCGGCGGAGCACGGGGAGGAGAGGCGGGGTGGCGAAGGTGGAGAAGTAGCAGGTGAAGAGGGAGAGCCAGGCGAGGTGGAAGGCCCGCATGTGAGGGCCGGCGGCCGAGAGGAGGCGCAACTCGGTGGCCTTGTGCTCCTCGTCCACCGGCAGAGCAAACTTGGAGACCTCCTCCTTCTCCTGCATGCTGCTGGCCTTCGGCAGTCAACAGCTACGTCGTCGGTCACTTGCTACTACAACAACTCCTTTATCTGATGGTGGTGCAGGAATGCACACATATAGCGTATCAGAAGCAGCTCCAGGCAGACCGTAAATGATTCCCAAGGCACAGCTACGTCATTCTTAGGAATAATCAAGAGAAGTAGGGCCACGCAAGAAGAAGCAGGAGCCACAAACCACGCTGTGGGGCATGCGAAGTTTGTGGTTGTGGTGGTGGTGGTGGCGGTGGCGGTGGGGAAGGGTGTGAGATTTGATGCGCAGCGTCGCAGCCCGTAACTTGGCTCTGCTCTTCTGAGATTCCTAATGGCCGCTGTGGTGCACTTAATGAAACGTAAAAGGAGAGGCACAGACCCCTGTCGCGAATGATCCAACCTCGACATATCAACAACACTAAGAAACCTGCCATTGATGTCATCACGCTCAAGCAAGGACTGGTAAACGTGACGGCTGTTGCCGAGGAGGGACGAAGACAACATGCGAGGCCGGCAACATGCACTAGCGTTCGACACGTCATGCTGGAGGCGCGGTCGAGGTGGCGGCCATGCCTTTCGTCGGGGGTTGGGGGGTCCCATTGGTTTCGATTGGAGAGGAGAACGGTATCCTTTGGCGTGGGAGAAGAGACACCGACGCCGGCGGGCGAACCGCCGCGTTACAAGGGTCACACGTCCGTATTCTCATGGTAAAATTGCATAGGGAGTTCCATGTACCCATACGTCCACAGCTGTAATGAAGAGCCAATCGAAGAATGCACGTTAGAAGATACTAGAATTTGCCCACATACAAACAAAAGAATAGGTCACACTGATGTCACCACGTTTGCATTAAAAAAAGTAAAATTATAGGATGAATTAACCTCATAAAAAATATTTTTTTCTTTTTTTATTTTTCGCATATCATTTTATTTTCATAAATCCCGCATTGTATCCTTGTTTTTTTTTTAATCGCATTATAGTGATTCTCAAATTATAAACAATATTTTTTTAAAAAAAGACATTTTATCCTTAAAAAAAGTTTATAATATTATTTTTTTATCGGACGATGTCCCATATTTATTTTTATTTAAAGGCACTCCTCTTTTTCCAACTTGGATAAAAATACCATAAGTTTTTTACTAAAATGAATTGATCATAAAATTATCAAAAAAAAATAATGAATCAATCTAAGATGATTAGTAATATTTTTTTTCTTTTTTTAAGAATAGTATGATAATTAATTATCAAAATTAAGAATTTTTTGAATAATATTTATGAAAAATTATTTAGGTAAAAATATGAATATGAATAGCACCATCCGATAAAAAACCAATATTAGCATCTTTTTGCGTTAAAATGCCCAATAAATAAATAAAATAATGTGAGTGTTTATCTCAATAGAGAAAAAAAAAAGGATGCTACGTCGAAAATTCAAAAAATGATTACCTGCAGAAAAAAATAGTGAAAATAGGGTCTTGTGAAGAATTCACTCAAAATTACGTACGTGTATGTGCAAATTCAGTGATCTTCATATGTATTTATCTAAATTTAAGTTTATTACAAAAATGTTATTATAGTTAATTTTTATTATTATAAAGCGATTGTTATTATAAACTTTATATTTATACCTCTTTTTAAACGTTATTAGACATCGATGACAATAATGACGATGATGATGATATAATAATAATAATAATTTTTAGGTAATTTATATTTTTATATATTTTTAAGAGTGATCACATATAAATCTTATGGATGTTCTTAACATTTAGAAGAAAATTTATGCCACACAATATATAATATTAAATAGAATTGGGTCTGAGTCGATTTAGATTAGACTCGATTGGAGTTCTTCTATTTTGGATTTTGCATCAGCTCTAACTCAACTTCTATGTAGGGTTGGATTGGAACTTTCCAAACCTACAGCAATTGTTGGAGATCTAATCGAGCGCCCAATGATGCGATTAATCAAGCAAGTTTTGCTTGAACCCAATCTAATCTAATTTGTACCACGAAATGCTATTTCATCATGACTCCATTAGTCTATCACTCTACCTATTTCCAAGCTGATTTCATCGATTTCACTGTTATTTCTGCCACAACTTTCATTAATCTAAATAATTTAAGGAGGGTTTAAATATTACATCTCTCCAATTTTGTTCCTTCCTATACTTTTTTATGGTTACCACTATATCACAGAGAAATTGGACTACTAAAACGGAAGGAATTGAAAGGGAGGAATTTTCATTTTATACCCTATATTTTTCTGCTAAGCTGTTGTTTGCACCTTTCTTTATTCAACTTGTATTTCTAAATAATTTTGTCTTGTAAACTTACTGTTAGCAGTAGAGATAATACATAACCCCTAATTCGATTAACATTGGTAAAAGAAAATAAAATTTAATTTTCTCTATTTTTTTATGAAAATATATATTAGTAATAATAAATAATAATACTACTTTAACAATGAATATTAGTTTATTTATGAAAACAACATTGTTTTAAATGTATATTTAATAAAAAATATATTGTTCAAAAGATTGGTAATATAATTAATTATATAGGAGGGAAACAGAAGAGATGAAATACAATTATAGATACATTTAAAAAAATTAAGTTTTCATTAAGGAGCTTTATTTTTTGGTTAATTCTAAAAAAAATACTCTTTATTTTTTAAAAAATGAAAATACTTTGTCTCCGCTCTATTGATCCTATCGTGCAATATGTGTGTAGTGTGCTTTTTATTGTCGCTCATCTTTGTCTCATCACTCTCATACTCATCCATCGATTATCGTTAAGATCTTGTTTTTGCCTATCATGTCAAAATACTATTGCCCTATCCCTTGAGTTACTATGCTCCCTTGATTAAATAGTATTAAGACAAAAACGGAGAGGTGCTATAGGTGTTTTAGATAAAGAATAAATGTTCGAGGAGGATAAACAAAAAAAAAATGCTCATTTGTCGTATAATTATTATATAATTATTGAGGTAGACAAAGTGGTCATAATTTTCCAAGCTGTAAAATATAAAATAATTTCATTCTCAGATAATAAATGAAAATCTCCACGTTTGATGTCCTCAATGACAGTCCATAAGAGTTGACACGCATTTTAACTCGAAGAGGTCTCGAGTCGAACACATTGGCTACAGACTTCCGTTTTGGATAAGACCGGTGGCTGCGCTGATTCAAAATATGAGGCAATAAAGGGAGGGAATGAACCGGAGCCAGCGGAAGCTGAGGCTAAACGCGTTGCTCCCACTTCTTCAAACCCGTCTCTGCCACCACCTCCATCTCCTCTCCCATCTCCGCACCCTCAAGCGGAGACTCGCCGCCGGTGGCTCCCTCAGGTCCCCCAAGTCCTTCAAATCCTATGCCGAGACTTGCGCCTCCCTCCTCCGCCTATGCTCCGCCGACGGCCGCCTCTCCGCCCTCGGCCTCGGCCTCGCCCTCCACGGCCACGCCCTCCGCGCTGGCGTCTCCTCCGACCGATCCGTCTCTTCCAAGCTCCTCGCCATGTACGCCCTCGCTGGCCACCCCGCAGACCGCGACCTCGCCCTCGCCGAGCGCTGCCGCCCCCCCGACCTCTTCTCCCGCAACCTCATGGTCGCCTACAGCGCTCGCTCAGGTGACCTGGCTACTGCTCGCCTCTTGTTCGACGGAATGCCCGATAGGAACGCCGTCACCTGGACTCTCATGGTCGACGGCCACATGAAGCGCGGCAGCGTCGGTGAGGCGGGCGGCTACTTCGAGAGGTGCCCTTACAAGACCGTCATCTGCTTCACTGCGTACATAAGCGGGTTCGTCCTGAATGGGCTGCACCTCGACGCCCTGGTGCACTTCCGCCGTATGCTTGCGTCCGGTCTCATGCCGAACGAGGTGACGTTTACCTGCGTCCTCAAGGCTTGCGTAGGAGCGGGCGAGTTCGAGCTGGGGAAGAGCGTCCTGGGGCTAATCGTCAAGACCAACTTCGATGGGCATGTGTCGGTGCAGAACTCGTTGATCACTCTGTATCGGAGGATGGGTGATGTGGATGTGGCGAGGACTGTGTTCGACCAGATGGAGGAACGGGACGTCGTCTCGTGGACGGCCATTCTTGATGTCTACGCGCAGATGGGAGACTTGAAGGAAGCGCGTCGAATCTTTGAAGAGATGCCAGAGAGAAACGAGGTCTCTTGGAGCACGATGATCGCAAGGTATGGTCAGAGCGGGGAAGCATTGGAAGCCATAAATCTTTTTCGCTTCATGCTTCACGATGGTCAGAGACCGAACGTCTCCTGTTTAGCCAGTGCCATCAGTGCTTCATCTGGCTGTGAGAATTTGCTCTTTGGGAGTGGCGTCCATTGCCACGCATTGAAGGTTGGGTTTGAAACCGATGTTTTTGTCGGTAGCTCTCTGATTGATATGTATTGCAAGTGCAAAGACGTGGCAGATGGACGCCGGGTTTTTGACTTGATCCCGGAGAAGAACATAGTATGCTGGAACTCGATGGTAGCAGGTTACAGCTGTAATGATCGGATAGAAGAAGCTGAAGAGCTTTTCAAAGCAATGACCAACAGGAATATTGCATCGTGGAATGCAATGATCTCATGTTATGCAGAGAACGGACAATTCATGCGGGCGCTGGAAACATTTGATAACCTGCTGGTTTCAGAACTACTGCCAAGCCAGATGACTTTTTCCAGTGTGCTTCTTGCTTGTGCATCCCTGTGTTCATTAGATAAAGGAAAGAACCTCCATGGTAAGATTGTGAAGCTTGGCATTCAGCATGAGGTTTTCATTGGAACAGCACTAGTAGATATGTATGCAAAATGTGGAGACATCGAGAGTGCCAAGAGAGTGTTTCATGGGATGCCTGAGAAGAACGAGGTCTCCTGGTCTGCAATGATCCAGGGGCTTGCTGACAATGGTTTCGCAGAGGAGTCCATAACCATGTTTGAAGAAATGAAAAGAGCAGCAATAGCTCCAACAGATCCTACATTTTTGTCTGTTCTATTTGCTTGCTCACATTGCGGTTTGGTTGATAAGGGTTTGCAGTATTTTGACTCAATGGAAAAGATCTATGGCATCTCACCTAACACGAGACACTATAGCTGCGTTATTGATTTACTTGCTCGAGCTGGTCATCTGAGAGAAGCTGAAGAAATAATCAGCACAATGCCCATTAAGCCAGAAGCTAATTCATGGGCCGCTCTGTTGAGTGCTTGTTCCACTTTTAGGGATGAAGAGATTGGGGAGAGGGTTGCCAAGAGGCTGTGGGAATTTGAGAAAGAGAATACAGCTGGTTATGTCTTGCTTTCAAACATATATGCTTCGTGCGGGAGATGGAAAGATGTAGCAAAGGTGAGAACTCAGATGAGACGATTAGGAAAGAAGAAGGTGGGAGGGTGCAGTTCAATTCAGATAAGAGATCAGTTCCATACATTCTTTAGTTGGGATGTAATGCATCCAAAATCATCAAAGGTATACGATGTTTTGGAGTTAGTGATGTCAGAAATGACAGATTATAAATTACAACATACCTGATTCTAGTAGTTCGATGTATCAATGGTGTGTCAGGAGGCCACAATAAACAAAAGGCTGCCTGTTCTCATGAAAGGAATGATTGATGAGTTCAATGGAGTAATTATAAGCTGATTTGCTAGAATCAATAACCTTCTGAATTTACAACATTAGTAGAGAATAATTGTCGGTGATTATTCTTTTAAGTGATGATATACAATAAGTTTATTCCAATTCATGTTGATTAGTGACATGCTGTTAAGGCAAACTTTCAAGTACATGGTGAAGTTTAAGGCTCTAGGGTTATTGATGCTGAAAATCTAGTGATAGTTTTCACTGATTACAGAATAGGACCTAAAATTTTAGTCAGCATGCCTCGTGTTCTTCACCACATCTCTAGAAAGATTATAATGAGGTCAGAAATGCGATGAAAGAGGTGGGTATGATGATGCTGATTCTTTTGAATTCTAAAGAATGGATCTTTTGCACATGGAGGGCCTTAAAGAAAAATTCAGAGGATGGTATTCAAAATCACTGGCATGATAGATTTCAGATCATAAGCCTTCTGAGCAAGGGACTGAATCTTTAGATTTTGGGAAGTCCAGAGAGGAAAATAAGGATAGCAATCAGTGCACCAAAGCCTCATTGGTGTTGTTAAGTTGTTGAGGCTCAAATTTCGAGGGTTCAATCATAAACATTCTATTTCCTGGTTGGACTGTTAGAAAACATTTTTTTTGGAACAGATGGCAACTCCTCCTATGTGCTCAGCAAGTCACATGGTTGCCTCTAGTGGAACCAAGATTATTTCTCTATTTATGCCTTCTATTTTTTTTAGTGGATACATCATAGTTTTGGATTGTCCTGATCTTAATATGAATTGTTCAAAAAATAAGACCTAGATTTAGGACATTAATTTATTTTCAAATTTCAGTTTACCTCTGATGATTATTGTTTCAACTATATGTATGTTTGTGAATTAGTTCATGTTTGTGTGATGGAATATGCAGAAGCATGAAACCCATGGTTGTTAAGTAACCTAATATCTAGTGAATCTTGTTCCACAAATCTGGATCCAAATAGTAGATGGCAACTTATTTTTGGTGTCAGTTCTCTATGGCACAAAATTTGGTTTGTAGAATGATCATCCATGGATACCTGCCCAGGATTCTGAATCCAAACTTCGAAGGAATGGTTAAATGATCTGGTATACTGTACAACACCTGTACTGGCTTAACATACACCATTTGACATCATACTTGTCTTCCCTGTAATAACACTATATCCTATGAATGGCACCTAGAGATGTAGTTGTTGGCTTTCTTGTCAAATGTCATATCACCCATTCAAGTGTTCTTTTCTCTTCTTTTATAAGAATGTTAGTTGTCAGTTTTCTGAAATTTCATGGTGATGCAATGTGTTGAAAGTAAATTATAATCTGTCTCAACTAGCATCTAGATTTAGGAATTTGATTAGCATGGGGGCCATATGATTAGGGTATTACCTCTCTATTTACAACAGTAAGATTATATGCATGTATTCTCTTCTAAAGCCTATATTGGTTGGAGTTTTGTGCATTGTACCAAACTTTTTGAGCTAGTAAGGACTGATTGAAACTAAACATGTCCCGATCCCCAGATTTGTTAGTCCCATTGACAATCATTTAGGTGGGTTCACATGCTGTACTATTTGGCACTGCATTGCATTCATTTTGGCCTAGATGAGGATGCTAAAGTGTGTGAGTGATCATAGATCTATGGAATCTTTCTGTTCTTTTTGTCAGTAATTTTCTTTGCAGCTTTTCTGATGAACTTTAAAGCTTGTCTCTGCTGTTTGATCTTTACAATGACAAAAATGACTCCCTAGGAAACTGGTTTTATCACAACCAGGTAATGTCATAATATATAAATCCAAAAACTTAAAAAGCAGTATGAAAAATAACCAAGAAATTTGCAGATATGTTGTAGAAACCAGATACATTCAGGTTAACAAGAGAAAATGAGCATACAGGAATAGAATTATTAAAAATATGAAATAAAAATTATTAAAAGAATTATAAATGGGTATTAAGAAATGACACACCATTGAGAAGTTGTCTGCAACACAATCCTGCATGCTTCTTGTGATAGCTGATTAGATTCTTTGGTTAATGTCTTATGCTAAAACATGTACCTGCATTTGCATGTGATCAAGTGCTAGCAGATATAACTCACCCGATTGTAAATGTGTTTGGTGTAGCATCTCTTGCCAGCTATGTGGGACTTCACTTGTTTCAGCTGTTGTATTAGCTTCTGGTTGAGGTTGCTTTGTCTTTCTGCCAACATCATAAACTTTGTGGAATTCTGTTGAGTGAAGAATCATGCATGACTGGCCACAATTCACTCATAGGCCAAGGCATGTCATTTTCTCCATGTAATAATTTGTGACTTGACTCCTATTTGTTGCATTTATATGCCTTTTCCCTCTCTATCAGTCTCTCTCTCTCTCTCTCTACTTGTGAATTGAAGTTCTTTCCAGAGGAGGTTTAGCAGATAACATCCAGAACAGCTTTTTGCGCTTCTGCTGCTTATATTTTACTGTAAATTATCCTACAATTAGAATTCTGGATGTAGTTGTTTGCAGCAGTTATGTGTTACAAGAATATGAAATTTACTGATCATGTAAAGCCTTTTTTCAGTTGAGATGCATGAGGAGGAAACTAAGATTCACAAGTGATGCCAAGAACCAAACTCCTTGAGATGGGTGGCCAAAATAGCTTTTTCTTATTCTAGTGTTAGCTATAACTAAATGGAGCAGGGACAAATCCGAAAGGAGTGAGCAGTATTGGTTTCCCAATCTACTAACTGTATCCCTTGTCAATCCAGGATAAACTTACCTCTGTCACCATAAGTTGGAGGGGGTCAATACCTTGCCGTTGCTTATCCTGTGTGGAGCTCATGGAAGCTGGAGACTGACAGTAAAGTATGTGACTCTCTCTCTCTCTCTCTCTCTCTCCTTCCCACAAACCTTCAAATGAGAAAGTAGGTGACCTACTAATGGATGCATGTGGCTCACATCAACCCTATCTCAAGGACACCTAGCTGTCACTGCATACTAAGTCTAAGTCTATATATATATAAAAGAGACCTTGTAATTAAAGTCTCAAATTACTTGCATGAGTTGGGACATAAATTATTTATAGACTATCTAATTGGACAAATCCTACATAGACTTGACTTGGAATATGTGGAACCCATCTGTGAGAGAAGGAATTGGTGCTATCAACCTCATCCTTGTATATGCAAACAATACAGTTCTTTATCACATGCATATCACTGATAAAAACATATGTGTTTCATGTCATTTTTCTATTGGAGAAGAATATCACGATATATATATATATATATATATATATATATATATATTTGTGTGTGTGGTGATATTCTTCTCCGTTTAGATAGAAAAATGACATAATACACATATATCATGTATGTTTTTGTCAGTGACATGCATGTGATAAACTGCACTGTTTGCAGATGCAAGGATGAGGTTGATAGTACCAATTCCTTCTCTCACATGTGGTTTCCACATGTTCCAAGTCAAGCCTATGTTTGTATGACTCACTTGTCTCATATATATATATATACATATATACATGTATGTATACATATATACATGTATATATATATACATGTATATATATATACATGTATATATATATACATGTATATATATATATACATGTATATATATATACATGTATATACATGTATATATATATGTATATATATATACATGTATATATATATATACATGTATATATATATACATGTATATATATACATTATATACATGTATAAAAAAAAAAAAAAAAAAAAAAAAAAAAAAAAAAAAAAAAAAAAAAAAAAAAAAAAAAAAAAAAAAAAAAAAAAAAAAAAAAAAAAAAAAAAAAAAAAAAAAAAAAAAAAAAAAAAAAAAAAAAAAAAAAAAAAAAAAAAAAAAAAAAAAAAAAAAAAAAAAAAAAAAAAAAAAAAAAAAAAAAAAAAAAAAAAAAAAAAAAAAAAAAAAAAAAAAAAAAAAAAAAAAAAAAAAAAAAAAAAAAAAAAAAAAAAAAAAAAAAAAAAAAAAAAAAAAAAAAAAAAAAAAAAAAAAAAAAAAAAAAAAAAAAAAAAAAAAAAAAAAAAAAAAAAAAAAAAAAAAAAAAAAAAAAAAAAAAAAAAAAAAAAAAAAAAAAAAAAAAAAAAAAAAAAAAAAAAAAAAAAAAAAAAAAAAAAAAAAAAAAAAAAAAAAAAAAAAAAAAAAAAAAAAAAAAAAAAAAAAAAAAAAAAAAAAAAAAAAAAAAAAAAAAAAAAAAAAAAATCTTTTGCTATCTCATAAAATTGCCGATTTTTCATGCGAAAAAATTGCAGTAGTAGTAAAAGAGTTTGATCACACTTCTGTAGGTGTGTATTGTGGAATCTTAAGTTAGATTTGCTATATTGTCTCACAAAAATTAAAAAAACAAATAGGAAAGGAAATAAAAATAAAAAGGCCTCAGTCTGCCTCGTGTACAGTATCCAGCAACAGATACTCCACATCCAACCATCCTCATCTCTCTACCACAAGATCTTGTTACTCCTTCCAAGCCCCTTCCCCTCTCTTTCTTCCTCCTACTTCCTTCTCTGTACTAGAGAGAGAGAGAGAGAGAGAGAGAGAGAGACAAGCAGACAAAGGACAAGCATTCATTGCAGTAAGGGAGCCTCCCCACAGGCAGAGAGAGAGACAAGAGTCACCAGCGCAGCTCTGTCCTTCTCACATCCTTCAAGCTTTCACCAAGCACTCCTCACTCCCGGAACTGCACATCCCAAGCAAATCAAGAATCTCCAGATTCAAGTTTTCTTCGGCTCAGAGGAGGAGCCTCTCGTGGAGTCCTCGGCCAGGTTCACCATCTCGCATTGCCACCAATTCCCTCACGACTCTGAGTGCTACTGAAATGGGTTGGAGCAGGGGAGCCCTGTGTCTCCCTCCGCTCGTCTCCTGGATTGTCACCGCTATACTTCTAGTTTCTCCGGCAGCCCATGCAGGTGCTGTTTCAGATTCTGCGGTGAAGTTCTTGAAGGTCCCGTCGGCATTCTCGTCATCTTCGTCGGCTACGTTTCAGTTTGAGGTCACAGGGGGGGGGAATGGCGGCTCATGCCGCAACTGCAGTGTCAGCTGCAAGGTTTGTGGGCTCAAACCCTTCTTCTCTTCCATGCACAGCATATCGCATTAATGCTTCTTGCTCCTTTTAGTCTTTGATGATTGATCCGAAAGTTAGAGTGTAGCTTTGGCTTCACCTTGACACTCGAGGAGTACATATATCAGAATATGAGGCTCCTTTTTCTTCTTTTGGAGAACCCCATGACTTATGCAATAGTTATACCAGCAAATATAAAGCTTCAAAAATGATAAGATTATATGAAGCAAATAACAGTTGTGATGCCAGTAATTGTAACAGAAATATAAAAATGCTAAGACATATCAATTTCATTTCTCTTACTATGGCCTAGTAATTATTGTACATGTTTTCTCCTGTGCCTACTTTAGGAATAAAGAGTACGCTTTGCGAGTTGACAGAATTTTTTTGCCATTCAAGCATTATACATGTCTACTGCTGCAATTGAGCTCTAAAGTTGACTAGCATTTATTGGACATTAGGTTGAATGCTACAGAGTTTGGAAAGAAGCACTTTGTTATCTTGAAAGAACTTTTCTGGTTCTTTTAATACAACTCTTAAGTTTAGGAAAAATTTGGCTGATTAGCATGTACAGGTAGAAAAGTAACAAGTCAAAAAAACTTCAAGAAAAAGGTAAAAGAGAGGGGGGAATTGTATATGTGATCAACTTTTTTAAGGTATGTTTGAACTTCGAACCATTTGGATAGAAATGCACAATATAGTTTCTATGCTCAATCAAAGTTAACTAGAAAAGATAGTTAAATTTTTGGTGTCTTTAGCCTCTCATCACTTTCGATCCTAATGGACAAAGCTTTTAAGTTTGGCATACCTTCTAAGGACAAAACTTTTAAGTTTGGCGGCAAAAGATCCATGTAGCTGATCCCAAATAGTTGGGACCTACGACTTTGTTGTTGTTGTTATTGTTGTATATCCTCTGAGGACTTAAATTATCTATTTTCATTATATTTTAGAAATTATGTCTTACTAATTGTTGCTATAGATTTATAGGCTTAAGATATGTCCCACTAGTCCATGGAGATATAAACAACATAGGATCAGACATGCAAATACAACTAATAACTCTTATTTACTTAAATTTATGAATTTTGTTCAGAGATGAGACAGATCTCTGTGCCCAAGAGACTAGAGAATGAGATGTTTTTGTCTTGAACCTTGTTACCTAGGTCGCAAAGGAACAATCTTATCTTAATGCCAAGGCTGTCCCTCTTTCAAGTTAAACAAGACATCCTCAATAGATTCATGTATTGGTGGTTGCTATGTTTCGTAGATATCTTGGAATGCAGCGTCATGACCAACTTGCTAGATATAGCTATTCTTAGTGAGCTTGGTTTCTACCTCTATTATATAAATTGTGTAAGTTCTACTATCAGACATGTGCATCATGATACAACATGCTGGAAAAGCTCACTGCATGAGATGTTTTCCATATCCTAATCCATGTCATGACTATGCTTTGAATTAATAGCTCAGATGCTGTTTTCGAATAGCTATATTGAACTCCTTTCCTGAAACATGTGCTATGACAAAGAATTTATATATTTGGAAATGTTTTAATCTCTCTAATTATGACCTTTTGGACATAATGCAGTTAGATAACTACAGTTCCTCCACATGTGAACTGAAAGAAGTTACATACTCAGGCTTGCTTGATGGAAAACATATGTTTGAGGTCTGCGTCAGTGGTTTTCGAAGAGTTCGCTGTGCTAGCTATAACTGGACTGTTGGTTAAGAAACTGCCCTGTTATTTGAATCTCTTTGATACATTCAGTTAAATTTCGACAAGAAGTTGCCATGTTCCTTGTATGGATTGCTTCTTTAGCTATACGTTGACATTTAACAATCTGAAATTTAGATCTTTTAATTCTTTTAATAATTATTGCATTTGATCAAAATTACAATTAACGAGTTATAAAAGGTAAAAGAAACATTATATTATTTCATGTGAAATTTTAAGCTCCTTGTGTACCTCAACCTACTCAAATTTCTTAAATATCTTTTGATGCAAGATCAATAAGGACACTCAGGTCTTAATTTTTGAGCGGACATAGTTCATCATGGTTTCAGTGATGTTGGAAACTCTTTCTGCTTTTTTAGTACTTCTGAATTATTTTTTTCTCATTGTTTTTAGTTAGTTTAGGTAATCTGGCAATCTTATGTGAGTGATTTCAAAACTTACAACTTAAGCATAGATTGGATTAGGAGGGTTCCCTACATTAGGTTATCTGTTTTTTCTTTCATCTTCATTTTGCTGCTATGACAGCCGGCCTACTGATGCTGTTTTCGACAATATAAAAGCCCTTTAATTGCTGTCATCTTGGTTGAACAGCCCATAATCTGCAGACTTTGAATCTAACAGTACCAAAGCCACTTCAGTTTCTAGATACTCATTTTTAATTTGCCTCCATGATCTTTGTTAAAAATTAGGAGCGTTATATGTTTCTAGTTATTTGTAGGTTTCTGATAACATATGTATACATATGTATACGTATGTATACATATGTATATACATATACATATACACATACACATATATAAACATACATACATATATATATATATATATACGTATATATATACATATATATATATATATACATATATATATATATATACATATATATATATATATATATATATATAGATACATACATATATATATATAGATACATACATATATATATATAGATACATACATATATATATAGATACATACATATATATATATAGATACATACATATATATATATATATACATACATATATATATATATATATCTGTGTGTCTGTGTAAGTTGATATCTGTTTTCAGAAAGTTATTGGCTAAGGCATTATCTTGACTTCTAAAGTGGACAATGCCTCAGGGTCATTAGTATCAGCTTAATGAAACTTTCACCTGCATAATTAGTCCTTTACTATATGATAAATTTATAGCTCTATTTGAATAAAATTATCTTTGAAAATATCTGCATATTAAGCTATGTCATGGCATTCACTTCCATGCCTATACAAAGTACTGCTTTCTAGAATGGATAGAATTACATCTCCAACTTGTTAAGTGCTGATAGTGTTTGTATTATCATTGGTATTATCCTATGACTATAAATGCTGACATTGCTGTCATTTCACTGCAGATACAGTTTCCCCTACTGCACACATATCTGTTCCATCACCTTTCACAAATGCTTTAAATGTATCAGTAAATGTTACTTTCAGTGAACCTTGCACTGGTGGAGGTGGATTTAGGTGTTCCTCCAGTAATTGCAATGTAAGTATGCAGAAAACTTCAAATTTGTTGTTTAAAGCCTACATATCCCTTTCAGGTTCACTAAATAACAACTGTTGTTCTTTTTTTCCTCACGTGGATGAGAATCTATTGCTTTGTATTCCCCTGTTGTCCTTTTATACATAATCTTAGTATCACCTATCTAGCATAGCATCATGTTTATTTGAATTATTTGTGTCCAAATTCCTATAGTTGATACTTTCCCTATAGTTGATACTTTCACTCGGTAGTTTAAATTAAAATCTTGTTTACCATATATTCCCAAGCATTAGTCTTTGAGCTTTATGATTCTACATTCATCTCTTGTTTCTCCTTTTTCTTCCATTTTGCTTAAATGTGTACATTTTACTTTCATCACTTGATTTTCCTTATTTCTTTATTTTTTTTCATAAGTATCAATTTCCTAACTGCTACTCTTTTCCATAGCTTCTCGTTTATGGAGCTGGTCATGTTTTACCATCTACTCTCAAGGTTCTTCTTCCTGACCGAGAGTTTTCCCTTATGGTCGGTATATCGGTTGATGTTCAGTTTGGTCGATTGGTACTGGTAATGGATAAGGGCTTTTGTACAGACAATGCTGGAAACACTTTCAAACGAACATCAAATTCAAGTTTCATACTGCATTTTGGTATGCTATCTGCTTTAAATGTATCAGTAAATGTTACTTTCAGTGAACCTTGCACTGGTGGAGGTGGATTTAGGTGTTCCTCCAGTAATTGCAATGTAAGTATGCAGAAAACTTCAAATTTGTTGTTTAAAGCCTACATATCCCTTTCAGGTTCACTAAATAACAACTGTTGTTCTTTTTTTCCTCACGTGGATGAGAATCTATTGCTTTGTATTCCCCTGTTGTCCTTTTATACATAATCTTAGTATCACCTATCTAGCATCATGTTTATTTGAATTATTTGTGTCCAAATTCCTATAGTTGATACTTTCCCTATAGTTGATACTTTCACTCGGTAGTTTAAATTAAAATCTTGTTTACCATATATTCCCAAGCATTAGTCTTTGAGCTTTATGATTCTACATTCATCTCTTGTTTTCTCCTTTTTCTTCCATTTTGCTTAAATGTGTACATTTTACTTTCATCACTTGATTTTCCTTATTTCTTTATTTTTTTTCATAAGTATCAATTTCCTAACTGCTACTCTTTTCCATAGCTTCTCGTTTATGGAGCTGGTCATGTTTTACCATCTACTCTCAAGGTTCTTCTTCCTGACCGAGAGTTTTCCCTTATGGTCGGTATATCGGTTGATGTTCAGTTTGGTCGATTGGTACTGGTAATGGATAAGGGCTTTTGTACAGACAATGCTGGAAACACTTTCAAACGAACATCAAATTCAAGTTTCATACTGCATTTTGGTATGCTATCTGCTTTATGTAATTGTTTTTTTTTAATCAGGGCTCCAACTAGTTGCATTAAGCAAGGTTGTTTGGCTTCATTTTTAATGGATCACAAATCACACTAGGTTCTGTACTATGGCCTAAAATAAATCCCACTTGTGAATTTTGCATTCACTTTGATTTCTTGTATGCTATGAGGTGCAAATGTAAAACTCTTTTACATAACTAACTCCATTAAGTATTAAGCCAAATCAAGAATTATTAGCCTTATAGAAATAGGATGTTTTTATTCTTATTTCATAATATCAATTTCCTACCTGCTACTCTTTTCCATAGCTTCTCGTTTATGGAGCTGGTCATGTTTTACCATCTACTCTCAAGGTTCTTCTTCCTGACCGAGAGTTTTCCCTTATGGTCGGTATATCGGTTGATGTTCAGTTTGGTCGATTGGTACTGGTAATGGATAAGGGCTTTTGTACAGACAATGCTGGAAACACTTTCAAACGAACATCAAATTCAAGTTTCATACTGCATTTTGGTATGCTATCTGCTTATGTAATTGTTTTTTTAATCAGGGCTCCAACTAGTTGCATTAAGCAAAGGTTGTTTGGCTTCATTTTTAATGGATCACAAATCACACTAGGTTCTGTACTATGGCCTAAAATAAAATCCCCACTTGTGAATTTTGCATTCACTTTGATTTCTTGTATGCTATGAGGTGCAAATGTAAAACTCTTTTACATAACTAACTCCATTAAGTATTAAGCCAAATCAAGAATTATTAGCCTTATAGAAATAGGATGTTTTTCTTTTTCTTTTGCAAAGGTAAGTGTAGAAAGCGGGATTCGAGAACGGGACCTTATGATAAACTGTCAAAATCTTTACTAGCCAAACTAGCTAACACATTTAAATAGGATATGATGTATAGTTGTTCTACATGTTTAGTTCCTGAATAATTAAAGTGTCAAGCTGTATCAAAATTCTTTTTAACATTTCAAGCTTTTTAAGACTAAATGAGTGGTGTTAATATGTCCATTGGTGCTAATGTTCAAGCTGTAGTTTCATGATTAGCTTTTAATTAATGTTTAGTAAATGCAATCTTTTCGAAGCATAAACCTAAACTCTTACATTTTGTATATGGCACTGCTTTTTCACCTATCCTACCTTGCCATATATAACTTGCAGATAGGAGAAGTGTCTTCATGAACATGACAACTCACATCCCACAAAGGTTACTTCAACTTAATGGCGAGATCAGAACAGCAGAGGCTACTAACACTGCGAAGGACTTGAGAATTTATTTATCTTTCTCAGAACCAGTTCTAAATTCATCCAAAGAAATTCTAGGTCTTCTTCATGCAAGTAGTGGTTTACTTGTTCCTACAAATAGAAATAACCTTGGAAACCGCCGCTTTGGCTATATAGTAAGTTCTTCTTAATATTCACACCACTTTCTAATATCAAGTACCTGAATTTCTTCAAAATTAATGCCACAGCTAATTGTTTCTTTTAGGTGCATAATATTTCAAGCATGACTGTTGTTACTATAACTTGTGATGCTAACAAAATAATCAGCAGACAAGGGACTCCAATTTCTCTATCAGATCCAATCACATTCCTCTATGGTATTTTCTTCTCTTACACAACTATTAAATATTATTTCCAAAATTTGGACTTTGGCAATTTCAGCATGAAAGCTAGGAAAAAAAAGTATATCGTATAATATCTTTGAATCAAAATTCGACACTAGAAGGCAAAAGGATGGGAGAAACTCCTAGAAGTTGTGATTAACATTTTTGCTCAAAGTGTAATCTATGCAGATCCTATGACAGAAAAGACAGTCTGTTGATACTTCAATATCTTATTATAAGTTACACAAAATAGTACATGAAACTAAATCTCCTAGATGTACTTGTGCACCCAAACAGCTATTTTGCAATATTGCATCCACCTTTTAACTAAATGGATTTGTTTTTCATGATGATGAAATGTAGGTGTAAAACATTGGGAAACTGAAGTTATCGATGTAAATTTTCATGGAAATATCACTAAGTTATGCAAAACCGGAGATGATCACAGAGATAGAGGAGGAAGAAAACCGTGAAAACACAAACTTACATTGTTGGGCTTATAACATAATTCTAGAGTGAGAGAGAATTTCCACTGTATATGCATAAATGTTACAGCCGACCTCACCCTCTGTTAACCAAAAACCCAAGGCCCGAGCAATTTATGTGAAACCTCACAATTCTGATACAAGAAGAACAACCTTGATTTGTAGAAAGTTAACCTGGCCTGAATCCACCTACTTGCAGGAATGTGAAAACCATTAGATGTGATTTTCCTTTATGAGTCCAAAGCCATATGGAACTTGACAATGTTCAGCCATGGTAAAACCGTAGAAGTCCAACATCTTTTCATGTATAGAATCCACGAGCTCATATTTAGTTGCATCACACATTCAACTTCCACCGACTGCCATTTACTCCGACACAGTTTCCGGCATTTTTTCTTAATCTGACCAGATTCCACAATTTATAAAGTCTCAATCATATAGAATAGGTTCACTGCCACTTGCCAAACCAATTATCCAAGTTCATGGAAATTGGATCCACTGAAATGACTGATCATGTATGGATTTCAACTCAACAAACACCAAACAGTAAGACACAACTTTAATTGTCCAAATGCCAACCTTAATAAAATATAAGCTTGATTTGGAATAGGAGAAAATCAAAACGTCTAATATCAGTATGGCTATCACAACATTTTCAAAAAGTTTTGTAAACATATTTTACTCAAATGAATTTGAATGTTTCTGAGTTGCCATGCAGCAATGAGTTATTTTGGCCATCATTATCTAATAAATGATATTTGGTACTGAAAAAATAGATAATCAAAGGCCTTCTGTACGTCTGAGTACAACTTTTCACATGAGGACGAAACATAAAATACCGGTGCTGATAAAGTTTATGAAGCCTGTTTTTGACTTCAATTCTTCAGCTATACTTATTTCTGGAGGATCTATGCAGAGGTATGATGTCCAGTTCTAATTAGTTTACATACTTTGAAAAAATCATCATTCTATGCTTTATCAATAATTTGGTTTATTAGTCTGAACTGCTGATACCTTCCTTTTGGCTTTGTGATTAGCTTTCATGAAGTAGCAAAGAGCACATATGTGATTGAAGTCAATGCCAATAGTAGCCTCATATCTGTGGAAGTTCCTGAAAATAAGACGGCAGACATTGCTGGAAACAAGAACCTACCATCGAATATTCTACTAGTGAAGAACTGTGAGGCTTTCTGTTTTCCTACATCTAAAATTTCTCTCATCTATCACTCTAAATCGTTTACTGTCTCATATCTATTGATGATTTTTCCCAATTTGACTTCAATGTATTATAGATCTTCGACAATTTTTTGGCTGTTTAGCTGAAATTTTTAATCAGTATTAGCACCAAAGCTTAGTGCTAACTTATCAGATTCTATGAAATATAAGGAAGGCCTAGAAATACATATTGGGACATTAGTGATTGTTGTTGCTATTTCTCAGTTTAGCAAGCTTGACTATGCTTTACATGTTGCACTACAATCTTTACTAGCAATGAGAGCAACTATATTTTATGGGAACTAATGCTCTCTTCTTGGTTATTCTTAATATGTATAGACGTATGTATATATAATTATATAAAAAAATTTTACTGGTGAAAGAATGGTCCTAAGCAACTTCCTTGGAGATCCTGTATGCCTTTCATAATGTGATATTCTGCCTCTGCGCTAATTTGACATTTCTTTTCAATTTGGACATCCAAATATGATCATCTGAATAGCTAATAATTGTCTTTCTTTCTATTTATACTTTATTCTCTTGGTAAAGCCCACATCTAAAATCTTTTTATTATTTGCTACAGATTCCAGACCTACAATATCGTCATTACTTTCCATAGTTGCTACTGTTGCACTTGCAATGACGTCAGTGGTTGCAGCACTGCTAACTGTTTCAACCTCAAGCCTTCTATCCTCTGGAGCAATTTCTAGACAGAAATCACATCTTGTTTCTCAACCATCAAGGAATCTTGTGGTATAGTATTGAAGCTATATTGTAACTCAGAATTTACTAGATTTTTAAGTTGCCTGTTTGTTTTGATGTCATTTCCAGTCACACAAGAAGCTAGACCACAATTTCTGATCTCCTAAGCAGATCTTTTATGTTCATATTAGTTCCTTTTTCTATCCTATAAAAACAATAAGAAAAATGCTATTAATGGTCAAACAAATAGTTATAAGTATCATGCCTATATGATGAGGGATGTTGAATAGATTCTAACCTGTTCTATGTACATAAAGGTAAGCATTTTGCTCATTTTAAATTGGAGAGGCTTTAGACCATCATGGAGTTCTGCATGGTCATAGTTTCTATAGTTGTGCATGAAATCATGAATGACATGCTCATGATCCTTATGATGTTATCTAAAACATGTCTTTTTCTTGATTACTAGTCAGCCGTAGATTTGTGTAAATAGCATGACAGGTAGCACTTGGTGAACATGGCACATTGATGGGCCACCTATTCTTTTAACTTAAGGGCCATCCATGTTAAAGAATTCAAGGTTAATGGATGCCTTATCTGGAGACACCTAAAGATGTTAGCAGCGCTTTGCCTCAAATGTCACTCTCAAAATAAAATTGAATTACACTGGCTTGATAAATTCTAATAACATAATATATTACACTACGGAGTTAGTCTTCACATATCATACAAGACTGCTGTAATAAGAAGTCATACCTAAATAGTAAATCTTATACCTGAAAATAGGAGTCAAATAAGAATCTGACTCAGAATATGACTCTTGAAAGTTTTAAGTCCTAAAATAACAACATAAAGATGAAAATACATTTGAAACTTGAAAGTGCCAAAAAAAGTGAAAAATGTGCAATCCATTTCTGCTTAAAGTACACTTGGCTCCAGTACAATCAGTTCACTGTGCTTATTTATTGATGGAATTTGATTACCTGCAAAACATTAGTGATTAAACCTGGTGGTTTAATGATCCCAAGATTAGTAGGCACTCTGTTACATATTTCAACTGGCTTGATACAAATTTTGCTTTATGAAGCCAGAACACCACTTCCAATCTCGATTGTGACTATCATGATATGGGGCTACAATACTATTCAGATCCACCATTGTTTAGTTATGAAAATGATATTAACATTCTTTTAATAAATAATAGTTAATCATTGGTCATATATAAACTATCAAGTTTTTATATAAGATATTTACAACCTTGGTGCTGGCATGAGTTGATAAATTAGAAAACTGCAACTTTTATCTGACTGATATATTGTTCTAATATTATCTTGAAAAATGTTGATGTTTATCTTTCGAATATGAAATAACAGAAACATTGACTGATCGAATAAAAAAAGATGTCTTTGCAGTTCCCTTTTCTTGGAGGGAACACCCACTTCCTTTACGCTTGCACTGATTTTATCTTCATGAATGATATTGACTGTTTGTCTTCCATTTTCTACAGAGAATTTTGTGCCACATCCAGGTCTTTGCACTCTGTAGATGGTTGGTAGTCACCATGCCCATTGAATATTATGAATTTTCTAGGGGTATTGAATGGACTATTCCATACATTCGTCTTCCATGGGAAACAGGCTCCAATTCAACTTTTGAAGATTCAACATTTACATTTGAGACTTATTCTGAATTATGGGAAATGAGCAAGCTGACAGCTTTTAAGTCCTCGTTAGTGACAAACCAATTACCAGAATTGAACCCTTTTGAACATGGAAAGCCACTTACCCCAGGGGAATACATGTTATTTCTTGAGGTAAGAATTTCCTGTCTTCACATATCTTCTTTGATGTCCTTCATAACCGTTGTGTTCTCATTAGACAGATGTTGACTTGTATACTTGCAGAATCAGAACATGAAACCTGAAGCTGAATTTATTACGATTTCACGGAATTCAGATAGGTAGGTCAAATTGAGGTAACGAACATTTTATATTTCCCTTTTCCTGCTCGAGTCAAGACAACATCAAACAAATCACCTAAACCTTCACAAAATCACTTTAAAGTTATAAGAATATGTCATAGATTATATTTCACTAAATATGTAACCATACAAAACTTGATCCTTATTGAGACCTCAAGCTGATTCCATTGCAGTAGGTGGAAGTATTTTGGTAGAAACATGTTCTGGTTAGCAGTACTTGGTGGTGGACTGATCTTTCTCCATGTGGCAATTCTTTGCATTTTGAAATTGAGGAAGAAGAATCCGGAAAAGCAAAAAGAGTTTGGAGCCCTTGTATTCCCAAGGTTTGAGATATTTTTGTTATTGCTTGCATTGCCATGTATATGCCAGGCATCTGCGGCAATAATTAAAGGTAACAACAGCCTAACATAATATTTTTCCTCTTAATCATGCATAGTTAGATTGGTACTGAGATGTTCTTGTTTTCGATAAAGAAGCCAGTGAAAATTACCCAGAGATTGATTACATTTCTTATCACATTCTAATGAAGTTCCACAATAACACTAGCCTTCAGCTGAAAAATATAAGTGATTTTTTTTTCATTAAAATTACTAAGTGACTTTCTTCTTCTCTTGTTGAATCAGGGAGAACATCTGCAGGTGTAGTTATTGGAATTATACACCTGGGTATCGCCACATCTTTCCTTATTTCTTTGTTATTGTTCCTCTCACTTGGCATCACAATGGGCAAGCTTCTGCAGTACAAAGAAGTTCATCAAGAAGGACAGGAGTTCCATTGGTACCAAGAGTTCGTTCGTGTAACTCTAGGTCCCGGTAAAAGAGGCCAATGGACATGGAAAGATAAACAAAACTCAGTTAATCTAACAAAACTAGGTCCATTATTCGAGGACCTCCGAGGGCCACCAAAGTACATGCTGACACAAATCACTGGTGGCAGTAATCAAGCAAAACATGAAGACCAAATCATTGCTTCTGATGATGAAACTGAGGATGCAGAAGCTCCATTCATCCAGAAGCTCTTTGGCATCCTCAGAATTTACCATACACTTCTGGAATCGGTTAAACGGGTCTCTCTTGGAATTTTGGCTGGTGCTTACTCATCAAATAAGCTTTCTAGAATTCCTGTTCTGATTGTTTTGTCCATCACCTCTTTCCAACTCTTCTTCCTTGTCTTGAAAAAGCCCTTTATCAAAAAGAAGGTGCAGCTTGTGGAAATTATCTCAGTAGCTAGTGAAGTCGGTTTGTTCGGGGCTTGCCTTGCTCTACTGGAGAATCACTTTTCTGATGCAAATGAGAGGAAAATAGGGCTGTTTATGCTGGCAATGTTTATCATCATGTTTACTGCACAACTGGTCAATGAATGGTATGCATTATACCGACAAGTTATTCGACTAAGCCTAACTAGGGTTTCATTCTCTTCAGGCTTAAAGAGAGCTCTTGGTGGACTTGTCTTAATTGTGCTACCGACATATCTGTCAACTGAACTGAGCGAGCAATTATCCTCCAGCCATGGAGAAGGAGATTCTGGATCTACAGTTTCTCCTGTCAGTCGAAGCCAAAGAGCTTCCGGCACGAGTGAAAGATCATGGCTGAGACAATTAAGAGAACTTGCAAAGGCTAGCTTCAGTAGAGAAGATGCAGGACCCCCTGTTGACCCTTCAAGCAGCACACATCAGAGAAGTGGGTTATGGAGTGGAAGGAGAAGTGGAAGCTCTTCTGTCACATCATCCGCTGACTTCAAGTCAAAGGGTGACCTCAAGGCAAAGTCAAGAGGGTTGTATAAGGATTTGGAGGCCATTTTCTCGGCCAAGTGATGTTACCAACAACGAGCATTCATGGTGACATGAGATTCAACCAGGTATTCTTGAGGGAGTGAGTTTAGAGCTCAAACAAATTCCTGCTGATGAAGTAGTACCGTGATCCTGATCTGATGATCTTCAGAAGGCCAAAACACAACTAACTGAAGGGATCTTCAGAAACCTATAAAACCAAATGCAGTACTTTTTAGCTGATTCTTGTGTTCTAGTTATGCTTATCTGATCTGGGATCTTATTTTTTTTGCAGCAGTGTAATCCATCATTTCGCTGCAGTTGTTTAAGATGTATAGAAAATGTTATTTCACTACGGGATCTGAGGAGACATAATCTTGAATTCTTTGTTGAAACTTGTACTCATACCCCAGAAAGTAGATAATATGTAGTGCTAATCTCCAACATTAGCTTGTGTTTCATGCTTGAGAATGATGGTAACTTGTAATCACAGAACAATTCAGTTTTGGGTCATGTACAAGTGCTATTCTCCAACATTAGCTTCTGATTTTGCTTGGGCATGATGGTTGATTGTAACCACAGACATCTTTGACAGTATTAATTCAATTTTGTGTCTCTGATGATGACAAAATGGATCCCCTAAAAGGTAGATTCTGTACTACATTTAGCTCATGATGTTCCTGAAGGCCCTACAACAAGAAGCAACTGGTTGATCTTGGGAGATTCTACTCTTTTTAATTTTAGTACGAGTCTTGCTAATGGGAAGACACTGTGTTCAACAAAATACTAATTAGAAGCAGTAAGGAAGGCCTACAGCTTTTTCCCTCTACTAGAGTTTCTGGTTTCAAGCAGAAACAAAGTACTAATTTTTGCTTTATTCCCATAAAACGTCCCTTCCTAATCATCTTTACTGTTTGTGATCGCTTTCACCGTCTTTCAAGAATCACCCCTGCGTTGATGCTGTCACCTTCCACTTTGTCATCATGATGACAATCCCCGAGAACGTCCCTCTCCGACACCTCAACTGAGGCATATGATCACCTTCGCTAAATACGACAACCGACAAACAAATAAAGGAGGAAGAGAGGGCTTCCCACCAATAAATCTAGCGACAACAGGTACACGATGAAAAAAGCCATAAAAAATAGAGCTTCTGCCACCTCCACGAGCCCCGCCGTTACCCGACAATGGCAATGTAGGGAACGACGTAAACTATTCAACACCTTCAAATTTACAACATGAGATTTCCACTTATAGTATGCAGGATGAATTTGCCACCCTCAAATAAGCGGATCAGGTACGTGAAGAACACACATGTTGAAGGAAGAACCAGAC
This sequence comes from Musa balbisiana, assembly GCA_004837865.1. Classification (NCBI taxonomy): domain Eukaryota; kingdom Viridiplantae; phylum Streptophyta; class Magnoliopsida; order Zingiberales; family Musaceae; genus Musa; species Musa balbisiana. Next base: position 20,463,461 of record CM017188.1, on the reverse strand, counting down.
TCGGACATCAGAATACCGGTGGCCTTCATCTGTATTAGCGGAGCATTGAGAATAGATTGCTGAAAAGAACTGCATTTATTGGAATCCTACTGCAACACTCGATCATACGGTTTAGAGAATTTGCACTATATGTAGGCAAGACATGTAAGTATACTAAGACCGACTTCCGAGTGCATACTGAAATTGACAATAACATCATTATGTTCATATAACAAAAATTGAAAAGAATGGACATCATCTCAGCATATCTGAATGGACATTATCTAAACGACAGTCAGAGGTTCAAGTCAAACAAAACCGCAACAGAAGTAAAATTGCCCCAGAACTTGTGTCCCCAGAGATTGCATTTAATTCTTTCGTTTTCCATTCAAGAAAAAGGATTCAGGATGCTAAAGAATAACACCTTCTGCTACTGATATTCTAGATGCAGACTCCACTGTGTCATCCCATTCATGTGGATCAGAATTTTGAATGCGAAGAACTGTTCAATCCTTGAGTCTATTTGATAGGCACCATTTCTGTTGTAGCTCGGAGGTCCGGACTCCACAGAGACCAAAAGTATGGGATATAGTATTGCTTAAATCGCCAACGATTCTATTCCACAGTTTTGCTTCGTGAACCTGGCTTCTCTGCATTTTGTTTCGAAGCAGATCACAGAAAAATAAATTTCAGGGTAAAGGAAAGCTTTTAGGGTTTATTATAAATGATGAGAAACAATTACCATTGGTAGAACCAGGGATCACATTTTGTCCAGCTTTTTTAGCTGTCCTTTTTGCCATTCCAGCTGTCAAAATGCAGAAGAATAGAACAGAAAGTAATCAACTCCAAAAATTAATAAAATTTAAAAAGAATAGAACAAAGAATGGGCTGCCAGTGTTATAGAGGTAGTGTAGCACAAACCGAAGATAAATAATTTCTAATTGTTACTTTTTCTTCAGTATCAATAGACAAAGGATTCTAGATATCATTCTTTCAGATACTGGCTAAAATAAATTACCAGAAGCAATGCCCTATTGCATGGGAAATACACGTGTACATACCACATACAAATAGCATATAGGTATCCCTTTTGAATATACTTCTACTCTTGCATAACCATAAATGAGAAGATGCAAAAATTACATAGTGAAATAAAGGAGTGATTGCCTGGGATATCCAGAAGCTTCTCAACAATGTAAAATCGCTGATGCTGATCAAGTTAGGGTCTGAACCAACTCGAACTCATTGTTTCAAGTAAGCAGCCAAAACAACAGCCCCTGAATCTAGTTCCTATGCTTACTCCAGTTCGCTTCACCTTTCGAATCCACTCTGAAAGCCTTCAAAGGATTCAAGCAAAAAGGAATGATTGAATACCAAAGACGACTCTTCTACAACCTAGTCTGGTTGGCCATCAGGGATACCTAAGGTGACAAACTTTTCTGTTCTGTTCATAATCGATTCTTTTTTTTGTCACTCCTTCCTAATGAGTCGACCACTCAGATAATGTTCCACAATCTGACCCTTGAGCCAAAAGCGAATGATTGCAATATAGGGATTCTAGAAATAATATAGTCTTGAATATAACAGGAAAGCAAGAAATACGATTTAAACGGAAGAGAGCACATAATTTGTCAAAAACCAGAAAAGTTTAAGGGAGGTGCTAGGAGTTTTGCAAAGAAATTCAAGGATAAGGCATATGTAAAGCAAAATTTGAAAGTAAAAACATAACTTCACCATGGTCATTCAAATAAAATTGAAGAAATATGTAAAGCTAAACATATAGTGATCTACATAATTAGACCAAATCATACAATTCTCGAACTTCTATATCAAAAACATCAAGTAAATAGGCTCTTGTATATCTTCTATGATAATAAGCATCTAATTCACCTAAATTTACCAATGCTACCAACCTAAGTCCATAAATAAGGAAGAAAAGTTTATGATGGCTTGGCTAGAGATAGCATTCAGGTGAAGAACAAAAACTATGTGAGATAACTTTAACAGTGATTTTGATTTGGTAAGCAAGAAAAATTATGAAGAAAGAACATGAGTTGTAGGAGAAGGCAGAAAATCCTATTTCATATGAGAGATCCTACAACCCACCCCAACTTAGTAACTGCACAGGATTGCTTCAGCAAACTAGATCAAACAATGTCTGCTTCTGTGTTAACTCCACCCGATCAATCTTAAACTAACAAGACCAATTTACTATCCCATATTATCATATTTGTGTGCTGCTAAAAATAAATAGCAGATGCTTTTGGAATGATATAATTCTATGTGAAACATAAAATATACCAAACAGAATATAAGTAAATAGCACCTTTGAATTTTCTTTTCTTGTTAGCCCTCCTCCTTTTCCTCTCTGCTTTTGTTAACTCAGCCTCTTCTTTGATATCACCTTTCCCTTGAAATATTTCCTCAGGAGCAAGCATGGCTGCATCCGAGACAGCCACAGGTGCAATCTGCCAAAGAGACAAATTTTCCCTCATTCAAACTCATATGAGTCTAGGCTAATTAGAACCTCGAAAAGATGTTCATAGTTTATACCTCTTCCATTGCTAAAGCAGGTACATTTACTTGTATAGACATGTCTTCAATAACCTACACAAGAGCCACCGATAAAAATAAAAAATAGAAATAAATACAAAAAAAAGCACTAGTATGAGCTTTAAAAATTACTAACCGGTTTAGGAGCAAAATGGAAGTGAGACAATGCATCCAACTTTGAACAAAGCTTCTTGAATAGTAGACTTGCCTGCAGAAAAATCAAGTGAAGCACTTGGCATGTGTGAAAAAGAAAGATATAAATCCACGAGTTTAAACATCATTAATGCAGTAGTGTTCAATAGATCAAGCAGAGATCAAGCTGAAGCCAATATTTGTTATTTGTGTTGTCTGGATTTTAGTTTGTTTTCTGTCACAGTCGACTGGCTGTTTTGCTTAGTTTTAGGGTTGAAATGGTGCCCAAATGAGAGGCTCATCAGGGTTTTGTCCAATCCAGGAGAAAGTTCTCCAAGAAAAACCAAGATAGAAAAGGAATAGATTAAACATACTCTGGATTAATCTTATATTATGAACATAATGGTAACCAAGGTCCAAGCATGTCTTGAAGGCTCACTACCAATCGAATTCATAATGTGGAAGAAAAGCTAATCTGGTTTATCCATAAAATCCTAACAAAGAGAACTAGAACTCCCAAAATACTTCTCCTAATAGGTAAACAACTTATCCAACTAAAATATAACAGTATTATAACTCCTAGACACAGTATGAACAACAAATGACTAAAGATACCCTGAAATATTCATTAAAATTTATTATAAAATTCAGTCTGAAAATAGTAACAAATAATCCATCAAGTCCTCATTAATCTTTAAAACTATCTTCAAAGCTTTACAAAATAGCCTAGCTGCTGATGCAAGGATTGGAAGTACCACCCAAATCCCATATTCTGAAGTCAGTTGGAGCTTGATTGACTCATACTGGAGTTCATATCAGATCAAATCTGTTCCACAAGGATCAAGCTTTTAAGGAATGGAAAAAAGTGCATTCTGGAGGAATTTTGGATGCCTAATATTCAGCTATTTTATATACCTAAGAGAACCTTTGAACTCAAAACACCTTAAGAATGATATGTCCAATGGAACTTTCTGGGAAGAAGATAGGCAAAAGGTCCTGGACGCTTAGATTAACTGCAATCAGAACTCAGCATACATAATAGAAATCCCAGTCTGTATGAGGTATTAACAGAAAAAAGAAGACAGACAAAAGCTAAATATCACAAAGAGTTCATAAATGAGCAAGGAGAGTCCAGCAATGGGAAGGGGAAGTAAAGATAGAAACAACTAGAAAGTTCCATTTGTTCATTACCAGAAAATTTAAAAACAATTAAGGCTGCAGGATTACATATAGAACAACAAACCATAACCACATCACATCCTGATTATTTAGTGTTGGCTACATGGATATTTTTCCCACCATCAAGCCCAACATAAAGCAGCATCTCTAGTTAAATCAAGAGCATATAATACTCTTTATACTGTTTCCCACGAATTATATATAAAGATGACATTTTGAACAAAAATGAAAACATGATGAAAGACACAAACAAGTAGCAGACATACTTCTCAACATTTTCTTACCAAAAAAGTTATGTACAGACCAGACAACAAATGCCTAGACCTGTTTATTTAACCCACTGGTTTCCTAATTCACACCTCAAATCATAAAGTTTCCATCCAAAAACATAAATGACCAATATGTGACTCATCCTCATCCAACCCTCTAATCCAAGGAGATTGAATTTACATATCAACCATCACAAAAAGAAAGTAAAACAACTACACCAGATGCCAATATCAGTCAGACCTAGGGCAGCCAACAAACAACCAACAACTAGCTACTGGATCGTACTTGAGTATAACAAAAGTTATAATTGTTATATGTTCATCTTCTTATGTGATAACATATAAGGAATGAAGAATTATACACTGATAGATCTTTTCCTTGCTGACCTCATCTAGGTCTTATCCACATTCTATTTTAATTTCAGCATCACTATTTTTGCTTTTCTTATAGACCTTTCTCTTCACAGGATAACATCCTGTTTGACCACTGGGTTTAAAGTAACCTAATCCTTTAGAGGATCATCTTATCATGTGATAACATAATTGAATGTTGCTCCCAACTCCATAATAAGAAGTTATTCCACTAGAGCACCCAAAGAAGTTATACATCTAGTAGGCACTTAGAACAGATTTGAACTGTGATTCACTCAACTTATATCCAACAAAAGGTTTGCCACAATAGAATAAACAGCTAGAGAATGTCACTATATTTTCTTCTCCTACTTTACCTGATATGCTACTTAAACTGAAACCATTAGCAGATAGACTTGACTATGAGCCCATTGCTTGGAAAGATTACAGAATCTAGAAGCATACTCTAATTCCAATGTTCATTCTAAGTAAGCTCCCGAAGTAAGCAATGTTTTCACGGCTTCTTATAATTTACCATATAGTTACAAGCCCCCCTTCAGTAGAGCCTAAACAGAGTACATATTTTAACTAATCCTACAACTGGTACTCCCTAAATGTTCTTAACACCATGTAGCAAATCAAGAAACAGATTTGGGTACAAAGATCCTAAAAAATTGAAACATCATGTTTTGCTACTTGATCGATATCTAAATGACATTGTACTTCTGGCACCTGCATAAGAACTTGAGGAGGTGGGATTGGTTGTCACGCCCATAAATGTAGTGAATCAAAGGGATGAGACCACTTCTAGAGAATCATTCATTGAGTTCTTGGAGTTATATCATCTATTTAGATGTTAGAACAAACATTAGATTTGTTACTGCAGCTTGAACAATCACAATTTTTCCATGCAATTAAAGCTTCTGCTGGTGAATTCACAATCAACATATAAGAATCAAGTTTGTCATTTGTCAGCATGGTAGAGAGTAAAAGAATTTTGAAGAAAGGGAACAGGGGGTGTGGCAGAAGAAGTAAAGAGAAGAAAAATAAAGAACCGAAGTGAGATATTTGTTTAATCAAATGAAGATCAGAAATTGATCTGCAGGGCATGGATGTAGAAAATTTTTAAAAAAGAAAACAAGATTAACTTGTATGCTCAGTATCCAACCACTGAAAAAAAAATAATGATGTAACCATTCAGAAATTGGCAATTAAAATGAACTTCAATCAAATCTCAGCATAAATAGGCACAAGAGCACCAAATCAAAGGCAATCAGCAAAATAAACACATATAGTGCTTCAATGACAACAAAAATAGCAGTCCTAGCAATTAGATCATCCTGGATGAGCAAAAAAGATAAGCACCCGGTGAAACACATAATCCACAAATTACTATGTTGTCTAAGAATTAAAAAATACCTCATTCTTAAGTGCATCTGAAACAGTCAGAGGAGCAGGAGCCAGACCCGACTTCTGTGCATACTCTTCCTGTGCCAAATAAGAAAAATGAAGTTAACAAACTTCATACATCAGAGAGTAACCAATCTAATGAACCTATTTGCAATGTACCAGAAGATACAAACCTCATATATTTCAGCAAGGCTCTTCTTACTCTTGTTTTCGTCCTGTTTAATGGTGATAAATTCATTAATACCATGAGATATGACATATTTCTTAAATGTCACTGAATTTAGTGCTCAATGAAGCAATACCAGCTCTTTGTGCTCCTTTGGCGCTTTAGATGGCAAAGTAGGCGCTCTTTGAACATCATCAAAATGCCCCTACAAAACAATCATAAACTCAAATAGGACTAACTGATGCTTACACAAAAAGATGTGTAATAGTTGGCTTTGGCAAGAAAAAACCCATAAAATATTGGTTGGATATTGTTTTAGATGGTGTTCTGAAAGAAAATGCTGTGTAACTCGCACATCAATCAGAAATTTGAGTAGATCAAACAGAAAGTAATGTAGATTCCTTTGACAGTTGCTAATGTTTTTTCTTTCATGCGTTTGTCCTAAATTCAGGTTCTGATTCTTGTAAAGTTAGGAAACACAATTGCAAGGCTCAAGAGATAGATTACCTCTATTCCATTCTATCCCTGCTTATGAAAGCTTAAGAAAATACATGGCAAAAGAACTGTCTACCAAGATGAATAGTGAACCAGAATGAAAGTACCTCGATAATCCTTTTTCTAATTATATCTTCAAGGGAAGCTGTGACTTCCTCCGTGATTACTGGAGCAGGCCTTACATTATGCTCAAAATCAAGGTCCACTTCCAGAGCACTGTTCTTAGGCCTTTTGGCAGCAGTAACCTATTGCAAGAAAGAAAATTGTTAACTCTAATGTCAATGAAATCTATTTCCAATATCCAACTTATTCTTATTTTTTGTCACTGAAAATTAATTTATCAAAACCAACAAAATAGTCCTGATCGATTCAACTATTTTAGTAATGTATATAAAGTAGTGAGACTGAATACCTCTCCCTGCATGGTCCAGGATTTAGGATCCAAGTTTGCTTTCTCCATTTGTTCTATTTTTGAATGCAGCTTCTTAAGTTCTTTCTCATGAGTTGAAAGAACTTTTTGCCCCTATATCAAAATAATAAGTTCCATAAGGAATAATAACATGGTTGTTCCCTCAAAGCCATAATATTAATGATGTCAGAGAAAAAAAAGCATAACATCTATACTTAGTAACCTTGTCATCATTCTCCTCAATGTCCATATCTGTGCTCTCCAACCCATCAACAAAGTCAATTGCATTTGAAGAACGTTTTCTCTTTCCAACAATACCATTCTTGTTTAGTCCTTTTTTCTTGATGCCTCCGAAAAAATCTTCATATCTGGAGAAAATGGCAACTATAAGAAAATCCAACTGACAAGCATGGTAAAAGGCTTATATTATCTGAAAGAAAGCTTAAACCGATGAGAGACTAAAGAAAAATAACACAATTTGATAAACTTGGAAAGGATAAAATTCATATGGATAGAAGTGAAGTGCTGCTTCACAAGCATGCCTGTTATCAAATTCAACATGATCAAATGCTTGACCTAAATCTTCAATCTCCGATATGCACAAGATTAATTCTGACAACATATAAATCAAGACAGAGTATAACAATATCTCAAGAACACACGTGATTTCTTACGGTCATGGTTACTTTGGTCTATCTCCAGTTTTTTTGTAACCATAATTGGTGAGGAATCATATTCTTAAGGTCAACTACTGCAGGATCATTACAGATGCAGACAGTCAACTTTCGAACACAAAATATTCAAATTAAAGAACATGCAGAAATTCTTAAAAAATGAGATCATGTCAGTAGACTGACCTTGCATTTTCAGCTATTCCTGTTTCTTCATCGCCATCACCATCAAAATCTCCCAACTGAAAGTTTAGACAACATTGAAACAATTGAAAGAGGAAAAAAGTATTTAGTTTTTTTTTTCTTAACAAGTATATATGAAAGCAAGCAGAATGCCATGTTTCAATTTGAACTAATAGGCTTTAGTTATGCTCTCATTCCCATGTTGACCAGAGAAGGGTCAAATGGTGGTAAATTTATATTGTTAAAGACCATGGTAAGATCATTGCATCACAATTTTTTTCAATGGAACAGCAAGGAACATGTGGAGGCAAAGAGGAATAAGAAAACTGCATTATCTTCAGATATACTAAGAATAGCCACCAACTGAAACATCTAGCAGTATTCTCAATTACTCTAAGAGCTTATGGAAGTTCACCTAAAGACAATCTAGTGCAAATAACATAACAAAACAAACTAAAGTCTTTTAATATCCTTAACATACGAATCAAACTGTTTAGGCAAAAAAATACAGTGCCTGCTGATTAAATAAAACTAGAAATTATATTTATTTTTCCATGAAACTCTTACCTGGATCAAGAGCAAAATGTAGACCTAAATGCAGAAGATAAAAATACAAAGAGATAATTAAAAAGAACCCAAAATCAAGAAACAGAATTCTTACATCCAAATCATCTTCCTCCTCATCATTATCTGCATCCTCCTCCTCATCGTCATCATCATCCTCCTCCTCGTCCGAGACCTTCTCCTTGTGTTTGTTCCCTTTCCTCTCCGGAAGGCCATACTCCTTCTCTTCTTCCTTCTCCAAATACTCCTCCAACTCCTTGATCTTCAAAAACTTATCTTCAACCTGGTTCCCTTTTGCTTCACCCTCTTCATCTTCCTTTTCCTCTTCGTCTCCCTCATCCTCATCCTCCTCCGCTTCTTCTTCTTCTTCTTCCTCTTCTTCCTCATCTCCCTCACTTTCATCTCCATCCTCTTCATCACCTTCGCCGTCCTCCATGGCCCTTTCCTTCTCAGCCTCCGCCGCTTCTCCAGCTACGCCAACGTCGAGAGCGCTTCCTGGCACGCGCTCAGGGGGGTCCCGGTCGAGGCGGTTCAGCTCGCGGCGTAGGACGGACAGAAGGGGGCGGGAAAGGAGGTCGATCTGGCACCAAATCTGTTCCGCGTCGAAGCCGTCGTCCGCGAGGAGGCTGTCTAGGGGAGGCTTAGGGCAAAAGGGAACGAGGCAGGAGAAAAGGTAGCGGGAGGCGGTGCGGGCGTCATTGGCGAGCTCCGGCGATGGAGAGAGGTAAAGCGGAGCGTCGGCCGACCTCAGGCGCTCGAGAGCCTCCTCTCCCTGCCTCGCCGCCTCCTCTTGCGCCGGCGCTGCCGTGGTGACGGGGGTCGCCGCCATCGTCTCTACTCCCGTACGTTAACCGCTCTGTTCGCAATACCGCTTTCGCCCGACTGCCATAAGCAAAACCCCAAGGATCAGTAATAAGGACTTGTTTTTTTGTACTCGATACGCGAACACAAATATCTACCTCCTTATAATACGGAAAGATGTTGACCATTGAGGTGGGTCTAGGTGGGCTCCATATCTTCCGTCAATAAAAGGGCAGGTAACTAGCTCGTGAAACAACTAGTGACCGAATAGAAATCCGTTCATGAAAAGGAGCAAGTGATTGGGTTCGGATTAGCCCAAACCAAACCCGAAATCCAAGAACTATCTCCCCCGAGATTAGCTAACCCTTTTTAGGGTTTATCACCTGTCCTCTTTATCCAACTAATTGTAATGATAATTACATATTATCTCATTAATTAATTATTTATAATATTTTAAATTTTATACTTTCAAAAAATATATTGTAATTTTTATACTTATGAAATTGAAATATTTATCATATGTATTTTTATATCATCAATTTTTTACTAACAAAAATATATTAAAAATATTATATTTAAAAAATTATTAAAATCTAGCATACATATTTATTTTCATACCGACAATTTTTACTAACGAAAATATATTTAAAATATTATATTTAAAAAATATTAAAATCTAGCATACATATTTATCTTCATATCGTCAATTTTTAATAACGAAAATATATAAAAATATTATAATTAAAAATTATTAAAATCTAGCATACATGTCTTAGTACAAGAACAATATTTTTCACTAACTAGATGAAGTAATACTTGTGTATCTCAATCCAATCAAGTTTAACTTAAGAATCATGAAGAATAATATAAAAAAATAACCTAGCCATGATAAAAGGGTTGGTCATGAGTTGAAGGGGTTCATTTTGGAGCTTAGATTGAAAAGCACTTTTCAGATATCTTTCATTACACACATTCAACTTTTACTTATGCAACTCAAAATGAATTTAGCTTAAAACACTTAGAGAGGGCAAATCTTTCATCCATTCAATGATAGTAACAATAAATCAAAATTTTGCCAGTAGTTAAATATTTTTTCATCAACATTTTGGTCACTCATTTTTCACACTCAGTGGACAATTTCCCTCAAAGGGAATTGATGCTTCACAATTCTAATTTTTCACATTGCCTTGAAACTTTATATATATATATATATATATATATATATATATATATATATATATATATATATATATATATATATATATAATATATATATATATAGGGACAATTAGCATAAAAGCTTTTATGATGCTTGAAGTATTGATACTGTTGTTTATCATATTGGCCCTTCAATTGGGTTTGAGATACATTTATTGTCCCATGTGTCATGCTAAAAACAAGAACATCAACCTCAAGCAATCTAATTTAAAGACTTGTCAAAACAAACAGTCAAACGATATTTGGATCTACAAGTCAATCTCTACCCGTTGAGAATAATCTTCTTTAAACGTAAGTGAATCTCATTATCTCTCTCATTAAGGATAATATAATGTTACAAGAATTTAATTATATATATGTTAAATTTATCATATTATAAAAATCAAAAATATTTTAGATAAATTAAATATATTTTTAATTCAAGCTTAACTAGAGTTAGACGTGGATGGCTCGAGTAGCATCCACATGAATAATCTTAATATTTGGAAGGATATATATAATATATTGTATGAAGATTTGGAAGGGTGGATGTGTTATTCGGAACACTTTAAGAGGACAATAATTAATAGTGATTGTGAAGATATTGGAGGCTAAATGTGTTATTGTTAACTTGAAAGAGGATAAATATGTAAAAGCAATCGCAAAGATTTGCGAGGGCAAATGTGTTATTATGGACTTGAGTAGGACAGAAATGTAAAAGTGACTGCCAAGATTTGCGAGGGCACATGTGTCATTTTTCCCTTCATATAGACTGATTTGTAAAAGTGATCGGAGTGGCAATTCGTCCCCTTCCTTCCTTCCTTCCTTCCTCGGAATACCTTCTTTTCCAATTCGGCCCCCTTACGAATCGAACCATTCCTCTTTAATCTTGGCTCGAACGAACCAAACCCAACCCAGCCTGTATCATTCCCCACCTCTCACCCTTCCTCTCCCGGTGGGACGTCGCTCGATCCCATTCCCCGCCCCAGGTGCAATCGAATCCCTCAAGAAAGCCACGATCTTGCGCGATCCCCATGATCGATGGAGGCCGGATCTCCGCCTGCCGCGCCTCCCGACCCATTCGATGAGTTCTTCCCCCAGCAACAGAGCCAGGGCTCCGACGACGACGACGCCGACTCCAACTACTCGTCCTGCGACGGCGAGGTCTCCGAACTCGAGCGGTATTGCAGCGCCAACTCGGTGCTCGGCAGCGCCAGCCTCTGCAGCTCCGTCGGGAACTACGGCGACCTGCTCGATTTCTCCGACCTTAGCGGCGCGATCGAGATTTCCCTGAGGGCTCGGCCCAACGGAGGCGCCGCTACCCCTTGGGATCGATTCGACCCAACCGAGGGCGGGGTCGCGTCGCCGACGGAAGTTGGTCCCTCCTGGTCCCGACGTCTTATGGCCTTTTCGGATCGAACGGGTTCGTTGCATCCTGCATCTGTTGATCCTCCAGGTGAAGGCACGCCGATTAGGGAAGTTGAAGGCCGGCAGGAAATAGTGTCGAGTAACCGGAAAGTGGTAGACTATTTGGCTCGAGATGAGATCTCTGCAGGACATGATGATGGATGTTCTTGTGCGGTAGAGGTTTATTCTTCGGGGAACTTTGACTCTTACCCTGATGATGAAAGCAGGCTGATGATGGATGCAGATGAGGATACATACTCCAGAGATGAACATTCCGACAGTGAGGACTCAATGCTTGAATACAGTTCAGATTGCCATAATTCAAGTGGTCCGTATGAGAAAAGGAAATCACTGTGCATTGATGAGATTAAACGTGACAACCCAAATCCACTTCTTATGAACTCATCTATAGCTTTCGGTTCTGATGATTTGGATGAGCTAATGCGAGAGTGTGACGGACTTGGTTTACAATGTCCATCGCTTTACCAAGACCAACCTACTTTCCAGTCAGTTGTGCCATCAAAAGGTTCCATTCATGATGTGGATAAAGAAGAGGATGTGATAGATGTATCAGCACCGAATTGTCAACTCCATGTCACTGATCAACCTAACCAGAATGTAAGACTTTCTCCAATCAAGAACCCTCTAGATGATCGTGAAATTTCAAAGAAGGGTAAGTCTCTTCCAGGAGAAGATACCGTAGAAGATCAAATCAAGTCTAGAAGATCAAATCAAGTCTGTTCCATATATAATGGGATAATTTCAGATATTGACGTGGATGAAGCTCCAGAAAAACAGGTGTTTAGTGAATCAACTCCTGCTGACCATGATACTACGGCATATTCTTCTGTTTCAGCTGGTGCATTTCAGAGAGAAGAATTCTTGTGTCAAGAACATGATAAGCCAAGTTTGTCCCCACCGGTGGTCCTCAATGGCCAGGGCTCAAGTTTCCAAATAGAGTTGAACAGGACTGCAAATCTTACAGAGTTAGCAGAAGAGGATATTTTTACTGATCAGGTCAGCAAATGCAAATTGTATTTAACACACCATACAAGAAAATCAGAGATTATCTTCCATTTGCGTACTTTGTTGATATTTGAAATGTCTATTTATAATACTCTGAGTCAAGTTTGTTAATTTCTTGGTTGACCCAGGAAATGTTTAAGTTTTAAAAAATACATCGTGATGCTTTTTAGAATGGGTTTATTATTGTTGAATATAGCTAGAAATATGGAAATGAGATTGGGAAACCTGAAAGCTGCTGGTTTTGTTGTAATCTCACAAAAAACTTGCAGAAATTTCAAGACTCACCATCGCTCTTTAAGTGTAGCTTGACAGTTACGATATGAAATGACAATGCATCTGCCGAACTCTTACATTAACATTTCTCATAGAACACATTGAATTAGTCTATGGCAAATTTATCTTTAAATAATTAAGTGGATAATATCTAATACATATTACTTTTCAGATACATTTGTCTATTACTTAGGTTGTGAACTTCTCTTCCTAGACTAGTTGTGACATATTCTTAATAGCCTTAGGTGTTATACCTGACTTTTTGATTATGCTTTTTATTTCTTTCTATCAATTTGGCTAATAGGTTGTGACATGCTAGAGAATCTTTTTTAAGATCCTGCAACTGAGACCTCCATTTTGGTTTTGATCTAAGTTACCTTTTGTTGATTTCATGGACTGGCATCTTCTTGGAAAAAGGACAGTGAATTGACCTCATTGAGTCGAGGAACATACTACAGGAACTGATGGAATTCATATAATAAAAAATGAATTCAAGTTGACTTTAACATCTATGGAGCAACAATGTTCTATTCCTATCCTTCACCCTCTAAAAGAAATTATATCAACATCTCCTAAGAAAAGAAGCTTATGATCATGTCATGTTTCCCACTTCTAATAAAAATTTAGGAATAAAGAAAAGAAAGAAGAAAAGTTGGCTTTACAACCTGCAAACAAAGTCAAGTTGATTTTACCACCTGTGAACAAGTTTGGTGTTCATATTTATTTTTTAATCTTAACAATAGATTAAGTTTCCAATGTACCTACATATCATCCAGTACATACTATATGATAGAGGAAGCATCACAAGAGGAGCATACTTACATGTACTGTTTTTTCACCTTGGGCTAGTACTTCGGTGGGATGTGGAGGCCTCATTAACGTACATTTCTGTGTTCTCCCACCATGTATTGGAACCATGTCAAAATGTTGCATGCCTTTTAACATGACCAATTCAGACAGTGAGATCTCTGTACCACAAATAAACTCATGGTGTATGCAAAAATGTACAAAAAAATATAATGTAAAGTATGGTAGGTGAGATTATGCCTCAGTTCTTCCCACCATGTACAAGTTCCATGTCAAAATACTTGCAACTCTGAGCATGGCCCATATAGACATTGAGATCCTTGAACTAGAAACTCCAAATAAATTCATCAATTATATATGATGCTTCATGAATTATCATATATTGACTAATAGAATTTGCTAAAGCAATTTGAGTATCTTTAGCTCATTTTAGGCTCAACGTTCACATTTTGAGGTGGCATTTTGTCGAAACAAACAAATGGAAGTAGGCTTTGATATGGTTCAAACTTCAGCCTTCAACCTACCAAAAATCAAGCTCCCTCCTTTCCTTCTCTTTCTCTCCCATTTATGCTGGTTACTGATAATTGGCCTAATTTATCTAGAGATGAATTAATCCTGAAAACTCTTTTCTTATGTTTGGTTGCCTACCTGAGTGGTTTTTGTTGACATGGTGGACTTGAGGGCTTTCTAACCCTCCACTCTTGGTGGGTTATTTTATCATGTTGTCTTTGTTGAAATAATTTGACTCGGTCAGTATAACTTTCATTAATCTATGATGTTTGGTCGGTTAAGCCCGAAGACCACTGCTTAAACCTTATTAACTCCAAAGCCAACAATAAAAGTTTTGCTCAATTAGATCTGTCGTAGTTTCAGATTATTGTGATACATGGTAATTATATTCACAGATTCTTCATCTTCTCAAACATTAAGATGTGTTGTTTATTATGTAGAACAAGAAACAAGATGCTGGTGATGCATATGATGAAATGGTTCTGGAGATGGAGGAAATTTTACTAGATACCGGAGAGTCCATCGGAATCAGGTCCCTGGCCAACCAAGGGTACTTAAATCATCAGTCTCATCATTTTAGAGATGGTAGCTCAACCGCTTCTACTTCAGGCACAGATGATGTTTATCCACCTGCTCAATATCTTTCCAGAATTGATTGGGTTGAGGTCATTGGAGCAAAACAGAAAATAGGAGATGTTTCTTTTGGGGAACGATTGGTTGGTGTCAAGGAGTATACTGTATATGTATTAAAAGTGTGGAGTGCTAATGATCAATGGGAAGTTGAACGACGGTACCGAGATTTCTTTGCACTTTATCAGCATCTAAGAACTCTTTTTTCTAACCATGGTTTAAGTCTTCCATCCCAATGGTCCTTTGTTGAGAGAGAATCGATGAAAATTTTTGGAAATGCATCACCAGATGTTGTCAGCAAGAGGAGTGTTCTTATTCAAGATTGTTTGCGCTCAGTTCTTAAATCAAGATACCCTTTTGGATTTCCGAGCCCTCTGCTCTGTTTTTTGTCCCCAGGCAAGATGGCTTATAATTCTAGCTTGTTAAAAACTCTAGTTCCCCAATCCCTTCAAAAGCTTGGGAAGGGTTGGAATTCAAAGTTTATAACTTATAAGGATTCTCCAGAAGATCATTCTGAATTGGGGAAGACAATACCTCTTGTGGTTGACATAAAGCCTCGAAAGTCTATGCAACAGTTGTTGGAATTACAGCATTATACTTGTGCAGGATGCCACAAACAGTTGGATGTTACAAAGACATTGTTGGGGGAGCTTGTTCAGACATTAGGATGGAGAAGGCCACGGTTTTGCGAGTATACTGGTCAGTTATTTTGTGCGTCATGTCATACAAATGATACTTCAGTTCTGCCAGCAAAAGTCTTACATCACTGGGATTTTTCTCTTTATCCGGTTTCTCAGTTAGCAAAAGCATATTTGGAATCCATTTATGACCAGGTAATCTGTGAATTAGCATTTTTTTATCATGTGTATTGTCCTTGAAAATGATTAATGTTTGCAAGATATGATCTATTGTTTTTCTTATTAAAGGTTAGGCATAGACTTGTCTTCCTGAACTTATAACATGAGAGTTTAAGTTTTTTGTGGTCAGTTGATGTAATTTTTGTGACATGGAGAACTCTGGATGAAGAATCTTCTTGCTTATTTTAAATGCTAATACATGCCACATCTTTTTTTCCAGCCAATGCTCTGTGTGAGTGCAATGAATCCCTTTCTGCTTTCCAAAGTACCAGCTTTGCTTCATGTTATGGGTATCAGGAAGAAAATAAGTGCCATGTTCCCTTATATTCGCTGTCCTTTCCGAACCTCCATTCAGAGAGGCCTTGGATTTCGCCGACATCTTCTTGAAAGTAATGACTTTTTTGCACTACGAGATCTTGTTGATCTATCAAAAGGGGCATTTGCAGGTATCTAGTAATTTTATGATTTTTCATTAATTGAGTAATAACTTCATAGCAGGCACATCTAGGGAGCAATACATGTAGACAAGCTCTTAGCACAATGCCTCATGCTGCAAAAGTAGAAGGGGGTGGACTGTTTGAGCACATGTATCAAGACAGAATGTCATCAGCAATATTGGACTCTAAGCATGCATGCATATATATATATATATATATATATATATATATATATATATATATATATATATTCTCGAACTTGTGTTTTAATAATAAGAAAAGAACTTATATATATATATGTATATTTATGTATGCATGTATGTATAGAGAGCCATAAAGGTCCAATTGTGAGATAATGAATCACCTAGCAAGAACATTTGCACATAATTCCCGACTAACATGTATTAATACACATTCCAAATGTATGAATTTGTCAAAATCCATTTCACTTGCTATTCACATCGTTATCATATATAATTTTGAAACACTGAACTTGTGTTTTAATAGTAAAAAGAAAAGAAGGGAGTTTGTGTCAATTTTTTTCATAATCCTCATCATGTTTCACTCTTCAAGTCTGATATCCTTCCGCTTCTCTCTTTATATGACTTTCTTGATGTCAAACAAAACAAAGAACATTAAGGGAAAAAATAAGGTGTCTGACCATTTTATTAGTTAAGCCATATTTTCATGGTATGTAGTTTCTAACTATTAACTCATCTTCTGCTAAGTTACTTGTTTATTCGTTTTCCTTACCTATCTTCAATTCTTTTTCTTTTTGAACATTCTGTTGAGTTTTACACTGTAAATAATCCAACATATGGAGACTAGACAATATAGGATTTTATTTCATAATCTGTAAGAAGTTCTTAATCTATTTCTGATGACCTTGTGCATAATTGAGAACAGTGATTTCAGTAGGCGCTCGGGCGAGGCGAGCGAGGCGCCTCGCTTCACTTCCAGGCGGCGCGCTTCAAAGAGGCGCCGCCTAGGCGCTCGCCCAAGCCCAAGCGCCAGGCGCTTCAAGCTAGCACCTGGGTTAAACTAGGCGATCGAACCAGCGTTTTAGGTCTGGTTCGGTCTCCAGTGCTTTAGTTGGTTCAATTGAACCAACTAAAGCACCGATATCAGCTGCCGCTGCCCAACCCTAACCCTGCTCGCTGTCGTTGCTGCTGTCACCGCTCGCCGCTCCCGTTGCCGCTGCTCGCTGTCGTTGTCGCTCGCTCAGCCGCTCCCCCGCTCCCTCTAACCGTTGCTCGTCGATGCCACTGATGGCCGCTGTCGTCAGCATCGTCGTGCTGGCTACCGTCTGCCAACTCTCCTCTTTATATCAGTCAGGACCGTCCTTACACTCCGCTTCCTTCTCGTGTCGAAAGTATAACGGTTAGCAGTATAGTAGTATCAGTATTTGTATTTAGATTAATAAATATATTATTTTGATTTTAAATACTGTTAATTGTTTAGTTATTTGAAGTTATGAATATTTTAGCGCCTTCGCTTCGCTCGAGCGAGTTGCTCCCGTTGCCGCTGCTCGCTGTCGTTGTCGCTCGCCGCTCCCGTTGCCGCTGCTCGCTGTCGTTGTCGCTCGCCGCTCCCGTTGCCGCTGCTCGCTGTCGTTGTCGCTCGCCGCTCCCGTTGCCGCTGCTCGCTGTCGTTGTCGCTCGCCGCTCCCGTTGCCGCTGCTCGCTGTCGTTGTCGCTCGCCGCTCCCGTTGCCGCTGCTCGCTGTCGTTGTCGCTCGCCGCTCCCGTTGCCGCTGCTCGCTGTCGTTGTCGCTCGCCGCTCCCGTTGCCGCTGCTCGCTGTCGTTGTCGCTCGCCGCTCCCGTTGCCGCTGCTCGCTGTCGTTGTCGCTCGCCGCTCCCGTTGCCGCTGCTCGCTGTCGTTGTCGCTCGCCGCTCCCGTTGCCGCTGCTCGCTGTCGTTGTCGCTCGCCGCTCCCGTTGCCGCTGCTCGCTGTCGTTGTCGCTCGCCGCTCCCGTTGCCGCTGCTCGCTGTCGTTGTCGCTCGCCGCTCCCGCTCCCTCTACCGTTGCTCGTCGCTGCCACTGCGCTGTCGTCGCTCGTCGTTGCTGCTACCGCTGCCACTTCCTCTTTTATCAGTCAGGACCTCCTTACACTCCTCTTCCTTCTCTTTCGAAAGTATACTGTTAACAGTATATTAGTATCAGTATTTGTATTTATTAGATTAATAATATATTATTTTGATTTTAATACTGTTAATTTTTATTTATTTGAAGTTATTATATTTTAGCGCCTCGCTTCGCTCGAGCGAGTGCTTGGGCGAGCTCCTAGCGCCTTGGGTGTTTTTGGACCTTGGCGCCTTTCGGCGCCTAGCGCTTTTTAAATCACTGATCGAGAACAGAAATCTTTAAAAGTTCCTCATAAGTCAGTCACATAATAATTCTCTTTGTTGAATGCATAGGAAGTAGACCTTAAGTTTGGACCACAAACCAGTATGGAGACTTCAAGAACCATGTAAACCTGAAGTTTTAGAGCAAAAACGAACCAATGCTTGTACTCTTTTACCTTTTTTTTGTTATGGTAATATGTAGTGTATGTATGCTGCTGAACATGTACATACATTTGATGAAGTGTTTGTATATTCAGTCCTGTGCAAATAACTAACTACAAGCATAACTGTACGCTTAGCAACAGTTTGATGCTTGCTTGCTTGTGTTTATCAATATACTCTTGAGAGTGCCTTTATCTGTATCTGATTCTTCTCTTCTTTACATTGGCAGCACTTCCTATCATGTTAGAAACTGTTTCAAATAAGATCCTCGAGCACATCACTCAACAGTGCCTTGTGTGCTATGACACTGGTGTTCCTTGTGCCGCTCGGCAAGTCTGTGATGACCCGATGTCTCTCATATTTCCCTTTCAGGTTAGTCTCTCTAATTCATTAGTTACAAGTGACAATCTTGGAATAACCTAGTTGGATCATCCCAATCACGAAGCTCACGAGCCACCTACTGAATCAATGCTAATCATGGTCAACTTGCTTGCTGGCATTTTTGGATCGATTTTGACCTGATCACAAACTATTCTAAGTTTCGACCTCTTTTTTTTCAAGTCTGGCTTACATCCAAGCTCTATCAGACCTTGTGATGACCCATTGATAATACACACATGTGAGGTTCATGTTAGGTAACCTTGATGGGCAAGTGGATTTGGTACTATTTGGATCTACTCTTATCAGTTGTACTACTAAGCTTGGCTGGCCTGGAATCAGCCCATTGCAATTTGATGTACCTTATAAACTAATATATCAGGTTAGGTGATGGTGGAATTTTACTTTTCATTACAGGAAGCTGAAGCTGCTAGGTGTGGTTCCTGTGGGAACATCTTCCACAAGCCTTGCCTTGCAAAGGTGATCATCTGCCCTTGTCGCAAGCCAACTGGTGCAACCAAAAATCTAAGTATCCAAGGTCATGTTGAGAGTGAGGAACCATTGGATGAACTGATTTTACCTTCAAATTCCAATTCAGCTTCAAATTTATTCTCTAATGTTTCACTTAAGGCAAAGCCAGACAGAATATGGAGGCCTAAAAACCGAAGCCCTGTGATTCTCATGGGCTCTTTACCAAGCAGTTGATTGTAATTACAATAGTATCTTTTTTTCCACTGGACTGTGTTGAGGTGGCTGATTTTGCTGAACGTGGTACTTCAGGATGTGCCAGTATTATGACATTGCACCAGATGATAAACGTGATCAATGTATTCTTTGTTGGAGATCTGCTAAGTAATAACAGGAAGCCATGTAAAATTCTTGCTGTATCTATTGGATTCTTCTGAAAGAACCTTTTTTACATGCCATTGTTCCTGCAGTTTGTCATTGCGTTGCTTGGATGAAGTCAATAATTTTGTGTAGTTGCTTTTCACCTGTGGTGTAACCTGATGCATTTGCCTTCAAATTTGTCCAAATTGAGTCCATCAAATCTTTGCATTTCTGATTACAGGTATAATTGAACTATGGGTTTGTAATGGCAGGCTTGTACATCTGTTGATCAGTGTCATGGGCAAGAGTTATCAAGCTGCCATAGGGATCAACTCCAGATGCCGAATCATGCTGTGCTAAAAAGGTATTCTTGCTGACCCATATCATAAAATGATAATACATCTATTTATTTATTTATGACCAGTGATTTAATATGGTTCAAGGAGAATAAATAGTTATGTGATCGGGTGGCCGATTGCTTATGATTGTTGCCAAGTAGTGTCTCAAGAGTTATAACCAACATCATGACAATAGATATCTGAGAATTGAACTGCTAGAAACTCACATAGCAAAAATTCCATGGTTTTCCTTAACTTGTTTGTGCTAATTACTCTAGTGTTTCATATGCTCTTTTGAAGCCGGTTTTGTCTTTTTCCTTAATTATGATGGTTATAGGTATTTTTGTAGTTGCAACAATTGCATATTCTTCTCCTTGAAGGTTCCTATCAATCATTTACCATGGTTTTTTCTTCATAAAATGATATTTTTTATTTTGAACTACCATATGGTTTTGGGTTTTGAGTTT
Source organism: Musa balbisiana (assembly GCA_004837865.1). Classification (NCBI taxonomy): domain Eukaryota; kingdom Viridiplantae; phylum Streptophyta; class Magnoliopsida; order Zingiberales; family Musaceae; genus Musa; species Musa balbisiana. The sequence continues at coordinate 20,442,637 of CM017188.1, read as the reverse complement.
TGACTTAAGGGTTGGTCTTTATATTGATGCTCTTATATTCCTAAATCCTGGAAGAGTCTTGTTTGTAGTTTCGTGCCCTGTATGGATCTGAAGCTTCTAGTGGATCAATCCTCATGAAAAATAGTAAGTATCCAATTAGCAGTGATAAAAAAATATATCTCATGGTGTATCTTTCAGTTAAAGAATAAAATAATAATTTTATGATATAATAGTTCACTGACTGAATATAATCTTAAAGAACTAAGAACTTAGGGATTTATGATAATTATATGTGAAATATTTATATAAAAGGTTTACTGACAACTGAACCCTAACCAATCTAATCTGAGACCCAGCAAGTATTTTTTTTTATTTTAAAATATAAAATAAAAATTATCATCATATTCTAAGAATGTGATTTGCTTCAACACATCCTTGCATTACTATTTAGTAAAATTATATCCATAATAAGAATAACAATGATATAATTGGATGATGATAAAAATTTAAAGACAGATTCATACTTCGTCAACAAGATCGAGATTTGAAACCTTCGGACAACCAAATTATACATAGAATATTAGTTAATAAAATATAATAATTGTATCGCGACCAAATAGATACTTTTTTTTATTTTTTTGTTGTCTCTGACGAACATTGCAGGAAACATTTTATTGTTATTATTAATGTCATGTCTTTGTTTTCAACTACAAAACCGTGTGTTTGTGTTCTCCTCGATACGCTCGAAGCACTGCCACCAACGACGATAAGCAGCGGAAGAAGGCCAACATTAAGTAGTCGGTTTGCGCTGTGGAAGAAAGAAGAAGGAAGAAAGAATAAAAGAAGGTAAGAAAGAAGCGATGCAGAGCGCCGCTATCTCGCCCTATGCCGCCCCTCCCCTCCTCCGAAGCTCTACCAAGCTGCCGGCTCCTCGGTGGTCGCCGCTGCTCCTCCCTCTCCACCGCAGTGGGCCTCGCCTGCGGCCCCTCGCCGCCGTCCCCTCATTCTCCGTCGTTGCCTCCTCCCATGGTCCCCCGGTCCCCCGCCCCTGGGTCTCCCTCCCGTCTCTCTCGGATCGGAGGCCCGAGGATGGCCTCGCGGTCCGTGCGACCTCCGTCCCAGATGGCGACGCTGCCTCCAAGGACGCCGGCGGAGGAGGGCTGCTGCAGACGCTGCAGCTCGGGTCACTGTTTGGTCTCTGGTACCTCTTCAACATCTACTTCAACATCTACAATAAGCAGGCACGCGTTCTCTCCTCTTCCTTCGTTTCGTCTTTGCGACGTTAATCTGGTACTGGCGGCCCTGAATCCCTCGATTACAACTGTTCTCCCTTTTGCTTTGGATCTGGAGATCGCTTGTTTGGGTACACCACCCTAAGTGATCCGAGTTTCCATTTTGAATGAAAGATTTAATGGTTTTCTCTTGCCGTACGAGTTACAAATGACTACAGTTTGACGGGATTCTCCTCTAAATTAATTTCATTACAAACTCTGATGGGTTTGTTGAGAAAATTTCTGCAGCATATCGTTGAAGTGGTTGCTAAGATAAAAAAACAGGTTTGTTAGATTTCAGGTGTATTAGTGTCAGATTTGATTATTGATTCACATAGTCGAGCCGACCCGTCATGCATCAGAACCAGGATGCTTTCTCTTGATGATTCCCTCATAGGAATGTCCAGGGAAATCACTCCAATCCAATACTCAAGTCAAGTCAGTGAGAGGTTCAATGTATGAGATAAAAGTAAAATTTCATATTTGAAATCCTGTTTATAGAGTGGTGAGAGGAATATTCTTGGAATAAGGAATATTCTGAAAAATCCTCCCCTTTAGCTTGTACTGACGTGATAGTTCTAGCTTGATTACGCTCTGTGTATCAAGTCCTCATAGACCTGATATATTGGCTGGGAGGATAAAACAAGTTCAAAATCAATTCATGTAGCATGAAATGTGGTGGCCTTTTCACACTGATATGGTTTTTTTATTGAATTAATTCTCTTTGTACTAAGGAGGGCTTGTTTTCTATAGCAAACCAGGCACAGGTTACTCAAACAGCTCATGGCCAGATACTGTGACCCTCTTAAAAGCTTAGCCAGGAAGTATATTTGCTAATACTAGAGTAAGCAATATTAAGTATGTTTTTGTATTTGCATATGTAAAAAGGCATATATGGTCTAGTGACCACATTAATAGAGCCACAAAGCTCATAGACAAGAGACACATAAGATATTGTGAACTTGCATCAAAGTATGTCCTAGGTATTCACGTGAGTAGAAATTCGACATTGGATGAAAGCTGATGACCTTGGTTGTCAAATCTTTTGAACCCTTTAGACTTCCTATGGTCCAAAGAACACTTCTTTTTGACCTCCTTTGAGGTTGCTAATGCTCATATTTAGAAGAGTTTTTATTTTTTATTTTTTTGATAATTTCAACTTTATTTGAGCCATACTATACAGAGGATTTTAAAATTTGATTATAGTGCTCCGGTCACTAGTTTCATGGTCGTCAGTATTACTTTTGATCTGGTTTAGGTTCTAACATGATGGATGTAGCTTGTCCTTGGTTGACCCCTATGTAATTTTATATGCTTATTGTAACAAAAAGAGAACAGTAAAATCTGGAGGATGTCAACAAACATAATTGTTTCTAAATTAGGTTCAGCTGCTTAGGTAAATATTCTGTACTGTTGACTTCTTCTTAACGCATGGAAACACATAAATCTGATGAGATGAAGAAAACTTTTGTGGTTTGTTTCATCTTAAATTGCTGTTAAAGGTGATGGCTAAAGATTTTTAGGGTGTATTCACAATTAATAGGTAATGCAGAGATGGGTGGATGTGACATTTCTTATTTTCAGATTTAATAAATATATTTCCATTTAATATTGAGATGTTATTGAAGTGATCATGTGATGAGTTACTTTCTAGCTGAATTTGGGGGAAATATATATTAGTTTCTTTGGATTTTGTATCATATTGTTTTAGAAGGAAAATGTTTTTGTTGATAAACTGTCAGTAGATACCTTCTGTGATGTGAAATTGTGAAGCACATGACATTAGGTGTTTCCTTTTCGTTGTCATCTGATGTGGCATATGTAACATATATGTTGCCTTTACATGTCACAGGTTCTGAAGGTTTTTACATTTCCACTTACAATCACAACAGTTCAATTTGCAGTTGGAACTTTTCTTGTCTTGTTTATGTGGACCACCAATCTATACAAGCGACCAAAGATTTCTGCTTCACAGGTATGTGATGCTTAGTCGAGAATTACAAGAAGTGATCAGTTAGAAAGCTTTTATCTAATTAGGACATCTTCTTCAGCTTGCTGTCATCTTACCATTAGCTATGGTCCATACAATGGGCAACCTTTTTACGAATATGAGTCTGGGAAAGGTTGCTGTTTCGTTCACACACACAATCAAAGCTATGGAGCCTTTTTTCTCTGTACTTCTTTCTGCCTTATTTTTGGGAGAGGTAATTCCTTTTTTAACATTTCACATTATTGCATAAAAGTTAAAACAAGACCTTATGTCTGGATGAGTCAATTGTTTTTTTATGTTTACTTTGTATTCTCAATGCCTTAAAAAACTGTGCAGTTTGAAGATTGTAATCTTTCTAAAACTTAGGCCATCAGCCATCTGTTTATGTGCTTCTTACAAAGAATTAGTAGAACTGCAGATATTTATTCTTTGACTATTGGACCATTAACCTGCAGAACCATAAATAAATTTCTCTTTAAACTGTAATTTATATCTTCAACATTTCATGAGTTTGCTCCATAAATAATAGTTTCTTACTTGATGTGAAACAGATGCCTACCATATGGGTTATATTATCTCTTGTGCCAATTGTTGGTGGCGTGGCATTGGCCTCTCTCACTGAAGCTTCTTTTAATTGGTAAAAGATCATGGCTTTTCAAATTTAGAGCTTATTAAAAAGGTTTGGAAAATATTGACGATTGTTTGCATGAAGCACTCAAGGGCTTTTCTGTCCCTCTCTCAAATGAAAACAGTTCTGGTTCAGAAGTTTAGAATCTTTATCGGTTGATTTTTTGCTGTAATTAGGGCTGGATTTTGGAGTGCGATGGCTTCCAATCTGACCTTCCAATCCCGTAATGTGCTTAGCAAGAAAGCCATGGTTAAGAAAGAGGTGATATAGATATCTAGAAGAATGTATATGCTATGTATATAATGTAATCATTTATAACATTATTATGGTTGTTCCTTGTAGGGAAATGTATCACTTAGTTATAATGAAGCAACTTTATGAAGAAAATATGACAACTTTTTTTCTGTTGTTACAGGAATCATTGGACAATATAAATCTCTTCTCTATAATAACTATCATGTCATTTTGCCTTCTAGCTCCTGCAACTTTGTTTGTGGAGGGCATCAAGGTTACCCCTTCATATCTGCAGTCTGCTGTAAGTACAAGTCCCAAAAATGCAAATTCTTGCTTAATTGTACATATAGATATATAAAGTTTTTACTAAATGTCTATATCTACACCTACAAATTGTTGTACATATAAGTGGTTCTTCAGAAATATGTAATTCTAATGTTATTTTCAATTTGTCTTGGTGTTCTAGGGTTTGAATTTTAAAGAGATATATCTGAGATCTCTTCTTGCTGCACTCTGCTTTCATGCTTATCAGCAGGTGAGATATTCTAAATTATTTTTCATATTTTGTGCATAGACATCTGTGCTGCCTGAGATCATATACGTTTTCACTTAAACTTGTATTCGGCAATTTGGTCAATGTGTTTATGTTTCTAAAATATTTTGATTGATAGACAAATTAAAAGGATGTTCGCTCTCATGTTTTAAATATAAGAGTAGCTTGTTTATGTTTTTGTGTCACTGGTAATTTGCTTGCTTTTTGTATACTGGAGTTGATTTATTGAGAATCACATACATTCACAGATACAATTGCAAATATTTTCTGCTTCATTTGCAATTCTTTCTCTTTCGTCTTAGTGCTGTGTCTAGATTGGTTTAGAATCTTGTAAATAACATACTTGGAACTATATCATTATACTGTTGGCCACTATGCTTCAAAGTTGATGGTGTTTAGAAGCTTAGATTCCACTATTTGGGGTTTCTTTTCGTGTGCAAGTGATCAAAAAACAATGGCAGCATAACAACGATCACTTCATTTCCAACTATTTAAGTTTACATGGATCTTTCCCTTCCACTGATGTGCATCAAAGCTGATCTTCTCATTTAGACAATTATCTCATTCTGCCTCCACTTTTACCCAATCCTTTGGCCTTCTCTCCCTCATGAAACTTCACATCTGCATCTGCTTTTCCCTCATTTGTGCTGATTTTTTTTTTTGGATGTTAGAAGCTGAAGTTATGTACCTGCTTATCCTTGGTTGGTCATGCTCCCAGCCTAGTGTCTAGGGAAAAAGAGATAACAAAGTGTTAAAGAAGTAGAAATGGAAAGTCTTTGCTGGCAAGATGAAATGAACATACTAGATTGTAAGTGACAAAAGATACACTATTGGTGGTGAATATCTGCTCAGAGTGCCTGATAAGATTGAAGTACATATATGTTAAGAATATCAATAGAGTTGTGCAGTTTCTTGTCACTTTGATCTAGGATAATAGGCCATTTCTAAATCCAAGCAAGGGCCAAGATGCACAATGAATCATTTGGATGGGTCTTGATATGTTTTGGTGGACTTGGAAAACTTAAAAGCCTCTAAAACACTGACCAGTTTTCAGACTAGCTCCGAAGACATCTTTTGAAAAGAGACATTACCTCTTAATGCTCTGTAGTCTAAAACTGCAGAAATGCTGGTACTGAAGTTTCACACATTATAACTCATACCACTATGGTTTAGAACTTATGAAGTTTTGAGACGTAGATAGTAGAAGATAACATTAATAATCATTTTACTTTCTGATTACTTAAAGTTGGTAACATGTCATCTCTTGCAATTTATTTTTATCAAGGACAGGTTCTCTTCTAGTTCATGGATCTTCATCTGCTGTCTCCTCTATTTCTAACAAATTCTTTGACCTTCTTTCCCTTCACAAGCACTTCATTTCTTAATATAATTGTCGCTCCATATTGGTGCTGAATTGTTTTTCTTTTTTCAATATAGAACCACCTGAATTTGTCCTCATGATAGGCTTATTTGATTGTAGTCCCAGCCATTGTTTACCAGATCCAGACTGTCCTTTGACCTCATTGGGAGACCCTCATAATTTAAATTTATGGAGCATGGTTTTAGGTGTTTCTATTTTAAAATTTGTGTGGCTTGCAAGTCATATACTCGGAATCTTGATGTCTCTGTGCTATTCCATAAAACATAGTGAATCTCCTATTGTCCCTTTATTGAACAAGAGGATACTCACTGCTCATGTAGTACTTCTCTATTTACTCTGGTAAGCACAAGATATCTTTCTCTTTATCTGTTTGCCGATATGTCTTAATTACAAATATTATCTCACTTTTCTTCATCAGGTTTCATACATGATACTGGCAAGGGTATCACCTGTCACCCACTCTGTCGGCAACTGTGTGAAGCGGGTCGTGGTCATTGTGACTTCCGTCCTTTTCTTCAGGACACCGGTTTCACCCATCAACTCACTCGGTAAAACTTTATCTCCCTCCTAACCCTGCTGGTCCCATATCAGAATCAGTCACCCTGCGAGTATCACTTGTGTCCTCCATGCCTTTATCAGCAAATGTTTTTGCTGCAGGTACTGGTGTTGCACTTGCTGGAGTTTTCCTCTATTCCAGGGTAAAGAAGATAAAGCCCAAGTCTGCATAACTAACCATTTTTGTTTTGTTCTGTGATGCGCTCCGAAGAGTTTTAATTCATCTTACAAATAAAGCCATATGTTGTCTTGCTGATTCGGCTTCTCCAATTTTCCATGGCATGTCTAACTGAGCCTGAGTTTGGAACAACAACTCCTGTTTGCTTCTCAACGCTTAGGTCTTTTCCCAATGTAATTGAAATGGAGACTTATGCTGCATGTGGAAGAACCATGACGGATTTCTTTGGTTTTGTGACTGAAACATGGATTGTTGTAGCTCACTTCACCATTCCATGTGCAACAGCAAGAGCCACATCAGAGCACAAAGGTGAATGCTTTCTTCTGGTGTTAAGGTTCTTTGATGGCAAGACTAAAAACATATTTGAATAATTTTTTATTGAATTAGAGATATTATATTATACATATTTCGATGGGAAAAGATCCATAGTAGTTATATTTTCGTGAATTTACTGAACGATTATTATGTATGGTGCTTCTTTTTTGTGCATTTATTTCCAATTGATATTGGAGAACAAATTTTGATTTGAATGCTATTGGAGAACATTTTAAATACTATGGAATGGAATTAAGTGTGAAACCCGAATGACAAGATTGAAAACAGCATTGTTGCATGTCAGTGCTCTTCCAGGCGGGATTCGCAACAACCGCAAGCATGGAAGGTTCCTTGGAATTACTTCCTCGTTGGGCAAGAATTGCTTCTTTGTGATCACACCAACTTCTTATCTTCTCGTTTGGCGTCAGTTTGACGGTACGTGGTGGCTCCCTTTTCTTTCTCTTCTCGACGTGTTCTGCAATGGTCATCCTTTCTTTTTCTTTCTTTACTTTGTCTTTTCTCTCCTATAAAACTCTTGTTTCTAACTAAATTTATTCTAAGTAAGATATTAAAATTTTAATTACATAAATAATGTTTTTCGAGATTCATAAGATGATTAACACGCCTAATGATTAGAAATCTTTTTTTTCACTAAGATAATATCTTAATTTTATTAAAAATACAGAATCAACAAAAAAATTGTAGGAAATAAATTCCCTGTATATGTATATATATATAAATCTTTAAAATGGATAAAATAACACATAGTCCAAGTTGGAGGAATTGCGAGCCGCAGCCGTCACCCGTGACTTCTCATGTATCCTTTCGAGATAACAGTTCAGAAGATGGAAATCGAAGGGCTGCGGAGAGGCCACGTGGTGATAATTTATTGCCGACCACTGTTTCCCCTCCCCAACATATACCCAACCTTTCTCCTCGTTTCTCCATCAAGAAGTGATCGGGTCGAAGAAAGAACCCCTATCTTTTCTTCCTCTTCCTCTCTCGCAAAGAAGAAGGCGACGTCATTTCATCGAACATGTCGGACAGCGGCGTGGTGACGGTTTACGGCAACGGCGCCGCCCTCTTGGAGCCGAAGAAGTCGTCCACCTTCTCGGTGAAGGTGGGGCTGGCGCAGATGCTGCGGGGCGGCGTCATCATGGACGTGGTCACACCCGAGCAGGCGCGCGTCGCGGAGGAGGCCGGCGCCTGCGCCGTAATGGCCCTCGAGCGCGTCCCCGCCGACATCCGCGCCCAGGGAGGCGTCGCCCGCATGTCCGACCCCGGCCTCATCAAAGAGATCAAGCGCGCCGTCACCATCCCCGTCATGGCCAAGGCCCGGATCGGCCACTTCGTCGAGGCTCAGATCCTCGAGGCCATCGGGGTCGACTACGTGGACGAGAGCGAGGTCCTCACCCCCGCCGACGACCAGCACCACATCAACAAGCACAACTTCCGCGTGCCCTTCGTCTGCGGCTGCCGCGACCTCGGTGAGGCCCTCCGCCGCATCCGCGAGGGCGCCGCCATGATCCGCACCAAGGGCGAGGCCGGCACCGGCAACATCATCGAGGCCGTCCGCCACGTCCGCTCCGTCATGGGCGACATCCGCGCCCTCCGCAACATGGACGACGACGAGGTCTTCACCTTCGCCAAGCGCATCGCTGCGCCCTATGACCTCGTCATGCAGACCAAGCAGCTCGGCAGGCTGCCCGTCGTCCACTTCGCGGCCGGTGGGGTGGCCACCCCGGCCGATGCGGCCCTCATGATGCAGCTCGGCTGCGACGGCGTGTTCGTCGGTTCCGGAATCTTCAAGAGCGGCGACCCTGCGCGCAGGGCCAGGGCCATCGTGCAGGCTGTCACCCATTACAGCGATCCAGAGATCCTGGCTGAGGTGAGCTGCGGCCTGGGGGAGGCCATGGTGGGGATCAATCTCAACGATGCCAAGGTCGAGAGGTTTGCCACCCGCTCGGAGTAGAAGGCAAGCACAGAGACAATCGGCCGTTTTCTCTTCGTTTCACAGTTGGGTCGTTTCTTTACTGAATCAAAATAGTTTCTCATGAATTGCTTGCTTTATTATAAGCAGTATAAACATTCTGCACTTAAATCTATAGATTTTGTCTGCTCTTATTTCCACGTAGGTTTGTTTGCATCTACTTGAATGATTTCTGTGGCTTAATAATGCATTTTAAGGCCCTTAAGGGGCGTAATTGCCTACCATGTTGTCATGTTCTTTACATCCATCCATGATATGCTTAACATTATTCGGATTTGCTGGCATGCGGTTGATCTAGAATGATTGTTTATTTGTTTTGTCTATTTGAAATATATGTATTAGCTGCGAGACAGACAACATGTGTTTGATCTATAATGACTGCTTATGTGTTCTGTTTATCTGAAATATGTGTATCAGCTTCAAGACATTAGTATTGTATGGCTACAGAGAATGGTATTGTCGCTTGGCAGATCTCATTATGCTGAATTTTGATGATCTTTGATGGCAAACCAAATCCCTCTTTCAGGTACCATTGTTTGTATATCTGCTTCGTTCTTCCTAGCTGAGAATCTCAGTATTAATTTTCTTTTCATTTTGTCTGGTTTTCTAAATGAATGCTTGATTGAGGTCACCATAGTTTCTTACATATTACACTAATCATGTATGTTAAAATAGGTGTCTCACTCAGTTGTGATACAGATGTTTAGGTTTATATCATTTCAAGGAGGCACATTTAACCCTGTACTCTTGTTTGAGGCATTGGTTAGATCACTCTGAACTTTCACTGATTGAAATCCTAGCACTCTGTTATGTTTGATGCTGAAGAATTTGTGATTTATGATTGATTCAGAATGAATGATACTTTAGCTAATGAATGATTGTTATGTAATTTACTTATCGATGGAAAGGGGTATCTGATCCTGTCAAATGACACAAGTCTTTTTCTATGGGAGGCATGCTTGTTTATTTGAAGAAGGGTTAGAAGCATGGATAAGGACATGACACGGACACAACGATACGTCATTTTTTAAAAAATTATAGAGGTGGCTGGTGAGTGGTGGTGGTCTAAGGGGCCAGAGATTTCACCGGTGAGGAAGAAGGGAAGCTAGTGAGGAAGAAGGGTTCCTCCGCTCACGAGCACTGAGTCCAGTACGTGAATGTTGCATCCAATGAATTAAAAAATAAATAATAAAAAAGGACACATGTTGGACATGTGTCCTATCGAGTCGGTGACGAATCCATGTCTGACATGTGTCGGACATGGTACATGGCCCAAATTAGCGTGTTCAAGCTTCCTAGGCAGGGTTCGCCATTTTGGGTATTGGATCCATCTTGGAGATTTGTTGGGTTGGTACGTATCAGTTTGTATCGATGTACCAACACACGGTACGTTGGGGCATGTCAGGACATGAACAATCCACATCTCAGTCGTCGATCGGACTGGTCCATACTGCCCGTACTATATCGACTCGGGCGGTATAACAAACGTTGATTTGAACGTTGATTTGAAGAGCTTTGATTAGAGATCTATTGTTTTATAATAAGAGTAGCTTCAACCAAGTAATAGCATATTTGATTTAATGATCATGTTGCATTACTGAAACTTTGACATGCATGTAGTTGAGTGAAGTGACTACTTTAGGGTCAACTTTGATCCAATCTGGTACAGCTGATTGCATTGATGAGTATATAGTGGATGATTGTGATAGTAGGAACTGTCAAAATTATATTGTTCTTGGAACTGAAAAACTATAAACACATTTGCAATTTAAGGATCTAATTTGAGTAGAGATAAAATATCAAAGATTATTATCGGTAGGGTTTGTCATTTCGGGTACTAGGTCCATCTCAAAGATTTGTTGGGTCATATGTATCGGTCTATACTGGTGTATTAACACATGACGTTGGGATGTGCTAATGGGGACTCGAGCGATTCACATCTCATAGTCATATTGGTATGTACCACACGTACCGTATCGACTCAGGGTTGATTATTAGTGTGGGAACTGGGTTAGAATTTGGAACTAGTGTTGCAGATGATTATTCTAACAGTTGAAAAATTAGATGATTATGATGAGAGAAGTTGATTATGTATATGATGAATTAAAGAGGAAATTATGTTGAATAAGCAATTATCAATTACACAGACGTCCTTTGGCTTTGATTACTACCATAGGAGACTGCATAAGTAGTCTGGAAGACTCTTTATTTATCTTTAACATTAACATTATATAGTCATATAGGCATTCTATTTCTGGGGAAGCAGTTTAAATTAGTATGTCTAATTAACAAAAATACATTTTCAGGTGTGTTTGCTATATGTCTAAGGTAAACAATAGAGTAGGTATAAGTTGCTTGATAGCTTGTTTTCTTTTAATATTCCCATTCATCCCTTTCTTAAACGCAGTACCATATCCCTGTTGTCCTGTTATGTGTGTCTTGTAGCCTGAGCATTCATCCTCTGGCTACAGATGCGATCTTTGAAGGTATCATGATTGTTTACCTTGTGACAATAATATAAGGTTGTTAGGAAAGAAACACAGTGTGTTGCATGATGTGTTAAAAAAAAGAAGAAGATAGGAATGATAACAAAAGGTGTTGAGATACATTATAAGTTGAATCCAGATGTTATTTGATTAGATTTTGATGTGAGTCAAATTCTAATTAGTCCACTAGAAGTAGTTGCAAAGTTGATTTCATCTGTATTTTATGGTATAAAGCAGTCCAATCAGATGAGTCTTGTTCCTCTTTCTTATATCCCCTCTCCTCTCTCTTCTCTCTTTCTCCCTAAACATTTCCTATAATTTCCTCACTGGAAATCTGTCACCCTATATTTCCTGTTCATTTGCTATAAAATATTCAGTTTGAGCAGCTAACAAAGATCAAATTATTGCTGAAAACTTCTACAGTGGTCAAAGATATGCAAACCAAGGAACATCTACCTGCTCTCTGGAATTGCTATCCTCCTATTGGAGGTTAAATTACTGTCCTGTAGTCCTAAAGTGGATTGTGATTGATCCAGAATCCTCCATGTCAATGTGAAGAAAGAACCCTGCAAATAACGGCTAAATACCAGTTAATTAGTCTCTAGAGGTGTCTCTGAAGCATCATCAACAATTAAGGTGCCTCAATTTCAACTGTGTTAATAGCCTTATTAGCAGTCTATTTGGTTTTGTCGTTGCTATTTAGGTATTTAGGTTTGACTGCATCGGCCTGGAAACTCTCCAGGGGTGAGGTTCTGGGCGTAATTTGATGTGTTCTCTCGAACCCTGGTGAGATATGGTGTTCCCGGGAGTCGTATTTTGATTTATACTATGTATAACGCTTCGTACAGGGTTTGTACTGTCCAGTACAGGATGGTACAGATACTGTATTGGATCTTTTTGCTTTTTTAGGAATTCTTTTTTTCAAAACTCGGTATGTTGCTACAGACCGGGAATCCTAATTGGTACACCATTGATATATGAAATTACCAAACTTGGCTTTGAGTGAATTCATTCTACCTTCCATTTAATTGTTTATGTGCTATAATAATGGAATTTGGTGCTAATTATAAATTATCCCATGTTAACATCATAATTTATAGATTTAAAAAATTTATATTAGAATTCATATAGTTATTAAAGTGAAACATCTAGATTTATTTATCCTAACATTATCGAATTCACAGACAGAAACACCAAAATAATAGATAAAAAAATAATTTTAATGTTTTAATTAGTGGTGGCAAATGATGATATCGTTGGGGGTCGCGGATGATTACTGTAGATGAGAGCAGAGGTGAGAGATGAGGGTCGCTTTATATCTACATCGATGGCGATGCATTTGTTGAGCGGTCATACATAGACGTTGACACAGTTACCGAGCAGCAAAAGAGTTGCTCACTTTGTTGGCATTGATGGAGTTACTGAGCGATGAAAGGACCACTCACTATGTCGACGTCAACACAATTGTCGAGCGACAAAAGAGTCGCTCGACATTTACGTCGGCACCGATATAGTTGTTGAGCAAAGTCGCTCTGCATTTATGTCGGTGCCAATGCAAATGTCGAGCGACCCTTTTGTCACTCAACAACTACGTTGATGCCAACACAAATATAGAACATCGAAAGGGTCGCTCGACAATTGCATTGGCATCGACGCAGTTGCCGAGCGACGTCGTTCTACATCTGTGTCAACGCTGACACAGATGCTGAGTGACCCTTCTGCTGGCGTTACTCGATAACTGTATCGGCACTTCTTATACACAACAGCCAATCGCGTCTCTCAATGGTGTAGTCGTTCGTTATCATCAATCAGAATGATTGAAATTATTTTTTACGTATTATTTTTGTGTTTCCAGTGATAAAATCAACAATATTAGGATATATAGATTTAGATATTTTATTTTCATAATTATAAGGATCTTAATATAAATTTTTTAAATGTAGGATCAAAATAATTGGGTAAGGGTTTAGGTTCTAACATACTGTTGTGGATGCAACTAAGTAAAGACAAAAGGTGTGCAGATTTAGGGACGAGTGTGTGGTATCGTTCTGTAACTCTCTATGAAACAACGCTACTACAGCCTTGTACCAGACTCGAGATTTTAAACACCGATCAGATCGATACGTAACAAGCAGTATCTATCGGCTTGATCAAGTACCCAAGTCCACAATATCAGTGCATATATAACAAAATTTTTATTTTTATTATTTTATTCAATTATACACTCGGGACACTTTGGTGGTAAAATATCTGACCAACTCTAAGTTGAAATTATAAGATCTTAAAATCTGATATAATTTTATGTTAGCTATCAGCAATCTAATGCAATCCTCAATATTTTTTATTCAGGTTTGAGACCAGCATTGATAATAAATACAGTCTACCCTCCGTAAGTATGGGAATTGATAGGCTATAGAAACCCTGATTGGACTAACCATAATTGTAGAGAACCAAGGTAACAAGAAAAACATGTTTGGAAGATCATATGTGATCATGGTTCGATAATTACCAATGCTTGCAGGGAATACACGTTTTGTATGTTAATAATTCAATAACATTGTGCAATAAAATAAATAGTTTTATTTGAAAAACTACTACTACTGGTTCTTCCAAAAGCTGAGTCGACAAACACTAACATAAATTGAAGAAGAATAAGAATTGAGCATAATATGTTTTATGATCAATCTTAGATTAGAATATGCATTAGAAAATATCTCTAATAACATTTAGAGAAGGTTGCAAACCACGTTCATTTCTGGCTCCTAGCAATTGATTCCACGTTCATTCATCCACTCTGTATGGTCCAGCAACGTCTCCACCCTTCCCCGTCTGCTTTACGTGTTGAGCGTTTACCAAAGCGCACAACCTGGCATGGAGGGCAAATTTTGGCATGAGAAATGGCCTCCTGGGTCATGCAACCAAAAAGAATTTGATTAGGGGATGACGGGATAGAGTTATGAAATCAAATTTCTATGTTCTTAGTGTTATTTGCACTGATAGCGTATGATCCTGCAACTACAAACAAAATAAAGGAAATCAAGTGAGGCATGGGCTGCCATGACCATCAACCCCTCTTTAACATCACCAATCAATTTCCAAGAAAAGCACACATGCCAGTCTTGTGCCAGAAAATGTATTGCTAAGAAAAGTACACATACCAATCGATTTGAAACATTTTTTTCTAGGAATATCTCCTCGCGAAACATAAAAGAACTTCATTCCTTAAGACAATGTATTGCTAATTACCATAAGCCATCCTTTCATTCAGCTCAAATAGATGTCCCATAATGGTGGAGCTAATTATATATTACCCCTCAATAGTTAGTTATTTTTAGTATCTCGGTCCCTATATTTTAAAAAGTTACATTGGTCCCTATAGTTACGAAAATAAAATATCTATGTCCATTTATCATAACGTTATTGGTTTTATCAATAAAAATATGAAAATAAAAGATAAAAAATATAATTTTAATGTTTCAATTGGTGATGACGAACGATGTCGATGGTGGCAGATGGTGATACCGCTAGGGGCTATCGGTAGCTATTGTGGATGAGAACTACTCTGCATCTACGTCGACATCGACACAATTATCGAGTGTCCCTTTCATCACTCTACATCTACGTCGATGTCGATATAATTGCCGAGCAATGAAAGGGCCACTTGACATATGCATCAATGACCCTTTCACTGCTTGGCAACTGCATTGGCGTCGACGTAGTTGCTGAGTGACGAAAGAGCCACCGACACAGATGCAGAATAGCCTCAACCTCTTATCATCACTCTCCTCATCCACAACAGCCACCTGCAGCCCCCGACGACATCTTCGTCTGCCACCATTGATATCGTTCGTCACCACCAACTACAATATTAAAATTATCTTTTTACCTTTTGTTTTCGTGTTTTTATTGGTAAAATCGATGACATTATGATAAATGGATTTATATGTTTCACTTTCGTAACTATACGGATGCTAATATAATCTTTAAAGTATAGGGACTAAGATATTAAAGATAGCTAACTATAAGGGATAATATATAATTAACTAAATAACGACTACGCTCCATGCAGCCCTTGTTATTTCACTTCTCAAACTATTCAGTTGTCAACAATGCAATAATACGATGAATCAATAACTGAATAAAATTGGTGCTTGAAACATAAACATGTCAAGCATAAACGACTTATTTTGAAACAAAGGTGGAAAAACTCTTATCTTGTTTCAGGTTACAAGATAACTAAATCCCAATTATTCAAAGAGTATTTCTACGTTGAATCCATTGTATGATTTGCATCATAAACTTCATTCAACAATATGTTCTTAAAGCTATGCAATGCTAGAGAATTATTAAACTGAACCACATGGCCAAATCATATACTATGGTAGTCTCATATTGCATAATTGCAGTCTAGCTGCATTGATTGATTAATAAAAGGTCAAACATTTCAAAAAGCATAAGTTTATCATGTGATCAGTAAAGATTCTCGACCCCTGTCATCCTTCCTGTAGCAAAAAACAAACAAAATAAAAGAAACTGCTATAGATACTAGTAGGCCAGTTACTTGAAGCTACTTCTTACAATCAATGATTTAAAAAGGTGCTCGGGCGCTCGCCTAGGCGCTCGGGCGAGGCGAGGCGAGGCAGGAGCGCCTCGCTAAACTTCAAGGCGACGCACTTCAAAGAGGCGCCGCCTGGGCGCTCGCCCGAGCCCGGGCACTGGGCACTTCGGGCGAGCGCCTGAGTTAAACCAGGCAACCGAACCAGGATTTTAGGTCTGGTTCGGTCTCCGGTGGTTAGTTAGTTCAATCGAACCAACTATAACCGATATCAGCAACAACCCAACCCTAACCCTCGTTGCCGCTGTCGCTCCCGATCCCGTTGCTCGCCGCTGTTGCTGCTCGTAACCGTTGCCACTGTCGTCGCTCCTGCTCCTGCTGCCGCTGCTGCTGCCTCCTTACACTCCCGCTCCCGCTGTCGCTGCCTCCTTACACTCCCGCTGTCGCTGCCTCCTTACATTCCCGTTGCCGCTGCCGCTGCCTCCTTACACTCCCGCTCCTGCTGCTGCTGCCTCCTTACACTCCCACTCTGCTGCTGCCTTCTTACACTCCCGCTGTCGCTGCCTCCTTATACTCCTGCCCCCGGTGCCTCTGCCTCCTTACACTCCCGCTCCCGCTCCTGCTGCCGCTTCCTCTTTTCTCATTCAGCACCCCCTTACACTCTTCCTTCTTCTCCTTCTGTATACTGTTAACAGTATACTAATAATAGTATTTATATTTATTAGATTAATAATATATTATTTTGATTTTAATACTATGAATTTTTATTATTATTAATTTTTATATTTTAGCGTCTCGCTTCGCTCGAGCATTTTTGGACCTTAGCGCCTTTTGGCGCCTAGCGCTTTTTAAATCACTACTTACAATAACATGATAACATTACTTCAGTCCTCTTTTGCCATGTGTACTTGTGATGATATTTGAGACTTATGTATGACTTCATTCATTGTTGACTATTTGTTGAAGGATCTTCTGTAATGTTCATTTATTCATGCTAACAAGATATATTAAAGCAACAACAATTTGTACCATTAAACATATCAGAAGGTAAAAATATAGCTAGCTAGGCAAATTAAAATTGCATTAATTTCAATAAGAAGACAATATCATTACCTTACTTTGATGAAGAAACCAAGATCTTGTAGAGTGATTTGAGCCATAGAAATCATATCCTGGATTTCTCCAAATTGTTTCAACCTAGGAAACAGAGAACTTTAAATTGAGAAGAGCAGTTTACAATGTCAAGCAGCTCACATCCGAAGATGTTATAACCAATTCTATGTAGATTTAGAACCAAAATGATGTTTTATCGACTATGTCAAAAGCATCCATCATGTATCAGAAGGGATACATATATGCACTATCAAAGGAACATATATAACAATTTCCTCCCAGTTCATTAAATAGAAGAAAACATGACTTTGAGAGACCATATCCTTTGGTGTTACTATTTTGATTTGCAAAATTAATCTTAAGATTTACTGTGGCCAACAATATAAATTCATAAGTAGTGACTTGCCATAGTAACATGCAAAACATTGTTATTATGACATCATGGGCGAAAGTAAACATGTCATACCAGAAGGTCTCACCCAAGAACAGGAGGTGTATCAATGCATAATGTCCTTCGACTTTGAGCACCATCATAGGACACACATTCCTCATACTTGCTCTTGAATAAACATGCTTTTGCCCCTCATCATGGGTTTCAACTGCAACACCTGCCTAAATCTAGTACGCATTCCATCTTCTATCCTTCTGCAAAGATCCTTCGGCAGAGTTTCCTCTCCTGCATCATTCAGCGCACTGCAAACCAGGTTATATGTGAACTCCCGCGGCATAGATCCACTAGCCGCCATCTCCACCAAAAAATCTCTTGCCTCCCTAACTCTCCCAGTCTCACACAATGCGTGAATAATAGGTGTATATGAACTTGAGGTGGGCTTCCCATGGTTCCGTGATACCATGGCCCTCATCATCTCGACGGCCTTGTCGACTTGGTTAACAACGCTGTAGTACCTAATAAAAGAATTGTACGTAACCCGATTCGGGGAACAACCCTTCACCGGCATATCATCAAGCAGCTCATGTGCCCTCTCGATCCTATACGTCTTGCAGAGACCATCGATCAAGCAATTGTATGTGACAACATCAGGTACGAATCCGTTGAACAGCATCCTCCGGAACATGTGATTGGCTTCCCAGATCCTCCTCCTGATGGCCTTCCGGCAGCCAGTCTGCAAGCTGTGTTTGCAGTAGGAGCTAATCAAGATCGTGTATGTGAAGGTATCGGGTGGGCACCGGGCGCCCGGCAGTTCCATCTGATCCAATAGAAATCTCGCCTTCTTGAAGTGGCCGACGCGGCACAGGGCCGAGATGATGGTGTTGTAAGAACGGACGTCGGGCTTGCAGTGCAGCTGCTTCATGCGGTAGAAGGCAGCCAAGGCTTCCTTGGTGAGGCCCTCCTCGCCGAGGACCTTGATGACCTCGGTGACTGTGGCGGTGCCGACGAGGGTCTCGTTTGCGCGGAGGAAGCGCCATAGGATGGGAAGGCAGTTGGCCCGGGCGAGGAGGCGGGACATATCTCGGCAAGTGAGCTCGTCGTGGGGGAAGCCACAGCGGGAATCCGCCCAGGAGTAGAACTCAAGGGCGCCGGCGACGCCAAGGGCAACGGTGTCGGGGTCGCGGCGGGCGGCGGGGCCACGGGCGGATGAGGACTCGCCGCGGAGGGAGCGCTGGCGAAGTGGGGAGCGGTGGCGGCCGGAGGGGTGCTGCCGGCCGACGGAGCGGGGGGAGAGGAAAAAGTAGGTGGAGATGGAGGAAAGGACGTCGCGGACGGCATCGGAGGTCCAGCCGGGGAAGCGTGGGGAGGGAGGAGGGAGGGGCCGGCGCTGGAGAATGGCGGCGATCACCTCCCGCACGAGGAGGTGGCGGCGGCGGGGAGAACAGGACGCCGTGGTCGGAGGAAGGATTGCGAGGGAACCCATCTTTTGGCGATCGGAAGAAAATAGACGCAGGTGATGAGAAAATCGAACGCATCAACGGTTCAGATCTCACAAAGAGCGTATAAACGGTCTGGATCTCGTGCCCAGACAACAGAACAACGCTCCGCTCCTCCTACGGTCCTACCCGTATTGTAACAACCCTGTCAACTACCTGCCCAGTAATTAGTCAAGACATGGTGGGTCACAGTGCGTCCAGTTACAGTGCAGGTATGTTAGTAGGCAGCGTCTGAACAAGTTGAAATAGGTATTCTCGGTCTTAGCCTTTTATTACAAATGTGTTCTATTTGAAGGAGAAGAACTTTATCTAAAATTGACTCTATTAAATTCAATAATGAAGGAAGATGTGGAGTTTTATTTCATTATTTTTCCTCGACTCTCTTCAACTACATACATCATGGAATTTATTAAAAGAATATGATAATTAATCTGTATACATAAATAAATGTCAACTGCATTGATTGATCAATCATAATGTGCATTATACATTTATGTGGTCAATTAAAATATGGAATATACTTCTTTGTATTTAAGTAATTGTAATAGTTCCAAAACTTTATGCTCATGTGAATTAAGAATATGAGTACAACCTTTCTTCTTTTTTCTTTTGCAGAATAAAAAAAAATGATAAGTGAGTTATGTATTTTCTCAAATCTTCACAGAATAATTTATTTTCCACTTTGGGAATTGAGAAGGAGAAAGTTGTCTTCTAAAAATAACCCAAAAGTCAGTGTTAATTTACAAGACGCAGAGGGCTTTCATCAGAGGCATATGTTAATTTCTTCTATATTATTTTTCTCTAGGAATGAAATGCAAATAGTCACAGATGAGGGGCATTTATTAGTAAAAGAAGTAAAACACAACCAACATCTTTCAATATATATTTTTTTATTATATATATATTACTGTAGGATTGAAAATAAAATAATCACATATGGGATATTTTTTATAGTAAAGAAAACAAAAAAAACATGTGATAAGTGCCCTAATTTTCTACGCTCGATAAATTGGTCTGCGTGCCGACCACTTCTGCGAGACCAACTGTTAGATCATTTCTTCTATGTATATCGAGATATGCTAGATGCTGTCTTCTGAGATGGTTTCGGACTTCTGAAGAGACTCTTCCCAAAACCCTAACCCCCTTCGATCCATTCGGCTCCGCATCCCTTGGTCGTCGGAGCGGCCCGTGAGCCATGGATAGGTACCAGAGGGTGGAGAAGCCGCGCCCAGAATCGGCCATCGACGAGAATGAGATCCGAATCACCAGCCAGGGTCTCATCCGGAACTATGTGAGCTACGCGACGAGCCTCCTTGAGGTCTGGATCCGTCTTCTTTCGGTGATTACTTGTCGTTCGACCTTGTTGTTTAATCTATCACAGTGTTCTCCACCGGTTGTGTGTCGCATGTCCCTGTTCTTCCTTAGGGTTTAAGCTAAGTTTCTAATGTTTACTGAAGAAAGCTTAGATCTTAAGAACCATGAGATTATATTTTATGTTTTGTGATGGTATTTTTGACAAGTGATGGCGATTTTGAGATTTTCATGGCATATGCAAAACTGTTAAACCATTTACTGTGTTGCAGCATCAGCTATTTGTCAAAAGATATGGCTTTGACATATTAAGGATGGTACAGTCTCTCTCTCTCTCTCTCTCATCCGCTAAATTGTAATTGGTATGCAAATGTCATTAGGAACATTGTTATTTTTAGACATCTAAGGTTTATTCTAATACGCTACGCTGTCCAGCCATGACTTCAGGAGAATGTATGGGTCTATTCTAATACAAGACATGAATTATTTCATTAAGAATAAATATATACTGTAAATTATGTACATATGTTGTCTGACGCTTGTTTTTCTATCAGTCACTGAACTTGCTGATTCTTGTTGCTTATTGTTGGTTAAAAATGTTTTCTTCTCTTTGATGATCAAATGTTATGGTGCTTGATGCAGGAAAAACGTGTTGGAGAGATTGTCATAAAGGCAATGGGACAGGCAATCAGCAAAGCAGTGACAATTGCTGAGATTATAAAGGTCAAATTAGTAACTTCTTTTCATTCTTTTTTTTTTTATTTTGCTAAAAGTTTCAGCTCCATGTATATTGTATGCAGAAAAGGATACCAGGGTTATATCAAGATAGTGCAATCAGTTCAGTCAGTATCACTGATGTTTGGGAACCTATTGAAGAGGGTCTTGTACCGTTAAGTCTGCATCACATTTGGTGTTCATACATAATCATTTCCTAAAGAGCTTGAACCAAAGGTCTTCAATTTTTAAATTGTTGTGCAGCCTGGAGATGACACGTCTTGTTTCAATGATTTCAATATCTTTGTCAACCAGAGAGCTAAATGAAAACTCCCCCGGGTAAACCATTTGTCGCATGTTGTAGTGTTGCGTCTCAAACTTAATCTATTTGTCAGTCCTCTTTGGAAGGTTTTGCATGTTGAACTGTCTACAGCATCCTCATAGATTCCTTGTTTTTGGTAGGTATCAAGTTCCCTCACGTATAGAGCAGCCAAAGCATCAGCAAAGATATCAACAATCACAGCAGTATCAACAGCAACCACAGCTTCAACCAAGACAAGCACAAGGCCAATTTTATGAAGGTACACATCTTAGTTATTGATCTTTTTAAGATTGTCTGTATTAATTGATTGGTTTTAATGCTTGTTAAAGATTCATATGTACGAGGACGTGGTAGAGGTAGAAGTAGAGGAAGAGGAAGGGGATGGGGAAGAGGATATGGTGGATATGCTGGCTATGACAATAATCAGGGTGGATATGGCAACTATCAAGGTGGATATGGTGACTATGGCTATAATCAAGGTGGATACGGTGGATATGAGCACAATCAAGGTACTTTAGTTTTACAGAACATTACACCCAGAAAAATTGTCTTTTCCCTCTTTAAATTAGTTGACGGTTCTTTTATGGTAGAAAATGGTGGATGGAACTCAAACTGGGGTCGAGGTGGTGGACGTAGTAGAGGTGGTTGGAATTATCGTGGTAAGCTTGTGTAGCCATATCTTTCCTGTTATCTTGCTGCTTTATAGTGTTTTTATTTGTTTATATATGGATAGTGGATTTGACAAATTGTAGCTTCATTAGTTGTTACTAATTCTTGAGTGTGTATAAGATCTATGAGGTGCTTGTAAGTATTGTATTTGTATTAAAGTTATGTTATGAGATCAAGTTGCAAACATTATGTTATAGGGTTAAAAATGGGTCAGATGGCATTATGTTTTGTGAGATATCGAAATCTGATTTCAGCAATCAGATGAGGATAAATTTGTCTGCGCATGTTTTTATTTTTATTTTCTGAATTTTTCTATTTGGAATCTTTCAGATACGAACCTGAGGTTCATGTCTATTGTTGTCTGGATATTTAAATATCTAACTAATTTACATTAACCTAATTGGAGGTGTTATTGAATTGCTTTTATAAAATTGATTTTATTTTTCCATTATTCCTTTTCTTTTCACACTTGCTTCATAAACGTTTTTCCCTATATGAAATATGATTGGTATGTTTGAGTTAGTGCTTTAATTATTTCTTGGGAGCATATCATATGCATATAATATTTACATGTGTTTCTTCTTTAAATACAATTTGGATCTGAGTCTGTCATAGATCTGATTTATGTACGTATGTGCTTATATATATGGCTGCAAAATACGCATTGGCCAATTTGAATCTGATTTTTCTAATATTTGATTGGTTTCTCATCCATTTTCACACTTGCTAAAATGTATCTAGATACTTGTAGTTGATAACAATTTGTTTCTCAGATATTACATTGAGACTTGTTTTGGTGTTGTGTTCCTATGACATCATATATATGGTATATTACTGGATGATAAGGATAATGGATGAGGGTTACAGCATTTCCTAAGTTGAACTTGAGTCATAGAGGGCTAGGCATCATCTAACATATGTTTTGACCTTTTTTTTAATAATCACGGGCATCTAACATGTACGCTTGTATCTAAAGTACAAAGATACATTCCAAAGAGGTGTTATCAAGGATATTTGATTAGAACATTACTTCTGAGCTAAACTTCTTGTCAGTTTACGATTGCGGAGGAACAAATAGAAGACAATAAATTTATTTTGGTCACTAGTTTATTATATCTCTTGCAAATTTTAGCAGGTCGAACCATATTTAGCAATACTAATGAATAGTTTGTTATGAGATCTTTGTTATTCTTGCTTGTTCAGTCATGATGCATGCAATTGTATTTTAATTGCTTTAACATGCTTTTTTAGTTTCTTTATTCTACTTAGGGTACTGTTTTAAGTCGTGTCTTATCTAGTCTTAAGTTTCTAATAGAATGTTCATTTCTAATGGAATGGTCAATATTAAACAGTGGATGTTAAGAATTCAAATGATTTCCATTAAAAAATGAAAGTAGGCATGCATACTCATTGTATATGGAACTTATGAGTTACTAAAATGCTTACATCTAATCTCTAAATATAAAAATTTATATTTTCTACAGTATTTTTTTTTCTAGGCACTTGGCTTTGTGCCTAGGTTTTTGCCCATCCAAGTTGGTTGTTCAGTGCTTAAAAACTTAATTATCTTGGTCAAAAAATTGAATCTTTATGCTGCAGTCGGAGAAAGTTAACCTACATCTTGCTAAAATAAGACTTGAAATTTGCTCATACTCGAACATCTTTTCTTGAATTGGAAATTTCAGAGTAATATCTGTTTCTATAGTATGTGCCGAGTTACTTGCAAATTCATGTTCTTCAACTAAATCAATTTTTAAATACAGGTGGAGGATATGGAGGAGGAAGAGGTAATGGAAGGGTTGGTGGGAGAAATTATGGTAGCGGACGAGGAAGGATGGGTGGCCGTGGGCGAGCGAACCAGGTCTAGCATCTTGTCTTTGGGCTTGGGGTACTTCTTATGCATGCTTGGTTAGCTCAAGGAAAAACTGTTGGACTTATCTGGGGTATCACCTATGGATTGTGGTTGTGCAAGAGTAAGCTTTGATGGTTAGAAAAATGGTTGTGTTTTCCCATTCATATGTTTATGTTGGCTGCCCAAGCTAGATTTTGTTTCCCTATAATTGTGGAGTTACTAGAGAATGCTGTAATCTTCTCCATCTCTCTTTGTTCATATACGTCCATCAATTCATACTAATGCATCAGAAAATTCTATTTATGTGCAAAATGAGCATCAGTTTTAATCTCTACTCTGATCTAATGTAATCAGACGATGTTCCTGTTTAAGCTGCAGATTTAGTGTGGATTGTGGAACCCATGCTGATGATTGACAAGTTGTTTAAAATGTGTAAAGACTTCCAAGTTAGTCAGTGGGTTATACTATCTTATATGGAGTTGCCAAACACTTCCAATAACTTAAGCATCTCTTAATGTTTTCTTTTTCTTTCTTCTTTGTACAGCACTTGCCAATTGATTAGCAATCTGATCATTTGAGAGGGGCATTGTGCTAACTTGTGTTTTCTATCAGAAGCATTATGAGAGCATTTAAAGGCGTTTCCTTAATAAATCTCCATCCGCATGGTCGAGTCCTTTTACATGTTAGTTTTTTGAATCTTGAAATCATATAATATACATCGTTATTTGAAAATGTTTCTATTTTTTTCTATGCTATATATATATATATATATATATATATATTATTAATATTTTCCTGTATTTATTTTCTATTTGTATATATAATGTAAGTTATTAATGATTGAGGTGAACACTATCCATATTGTCAAATCTAAATCTCAAAGTACTTCACAATTAATAGGCATCTTAACACAGCAAAAAATGTATTCATTATCATATGAATCATATCTTTACAAAGTTTGAGAATAGCATATTTGAGGCTCTAAATTTAAATGTTTTGTAACGCGTATTCCTGCAAAAAAAATAATTTTGCACATATATATATATATATATTTATTTCCTTAAATTTAAGTTTGACATAATCATCTCTCCAAAATCGAAAAGCATGTATATATTACCATTGTGTTTAATTTATCAGTTAATTATCAATTGAAATTCTAAATTATATTAATATTTTTAAATAATTATTATGATTATAAGAATATTGAATGTATTTTAGGTATTTAAATATTTTTTAAACTTAAGTGAGCTGACGTGTCTGAAGGGCAAATGTGAAACTTAGAAAGGATGGATGTGTAAAAACGCCATATATAAAATATATAATATTATTACTCAAATGCTTTGCCTTCTCTGAGAAGAAATGCCACCGAGTTGATATCACCAGGCGTTGCTTCCTGTCGTTGGAGAAGACCAGAGATCAATGGCGACCGCAGAGGGAGGCGAAGTGAAGCTCATCGGGTCGTGGCCGAGCCCGTTCGTGCTGCGCGCACGGGTAGCCCTCAATCTCAAGGGGGTGGAGTACGAGTACCTGCAAGAGAAGCCCGGGCCGAAGAGCGAGCTCCTCCTGAGATCCAACTCTGTGTACAAGAAGATCCCGGTCCTCCTCCACCACGGCAAGCCGGTCTGCGAGTCGATGATCATCGTCGAGTACGTCGACGAGGTCTGGGCCGCTGCCGGCCTCGCCATCTTGCCGGCCGATCCCTACGAGCGCGCTCTCCACCGGTTCTGGGCTGCGTACATCGATGGCAAGGTATGCGTTGAGGAATAATGACAAGCAGGTTACCTGCCAATTCCATCTTATCCAAACTTAGACTCGAACCCTAAACCACATCGATGAAAATTGCATATCTATTTTCCTACTCGAACGATAAGTCTTAATACACTAAAGATATACTTTCCTTTATCTCATGTGGCTTAGCCGAAATATTCCTATTCTAAAATAGGATTCCTGGAATCAGCACCTTTCTTGTATATGAAATTTATGTTTTTACTGGTTGCATATAGATTATTTGCTTATTTGTGATTTATCGTCATTTGATTTAAATTAACCAATCTTGAAGCTACTCCACTTTTAGAAGATCAATCCATTGCATATAAATATAGTTCTTAACTCTATTTAGAAAAATAAAATTATAAAATATAGATTCAAGAGATACAATTGTGGTCAGTTTAGTTTTTAACGCCATGAAAACCTAAAGCTGATTGATGATAAGATGCATGAAGTTTAAATTATACTGATCTATAAACTCAATTATTGATACAAATTCTAATTAACACCCAAAAGTTATTGTAGTGCATATTTTTCTTCTAATCAGATATCGCAGTGGGTAGATATTCGTGAATTGGACCCCGGATCCAACCTTAATTAACCATTGAGGTTTCTGAATTCGAGTCTGGTACTGATACCCATGTTCCTATCTGAATTCATTTCAAGCGTAATTAAAGGTTATCCAATCTCGATCTCACTGTCATGTCAGACTCAATACTAAAGGAACATGACTTGTGCTATTCTTATCTTATATTAGGAATAATACTGAGTAGGGTACCATCCAAGTCTGATTTGGGTATATACTTCTCTATCTAGAGGATGCCCAATTTTGATTTAGAAGCACATGCAGATCACTGTTATGGATCCTATTTCTCATGTTCCAAATTGCTCCTATGACAATTAACCTTGATTGGCGACAAGAAGGATAGAATTGCGGCTATGAGAATGACAATGACTTGGTTTCTCTCTTCACTCTCTGTTATACTGCAGTTATTCCCATCAGTACTTGCAATTGCAAAGGATGAGCCCAAGATGACCAAGGTGGAAGCAGTGGAGCAGCTACACACAGGGATAAAGCTAATGGAGGAGGCCTTTGAGAGGCTGAGCAAAGGGAAGGGCTTCTTCGGAGGCGACGCCATTGGATACCTTGACATTGCTCTTGGCTGCTTCTTGGGGTGGTTCAAGGTATGTGAAGAGGTGACTGGGTTCAAGTTCTTGGACGATGAGAAGTCACCGCTCCTTGTGGGCTGGGCGGACGGGTTCTGCTCTGATGAGGCTGTGAAGGATGTGATGCCGGAGAATGAGAGGTTGGAGGAATACACTAAATTGTGCCGGGCCAGGCTGAGGGCCACTGCAGCAGATTGAAACCATCATGGAGGTCAGTATATTTAACAGCAGATTGAAACACATAGTCTTTTACTATGGAGCAGGGAGCAGTTGAGTGGTGCTTGCTCAGGGATAATAACCAATACAGCATACTACATGTGTACTACATATATACGCTAAATTGTGCCGGGCCAATCTGAAGGCCTCTTTAGCATATTGAAACCATCATGGAGATTAGCATAGTTCATAGCAAAACAAGTGGATTCTGGTCCTTTACTATGGAGTAGGGAGCAGTTGAATGGTGCTTGCTCAGGGATAATAACCAATACAGTATACTACGAGTAATATTCAAGTGAATTATGGTTGTAATGGAATTCATATGTATAAATTCATGGACGATAGTTCTAAGATATGAGGTTTCTGGGTTATACCTTTGTCTCCAACATTTGGGTGCCTCTGATTGCCAAAATTTAAAGCAGACTAGATCGGTACCTATGCACAGTGTGCTGTCAGTAATACCTGTATATAGAACATATTATTCCAAAATTTATCTGTAGAAAGGTATTGAAAATTAGGATGCTCTGAGTTTTCACAGTTCATAAGAAATATGTAGCCCTTGTTGAAAGGAGATGGAACTTCCAAAATCTTTCACTGTGGGGAAGATGGTAGTGGTGTATTGCATGAAACACTGACATTGTTGATGTGCTTGGAATGATCAATCAAACTCTTCATCTTAGTCTTGGATTTGGGATGGCATTGAGGATTCTTTCATGACCTCCAAAAGTTTTGAGATCAGCAATGGTGGATCAGTAAGAGTTTGGAAGGATAACTGGATAGAATATGAAGCTTTATCTTCTATGTTCTCCCATCAAATTTCTTTCACTGCTCATCCTAATGCCTGCCTTTGGCTAAATCACACATCACTTGCATTTGCTGCCGTTGGATTAATTGGGCAAACAAGTTGAATGTGGACTGGTTGAACTTCTCCCTCTACTTCGATGTGGTTTATGTGGAATGAATGAACGCAACAAATACATCGTTCAGCAGCCACACTCTCTGGCAAGCGAGGGCTAATTTTTATATTTTAAAATTTTATATTAAAATCTTATTATAAAAATGAAATATTTAACTTCATTGGCCTTAGCTACCAAAGATATAACACGTCACATGCGTAAATAACATAAAAATAATAAATAGAAAGGTAATGTGGTGGCAGATTAATTATATATTACTCTTTTGTAGTTAGACGTTGTAACATACTGATCATTAGATTTAAAAATTTATATTAAAATTTTAGTCATTAGATTTAAAAATTTATAATGAAATTCATATAGTTATATAAGTGAAACATTTAGTCCAATTTATCCTAATGTTATCAATTTTATCGAAGAAATATTTAACCTCATGTATCATAATACTATCAATTTTACTGATAGAAGATATAGTATGAAATAAAAATGATAAGCAAAAAGATAATTTTAATGGTGATATCGTGGGTAACTATTGTGGTGGTGGTGGTCGACAACAATAACACGATAGTCAATCTTGTCAATGTTGATTTGAACAATAATAGGAGGAGAAAGATGAGGTAAAGCGGTAAGACATCTATGTTGGTGTCAGAGGAGAGAAGTGAGGTATCTATATTGATGTCGCATTGCTCTACCTCTTCTTCCTTTTCCAACATTGCTTTTCATCTATGAATGTCAGAAGAAACAAGTGAGGTAAAACGGTGTGACACCATTCATACATGTGTTGTATCTTTCGTTAGTAAAGTAGACAACATTAGAATAAATATGATTAAATATTTTACTTTCATAATTATAAAAATTTAAATATAAATTTTTAAATCTAGAAATCATAATACTAAAGAGGTCTAACTATTATAATTCAAATGAGCCTTTTGTCTATCGTTTTTATATTATTTATATATGTACTTTTATTAGTAAAATCAATAGATAAATAAGTGTAAATATTTTATTTTTATAATTAAAAAATTATATAAATGTTTAAAATCTAAAATCGAGATATTAAAAAGATATAATTAGCGTCACAAGCCACTCAGTTATCTTTTTTATCTACTCTTTCTCCTGTTCAAGCTGTTCTTTCTGCCGGTTTCGACAAAGTAGGAGCCTAATCTCCCCTTTTTTTCTTGTAAAAATGAACAGCACGCTGCAGAAGATCCAAAATATTGCAAGTTGAAGAAGATTTTTGTGAGAAGTAGACGAAGATTGCTGTCAGCCTTTCTAGATTTCTTCGCAGAGTTTCTTCTCATTGGTGCGTTGACGTGCGATGTGAAGGGACGATGCATTGGAGGTGACGCCAAACTTGATTCCGTCAGAGAGTTCGTGTAAAAACACATTCTCAACAGTTCGGGGAGGACGTGACTCTTCCATTAGCCATTGGTCTACGCCTTGCCTTGTCTTGCTCCGCAAGAAACTCTCCTCCAAGGGCGAACCCGAGCGTGGCTGCCTCTCAACTCGGAGATCCATGGCGGCGGCAGAGGGAATAGAGGTGAAGCTGATCGGGGCATGGCCGAGCCCGTTCGTGCTGCGTGCGAGGATCGCGCTGAACCTGAAGGGGGTGGAGTACGAGTTCCTGCAGGAGAAGTTTGGGGAGAAGAGCGAGCTGCTTCTGAGATCCAACCCCGTATACAAGAAAATCCCCGTCCTCCTCCACCACGGCAAGCCCATCTGCGAGTCGATGATCATCGTGGAGTACGTCGACGAGGCCTGGCCCGCCGCCGGCCGTGCCATCTTGCCGGCCGACCCCTACGAGCGCGCTCTCCACCGGTTCTGGGCCGCGTACGTCGATGACAAGGTACGCATGCTGATCACAGACAGGAGCTTTAAGGTGGCGACGACGGACTAAACTGCTCTCTCCGTTATCCTTGCTGCATCGCAGTTGAACCCATCGGGGGCTGCGTTATCGAAGGCGCAGACGGAGGAGGCCAAGGTGGAAGCAGCGGGGCAGGTGATCGCGGGGCTGAAGCTACTAGAGGAGGCATTCGGGAGACTGAGCAAAGGAGAAGGATTCTTCGGAGGGGACGACATCGGATACGTCGACATCGCCTTGGGGTGCTTCCTGGGGTGGCTGAAGGTGATGGAGAAGACTAGTGGTGTGAAGTTCATCGACGAGGAGAAGATGCCTCTGCTTGCGAGGTGGGCGGAGAGGTTCTGCGCCCACGAAGCAGTGAAGGCGGTGATGCCGGAGCCAGAGAGGTTAGAGGAGTTCGCTAGGAAGCGTGCCGCCAGTGCCAAAACTCCTCCTGCAAACTAAAAATCCTTTAAGATGGCCATTATATATATATATATATATATATATATATTGTGGTGTGTTGAATAATATATTACGCTTATCAATAAAGGATTTCTTTGCCAGTAAACATGTGTTTGAAATAAATTTGATATTTTATAAAAAAAGTTATTACTATTAAACTTTTATATGATGATGTATTTTTTTTGTTGTCGCTTTGAGAAAAGTATTCTTTCACCAACATGCGTATCTCCCATCATTCACATATCATCGGTGCCTCTTCTACGATCTTCCACTCCCCCATAACTCTCAATATTATCGCCACCACCTCACCCTTACTAATTGTCTACTCCATTTTTGCTACAACCTTCATTATATTCCTTTGTGCCACTACTATCAGATTGTCACTACTATCTTGCTCTCCATTGACGGTCAAAATAATGGTGAAGAGGAAAAGCTCCCTATCACTAATGAGAAGAGATGTGATAATAACGACGAAGGCTAAGGAGGCAGCTACTCGAGAGCATGATGGCAATGGTGTTGGCAATAATTTGTTTGTAGCTAAGAGCAAGAGTGGTGCGGAAAGATATTTTCATTAAAGTGATAAAAAAAGGGTGTCATAAAAACTAATTAGAGAGACATCGTCACATATACGTCCAACAATAAATATTATTTTAGATAGCAGAAGAATATAGGAATACTATAGCTAGATAAAGCCAAGCTCGTACACATTGGATTGCACAACATATGCAAGATGACAAACTTAACAATGTGGTAAGATAATATTAGATAAGCTTAATTATTTCTTATTCAAAGTAGGCCTACTATAGGGTTAATTATAGATTATTTTATATAGTTAGACTTTTTTAGTATTCATATTTAGACTTAAAAAATTTATATTGAAATCCTTATAATTATGATAGTAAAATATTTAATCTTATTTATCCTAACGGCTTTACCGATAGAAGATACAATATGTGATAACATGTACATGAATGGCACAAAAATGATAGGTAAAAAGTTAATTTCAATTATGGTGGCGGGCTAATTACATATTACCCCTTATAGTTAGACCTCTTTAGCATCCTTGTCTCTAGACTTAAAAAATTTATATTGAAATCCCTATATTGAAAGTGAAACATTTAATCTCATTTACCTTAATACCATCAGCTTTACCGATGGAAGATACAACACGCGATAGCATATGCATGAATAGCGGAAAAACGATAGGCAAGAAGGTAATTTCAATAGTAATAGCGAATTGTGACATTGTGGGTTGCTATTGTAGTAATGGTCAGTGATAACGACATGGTGATTAGCTTTGTCGATGTTGATTCAAACATCGACGATGAGGAGAAAGAGAAGGGAGGTAAGGCATTTGCGTTGGCGCCGCACCACTCTGTCTCATCTCCCTCTTCCAAAGCTGCTCTACATTTACATCAATGTCAGAGAATGAAGATGAAGCAAGTGAGGCATATACGTTAGCGTTATACTCAAATCCTCAGATGGTGGCTTCGTCTAGTGGCATGGTGGATTCGAGGAAGGGGTCATGGGCGACGATAAGGAGGGAGAGGTTACGAACGAGCTTGGTGAAGAGGCATGCCTACTTCGAGCTCTCGAGTTTTAGTCAGCGTGCAAATGGCACGTATGCCCCATCCACAATGGTGTGGTTGCCAATCGACTTCCAAATCAACTCCGCCGATAATGGGAGGGGATTTGATCAAACGATGAGGACTGATCATCGCATAAAATAGAGGCCCAAATAGTATAGATCTAATGATAGGAGAGACAACAAACTCTTATTCTCCTTCTCGCTTACCTTTAGTGTCATGGTGGTGGGGGAAAGTATCAGAAAGATGGTAGCGATGGATATAATGAGCAAGACGATGAAGAAACGATAGATTGCTGCATTGCAATTAGCCTTCGGATCGGGAATCACCATTTTGGTTAGTGTTTCAAGATTGATCAATCGTATCCGCTACCTCACCTGCCTCCTCTTTATCCTCCCTCCTCATTGTCGGCGATGTAGATGCCTCACCTACCCTTTCTTCCTCTTCTAATGTCAATATAGATGTAGAGCAATGCTAGAAGAGGCAGAGTAGTGCACTGCCAATGTAGATGCCTCACCTCCCTCTCATTCCTCCGGTGTACTACTAACACATATGCTTCATCACTCTACCTCTTCTTCCTTCTCGTCATTGATGCAAATCGATATTGACTAGGTCGACCATCGCGTTATTGTCACCGATCACCATCACAACAACCACTCACGATACCACCTTTCGTCACCATAATTAAAATTATATTTTTGTCTATCATTTTCGTGTCATTCATGCACGAGTTATCACATAATGTATTTTTCATTAGTAAAGTTAATGACATTAGGATAAATGAGGTTATATGTTTCGTATTTCAGTATAAATTTTTTATGTCTAAGAATTAGAATGCTAAAGAGGTCTAACTACCAAGGATAATCTATAATTAGCACACCTACTATGGTACCACTCTCTTATGGAGGATCAATACACATTACCCCTAACATATTATCATATTGATACAGAGGAGTTTTATACATTAATTAATATAAATTATTTATGATAAAATTTTAAAATTATATGGATATGTTAATTTTGATTATTTTAAATTTTATTATTTATTTGTTGCAAAAAAATAAAATTTTTGAATGAACACTAATTTCACTAAAAAGAACCTTTACTATAGCTAAATATCTTTTTTCTTCTTCTAAATATTTCTACAAAGCATGCATTTTTTAGAGTGATATTAAAAAATATTTTTTAATAAAAATATTAATATGTGTGAGATGAAAAGAGATAAACTAAGAAATTCTTAAAATTGATAGAGTTTTATATAAGGTTGATTTGGTATCTGATCTTCAAATTTTGACATATTATTATACCGAGGTGGACAAATTTTTATATGACTGAGTCAAAATAAAGAAAAAGATTGAACCAGTCAAACTATAATTTGATTAAATGAAGATAGATAGACACAGGTGGGTAAACTATCTTGTAATAAAAAAGATGAACTTGCAATACGAATATATTGCTTGTTTGAATCCCTAAAAGTAAAGATTATATATTAACTACAACAAAGTTCATGAAAACCAATTGTACGTGAAATATGAATATAGTAACGAGGGCACAATTAGGAGGCATATTTCATACCAGGAACGATGAACAAAATCCTTACATTACCTGCAAAATTCTCAAATTTTTTTTTGATTCTAATCTTAAAATATTATCACAAAGGATGATAAGGAACATATTGGCAATCAATCATCATCTGACACTTATCACTATATTGTCACGGACTTAGCTGGTTTTACCTAAGTTGTGCGACACCTTTGCGTGTCCGTCTGCAAAGGTCAGCCTCCCCAAAACCTCCTATGGCCCCTTAGGACCTACAAAAGAGAAAACAAGTTAGAGAAAGTGCCTCACTCAGGATCCACAAGCAATCACCTCCGTAAATACTTTATAAACAATGTAAATTATAAGTAGACTTTACAAGCTCAGAACAATTGCACAACAAAGGGGCAAAATGGTCCACTACAGATCGAAAATCTCTCACAAGTGTCCACATGACACAACCTTTATTTACAAGCCTAAAACGACTAACAAACCCAACTAAAATGAGACTATTAAGCCTTCGGCCGTCCCTCTACATGTTGTGTAAAGTATGAACGTACCAAAAGACACGGACATACATAAGCATTACATCAAACATCATGTTTAGAAGTTTGTTTGTGACATTCTCCCCCACTTATTCCTTCGATGTCCTCATTGAAGCCTTTGCCGACACTGCAACTTTTCGCCTTTGCTGAGTCTTCAATCTTCTACTCTAGCTGCAATGTGCCTTTTGGCTCCCAATTGCTCTCCGTTGCTGTTTTTGAGTAGTCGAACCTTTGAACCGCCATGCTACTTCAACTCGTCAATGACTCTGACTCTAGTGTGGGGTTGGCTGAGTTGTGTTGATCCTTATTGGTTCTTGCGGATCCTCTAAATGAAGGAAAAGACCATCCTTACTATGCACTAGTCTCTCAAATTACACATGTTGCTTGAATTGGGTGGATGCTTGTTGGAGCTTTAATGAGCATCGCCTCACAAAATTCGGAAGTTTTAGATCCTTCCTCCACAAAATTTGCTCATCAACTCTTCTTTCACTTAGTTATCACTTCCAAGTAGATTCGCATCACTTCCGCTTTCGATTGGCATTCTATTAGGAAATAAAGCGGATAATCTACTCTCAGTAGCACTGATCACCATTGGTGAGGATTTGACAACGATTGTCTTCTAATATCTTCAAAGGGTCTTTGAATCTGTGCAGAGCTCCTCTGCTGGATAGGTAACAGAATTGGGGTACTCGATTTCGCCCATTCTCTTAAGAGTTAAGAAGGCAATGGTTACTTGACTTTGCCCGCCTCCTCAAGGGTTGTACTCCATGCATTGAGCTGGTTACTGGTCTTCGCCTGCTCTTTGCTCACACTTCTGAAGTACTTGAAGTGTTTACATTCTTTGTCTTGAGTTAGCTACTGTGATTCACCTTCTCAATACCATCGAACTTCTGGAATACAGGAAGTCTTCACCCCAACTTGGAGTAAGTCTCTAATAGTTTTGGTCGCCTTTGGGATTGTACCGTCTTCTTCATCAACCCTGTCGCCTACTCCATTGAGTATCAAAGGTATAACACCGCGTACTGCCTACTTTGTTCCTTGGTCATGCACTCTTGCATAACCCAAAGTCCTTCACTTTCGGCTATCTTGATAAGAAGCTCGTTGACACCGGTCTTACAAAGTTCCTCGGCCTCTGCCCTTTAGCCTTGTCTTGGTACTTGGAGTTTGCCTCTGCATGCTCCACTTCCTTGGCCCGTTTCACGACCAATTGCACTCCCTCCATGAGAGCAAGGGATCAATGACCTTCACAGAAGTCCCGCCTCTATGGTACCATGGCCCTACTATCCGTCGCCTCGCATCTACCTCCCTTTTCTTCATAATCAGTAGATATATCTCTATGACACTCCTTCGAGTCCACCTCCATTCTACCTGTCCCTTTGGACTCATCGTCGCTTCCTCGCCCTTTTCGACCCCTGCTTCAACACCTCTGTGTTCTCCAAGTAGCTCCCTTTGTTCGATGGAAAGACAGACTGCAACTCCCATGCATGGCCTCTGCCATCACGTTATAGGGTTTACACCGATTCTGTTCTCCTTAGCTTCCTTGGTAGTAATGTTCGTTTACTCGACCTTGTCCTCCGACTTGCCGGGCTCCTTTAAACGAATATGGGCTCTGGAGAAGTGCAACTCTCCAGCTGCTTCGATCATACCTCTACATGATCAAGTCCCTCTCATGGGACTCACTGGTACTTGCATTCGAACTTTTCCCTTAGTGGAACACAGCCCCCATATGCTGATGACCAAGGCTTTCATCCGATGCAAAATTCGTTGCACGCACGGAAGACTCGCCTCTACGGTACCATGGCCTTCACTCCTTGAATCCATAGCCCTTCTTGCTGTCGTGTTGTTTACCGAAGTGGAGCTGCCAGTAGTTCCTGATCATACCTCCGTATGATAAAGTCCCTCACGGGACACCACTCACGTGTATCGCATTGCCATGAACTGTTCCACCACGATCCGTTGCACCATGTCGCCTCCTGGTGACATCTCCATTGCATTCTGATCCTTGTGGGATGAACTCGGATTTTGATCCCTCAATGTGTGGCCTTTGCCAACACATTGCAGGGTCTCTTCTACTTTCGATTGTGTTCGCTCCTTTGGCAATCGATCTTCGTCCACCAGCTCTCGGGTCACACTTAGACAAAGCACCACTCTAGGACAGTTCATCGCCTAGTAGCTCCTTAAGTCCATCGACTTCACTGCAATTAGTGCACCATTGTTTGGATCTTAGGCCTCTGCCTCCACCAGCACAATCTCCCATGCGCACTGCCTCCTTCATGGCAACTTAAATGGCAACACTGTGGCATATTCTTCAAGAGTACCCGCCTCCACGTTCTCTTGCCCCGTGCCAAGGCCTTCTGAACTCAATTTCGCCTTCACAAATTGAGTCGCCACAGTTCCTCCATCAAATGCTTCTCCGAGATAAGGTGCATGTGCCCAAAAGTTCCCTTCATCTTTAGCACCATGCAAGACGAGTATGCTCCATCAGAATGAAGGACCCATGGAACAACATGATCCTACTCTTACCTCTGCAAGAGTTCATGTCCTTGACCTCTGTCCAAGGGAAGCTCTGCGCCTCCGCTCCATGTTCAATCTTCTATGCCGGCTCACTTCATGCAGCTTGGGTACTTCGTCAAGTTACACCCAAGTTGTTCCGCTTCTCGTTTTTGCATTGAGTTGATGGTGGCCCTCGCGCCCACCATTCCACGGATCAGCCCACCCTTGAGTCTGATCTCTATATCGACTCCAAGTGTGCCTTCATTTGTGTTGCTTTGGGTCGCTCCCCCACTTGATCTCGCAATGCATCCACCAATGCATTCTCTCAAGCGAGATCATGCGACGACTCCTCGCCGCTCGCTCGGTCCATTGCGCTTCGTAGAGTTGTTATTTTTTTGAGATACTACTCCTCAACATGTGTGGTCTATTGCACGTGATTCTCCCTCTGGAGAGTTAGGACTTATCCTTTCTGAATATCTATCCCGTTGGAGCAACATCACTCTTCGTTTCGGAGACCACCATCCCCTTGGACTACTCCGATTTGCTGAACAAACTGTGTATTGTTCTGCCTCCTGCAAACGCACTTGCTAGATTGCAACTCCACGTCAATATAGCCCCCGCTGCACCACTCAAGGCCTAGTAACATGCTGAACTTGCTACACACTTCAGCCTCTTACGGACGTATCCTTCACATGCCGAAGAGAAAGTTTCAATGCTCCATGACGCCAAGTTTCGGTCGCCTCGGGATGGCCACGGACATTCCATCGTCCGCATACAAGCCCTTGCATGAGTACCGAATTCTTCGAGTTAGCAATTCCTCTCATCTATGTAAGCTTTGCACAACTCTTTTGGTCGCCAAGCAACTCATTCCACCTTGCGTGGTCTCATCCTTTACCAAGCGCCTCGCTTGCCTTGAGCACCATCAAGTATGGTTGTCAACGTTGAGCCGTAGCTCAAACTCAGCCATCGCAACCTTTGTACGCTCCGCATTTTTCCAAGCTTACTTGTTCTCGTGGTACCTCTTGTGCAAAGGGTTGGCTATTCCTTTGAATGCCAATCTCAGATGCTCGCTCCTCTGAGCGACTCCTTTTCCCTACATCTCCATGCTCGTTTTTCCCCAAACGGTCGCGCGTGCTAGCTGCCCTTAATGCAGTCCTGCTAGGTCTCCCAGGTTTGCATGCCAAGTGTTTCTATGAGTGTTTGTCCCACTATGATACCATCTGTCACAGACTTAGCTGGTTTTGCCTAAGTCGTGCGGCACCTTTGCGTGTCCGTCCGCAAAGGTCAGCCTCCCCGAAACCTCCCATAACCCCTTAGGACCTACAAAAGAGAAAACGGGTTAGAGAAAGTGCCTCACTCGGGATCCACAAGTAGTCATCTCCATAAACACTTCATAAACAATGCAAATTACAAGTAAACTTTACAAGCTCAGAACAGTTGCACAACAAAGGGGCAAAATGGTCCACTACAGATTGAAAATCTCTCACAAGTGTCCACATGATACAACCTTTATTTACAAGCCTAAAACGGCCACCAAACCCAACTAAAATAGGACTATTAAGCCTTCGGTCATCCCTCTACATGTTGTGTAAAGCATGAACATACCAAAAAATA
The DNA here is from genome assembly GCA_004837865.1 of Musa balbisiana. NCBI lineage: Eukaryota > Viridiplantae > Streptophyta > Magnoliopsida > Zingiberales > Musaceae > Musa > Musa balbisiana. The sequence continues at coordinate 20,404,511 of CM017188.1, read as the reverse complement.
CGAACATACATAAGCATTACATCAAACATCATGTTTAAAAGTTTGTCCATGACAGTATGGAGGCGATGTGGCCATATAGAGATGATGTGGAAAGAAAAGATCTTAGTTACTCTTTACTTGTTTACCCGTATGGACAACAATCCAATGGAGATGGTTCAAACCTATCTTCTTCTTCACCCATATAGACAAAACATTAAATGATGACATTGGGGTAGATGCAAACTGTCCTTAAGTATTATGCTAAGGGACTATTTTTTTATATAGAAAAACTAATATCCCAAAAAGAACCTTGGACTAACTTGAATGTTGGAGGGATTGAGTCAGGAAACTTCTCTCGACATCAATCTCAGTGCAGGCGATGCTTCAGATGATCGACTTTTCACCTCGAGCCACTCCAAAATCACCTTAAGCTACTTAGGATACCCTTATGCCTTCGGATTTAGACAATAATAAAATCCGAATTGTATTGTACAATAATCATTTTACAATAATCATGATTATTACAAGAAAAGCAAATTAACAAGTTTTAATTACAAGAAAAAAATGATTTTACAATAATCATGTATTGTACGCGCAAATGATCCATGCACATGCATAATAATAATGTCATTTAGAAAGAAGCGAACTGATCCTAATCATTTATACATGCATCTTATCATTGATTATGTTACAGTTGGTTCACTCACATACGATTGAAAGGTAATGGACAATAACCATTCATTCATGGAGTTTGATGGTTAATGCAAACAAAAAAAGAAAGTAAGGAATATGTAGTATGATACTCAGTCATAACTTTCTCACCCTCACAAAGTAGAAAACGGTGTAGAATAGTCATAGATGATCGCTACTAAATAAAAGAAATACAAATTATCATAAGCGAAGAGTGTTCGAGAATATATATATATATATATATATATATATATATATATATATATATATATATATATATATATATATATTATATCCTTAATTTTCTTTATAAATCAAGATATCTTGGGCGGATATTTGATTTGTTTATTATTTTTCCTTGTAATGATTTCTCAGTTACCTCTTTCAAATTTTAACTTTGCGTCATTTATTTCTTGAATTGGTTTAAGAAATTTTAATTAGAGGGTAAAAGATGTTTGGTGAAGACGAATGCATTAAGAAAAAGTAGGTGAAGGTCATTTATAGCGATGTGCTGGTGTACAAGTGTTTGGTGGTAGTATTCATTATGATTCGATTTGAATTGAGTCAAATCATTACGATGGGTAAACGATTTAAAATCAAATCAGAATTAATCCTGAGTGATTAGATTTTAATTTTTATTTTAAAAATAGGAAGCGATCATTTTGGTTTTAAATCGTTTAAATATTTAAACGATTAGCAGGCTATTAATTGTATGAGAAGACCAATTTCCCCATTATCTATATGTAATTATTCAAAACGACATCAACAGAAGTAGAATTAACAAATCTTAATTGTTTTTTATTTTATAAACAAATAAAAAAGTATAGTTAACATATAAAATATGTATTGAAAATATTCACATGCATTATAAGAAAAAGATGAATTATGAAGATAGTTCTGTGCGCTTAAGGATTGAAAGATTAAGTCATACATATTCTGTTTGACTTATAATTCAAAATTTAAATAAAGGATTTACACGACAATACAAAAGTCATTTTTTACATGATAAAAAATAATGAAAATAAGAACCCATACCAAGAGTAAGAATAAGATATCCTGCTACTAATTATAAATTATTTCTTGTAATTAGTTATCTTTAGCATCTCGATTCATATATTTTCAAAAATTATATTAAAATTTTTATATATAAAATAAAATATTTAATCTTATTTTTCTTAACGTCATCAATTCTATTGATAGAAGTATAATATATATTTAATAATAAATCAAAGTGCGATAAAATTAGCATATAATGAATGATAAACCCTACTATATTTTTGTCAGCAGAATTGAGAGAAATAAGGTTAAGTCTCACCTTCTGTGAACGGTGAATCCAAGACGAGGTATTATCGTGCTGCTGATATGACATCATTGTATTCGTCAATATTTCAATGGACTTAATATATGGTTGATTATAAAGAAATTTGATTCTGTACTCATCGGGCGATATATATGTGTCGTTTGGTCAAACGTGGCGTCAAAAGTTCTTCGCCGCCTTATTGCCGTCACTGTAGACGCTTTATTTCTTTCGCAATTCATCGCCGCCTTGTTGCCCAAGAAGCAGGAGAGCAGCTTCCAAGAAGCATCACCCCTTATTATATATAGGAACGAAGCCCAGGCGTTGCTGCCTCTCATACCGAAGAAGGGAGAAGAAGAAGAAGAAGAAGAAGAAGAAGAAGGCAATGGCAGCGGCGGCAGGAGAAGTGAGGCTGATCGGGGCGTGGCCGAGCCCGTTCGTGCTGCGCCCGAGGGTCGCCCTGAACCTGAAGGGGGTGGAGTACGAGTTCCTGCAGGAGAAGTTCGGGGAGAAGAGCGAGCTGCTTCTGAGATCCAACCCTGTGTACAAGAAGGTCCCCGTCCTCCTCCACCACGACAAGCCCGTCTGCGAGTCGATGATCATCGTGGAGTACGTCGACGCGGCCTGGGCTAATTCCGGCCACGCCATCTTGCCGGCCGACCCCTACGAGCGCGCCCTCCAACGCTTCTGGGCCGTCTACATCGACGACAAGGTTCGCACGCCTCCATCAATTTCTGACCTCTGTTTTCTTGGTCTATAAATTTTCTACGATCATCGACATGAATGATGATGACTGAATCCTCCTGCACGCAGTGGTTCCCGTCAATGTTCGGCATCGCAAAGGCTGAAACAGAGGAGGCCAAGGCCGAATCCGCAGAACAAGCGTGGGCCGGGCTGAAGCTGCTCGAGGAGGCGTTTGAGAAGCTGAGCAAGGGCAAAGCCTTCTTCGGCGGGGACACCATCGGTTACGTCGACATCGCTCTCGGTGCCTACCTGGGATGGGCGAAGGTGATCGAGCAGATGACCGACCTCAAGTTGTTCGACGAGGAGAAGACGCCTTTGCTCGCGGTTTGGGCGGAGAGGTTCTGCGCCCACGAGGCCGTGAAGGAGGTGATGCCGGAGACGGAGAAGCTGATGGAGTACGCCAAGATGCGTCTGGGGAAATAGAAGGAATCTCCTGCAAATTAAAGACAAGGAATCGTGGTGGTCACTTGGAGTGGCTTCAGGATCTCGCTGTTGTCGTGAAATCCGTAGAGAATAATGTCACCGACAGTAATTTTCTGTGAGGTGGCCTTTTTGTGTTTGCTCATGATGTTGTGTTGGTGATCAATAAAGGATACCATTGTGTTGGATTCGATGGGCGATCTCCAAAGGTTGCTTTGACTTTTTTGTTCTCGTAGGTTATCATCGGCACATAACTAGCCATTTTCATGAATTGGGATGGCATTGAGGATGCTTTCATGACTTCCAAAAGTTTTGAGATCAGCAATGGTGGATCAGTAAGAGTTTGGAAGGATAACTGGATAGAATATGAAGCTTTATCCTCTATGTTCTCCCATCAAAGTTCTTTCACTACTCATCCTAATGCCTGCCTTTGGGTAAAAGCACACATCACTTGCATTTGCTGCCTTTGGATTAATTGGGCAGACAAGTTGAATATGGATTGGTTGAACTCTGCTCTACTTCGATGTGGTTTCCATGGAATGAATGAACGCAACAAATGCATCTTTCAGCAGCCGCACTGTGTCGCAGGCGACTCAGTAATCTTTTTTGTCAACTCTTTCTCCTGTTCTATCTGTCCTTCAACCGATTTCGACAAAGTAGGAGACTAATCTCCATCTTTTTTTCTAGTAAAAAAGGAACAGCACGCCGCAGAAGATCCAAAATATTGCAAGTGGAAGAAGATTTCTGTGAGAAGTGGAGGCAGATTGCTGTCAGTCTTCTAAGATTTCATCGCAGTGTTTCTTCTCATTGGTGCGTTGACGTAGCGATGTGAAGGGTCGATGCATGGAGGCGACGTCAAACTTGATTTGGTGAGACAGTTCGTGTAAAAAAACATTCTCAACAGTTCGGGGAGGAGTTGAGTCTTCCATTAGCCATTAGTTAACGCCTTGCCTTGCTCTGCAAGAAGCTCTCCCTATAAGGGCGAACCCGAGTTTGGCTGCCTCTCAACTCGGAGATCCATGGCAACGGCAGAGGGAGTAGAGGTGAAGCTGATCGGGACATGGCCGGGCCCGTTCGTGCTGCGTGCGAGGATCGCGCTGAACCTGAAGGGGGTGGAGTACGAGTTCCTGCAGGAGAAGTCTGGGGAGAAGAGCGAGCTGCTTCTGAGATCCAACCCCGTATACAAGAAAATCCCCGTCCTCCTCCACCACGGCAAGCCCATCTGCGAGTCGATGATCATCGTGGAGTACGTCGACGAGGCCTGGCCCGGCGCCGGCCGTGCCATCTTGCCGGCCGACCCCTACGAGCGCGCTCTCCACCGGTTCTGGGCCGCGTACATCGATGACAAGGTACGCATGCTGATCACAGACGGGAGTTTTAAGGAGGCGACGACGGGCTAAACTGAATTCTCCGTTATCCTTGCTGCATCGCAGTTGAACCCATCGGGGGCTGCGTTATCGAAGGCGCAGACGGAGGAGGCCAAGGTGGAAGCAGCGGGGCAGGTGATTGCGGGGCTGAAGCTACTGGAGGAGGCATTCGGGAGACTGAGCAAAGGAAAAGGATTCTTCGGAGGGGACGACATCGGATACGTCGACATCGCCTTGGGGTGCTTCCTGGGGTGGCTGAAGGTGATGGAGAAAACTACTGGTGTGAAGTTCATCGACGAGGAGAAGATGCCTCTGCTTGCGGGGTGGGCGGAGAAGTTCTGCGCCCACGAGGCAGTGAAGGCGGTGATGCCGGAGACAGAGAGGTCAGAGGAGTTCGCTAGGAAGCGTGCCGCCAGTGCCAAAGCTCCTCCTGGAAAATAAAAAACCTTTAAGATCGCCATTATATATATATATATATATATATATATATATATATATATATATATATATATATATATATATATATATATATATATATATATATATATATATATATATATATATAGGTCTATTGAATAATGTATTACGCTTATCAATAAAGGATTTCTTTGCTGTGTTTGAAATAAATTTAATATTTTATTAAAAAAAGTTATCACTAGTGCTTTTTTTTTTTTCACTTTGATAATACTCCTTCACCACCATG
>CM017188.1:20391811-20394311 GCA_004837865.1 Musa balbisiana | reverse complement strand
GGGAGCGTAAAACTCGAGAAACCAAAAACTGTATAAAGGGTGTGAGACATTCTCACATAGGGGAACTCGTATATCCCCTAAGTTCGTAGATCCTGGTTTGAGGATGGAAGAGCTCTCGTAAACTTGTCTCTAATAGTGATCCACACGATGGACACAACAACAATGCATCTCCTCGCGCAACAAATTTTTTCTTCACGATCACGCACCATCACGCAGTAGCACACAAAGAGGGATTGGTCCCTCTTGTTATCCTCTCACACTAGAGAGGGGCACTCGGTTGAAAGAAGAAGGGGGGAGGAGATGATAAGGGTGGTGGCTAAAGGGGTCTAGCTTATGACCATTTTAGTCCCAACTCCTATTTATAGAGAGTCTCCTTTAATTAACCTTAATGGATCATTCTTATTAGGTATTAGATCTCTATCAAATTACCTTTAGCTTAATGAATATTAGATCCCCATCCAATAATAATTCTAAAATCTATTGGGTCTCTCCCAAGGATCTATTAAAACAAGTGCTTATTGGATATCTCATATCTAATCCTCTATTTGTCATGTTATTCACCATATATGTGTGACCCTCTACGCTCAATACCGAGCTGGCTATGAGTTGCATATGTCAGAACTCCTTCTAATTTAGTGAATTATTATCTCCATAATAATTCACTCAACTCATCGACTATAGATGTATTAGGCCACTCGCTATAGTTATCATATGATATATGGGGATCTAATCCATTGAAGATGTTTGACCTTAGTTACCATGTATTTATAGTCTCTCATCTATTTAATATCCCAAAGACTATATACCGGACATGGTGCTATTAGGCTCATATGAAATCCATATAAGTCTCACTCTAATCGGATTCTCCCGAAGAACTCATTCTCTCTTAACTCGAATCTTACGCTTATCGAATTCATCACGATCTGATTGATCCTAGCTAGAGATTTGCTTGAGTGAGGACATATGAGATATTCTTTTAATGATACAAAGAGTATATGATCCTTTATTGACACCCAATTACATTAGTAAGATTGACTGTTATTCCCAAATATTGTCTATACTAGATCCGAAACTTCAAAACATATAAGTCCAATATCAAAGAATTGAGTGCTCAAATAAGGCATCATTAGTGTCTCAAGCTTCAGGACCATATACACAAATAGGACTACAGAACCATTGTCAAACGATGAGGTATCATTAATCATCTAGCATTTCGTAAGTGGATCATTCAGTGAACTCATTCTCTCTTAACTCGAATCTTACGCTTATCGAATTCATCACGATCTGATTGATCCTAGCTAGAGATTTGCTTGAGTGAGGACATATGAGATATTCTTTTAATGATACAAAGAGTATATGATCCTTTATTGACACCCAATTACATTAGTAAGATTGACTGTTATTCCCAAATATTGTCTATACTAGATCCGAAACTTCAAAACATATAAGTCCAATATCAAAGAATTGAGTGCTCAAATAAGGCATCATTAGTGTCTCAAGCTTCAGGACCATATACACAAATAGGACTACAGAACCATTGTCAAACGATGAGGTATCATTAATCATCTAGCATTTCGTAAGTGGATCATTCAGTGAACTCATTCTCTCTTAACTCGAATCTTACGCTTATCGAATTCATCACGATCTGATTGATCCTAGCTAGAGATTTGCTTGAGTGAGGACATATGAGATATTCTTTTAATGATACAAAGAGTATATGATCCTTTATTGACACCCAATTACATTAGTAAGATTGACTGTTATTCCCAAATATTGTCTATACTAGATCCGAAACTTCAAAACATATAAGTCCAATATCAAAGAATTGAGTGCTCAAATAAGGCATCATTAGTGTCTCAAGCTTCAGGACCATATACACAAATAGGACTACAGAACCATTGTCAAACGATGAGGTATCATTAATCATCTAGCATTTCGTAAGTGGATCATTCAGTGAACTCATTCTCTCTTAACTCGAATCTTACGCTTATCGAATTCATCACGATCTGATTGATCCTAGCTAGAGATTTGCTTGAGTGAGGACATATGAGATATTCTTTTAATGATACAAAGAGTATATGATCCTTTATTGACACCCAATTACATTAGTAAGATTGACTGTTATTCCCAAATATTGTCTATACTAGATCCGAAACTTCAAAACATATAAGTCCAATATCAAAGAATTGAGTGCTCAAATAAGGCATCATTAGTGTCTCAAGCTTCAGGACCATATACACAAATAGGACTACAGAACCATTGTCAAACGATGAGGTATCATTAATCATCTAGCATTTCGTAAGTGGATCATTCAGTGAACTCATTCTCTCTTAACTCGAATCTTACGCTTATCGAATTCATCACGATCTGATTGATCCTAGCTAGAGATTTGCTTGAGTGAGGCAGATCAATGTAGAGGAGGTAGCCCATTGCGACTGCAAATGCCAAATGCCTCACATCCTTCCTCATCCTTCTCTAACATTGACGCATAGTCTCATCG
>CM017188.1:20384311-20386811 GCA_004837865.1 Musa balbisiana | reverse complement strand
ACACAAAAACGATAGGTAAAAAGGTAATTTCAATGATAGTGATGGGCTAATTATATGTTACCTCTTATAGTTAGACCTCCTTAGCATCCTTGTCTTTAGACTTAAAAAATTTATATTGAATCCCTATAGTTATTAAAATGACACATTGAACCCCATTTACCCTAATGCCATTGGTTTTACTAACAGAAGATATAGCACATGACGACACGTGCATGAATGGCAAGAAAACGATGGGCAAAAAGATAATTTCAATAATGATGGCAAACTAAATATATATTACCCCCTATAGTTAGACATCTTTAGCATCCCGATCCCTATATTTTAAAATTTTATATCACATTCCCTATAGTTATGAAAGTGAAACATTTAACCCAATGTACCTTAATGTCATCAGCTTTGTTGATGGAAGATACAATACGTGATAGTACATGCATGAATAATGTAAAAACAATGGGCAAAACGTTAATTTCATTGGTAATAGCAGATAGTAGCACCATGAGTGGCTATTGTGGTAGTGATCATTAACAATAACCTAGTGGTTAACTTTATCGCTGTTGATTCGAACATGGACGATGAGGAGAAAGAGGAGGGAGGTAAGACATTTGTGTTGGCGCTGCATCACTCTACCTCATCTTCCTCCTCCAACACTGCTTTACATTTGCATTAACGTCAAGAAGGAAGAGGAGGCAAGTGAGACATCTATATTAGCGACATACTCAAATCCTTAGATGGTGACTTCGTCCAATGGCATGGTGGATTCGAGGAAGGGGTAATGGGTAGCGAGAAGGAGGGAGAGGTTGCAAGCAAGCTCAATGAAGAGGCGTGCCTACTTCAAGCTCTTGAGCTTTAGTTGACGTGCGAATGATACAGCATGCCTTGATTACAATGGCATGGTTGCAGGATAGACTTCCAAATAACTCCACCCACAATTGGAGGGGATTCGATCAAAAGACGAGGATTGATCACCACACAAAATGGAGGCTGAAACAATATAGATCTGACGATGGGAGAGACAACAAACTCTCATCCTCCTTCCCGCTCACCTCTAGTGTCATGCTGGTGGGAGAAAGTATTAAAAAGATAGTAGCGATGGATATGATGAGCGAGACAATGAAGAAACGATGGATCGCTCCATTGCAATTAGCCTTCGGATTAGTAATCACTATTTTAGCTAGTGTTTCGAGATCGATCAATCGTATCCGCTCTACCTCACTTACCTCCTCTTCCTCCTCCCTCTTTGTCGTCGGCAACGCAAATACCTCACCTACCTCTTCTTACTCTTCTAGTGCTGACACGAATGTAAACCGACGTTAGAAGAGGTAGAGTGGTGCACTGCTAATGCAGATGTCTCACCTCCCTCCTCTTCCTCCAGTGCACTACCAACACAGATGCTTCATTACTCTACCTCCTCTTCCTCCTCGTTATCGATGTTTGAATCGATATCGGCTAGATTGATCATCACGTCGTTATCATCGACCACCACCACAATAGCCACTCATGGTGCCACCGTTCACCACCACCATTGAAATTACGATGCCATCGTTCGCCACTATCATTAAAATTACTTTTTGTCCATCGGTTCCATGTCATTCATGCACGAGCTATCACATGTTGTTTCTTCCGTTGGTAAAGCTAACGACATTAGGATAAATGAGATTATATATTTTACTTTTATAATTATAGGGATTTCAATATAAAATTTTTATGTCTAGCAATTGGAATGTTAAAGAGGTTTCTTATGTAATTAGCCCGCCTACTATGGTACAATTCTCTTATGGAGGATTGATAGACGTTACCCCTAACAAATTGCTATATTGATATGGAGGAGTTTCATACATTAATTAATATAAATTATTTATAATAAAATTTTAAAATTATATAGATATATCAATTCTGATTATTTTAAAATTTAAAATTTATTTATTGTAAAAAATAAAATTTTTGAATGAACACTAATTTCACTAAAAAGAACATTTACTATAGCTAAATATCGTTTTTTTCCCTTCTAAATATTTCTACAAATCATGCGTTTTTGAGATTGACATTAAAAAATATTTTTTAATAAAAATATTAATATGTGTGAGACGAAAAGAGATGAACTAAGAGATCTTAAAATTGATAGAGTTATAAAAGGCTGATTTGGTGTCTGATCTTCAAATTTTGACATATTATTATACCGAGGTGGATAAATTTTTATATGACTGAGTCAAAATAAAGAAAAAGATTGAACCAGTCAAACTATAATTTGATTAAATGAAGATAGATAGACACAGGTGGGTAAACTATCTTGTAATAAAAAAGATGAACTTGCAATACGAATATATTGCATGTTTGAAGCCCTAAAAGTAAAGATTATATATTAAATACAACAAATTTCATGAAAACCAACTGTACGTGCAATATGAATATAGTAACGAGGGCACAATTAGAAGGAGGCATATTTCATACCAAGAACGATGAATAAAATCCTTACATTACCTGCAAAATTCTCAAAAAAAAT
>CM017188.1:19961811-20376811 GCA_004837865.1 Musa balbisiana | reverse complement strand
GGCAAATATTATGAATTTTGGAGTATCAAGATGAAGACTCTATTCAAGTCTTAGGATTTTTTGGACTTAATAAAGAATAGATATACATATTCAAATGAAGAAATCTGGCTGAGGGAGAATAGAAAAAAAGCCTCAAAGGCATTATTCTTCATTCAATAAGTTATACATGAGACAATCTTCTCGCAACGACAACCTCAAAGCAAGCTTGATTTATATTTCAAAATAAATTTCAAGGCTCATCAAGGGTGATTATAGTAAAACTTTAAACCCTTTGTCAGTGAGTTTGAAATGTTAGATCTAGGTCTACTGCACTATTTTCTTAGGTTGGAAGTAAAGTAAGGATCAAGTAGAATTTTATTTCATAAAAAAAGTATGCAATGGATCTACTTTAAAAATCTAATATGATTAATTACAAAGCTGCAACAATACCCATGAATGTAAATGAGAAATAGAAGCTTGAAGATGGTATATTTTGACAAATGCAATATACTATAGAAGTTTGGTTGGAGGTTTGATTTTTCTAACTCATACTTGACCAGATATTACCTTCTCTATTGGTGTAGTATTTAAGTTTATACATAGCCTAAGCAAACATCATCTCGGAGCTGTTAAAGAATTCTACGTTATATTACTAGAGCTATAAATTATGACATTTGATTTTCTCATACTTTTAAATGTAAATTATTTGGTTTCACTGATAGTGATGGGCAGGAGCTTTATATGATATAAAAAATATTTCAAGCAATATTTTTAGTCTCGAATTAGAAACTATATCTTGGAGTTCAAAAAGCACGCAACAATTGCATTATTGATTTCAGAAGTATATATATATATATATATATATATATATATATATATATATATATATATATATATATATATATATATATATATATATATATATATATATATATATATATATATATATATATATATATATATATATATATATATATATATATATATATATATATATATATATATATATATATATATATATATATATATATATATATATATATATATATATATATATATATATATATATATATATATATATATATATATATATATATATATATATATATATATATATATATATATATATATATATATATATATATATATATATATATATATATATATATATATATATATATATATATATATATATATATATATATATATATATATATATATATATATATATATATATATATATATATATATATATATATATATATATATATATATATATATATATATATATATATATATATATATATATATATATATATATATATATATATATATATATATATATATATATATATATATATATATATATATATATATATATATATATATATATATATATATATATATATATATATATATATATATATATATATATATATATATATATATATATATATATATATATATATATATATATATATATATATATATATATATATATATATATATATATATATATATATATATATATATATATATATATATATATATATATATATATATATATATATATATATATATATATATATATATATATATATATATATATATATATATATATATATATATATATATATATATATATATATATATATATATATATATATATATATATATATATATATATATATATACTATCATTTTATTCGGATCTTATAACAAGTAGAGTCATATCAATAAAGTATTGTGGAACATATGAACAAGTTATGGATATTCTCGTCAAGTCGCTCCCAATTCAAAAACATATTTATTTTACATCTCAAATTGATGTTTGTAACTATGAATAAGGGGGAGTGTTGAGAATTGATTCATATTGGTTATCTAGGTAGTTGCCATATTCTAGGTAGTTATAGACATGTTCTAAGTAGTGGCCCTTGATATAGAAGTTATATGGTAGTTCCTACACCTAACTCAATCGTGGGTGACATTATGGAGTGAGGTAGTTACCAATAGATCCTAGAAATAGGACCATAGTTTATGAAGTAAGATAGAGTGTGTGCACTTGGAAATATCTTGTAAGTGTTTTATGTTTTACCTCTTATTTAAATACTACATTGGTTTTCTTGATTGAATGCATTCTTTTTAATTGCATCATAGTATTCTGTTTTTATCATTTCCTTACTACTCTATCCCCAACAAGCAAGCCATCTTTGAGTTAATGATCATCATGGAGTATGTCAATGAGGCCTAGCTCACTGTAGGCCGACCCCTATGAGCATGCTCTCCACCGGTGCTAGGCCATTTACATCAATGACAAGGTACGCATGCTGATCACAGACAATTGCTTTATGTTGTGAAATCTTGGGGGGCGACATCACATACGTAGCGGAAGAATAAGGAAACGAAATCCCCAATTTTCCAAAAAGATATTCGTCGTCATGTGAAGATTGGTGCGAAAAAATTCGCGAAACTTAAAACTACGTATAGAGTAGATTGTGTTACCTAGGGAGATTATATATCCCTGAATCCTTGCAGATCTCTAAGAGAGGGTGAAGGAGGTCAAGCATTCTCCTCTCTAGTGGTGATCCACACAGCAGGGCTATGACGATGCTCCTCAAAACTCCAGACCTGGTCTGAGGTAGAGAGGGGGAGGAGAATAGGAGAGGCAAGCAAATACTCTAGCCTATAAACCACTGAATCTCTCATATTTATAGAAGTCCCCTGTCAAACCCTAATGGATTCTTCCTTATTGGGTATTGGATCTACATCCAATTACTAAAGCCTCTTAGATTAGTGGATCTCTATCCAATAATCTATCATGGGTTTCATCCATAGGATCCAATAATTCAGGGGCTTATTGGATATCCAATAAGACAGGGGTTCCGATGAATATCTCATATCTGAACCTCTACTCATCACAACGCCTACCATATATGTGTGACCCTCTAGGCCCAATATTGAGCTGGCCATGAGTCATATCTGTCAGAACTCCTTCTGGCTCAGTGAATTATTATCTCCATAATAATTCACCTTCGACTCATCGATTACGGATGTACTATGCCACTATGTCGTAGTCCCAGACGATACAAGGTTTTTTTTTTTTTTTTTTTTTTTTTTTTTTTTTTTTTTTTTTTTTTTTTTTTTTTTTTTTTTTTTTTTTTTTTTTTTTTTTTTTTTTTTTTTTTTTTTTTTTTTTTTTTTTTTTTTTTTTTTTTTTTTTTTTTTTTTTTTTTTTTTTTTTTTTTTTTTTTTTTTTTTTTTTTTTTTTTTTTTTTTTTTTTTTTTTTTTTTTTTTTTTTTTTTTTTTTTTTTTTTTTTTTTTTTTTTTTTTTTTTTTTTTTTTTTTTTTTTTTTTTTTTTTTTTTTTTTTTTTTTTTTTTTTTTTTTTTTTTTTTTTTTTTTTTTTTTTTTTTTTTTTTTTTTTTTTTTTTTTTTTTTTTTTTTTTTTTTTTTTTTTTTTTTTTTTTTTTTTTTTTTTTTTTTTTTTTTTTTTTTTTTTTTTTTTTTTTTTTTTTTTTTTTTTTTTTTTTTTTTTTTTTTTTTTTTTTTTTTTTTTTTTTTTTTTTTTTTTTTTTTTTTTTTTTTTTTTTTTTTTTTTTTTTTTTTTTTTTTTTTTTTTTTTTTTTTTTTTTTTTTTTTTTTTTTTTTTTTTTTTTTTTTTTTTTTTTTTTTTTTTTTTTTTTTTTTTTTTTTTTTTTTTTTTTTTTTTTTTTTTTTTTTTTTTTTTTTTTTTTTTTTTTTTTTTTTTTTTTTTTTTTTTTTTTTTTTTTTTTTTTTTTTTTTTTTTTTTTTTTTTTTTTTTTTTTTTTTTTTTTTTTTTTTTTTTTTTTTTTTTTTTTTTTTTTTTTTTTTTTTTTTTTTTTTTTTTTTTTTTTTTTTTTTTTTTTTTTTTTTTTTTTTTTTTTTTTTTTTTTTTTTTTTTTTTTTTTTTTTTTTTTTTTTTTTTTTTTTTTTTTTTTTTTTTTTTTTTTTTTTTTTTTTTTTTTTTTTTTTTTTTTTTTTTTTTTTTTTTTTTTTTTTTTTTTTTTTTTTTTTTTTTTTTTTTTTTTTTTTTTTTTTTTTTTTTTTTTTTTTTTTTTTTTTTTTTTTTTATAACACACAAGTCTGTCTGGTTATCTCAATGTCTCTCTCGAGTAACCTATGACCGGGATTATTTAGGATCTGTGTTTAAAGGTGAATCGGTCTCATTATCGTAATCTCATTACGATCTGATTGTCATTACATAGATCCAAGGACATCACAATGTATACATGCATATATGCAATAGTCAATATAAAGTGATAAATGCTAAAATATAATAAGCAAAAAGATTCCGTGTCAAGTCACACGTGCCATCACTCACGTGATTAGTTTGTTGGGCACCTATGACTAGCACTTTATGATGGTGACGAAGGGCTAAATTACTCTCTCTATTATCCTTGCTGCATTGCAATTAAACCTTTTGATAGTTGTGTTCTTGAAGGCACAAATAAAGGAAGCTAAGGTGGAAGCAATAGGGTAAGTGATCATGGGGCTAAAGCTACTAGAGGAGGCATTCCAGAGACTAAGCAAAGGAAAAGTATTCTTTGGAGGGGATGACATCGGATATATTGACATCACCTTAGGATGTTTCTTAGGGTGGCTGAAGGTGATGGAAAAGACTTGTGGTGTGAAGGTTAATAGGGAGTATTATGGAGTTAGTCACGTGAAAGACAAAAGGGTTAGGTTATCCCCCGTATTTGGTAGTGGGTAATATCCTGTTGACCATCATGGATCGTAACCCACTGGAAACAGTATGGGTCAGTCGCTAAGGAAGTGGTACCCAAGCGATTAAACCAACTTGCCCCCCTTTGGTTAGCTCCTACAAACAATAGCTCGTAGGGAGCTGTCCGATTCCACCTTGTCAGTTGTTAAGGCTAACAAGCTATCGCGAATAAAATTATAAATAGAGTGTTTGATGTAATACTCATATATGTCCGTGTCTTTTAATTTTATTCATGTTTTACACAACATGTAGAAGGCTGACAGTAAGCTTAGCAACCTCATTTTAATTAGCTTTGGTGGCCACTTTAGACTTGTAAATAAAGGTTATGTCATATGGGCACTTATGGGTATTTTAATCTATAGTGGATCATCTTGGACCCTTTATTGTGTGACCGTTTAGAGCTTGCAAAGTCTATAGTTGTAATTTATATTGGCTATGAAGTGTTTACTAAAATGGTTGCTTGTGGATCGCAAGTGAAACTTTTTCTCTAACCTATTTTCTCTTTTGTAGTCTTAAGGGACCATAGGAGGTTTCAGGGAGATTGATCTTTGCAGATAGATTCGTAGGGGTGTCACACAACTTAGGCAAAACTAACTAAGTTCACGATATTTAGTATCCGAGTAAGACAAACACACATTGAAACACTTAGCATAGAAGCGTGGGGGACCTAGCGGGGTTATGTTGTTGGCAGCCAGCATGCACGACCTTCTAGGGGTAATGAACATTGAGATGTAGGAAAAAGAGTCGCTCAAAGGAGTGGACATCTGAGAATGACATTTAGAAGAATAATCAATCTTTCGCGTTAGAGGCATCATGAGGAAAAATAAGTCGGGAAGAATGCATATCGCATAAAGGTTAGGATGACTAAGTTTGAGTTACGGCTCGATATTGACAACCAAACTTAACGGTGCTAAAGGCAAGTAGGGCACTTAGTAAAGGATGAGACCGTGTAAAGTAGGATGGGCTACTCAGTGAGCAAATGAGTTATGCAAAGCTCATAGAGATGAGGAGAATTACTAACTTGAAGAATTTGATACTCATTTAAGGGCTTGTATGCAGACGATGGAATGTTTGTGACTATTTTAAGATGACCAAAACTCGATACCATGGAGCATTAAATCTTTCTCTTCAGCATAGGAAGGATACAACTATAAGATCTAAAGTGTGTACCAAGTTTAGCATATTACTAGGCCTTGAAAGGTGCAGTGGGAGCTATATTAATAGAGTCACAATCTAGCTAGTGCGTTTATAGGGGCAGAACAGTACATAGTTTGTTTAGCAAGATGGAGTAGTCCAAGGGGATGGTGGTCTCCGAAACTTATAGAGGGAAGGATGCAAATAGAGAAGTTGCTCCAATGAGACATATATTTGTGAGGGATAAGTCCTAGTTCTCTAAAGAGAGAATCATGTATAATGGACCGCATATGCTGAGGAGAGAGTACCTCAAGATAATAACTCTACAAAGCTCAATGGATCGAGTGAGCAGCAAGGAGTCATCATATGATCTCGTATGAGATAATGTGTTGGTGGACGTATTATGAGATCAAGTGGGGGAGCGATCCAAGATAACATCAAATGAAGGCAAACTTGAAACTAATATAGAGATCAGACTCAACAGAGGGCTAACCCATGGAATGGTGGGCGTGAAAGCCTCCATCAACTCAATGTAAATTGAGGAGTGGAGACAATTGGGTGGAACTTAGTGAAATATGTTAGTTATAAGTGCCTTGCAAGCCAATCACGTGGGAGATGACATGTGTGATATGCTACACAATCTCTTTTGGTTATTATTATTATGATATTTTCTCACTTTATATTGGATGATGAATATATATTGTGATGTCTTTAGATCTATATAATGAGAATTGAATTATGATAATAAGATTAATTCATCTTTTAACACAGATACTAAATATTCCTAGTCATAGGTTACTTGAAAGAAATATCAAGATAACCGGATAGACCGGTGTGTTATATACTTCTTCATTTGATGGAGGTAGTTGGTCTCATAGTTGATTGTGTGGGGACACTAGGGATATAATGCAAGTGCTCTTCACTGAATGATCCGCTTATGGAATGTTGGATGGTTAATGATACCTCATCATCAAATAGCGATTCTATAGTCCCAATTATGTATTTGGTTTTTAAATTTAAAATACTAAGGATGCCTCATTTGAGTACTTTATTATTTGATACTAGACTTATAGGTTTGAAAGTTTTAGACCTAGTACAAATGGTCATTGGGAATGACCAACTTTACGAAGGTAATTGGGTGTCAATAAAGGATCATTTACTTTCGGTATCATAAGAAAAATATCTTGTGTATTCTTACTCATATAAATCCTTGGTCAGGGTTAATCGAATCATGATAAATTCGATAAGTGTGAGATTAAAATGAGACTCAGAAAGATTCCGTATAAGCATGACAATATTATATCCGTTATATGATCTCTGTGATATTAGATAGATTAGAGACTATAGTTATATGGTAATTGAGGGTAGACAGGTCTAATGGATTAGATCCCTTGTATTGTTTGGGGATTATGACGTAGTGGCCTAGTACATCCATAGTCGATGAGTTGAGTGAATTATTATGAGGATAATAATTCATTAGATCAGAAGGAGTTCTAATATGTGTAACTCACAGCCAGCTCGGTATTAAGTTTAGAGGATTATACACATATGGTGAATAACACAATGAATAAATGATTGAATATAAAATATCCGATAAACCCCTATTTTAATGGATCCTTAGGAGAGACCTAATAGAGCTTAGAATTATTATTAAGATGGAGATCTAATATCCATTAAGTTGGGGTAATTGGATAAATATTTAATACTCAATAAGAAGGATCCATTATGGTTAGTTAAAAGAGACTCTATAAATAAGAGTAACATTGTTCCCCCTTTAGCCACCACCGTCCTCATCTCCTCTCCCCTTCTTCCTCCAATCAACTGCCATCTCTCTATTGTGAGAGGACATTAAGAGGGACCGATTCCTCCTTATTTTCTACTATATAGTGGTGTGCGATTGCGAGGAAAGAACGTGCTACGGGAGGAGGTGCGTCGTTGCAACTTTCATCATGTGGATCATCATTATAAAGGAGTTTGTGAGAGCTCCTTCATTCACGAACTAGGATATGTGATTTTAGAAGATATACAAGTTCTCTTAGGTAAGAACGTCTCACACCTCTTATGCGATTTTTGTTGTTTTGAGTTTTACGCTCTCGTTCATCGCATAATAATCCGATAAAATTATTTTAGGAAACTAGTTTTTATTTTTATTTTTCGTTGTGCATGTGATACTATCTAATGTTTTTTAACAAAGTGCCTAAGCCGAATGAAGGGATCTGACATAGAAGATGGAATATGGAGTGGGGACATGAAGCTTTCCTTGGACAGATGTCATGAACACGAACTCTTATAGAGGCAAGAGCGAGATCATGTCATTCTATTTGTCCCTCATTTTGATATAGTAGACTCATCCTGCATGGTGCTAAAGATGAAGGGAGCTTCGAGGCATATGTATGTTATCTCGATGAAGCATTTGGCGGACGAACTAAAGTGACTCAACTTGCAAACGTGAAATTAGGGTCAGAAGGCCTTATCAAGGGGTAAGAGTATGCAAAGGTAGGTACTCTTGAAGAATATGCTATAGTGTTATCATTCGAGTTGCCATTAAGGAAGTAGTGCATAATGAAGATTGTGTTGGTGGTGGCAAAGGCCCATCAAATAATGATACATAAATTTCAACGAAGTCAATAGACTTCGAGAGTTGCTATGTGATGAACTATCCTAGAGCTGTACTTTTTTTGGGTGTGACCCAAAAACAGGTGGACGAAGGTCCACCAAGGGAGTGAATAGAATTGAAGGGGATAGAGGCTACACATGGAGAGATCATAGTCCAAGTTCATCCCACAATAATCATAATACAATAGAGATGTCACTAGAATGTGACATGGTGTAGCAAATCATGGTGGAACAATTTGAGGCAATGCGACACATATGAGATAGGTTTGACGAGAGACTAGGTCATATAGAGGTATGATCGAAAGCTATTAGGAGCTCCACTTCAATGAATAATATAGTGACAAGAATGACTATGGATTCAAGAAGCGAATGTCATGGTATCTCAAAGGTAGGTCTTTCATGCATGCATCAAATTTTGCATCGAAAAGCCTTAGTCATTAGCATATAAAGGTTATGTACCACTAAAGAGAAATTTTAAATACAAGTAATAGTGAGTCATATGGGGGAAACTTAATCATATAAATGTATGATCAGAGTGGTTGAAGAGTTTGACTACTCTAGAGCTCATATTCGCTTAGAGCTCAACAAGTTAGAGGATAAGGCCAAGTAAGTGAATATTACTACTAATAAATGCAAGGAGAATAAAATCAGTATGAGCCCTGCAACATAATGGTAAAGGTCATACATGAGAGTTGCGGTCTGTCTTTCCATCGACCAAGGGGAACTACTTAGAAAATATAGAAGTGTTGAAGCATGTGGTCGAAATGGACGAGGAAGCGACGACGAGTCCAAAGGGACTTAGTTACCCAAAACTAAGTATCGATTAAAATGGAAGTGGACTCAGAAGAGTGCCATAGTATCATAGAGGTGGATCTACTAATCGCAAATAAAGAGATATATATGCGAGGTGATGGATAGTAAGGTCATGGGCATGGCAGCATTATAGTTCTATAGATGTGGGACTTCCGTGGAGTCATCGATCACTTACTCTCGTGGAGTGAGAGTGGTTGGTCGTGAAAGGGGTCGAAAAGGTAGAGAATGTAGAGACAAACTCTAAGTATCAAGATAAGACTGAAGGGCATAGGCCAGAAAACTTCATAAGACCGGTGTTAATGAGTTTATCATCAAGATAGTCGAAAGTGGAGGACTTTGGATTAATGCAAGAGTGCTTAACCAAGAAATGAAGTAGGCAGTGAGTGGTACTATATCTTTGCTACTCAAAGGAGTAAGCGAAAGATGTGATGGAGAAGATTGTACAATCCTAAAGGTGATCAAAACTACTAGAGGCAAGTTAGGGTGAAAACTTCTTGCATTCTAGAAGTTTGATGACGATGAGAATGTGAATCATAGTAGCTAACTCAATGCAAGGAGTGCAAATACTTTGGGTGCCTTGAAAGTGTAAGCAAAGAGTAGCAAAGGCTAATAACTAGCTTGAAGCATGGAGAACAACCCTTAATGAGGCAAGCGAAGTCAAATAACATTTATTTATCCAATAGAGAATCTTTGCATAGGTTCAAAAACCCTTCGAATAAACCTAATGGAAGATAATAGTTGTAAAATCCTTATCATGATGATTGGTACTATTGAGAGTAGACTGTCCATTTCATTTCCTAATATAATGCCAATTAAAAGCGGAAGTGATACAAACCTACTTGAAAGTGACAACTAAGTGGAAGAAGAATCGAAGACAAATTTTACTGAAGAAGGATTCTAAAAGCTTCAAAGTTTGAAAAGCAATGCTCGTTAGAGCTCTAATAAGTAGCCACCTAGTTCAAGTGGCATAATGCATTTGAGAGACTAGCACATAACAAAGAATATCTTTTTCTTTATTTCCAGGAACCAACAATGATTGACATAACTCAGTCGACCCCACACCGAAGTCATAGTCATTGGTGAGTTGAAACAACATAACTGATTAAAGTTTGACTACTCAATAATAGTGGTAGAGTACAGTTGGGAGCCAAGAGGTATGTTATAGTTGGAGCAAAAGATTAAAAACTTGACTATAGCGAGAAAATACAACATCTGCAAAGGCTTCAATGAGAATATTAAAGGAATAAGTGAGGGAGAATGTCATAAAAAAATTACAAATGAGGTGTTTAATGTAATGCTCATGTATGTCTATATCTTTCGATTTTGTTCATATGTTATATAGTATGTAGAGGGTTGACAATAAGCTTAGCAGTCCCATTTTAGTTAGTTTTGGTGGTCGCCTTAGACATAAATAATAGTTGTATTATATGGGCACTTTTGGGCATTCCAGTCTGTAGTGAACCATCTTTAATCATTTGCTATGCGACCATTTAGAGCTTATAAATTTATAGTTGTCATTTGCATTGGCTATAAATTGTTTGTTAAAATAGTTACTTGTGGATCCCGAGTGAAATATTTTCTCTTTTGTAGATCCTAAGGGACTATAAAAGGTTTTGGGGAGGTTAATATTTATGGACAGACATGTAGATGTGCCACACGACTTAGGCAAAGCTAGCTAAGTTCATGACAAAATGGCACCCCTTCTAACGTCCGCACGTCGCATAGGGTCATATGGATCAATTGTCATGGGCCACAAAAGGAAATATGAATGAGTTGCTTGTCAATTGCGACACCCCTTCGACTTCCTAGGTATAAAAATTACCCCCCAATGTCTGAATAGGGACTAGATTCCCACACTATGAACCCTCTTATTTCCTTTACTTGATAGAGCTAACTCGGTCATCAAAGGGGTTGGGTTGGAAAATCTCCCCTGACATCAACCTTTTGTGCAGGACCTCTCAAGGAGACTACAGCCTACCCCGACCTAACCTCGAAGCAACCTTGGATGCTCAAAGACCACCATGAAACCACTTTGGCCAATGTATTCCCAGTAGTGACTCTCTTGTTTAGACACTAAAAGAGGCACATGGATGACTATATGCCTTAAGGATTAGATCGAGTCGTATCGGCCATTGGTTTATGACATCAAGGTATCATAAAGTATAAACAAAGTTCATCAATGAAGAGAAGATGCCTCTACTTGCGGGGTGGGTGGATAGGTTCTACACCCACGAGGCAATGAAGGCGATGATGTCAAAGAGGTTAGAGGAGTTCGCTATGATGTGTGTCACAATGTCCAAAGCTTCTCTTTCAAACTAAAAAAACCTTTATGATGGCCACTATGTATATATATGTATATATATATATATGTATATATATACATATATATATATGTATATATAGATATATATGTATATATACATATATGTATACATACATGTATATACATATATGTATATATACATATACATATGTATATGTATATATATATATATATATATTACACTTATCAATAAAGGATTTCTTTGCTAGAAAATGTGTGTTTGAAAGAAATTTGATATTTTATAAAATAAATATTACTGTTAAACTTTTATCCAATGATGTATTCCTTTTTTATCACCTTGAAAAAAATACTCCTTCGCTACTATGTCCACCCTGGATCATTAACATATTATTATTGCCTCCATTGTAACCTTTCACTCTCCCATAACTCTCAACACGATCTCCACCACATCGTCCTTGACTAATCGTCTACTCCATTTTTGTCATGACCTTCATTTTGCTCTTTTGTGTCACTATTATCATATTGTCACCACCACTCCGCTCTCCATTAGCTGTTGAAGGTGGAAGGGGCGACAATAGTGAAGAGGAAGAGCTCGCTGTTACTAGTGAGAAGAGGCAGGACAATAGTGATGAAGATGAAGGAGGTAGCTAGTTGAGAGCAGGATGGTGACAATGTTGGCAATAATTTGTTAGTAGCTGAGAGCGAAGGTGGTGTGGAGGAATATTTTCATTAAAAAGATTTAAAAAAGGGATGTCAAAGAAACTAATTAAAGAAACATCATCGAATATAAGCCCAATAATAAATATTATTTTAGATAAAATATCAAAAGTAAATCAGAAGAAAATGGAAGAGAAAGATAGAACAAAGTTATGTTAGACAATAAATTTATTTAATCTTAATAAACAAACTCAATCAACGCTTTAAAAATTTTAAATTAAATATTAGATTTGTTATAATATCATAAGAGGGATTAAAAAAAGAAAAGAAAGAAAAGAGAAATAGGTAGTTGAGGAATATAGGACGAGAAGCAATACTATGCCTCGATAAAGCCAAGCTTGTACACATTGAATTACAAGACGATAAACCTATCAATGTGGTAAGATAATATTAGATAAGGTTAATTATTTCTTATTCAAAGCAGTCCTACTATGGTACTACTCCCTTGCGGAGGGTCCACAAACATTACCCCTTGCATATTATCATATTGATATGGAGGAATTTTGTACATTAATTAATATAAATTATTTATTTTAAAATTTTAAAATTATATGAATTTGTGAATTCTGATTATTTAAAAAATTTGTTATTTATTTGTTACAAAAGAATAAATGTTTTTAACGAAAACTAATTTCACCAAAGAAAAAATCTTTACTATAGCTAAATATCCTTTTGTTTCTATATATTTCTACCTAGTATCCCTTTTTGGGATTGACATTCAAAAATAACTATTTTTATGTTAAAAATATTAATATTGTGAGACGAAAAGAGATGAACTAAAAGATATTTAAAATTGAAAAAGTCATCTAAGGTTGAATTGGTGTATATATGATAACCCTGATTAATTTGATTACATATTACCATAGTCAGGTGAATAAAATTTAATCTGAGTGAGTCAAAATAAAAAAAGGGTTGAACTAGTCTTGGGACTCAATATATATATATGTAAAATTGAAGTAGTCAAATATATGTGTTACTATCCACTTAAAAAAAAAAAATCTCTTGATCGTATAGTCTTTGGACTCAAGATTTCCATATAAATTGTAATAAAAATACCCATGAGTAGATACGTAAAATTTTTTATGTAACTAAGTTTGAAGCTTTAAAAATAAGAAAAGCATAATTAACCCATAGGAAAAAGACAAATTCCCTCTTGATATCACGAGCAATCAATTGTATGAGAAGACCAATTTCCCCAGACATAGGTAACTATCTAAAACGACCTCAACAGATGAAAAATTATCAAATCTTAATTGATTTTTCTTTTATAAAAAGTGAAAAAAAAAACATAATTAACTCATAGAAAAATATATTAGAAATATTCACATGTGTTATAAGAGAAGAGATTGAAAGAGTCAAATTATACATATTAAGCTTGACCCATGATTTAAAACTTAAATAAAGGATTTACTTGACAATACAAAAGTCATCTTTTACACGATAAAAAAAAACTACAAGAATAATGATAATGAGAACCCATGCAAGAACAATAGCAAGCGTAAGGATAAGATGTGTTGCATCAGACAAGTGATATCCTGCGAGGAGATACAGGAAATGTCAAACCCAATTCTCACTCTCTGTTAACGATGAATACAAGACGATGCAGAATCGGAGGCTCCGCATCCTATTCTCTTGTGGGCCATGCGCTACAGCTGATATGACATTATAATATTCGTTAATATTTTAATGGACTTAATAGATGGTTGAGTATAAAGAAATTTGATTCTGTAGTCATGTGAATTGCATGTGTCGCGATATATATACACATATACACATATACACATATATACATATATACATGTATATATGTCCTTTCGTCAAACAGGAAGCCAAAATTTGTTCAATGTCCAAACACACACACATATATATATATATATATATATATATATATATATGTCCTTTCGTCAAACAGGGAGCCAAAGTTTCTTCAGTGTCCAAAGAAACAAAATTCGATGTGGGGTCCGACTCCTCGCCAATGAATCCGACAATTCTGGCGACATCGCGTGCGCCAA
Source organism: Musa balbisiana (assembly GCA_004837865.1). Lineage (NCBI taxonomy): Eukaryota > Viridiplantae > Streptophyta > Magnoliopsida > Zingiberales > Musaceae > Musa > Musa balbisiana. Next base: position 20,362,512 of record CM017188.1, on the reverse strand, counting down.
CAATGAATACGGAGACTCCCTGCGTCGTCACTGCAGACGCTTTGTTTCTAATGCAATTAATCGCTGCGTTGTTGCCCAAGAAGTAGGAGAGCAGCTTCCAACAAGCATCACCCATTATCATATATACGAAGCCCAGGCGTTGCTGCCTCTCATACCAAAGAAGGGAGAAGAAGAAGAAGGCAATGGCAGCGGCGGCAGGAGAAGTGAGGCTGATGGGGGCATGGCCGAGCCCGTACGTGCTGCGCCCGAGGGTCGCCCTGAACCTGAAGGGGGTGGAGTACGAGTTCTTGCAGCAGCAGTTCGGGGAGAAGAGCGAGCTGCTTCTGAGATCCAACCCTGTGTACAAGAAGATCCCCGTCCTCCTCCACCAGGACAAGCCCGTCTGCGAGTCGATGATCATCGTGGAGTACGTCGACGGGGCCTGGGCTAATTCCGGCCACGCTATCTTGCCGGCCGACCCCTACGAGCGCGCCCTCCACCGCTTCTGGGCCGTCTACATCGACGACAAGGTTCGCATGCCTCTATCAATTTCTGACCTCTGTTTTCTTGGTCTATAAATTCTCTACATTCAGCGACATGAATGATGATGACTGAATCCTTCTGCACTCAGTGGTTCCCGTCAATGGTCGGCATCGGAAAGGCTGAAACAGAGGAGGCCAAGGCCGAATCCGCGGAGCAAGCGTGGGCCGGGCTGAAGCTGCTCGAGGAGGCGTTCGAGAAGCTGAGCAAAGGCAAAGCCTTCTTTGGCGGGGACACCATCGGCTACGTCGACATCGCCCTCGGCGCCCACCTGGGGTGGGCGAAGGTGATCGAGCGGATGACCGGTCTCAAGTTGCTCGACGAGGAGAAGACGCCTCTGCTCGCGGTTTGGGCGGAGAGGTTCTGCGCCCACGAGGCCGTGAAGGAGGTGATGCCGGAGACGGAGAAGCTGATGGAGTACGCCAAGATGCGTCTGGGGAAATAGGAGGAGTCTCCTGCAAATTAAAGACAAGGAATCGTGATGGTCACTTGGAGTTACTTCAGGATCTCGCCGTTGTGGTGAAATCCGGAGAGAATAATGTCACCGACGGTAGATTTCTGTGAGGTTGCCTTTTTGTGTTTGATCATGATGTCGTGTTGGTGATCAATAAAGGATACCATCGTGTTGGATTCAATGGGCGATCTCCAAACGTTGCATTGACTTTTTTGTTCTCATAGGTTATTGTCAGCACACAACTACCGATCTTCCGAATGCCAATGGCGAGGCAGCAAACTGGTTTTGACAGCCGCCATTAACGCCGCCATCCGGTCCATGTATTTCGATCGTTGTCTTGTTCCTGTGTCTCATTTCCCACCATTAAATACGAAGTCAGACTTTGTTGTGTCACGGTAGAGTTCGAAGAGGAGAGGAGGTAACAGCTTGGAGCGGAGAAGAGATGGCGGAAGTGAAGCTCATCGTGGGGTGGGCGATCCCGTACGTGGTGAGGTGGGGATAGCGCTGGGCCTCAAGGGAGTGGAGTATGAGTTGCTGCAGGATGAGCTGGGGAAGAAGAGCGAGCTGCTTCTGAGATCGAATCCTGCGTACAAGAAGATCCCCATCCTTCTCCACCGTGGCAGGCCGGCCTGCGAGTCGATGGTCATCGTGCAGTACATCGACGCCGTCTGGGCCGCTTTCGGCCCTGCCATCCTGCCGGCCGACCACTTCTGGTGACCAGTTCATCAACAGTACTAGGGATTCTTCGCAGTCTTCTTCTCTTCCACTTGATGCCAATATGACTCACACCATGATGCAGTGGTGGCCGTCATTGACTATGATCGGCAAGGCTCAGACCGAGGAAGCCAAGGCCGAAGCGTTCGAGCAAGCGCTCACCGGACTGACGCTTTTTGGAGGAGGCCTTCAGGAGTCTGAGCAAAGGAAAAGGTTTCTTTCGGAGGGGACGCCATCGCTACCTCGACATCGCTCGCGGCTGGATCAAAGCGATCGAGAAGCTGACCGGCCTCAATCTTATAGACGAAGAGAAGACACCTCTCCTCGCCAGATGGGCTGAGAGGTTCTGCGCTCACGAGGCTGTAAAGCAGGTGACGCCGGAGACGGAGGAGTTGATGGAGTTCCTCAAGTTCCTTCAAGCAGCATGGAAGGCTCAACCTGCAGACTGAAGGACCCTTTTGGCTGCTCGGGTTTGCATGCTATGGGGATGATGCATGTTGCGTGTGGAATCGGTCAACAGACTGTGATGTGATACGTGTTCGTGTTTTATTGGTGATTTGACATCTCATACTATATGTTTCGATGATGTCAGTTTTTTATTTGTGTGATGCGATTCGATTGGCGTGTTGGATATGTTATAATATAATTTAACGCCCAATAAAATGTCCGCATGCGAATGGTACGAGTTTTGTGCCACGTGATGTGCATGTGATCGATGGTAGACCGGGCCTGTCCCAAGCCCGCCAATTGAAGTGGGTTGGCTGTGGGTAGCGAACCCTCGTTTCGTGGCTTCCGCATCACCGCGCCCCTATTTCTCCATTCCCACCCTCCCATTCCGGCTGTTCATGCCCTGGTTGGTTGATCCGTAACGCTGCATCCTCTTCGCAAATATGTCGGCAATCGGAAGAAGCTCTGTGAGTGGGTCTTCCTTAGATCTATTCTCTATGGTTCGTTTGACGAAAATCGATGGCTTTGCTTGTGCTCTCAAAATTTTAGTCCCGTTCTAGGGTTGTGAAGTTTGGTTAGAATTAGTGTTTCTTGGGTGTCGTTGGAGGGAAAAATTAGGGTTTTTTTATGCAATTGAAGCAACGCGTAATTTTTTGTTGGGATTTTGGTGTTTTAGATTTGATCTGATACCTTTCTTCTGCAAGTGCCTTTCACCATCTTCCCCTATTTCCTCCATGACGTTCTTTGGGACGGCCGATGCTGGGATGATCGTATATGAATCGCCATATGTGAGAATTTTTGTTCAGTTGGAACGCATATGGTGATTAACCTCGTGTGACCCGTTTCCAACATCAGTGGTATCCTCTTCGCGATAATAACCTGGTTCCTCCCTTGGATGCAATTGTTATCTCTTACAGAAACGTTTTTGTCGAGTAGCACTTTAATTATTAAGAAAAGAATGCAAATGCATAATACCTGACCTTTTCTGATGTCAAATTTAGTCATCCTCTAAGCTAGATTGTAGGAGCCAACCAAGATCTCTTTGCAGGACACATGCACCATCTGTAATGGATCTCAATGTGATGACCTAGCAAGACAAGAAAACGAGGGTCAAGGATGATCCTAGCTGGTCACCTCTGATGTTCAAGTTAAGATGTGATGAAGGAAAGAGAAGTTGCAGTTAAAAATGAATTACCCAAAAAATGTTGTTTGCACCACTACCTCCCTATGTCAGAGTTTTTATCGACCAAGCGACTGAGTTTAGGTTTTCGTACATGTACGGATGCTGTCAAAGTTTGTTTCCTGTCAAGGTGAAGGCAGTAAGTGCCTGAGGTTGAAATTAAGTTATGCTGAGTTGTCTCAGGCATGATGCCAAATCAAATATATGGTCAGGATGAGGACCTACAAGGACTTATCAACTCAGCTGGGACTGGCAAGTGCTTTGCGGGGATTGGGGATTTGATAGATGATACTTCCTTCTTATGCTAGTGGAATGTATGTGGGAGTTGACTGAATTTAAAAAAAGAAGATAATCTTTTAGCAAAGCTTGGATGAAGCCTGATAATTAATTGGCTGCAAGTCAGATCTTAAGTATGAAAATACTTGTTGAATTTTGCAAACAAGATATTCAAGATAAATGTTCAAATGCCATTTGAACAAGTTTAAAATCCTTGCAATGTGATAGTTGGAAAAACTATAAAATTTGGTAATATTCAAAGTAACTAATATTTTGCTGTATATGATTATTCTGAGAGGAAAAAAAAGAATATGACAACAAAGTATTGAATAAGAAAATAATTAAACTTTTTGCACATTTAGCATTCAACATTCATGATCCTTGATATCATGATACCATATCGGTCTATACAGGTTGATACGAGCAGCGCAAATTAATATGTAGAATGCCCTGTATGGTAGTACACCTCGTATTCAAGTGTATCTTGGTATGCTGATCATTACAAATCGATGGGGTTTGATACAGTTTGATACAAATTTAGTACAAGTCTTTACTGATAATCACATGTTGGTACAAGTCTGTACCTTGTCCAGACTCTACCATTCCCATATCTAGTTTGTTGTTAGAGGACTCTTAACTTCATCCTAACACACCATTTTATAAATATCTAGTCTACCAACAAGGCAGTACATGAGACCACTATTGGAAAAGTTATTGGATAAAGTTTCATATTTGTTATTTGTCACTAGACCACCTAGCCCTCCCATACCACTTGGTCTGGTTTTAGTCTCTGGAGTTTTATATTCCCCCCACTTGGTCTGGTATTAGTCTGTGGAGTTTTATTGCCTGAATACTTGATATATTGTGTTTGAAACATTGGACTATCATTATATATCATTTTGATCAAGATGTGTTGCGATTGTCCGCTTGATTTATTAAATTGGTATTTGTTTAATATGATATACTGCCCATGATCACCTTTTAAGGTTCTAAATGATATATATTTATGATATTGATCATGACACTATAAATGTGATATGTTAGTGAGACTAATTTCATGTGGGTTATTTTATTATTCAAAACCATAAAAACCAACAAAAATGATTTATTTATTCTACACGCTTGGTCAAGCCAACATCCATATACATCGATGTTGGTGGTGTGCCATTCTTGTCTACCCAGTAAGGTTCATTACCAGTAGGGTACCATTTTGAGATGAGATCAATATGTGTACAGTTCTTGATTCGATCCTAGAATCTCCATACTAGGTAGGATATTGATTGTAACAAACTCGCTTGAGGGAAACCATATGCTGCAGGACCTTGACACTAGTCTCAATCAGTCATGCTACAAACTACTTATCGATTATTAACAATGTAAACAATCATTGTGTGTGGTTTGACATTTCGAGCAGTGAACCCATTCTGGTCCTTGGTCAGACTGGTATGGGTCAGCGCATTGAAATATGGTATGCTCATATGTGCTGTTGAACTCTTATTAAGATTTTAATATACACGATATTGAGAGACGTGTTGTGGTCTGTGTCACCAACCTAACAGGCCAGCAGGTTGTTAGGTACTGCCTGATATGTATTGGTCTGGGTGAAACTTAGAATCATGATTATTACAACATTAACTACGATACTTCTATAGCTCTGAAAAAGCTATAGTGAGCTTCACCTTTTTGGCATTCTGCCCTTTACATATTCAGATTTAGTATATGCAACTCAAAAGCTGGAAATTACACTTACTGTCTAAAGTGCATGATCCAGATAAATAATCAACCTTGCTTAGGCTATGAGCCTATGAGTACTTCCTGAAATAAAAAGAGGAAGATACCTTCTTCCTACTTTGTGAATGGAAGTAGTTGAACCTTTCTGTTGGTCCTGTTTTGGATCCCTCAACACCCTTTTCCAATCACAGGACAGGTTGGTGAAAGAGACAAGCTATTCTTCCTAAATGTCCATAACAAGATTACCCTGCAGAGTTTGAAAAGCAGAGATAAGGTTTTGAGTGGGAACCATAAATATGACAGTTTAGATTTCTAGGGGCTGAGGAATAAAAAAGAAAAAGGGAAAATTAGTTGATTGGTTGGTGGTGGAAAAATACTTGTCTAAATAGGATATAGATTCCAATCATCATGGTAGCAATTTTTTTTATTAAGTGAAGACGAGCTTTGTGGAAACTCTAATTACAAAATCCATTCCAGGTGATCCTTTGCTGTATTTTTTGTTCACTAGAAAACAGTAGGAAGTTTTCAGATCAAAGTGCAACAAGGAGAGCCTATAAAAGACTAGGATTGTTAGAGAACACTTGATGGTCCTTAATGACTTTTGAAGGACATGATCCTGAAGATAGAAATATGGAGAGGAGTTTATTTTGTCAAAAATAGATAATTGGGATTTTAAGTCAAGGTCTGTCGTACCAAAGCGTACCGTCTGGTACGGGCGGTACGTATCGGTCCGACAGGTTATCGGTACACGGACAATCTCGTACCGCTATAGTGCTACAGTACTATACTGTAGCACTGCTATAGTATAAAAAAATATAAAATTATTCGGTACATCAGGATATACCGCTCGGTACACCGGTACCATACTGTACCGAGCCCCGGTCGAAACGCCGGTACGGTACGATACGACAAACCTTGTTTTAAGTTTTGCACTTTTTGGTCTTTTATAATACTGTAAACAATGATAGTGTGTGCTTAATTTCTTGTTTTCTGCTTGACAAGGTTTAGTCGGAAAAGATGTATGCGACTGGGAGATGTTCTACATACTTCTTTAATTACATTTGTTCAATTTCAGAAAGTTTCTTGACATCCTTCTTAAATAAGTTAATGCAATACATTGTGGTGCATCAATGCTCTCTTGTTGTACATTTTCTTAAGCATGCCATTATTTAATTGTCTTAGTTGTGTGTGTTATGTGCTTCTCTTAGGCACCTCTCAAGAAATTTTCTTCGCGATACAAGGCTGAACTGCTTCATCATTTTAAAACCTGGAGGTTAAATTCTGCTTGTAGATCACTCAGCACCCAGGCTGCAACAACTGGAAGTACTCCACAGCCTCCACCACCACCCCCACCTCCGGAAAAGACCCATTTTGGTGGTCTAAATGATGAAGATCGCATCTTCACCAATTTGTATGGCTTGCACGATCCTCTTCTGAAAGGTGCGATGAAACGGGGTGACTGGTATAGAACCAACGACTTGGTAATTAAGGGTAGTGACTGGATTGTTAATGAAATCAAGAAATCTGGTCTACGTGGCCGTGGAGGTGCTGGTTTTCCATCTGGTCTTAAGTGGTCTTTCATGCCCAAGGTATCCGATGGCCGCCCTTCTTATCTTGTTGTCAATGCTGATGAGAGTGAACCTGGTACATGTAAAGACAGAGAAATAATGCGCCATGATCCTCATAAATTGCTTGAAGGGTGCCTGATTGCTGGAGTTGGTATGAGGGCAACAGCTGCTTACATTTACATAAGAGGGGAGTATGTAAATGAACGATTAACTCTTGAAAAGGCAAGAAAGGAAGCTTATCAAGCTGGACTTTTGGGGAAGAATGCTTGTGGATCAGGTTATGATTTTGATGTACATATACACTTTGGTGCTGGAGCATACATCTGTGGTGAAGAGACAGCATTACTAGAGAGTCTTGAAGGAAAGCAAGGAAAACCAAGGCTGAAGCCTCCTTTCCCAGCTAATGCTGGACTCTATGGCTGTCCGACAACTGTAACAAATGTGGAGACTGTGGCTGTATCTCCCACAATTTTGCGGCGAGGACCAGAATGGTTCGCAAGCTTTGGCCGGAAAAATAACTCTGGCACAAAACTATTCTGCATATCCGGTCATGTCAACAAACCTTGCACCGTGGAAGAGGAGATGAGCATCCCATTGAAGGAATTGTTAGAGAGGCACTGTGGTGGTGTTAGAGGAGGTTGGGATAACTTGTTGGCAGTCATCCCAGGAGGTTCCTCGGTTCCTCTCCTTCCCAAGCACATATGTGATGATGTCTTAATGGATTATGATGCTCTCAAAGCTGTTCAATCTGGATTGGGCACCGCGGCAGTGATTGTGATGGACAAATCCACTGATGTCGTGGATGCGATAGCAAGACTATCTTACTTCTACAAGCATGAGAGTTGTGGCCAGTGCACTCCCTGCAGAGAGGGGACCGGATGGCTATGGATGATTATGGAGAGATTGAAGGTGGGGAATGCTATGCTGGAGGAGATTGATATGCTTCAGGAAGTCACGAAGCAGATTGAAGGGCACACCATTTGTGCTCTTGGTGATGCTGCTGCATGGCCAGTGCAGGGTCTTATCAGGCATTTTAGGCCAGAACTAGAAAGGAGGATCAGGGAGAGAGCGCAGAAAGAGCTCTTGGAGGCTGCAGCTGCTTGAGTCCTCTGGCCTGACCATGCCGAACATCTTTCTTCCATTTATTGCAGCTTATCTTATCTATGAAAATAATGAACTTCTTTTAGAGGTCATATGTAAAGACACCTTATATGCTGTTCTTGAGCTTGTGCTCTAAACTATTTTCTGATGGCATAGAAAGAGAAGGTCTGTTGTAGCTCTATTGTTGAACCTCTCAGACTGTAAATTTTGGGATTGCATCCTTTCGACTTCAAAGCTAAGAACTCATTTGTTGCGTGTCCTTGAATTGGCGCTGGGAATCTCATCAAACCTAATTAATCCATAATTTGTGGCCTATAGGATTTTATGGTCATGCATTTTTTTAATTCGAATGTTGTTCATGAGTAACATTAGTGTAACCTACCATATACTTCTCTGGTATATACTGCCCAGTTTGTTGATATCACTGTTGGATCCACCAGTGTTTCATTTGGTCATTCTTTGTTAGTTTGCTATTAGCCTACATTACCCTGAGGAATCCAACGAATGATTGAACTAAATGTTTTCAGATCCAACCTGTAGTTGATCTAAACATGATCGACATTCAATTAGATTACTTTTAGCTCCAATGTTCTTTAAATTTCTGAAGTATTCTACATTTTTTGATGGATGATTAAGTATGAATTAGAACTACTCTCAGTATCCTCTCGTCTAACCTATTCAATGTTTCTTGGAAATGTATTTATGGGTCTCTTCGATCGGCCAATAATCACATCGCATGTGGTAGTTGATATATTAATAAGTACAAGACGAAACTCGTCCCTCACATGCATGCTTGCTTGTTGAGATTCTCACCTTCAACTAATATCATGTCTATAATCATAAGGTGACTCGATAAGCCTAAACCTCTTTTGTTGAACCGATGACTAGCAACTAAAGGATCGAAAGAGAACTATTTAGAGCGTGGTTTAGGTGGCGGTTGAAAGAATATGAAATCAGGTTAGACTGGAATAGGATCCAATCTGGTTTGATAAGAAAAGAAAAGCTTGGAAGAATGAAAAGAAAATTTCAAGTTTCCCTCCTCATGTACCCAACAAAATGCATTTTGTGAAGCTGTGTGCTGTCTTCATATGGTCGTTGCCTTTTCTGTGAGAAGAATGAGTCCATGAGACTTGACCGGTAGCTGTAGTCATTTTTCTTCTTCCTTTCACTGTAATCTGCCATCATGCCCTACCATGTGTTCCTCTGGGTTCATATTCATGTAACCTTGCATGTACTTGTTCTTGGCCCATGTCCACTCAAGTTCACCTTTCCTTTGAGCAACTTGTACTGCCCAAGGATGAGCAAAAGGAAGGTACAATAATTGTGATCCAGATCCCTTTGAATTGATCTTTTTGGACCCCTTTTGCCTAGGCAATTTGAACCACCTGGCCCACTAAAGACGGGGAAAAAGATGAGCCAAGTGTGTCATTGTTCAATTATTGGTCTCTTTTCCTGGGAACCGATATCCCTTTGACCCAGGGGAGGTACCATGGGATGCCAAAGGCAGATGCTGAGACAACTTGGACCTTTTGCTTCTGGTGATTATTTTCTCTACTTGTTTGCTGATTCTGTACTGGCTTGTGATGGATGGTGTTTGTCCATCCATCCACAAGATAGATAGTTCCAACTGTTGTGTTCTGGTCGCAGGCTAATCGAACAGTGATTCATTATGATTTTGTTGATGTTGTATGAGAGGAACTTCCACAAGAAATGTAATTTAGTAGGACATCATAATGCAGAGAAGTACTACTTCTCATGGATTCCATGGAGGGCGTAATTTGTTTCATTCCTTGTACTCTGTAAAAGAATGAAGAAAAATACACTTCTCAGCACCTTTGCCACTACTGATTTTTATTGGTCTTCTTTAATGCCCGCCCTCTGCTACTTTTATTCTGCTCTTGCTTAATGATAAGTTGGCAGCAGTTTGATCAGTGTTTCCATGGGCCAACCCTGCAGCACACCCATGTCTGTCCCTGTTCTTGTCTCACTCATCACCCATGTCTTGCAGCAGTAGGTCAATACACATCTTCTTGAAGCCATCCCTGCTGAGACTGTGAACGGTTTTGGACTATCCATAAAGTCCATTTTTCACTGCTGTGTTGCCTGTTAAATAATGTTTCTGTAGCCTTCTAATTGATTGTTAGGCTCATGTGAGACATGCAAAAGCTAATCATGGCAGTCATGTCTGCCAGAAACAAGATGGACAACCATGGAGAATGGAGATGTCCTGTAAACCAAACACACACTCATGATTGAAAAGAGTTGTTAACTACAAGCAGAGGAGTGGTTCTTGATCAACACATGTCACAACCCACACAAAGCAAGTAATAGGTGACAACACAGGGATGCCACTCTTCTCAATCAGCCTAACAAATGCACTTATTATAAGGTAGTCTTCCCAACAAGGCTCTCTCTCTAGTATGGTTAGGGGGTGGGGAGGGGCTATGTGGGATTGAAGACATAGTTTAGCATTCTCTCCACCAAAAAAATATACTCAATCAATCTTATTCTTATAGGCAAAAAGATTATTTCTGTGATTTAAGTTTACATTATCTAAAATATTAAATGGTAAAGATGAAGACATCAATAGTTTACAGTAGGAAATTCCAAAACTTGGGTATAAAGTGAGGTTGAGCACATATCCCACCACGCACACAGAAGAGAGAGGGAAAGCTCACGTGCAGGAAGAATGTTGGGGTCTGCTGCTGCTGCTGCTGCTGCTGCTGCTGAGGACGATGAGCTGATGAGAGAGAAAGGGGGAGAGAACTGAAGGAATTGAAAAACCATGGTGGTCACTCATTAATAATGATGATGATAATAATAAGAATCCTGGGCTGCGGTTACTGGTGGTGGTGGTGGGTGTAGGAAACATTAGAGAGGGGGAGATAAAAGGAGGCCCGGGTGTGTTGAATTGAAGCCTTGGGATCGGTTTATCTCCGCATTGGAGGGCTCTGTCCCGCAGTGGATCACCTGTGAGATCTTGGTTTCTTGCTCCCCACAAGGTGCATAGAACTTTCACCCTTCCTTCTTTTTTCTGTCAGGAATCGTTTTGTTTTTGTTGTTGTTTTTGTTTTCTCTCCTTAATATCTACTATCTCTCTCTTTCTCTCTCTTTTTAATATCTGCCCATCGCATCTTTCCAGTGTTAACAAAGGTATTATTGTATTATGAGTATGCACTGCTGCTTGTTTAAATCAACATGTCACGCAGTTGTTCTGCTTACACCTGTCTGTCCCCAGCTCTGTCAAATTCCGATTGCAGTATGCTTGGATGATGGTGAAACAACATTTCTTTTTCTTGATGATTTGCTGTTTTGGTTTTTTGAGTGTTCTTGTCAACTTGTTTCTTCCTTGGTTTATTGTATTTCCTTGTCAGTATTTGACTTTGGATCTCTGGTATCAAGAACTTGAGCGGTTAGTTTTCTGTATGTGAAGCTGGATTTTCCTCTGAACTTTTGATCATAAAGTTATGAAAACTTTTAGATGGATTTGGGCTTGTGAGATGAAGGTGATGAGTTCTGTTTCTGTATAGACTTTTGAAGCAAAGCCCTTTTCCTTGCAGACATCAAGTGGAAAGAAAAAGAAGAGTAAGGTTATTTGAGTTTGCCTGTGGTCTTTCTGCTTCTTGTTGCTATTTTTTGTTATGTCTGGTTTCTTGTGGTCTTTTACCACCAAGAACTGGGAATTCTGAGTTCTCTTTGTTTTCTCTTTCGACTTTCTACGAGTTTATTATTTGCCATAACATTAGATCTTTTGCAAGCATGGCTTGGTTTTGGTAAAAACTCGATTTTTCAATGTTGCAATGCTGAAAGTGATTATCAATTTTCTGTAGTAAATGCCTTGGCCCTATTGTTGATCCTTCAATCTTTTGCTGTTATTTGTTATCTATTCCAAATTCATTGTTCATAAATTTCTTATGCTGTTGTAATCCTCTGTAGCACCATCTAGATTGTGTGAAATTTAACTTCCACAATACGAAGTTTCTGAAATTTCTTGTGAGCTAAAGAGATAGAGATGTCTGTGGAGTTCAGAAATATTTGGAAAAACCAGTTGATTCATTTGAGTCTATCATCTGTTGTGCTCCATTATTTGTTGAAGTCAATTATAGTCTCAAAAGGCAGTCAGATTGACTTACCAGGTCAAATATTCGATTCATCCGCTAGACCTATCATATTTTTATAATTTGTTGTTGTCTGTAAGTTTATGCGCCATCTTTTTTGAGGTCCTTTTTTCTGTTGCTGGCTTTTACATATTCTTGAACAGCTTGTTGGAGATTATGTACTTCTTATAAGGACGCACTATCCTTTGCTGGTCTGCCTACGGCTAACGAAGCTACCACTGTGCCCAGGCAATGTGATGATCCAACATCCTCCTGTTTCAAAAGATTTTGACCTGGCTAGTGTTTAGAAGAGAGTAAGGTCCACTTTTTGTTCCAGCACTGCCAACCAAATGGATAACACACCGAATCTATATTCAAGGGGTCCTGGACATTCTCAATACAGTGAGGCATCAGTTTTTGACAATCTTCTATGTCATAAGTATTCGTCTTCGGTAGCATATACTGATGCATTAGCAAACACCCAGCCTCATCGGAACTCTGTTGAGCTTCCCGTAGTGACCACTGTGATTTCACAGGGCCCAATTCTGGAGACCCCTAATATGGTCACTTCCTGTATAGGCGAGCATGCTTATGACTCATGGAAGGATGGAAAAAATGACATGCTATTCATACAGACAGTTGGAGTATCAGTAGATGGTTCAGAAAATCTTCTTCATGACTGCCATTCCCAAATGAATCTGCAGAGACAGCTGGGTGTGTTAAATAGGCAGTGCTTATCTTTGCAGCAATCAGATGTTTCAACAGTACCTAGTCAAGGATTGTCACTAAGCCTTGGAACACAGATTATAGTCCCTTCAATCCAATGTCAGCATACTAGCTCAGACATCTCTCTTTTTCGACCTCATCAAACAACTTCCAGAAATGGTGGATCAGGCAGAGATGAAAATTGTGAAAACAAAAGTACGAATACCAACAACTTCCCGTATGAATCAGTGAGTCTTGCTAGTTCAATTCTAAATTCAAAGTATCTAAAGGCAGCACAAGAATTACTTGATGAAGTTGTTAATGTTCAAAAGGCTCTGAAGCGAAAATCAATCAAAAGTCAAAGTCTTCATACTTCTGCTGGTACCACCAAAGGAAAGGATTGCAGTGCAGGTGAAGGAATGTCGTTGAACCCTCAAGACTCTAGCATCAACTCATCCAGTGAGCTCTCACCCTCTGAAAGGCAGGATCTTCAGAACAAGGTTACCAAACTATTGACTATGTTGGATGAGGTGCATATTTCCTTCACAATCTCACTGCATTATATAGTTTTATACAAATATTTTACTACTACTCTTTTAGAATCGCATTTTTGAATGACATGTTGCAGTTACTAGCTTATTTTAAGTCCTAATATCGAGTAGTCAAAGTTGTGTTTTAAGAATCCAAAGGTTACAAATTAAAAAAATTTCATGTATTATATTTTATTAGGTTTTATTGAGAAGAAAACATTCAATCCTTGGTTTATTTTCCAATCTCCAATAACTTTTTCTACTACTGGTAGAAGGAAGTGTATTGTTTAGATTTTTCATTGTTATTATTTTCTAGAAACCATTTAGAAAAAGGATTAGGAAAGTTTTCCCCATGTTCTCTTTCCAAAATGCCGATTGTGTTTTGAGGGCTACATTTACTATAAATTTTATTTTATGGAACATCTAATTGCATATTATGCTTGGTTCTCAAGGTGGAAAGGTATTTAAATCCACTCTATATGAGAATTAAAACCTGGTTTATATTGTCATCATAAAATTTTCAGACAGGAAAGATTAACATTCAAAGAGAAACCTGATTATTTTTTTGGAATATAGTACAGATTGGAGTCATGATGACTTAAGATTGAGAAGGTTTTTCTGCATCAGCGTAGTGTCTGTTATTGTACATAATGGAAAACTTCTGAAGGAAGTTTGTTTATTGTAATTATTTGATGTATTTTGCGTTGGGCCTATTCTTATCGGCTACCATAGTGTAGAAAACTGGCAAACAAGACTAAACAAATATTTGAAAATAGATACTTGCTCCTGGCCCATGAGATAGTGACTACATTCTGGGTCTGTTCTTGTGATCATTAAGGATGAAACTCATGAATCTTATCCTGCAGCATTTTTTTCCCTCATGTATGATCTGGATTTTTACAAAGATACTATCTTAGAAAACCCAAACATATTACACACTGAGATCATAGAAGTTTGCTCTATTGAGACCTAATTTTGATCTTTTCCTTATGGCTAATACTCTTTATGGACTTGTTATTCAAAAGTAATTATTTAGCATTATTGATCAACGAGCTTCATTTGTTTCAGTTCCCTTATTTACCATTTCCTGTTAGTGATGTACGAGATAGTAATACTGGAGATGCTGTCCTAACTCTTGGTCATTATGAATAAGAAAATATAATAATGTTAAACCAAATGTAACTGCTCTTCACACCCATTTTTGTGAGATGATCTACTGAGTTAGTGACTCATCAGTTTGCTAGTCTCACCCATAACTATTTATCCTTTTTTTCAGTCAATATGATCTGATTCTTGTTTTAGATTTTTTTTCCGATATAAGTGTCAAGCTCCAAATTGTCAGACCCATGCACTTCTGGAGACTCTTAATTTAATGCACAGAAACATCAGTGAATTACAACTAATTATTGTAAACCCACTTTCTTTTGTCATTCTGAACTATGAACACCGAGTTCTCCCTCAGTCAACTAAATCCTTTCCCCACCCTTCTCTTCTCTCTCTCTCTCTGTGATTGGTCAATCCTTCTGGATGGTAAGGCATCATTATTTTATAATCAATGAGGAAGAAGTTTCCAAATATTCAATTGTCTTCTTAATGAGTTTCCAATTATTCAATTGTTTTTTTAATGAAAGCATGGAAGTTATTATCTTTTCTCAAGAGACCATCAATTGTGTACTCAACTAAATTTTGTCATCTATCTCATCAATCTGAAATTAGAAGTGCACTAATATATCTACAGTATACCATATTGCTTTTTGTTTTTATCTGATTTCACAAACTATTCATGATATGTTGTTGTTGCATTAACTTTTATGTCTGTATACATTTTAATAAATCTGTGAAACTTATGGTCGTAAAATTATGTCTGCATTTCAGGGGTAACTGCTAAGCAATTATAACACTTCTTTCATGTAGAATACTAATAGATAAATTGCTCATAATTCATCTTAAAAATTCCGGCTAGAAGAGATCACTTCATGAAGAAACTCTTCACTTTCAACTCGTTCTGTGTGTTACAAGCTAATGTTATCATGTAAAGTTTGTAAATCATTCAGAAAATAAGTAATAACATTAAACAAGATTTCAAGTATCGGCAGTCTGACTAAGCACCAGTACTGGACTATATGCTTGGTCCTGATTAGTTATTTTTTATTATTCAGTGATACTAGATAGTATGAGTCGGTATATCTGTACTGTGTTGGTCCAAGTCCAACAAGGTGACGAAGCTGTTATTTGATCAAGATTTTAAAGTTTCATAAGACATGCAATTTAGAGAGCAATCACAGTAGTGTTCAGGTTGATGTGGCATTGCTGAATTAAGGAGGAGATGATAAATACATTTATTTTAAAAAATTTGTAAGAACTTGATGGAATAATATTGATGAATGAAAATGCTATTAGTAACTTCTTATCTAGAGAAAGCAGAGGAGTGACTAAGTGGCTTAACAGCTTTCTTGTGCCAATGGTGGTCCCAAGGCTTGAGTGTGATAATTGCAGAATAGGCATGATACATAGGCAGATGGACCTCATTTTTAGCCCTCAAATTGCCCTTATATTTGTTTACAGGCAAGGAAATATAGGTTTATGCCACTTGAAAATTGTGTGCCGGTGACAACGATTTATTTACAACATGTGGCATCTGGTAAAGAAGGATGATAAAAGATAGTAGGTGTATTTTGGAAAGCAATTGAACAAAACCATTCACAACTTAAAGAAACTTTAAAGGTCACCAATGATGATACCTTGAGCTGATGACTTATCTGATAAAGAAGATATAATTGGTAAAAAGGGACATGTTAATATTCAGAAAATAAGGTAAAAGAATATTGAATAAGAACAATAGAGGAAGCTTTGATGTTTCTAACTTGCTAGGAAGATACAGTTTAAATTTAAAAAGTTGCATAGAATCTGTTAAAGGGCCTAAGGAGACGCAATATGATTCACCTGTTAAAGTGGTTATTTTTGCACACGTGGACATGTAAGAGAAATTAATTGCTCAAGCAATTCAGCATTGATAAGGATAAATTGTTAAAAGGATTTGATTGACCAAACAAAATGGAAAAATAATGTTAAGATGTTGTGGTTAATGCCTTTCAGGTTCTTTTGCTATGCTAGCTGTAGCTCTTTCTGATCATATACATGCCAGCACTTGGTAGTCATCTTTGAAGTTTTATGGTTGACCATGTAAAACGTTTTCGATCCAACTACTGACTAGCTTTCCAATTGTCTTTACTTACATGTCACATAATCAACTTTCAAATTTCTTTTGCATGGGCTCAATTGATTACATGTATGATGGTGCTGGTGTGGCAGATATGTTGCTTTTAATCCTATTGGACCAGCTAAAGTTAAATGCATTTAGTTATTTGCTGCTGTAATTTTTGTAATAAACTTCTGTAACTTGAGATACTATTAGTTGACCCTCAGTAACCAATTTGTTGGTCCAAACAAGAAGAAATTTACCTGTTCAGTTATTATTTTATATAAACAGGACAGAAAGATTGCAATCTTAGAATCATGTTTACCTCGAAGAGTGCCCTTATGCCATCATTAGGAAAGCTAATCTGGCTACAGATGCAAGAAGGGTGCTTGTCATCTTTCAAAATTGAGTTGGATCTGAAAAGAAAGTTTTGAAGTGACTTCACATAAAAAGTTCACAGCTAGATTCTGTGAGAAACCAAGGACAACATTATGTCATTAACTGATATAGATTAGTATTCGAACTCTATTGCTTGCATATTTGATTCAGTTTCTTATGTTTTCATTTCAATTGCAGATTGATAGAAGATATAAACAGTATTACCACCAGATGCAGATAGTAGTGTCATCTTTTGATGTAGTAGCTGGTTCTGGGGCTGCTAAACCGTACACGGCACTCTCCCTCCAAACAATTTCTGGGCATTTCCGCTGCTTGAGAGATGCCATCAGTAGAGAAATTTTAGTTACCAGGAAAAGTCTTGGAGAGGAAGGTAACTCAGGTAGCAAGGTTGTTGGAATGTCTCGCCTTCGCTATATAGATCAGCAGCTGAGGCAACAGAGAGCCTTGCAGCAGTTTGGTATGATGCAGCAGCATGCTTCGAGGCCACAGAGGGGGTTGCCCGAGTCATCTGTCTCAATCCTTCGTGCATGGCTGTTTGAGCACTTCCTTCACCCGTAAACTCCATCTACCTAATCTCTTCCTCCTGGTACTTTGTTACATCATGACAGATAACTTTTCATGCTAACTATTTTGTGCTTGATGACTTTCAGTTACCCGAATGATTCTGAAAAGCTATTGCTTGCGAGACAGACAGGCTTGACAAGGAGTCAGGTGTGCTCATTCATCTTATCTTCAAGGCTACAATGTTTATGAGCCTTTACATGTTGTAACATGCCTCATAAGGTAGTTTTTATTGGCAAATATTGGAGTACCTTGGAACTTTCTTTTCTAGGAGTTATATTCCATGTTTACCTCCTTTCAGGTTTATGGTCTCACAATGATTCTTGACTCTTGGCCTCACAATGTATTGTAACAGTCAAATGCTTTATAGGATCCCCAAGTCTTGATTACTTCTGCATCCAGTTGTCCTTGATGGATCATAATCAGATTTGTTAGAAGTCAACTGCATGACACATTTAACGTTGACAAACATTTGGGTACCATCAATCATTATGATGGCTTGGTTCCTATAAACCCTAGGCTGTTGTTCACACGAGTGTGTAGGAAAAAAATGAGACTCATCCATGCTATTGGTTCTGTAATACCAAAAAATTGTCACTTCTATTATTCTTGGATTCTCTCTAATTTTGCATCCTTCTGATCAGGTTTCCAACTGGTTCATAAATGCACGAGTTCGTCTTTGGAAGCCAATGATTGAGGACATGTACAAAGAGGAGACTGGTGACCTCGAGAAAGACTCTTCTTTGGAGAACCCACCTAAAGATCAGGATGGTGTTCATTCCACTGGGAATGGAGAAAACTCACAAAACACTGCCACCAAAAGATGCCAAGTAAACCAACTTAGTGACTTATCAAGATCCAACATCATGCCAGGAATGGATATGGCAGAGGCTGGTTCAACAGACTACCATATGAACCTTAAGATGAGATCAACCACAGAAGAGTGTAGCTTTGTGCAAGATGCTCTTGCCCATATAGATGGAACTGGGAGGTTCATGGCTTATGCTGATTTGGGCTGTGGCGGTGGTGGTGGGGTGTCACTGACACTGGGACTACAGCACTGTGACGGTGGTCTTCCTGGATCTGGCAGCCAGCAGAGCTTCGTTGGGATGCAAGGGGGAGACATCTACAGTGCAGCTGCTGCCATTGGATCTGATACAGCTGAGTATGATTGTGTTAATTTGGGAGACCGACCGCACCGATTTGCTTCCTCGCAACTGTTGCATGACTTTGTGGCCTGACAATGTTGATCGTCACGATATCAGCTGTCAAATCATCCGGTGCCTGCAATTTTCTTGGAGCTGCTCTTAGGCATTGTTTGTAACTCCACAGGAAATAGAGGATGAGCATGATATGCAATGTAAACAAGAGATGAGGCAGGTTGGTGACAACATAAGAGGTAGCATATTGTAAAGATAAGAAGTGTAGCTGTGGTGATCATCTGAAGAATGGAACATGAGATGAGTACCAATCAATGGTTATTCTGATGTATACTTCTACAAAATGAGTACCATTTTACATTAATATCCTTTAGAAGCTCATTATGATATTAAAGATTAGTAATATGTTGTATACATAATATATGCATTCTGAAGTTGACAATTTGGTCATAGTTGTATTATCTGAAAAAATGACCTCAACTATCACAATGAGTACCAATCAATGGTCAATCTGTTGCATACTTCTACAAAATGAGTACCAGTTTACATTAATATCCTTGGGAAACTCAATATAATATTAAAGATTAGTAATATGCTGAATACATAATATGTGTATTCTGAGGTTGACAGTTTGGTCATAGTTATATTATCTGAAAATTTGATCTCAACTATCATGGTGGAAGCTTAAGATAGAAAATAAAATGGGAAACAAAAATGGTATTTAATAAATAAATTGTTTCAGAGAGTTTCAGCAAATCACTTATTAGTACTTTCAAGACAATCTCTGTTGTTAATTTTGTGTGACATGATCTTTCCTTCTTTACCCTTACCTTTTGCCAAATATTTGGAAGTTTCTAAAAGGGCAGATTCATTTCTAATTAGTATCTCTCTCTCTCTCTAGCTTGTTTTTTCCATTCATTTGCAAGGAAATTTGTGGCACTCGAAAAAAGTTTGGACTTGATATGAAGAGGAATGAGTTTATGCATTAAGGTGATATGTATTTATTTATATAAATTTTGAGAAGAAGATTTTTCTCCATCATACACATAGATTATTCAATCAAATCAATCACTCAAATTTATAATTAATCATTTAATAATAAATTGTTTGAGAATGTATTATCATAATATTTTATCATATATCATTACATGTCATCAATAAGAAAGTAAAAAAAGAATCAAAATTTTATTGGAAATGGGCGTATTCATTAATTAGCAAATATAACTGCCAACAAGAAAGGAAAAATAAAAAATAAAAGAAATGGCCCAATTAATTAATTAGTCTACGTTTTCATCATCTCATTGCTCTTTCTCTCTCTCTCTTTCCCTCAGTGCTGGCAGCAGCTACCGTCGGCCTTCGTCTTATCGATTCACCGACAGGATCCGCCGGCGTGGATGTTGGGGTCATGAGTGCAACGGGAGGGGGTCGAGTGCGTCACCGGCCCTTGCGGCAGCGACTCGAGCAAGAGCCCGCCGCGCTCGCGCCACCAGTCTCCTTCCAGCGGCCTCACCGCTATCAGAGGCTGCAAGCTCGACGCCAGCAGCAGAAACAGCAACAACTGCCTCGTTACCACCGTGGTCGCCATGATCAATATACCGGTAGACGATGTGAACGCCTCCGAGGGGTGGGTGTGTGTTGGTGTTGAGGCAAAGGGTGGAAGAGGGAGAGCTCGATATATGGAGCGCTGACGTAGCTGCATGGCTTTGAAGTCTACAGAGCGTACTTCCTCCGCTTCCGTGACTTGGACTGCGTCCTTACGCGGCTGTGACGCTTTAATGGGTTTCCCTTTTACCACCACCAACTGTTTGACTTTGGTAAACGTTTTGCCATGGACGGTGTCAAGGATTCAAATCACAGCATTTACATCAATTGATGGGCAAGACGATGAGAGATATTTTTACCTTTTTATATGCCCGTTATAACGGACGTTATAATTGAACTAATTCTCTCTCTCTCTCTCTCTCTCTCTCTCTCTCTCTCTCTCTCTCTCTCTATAAATAAATAAATAAATAAATATAAATATAAATATAAAATTTGCAAGGATATATATGTTTTTTAACTAAAAAAATTTACATCATAGTAAATAATATATGAAATATTCAAATATGTACTTGAGCCTGAGATTTATTATTTATGTAATAATATATTATCCACTAAATGTATAATGGTTTGCCAAGTTAATGTTAGTGGTTGTAATGATGAAGAAAGACTTGGACATATTATTGTAAAGTTTTGAATTTGAATTCGGTATTTACTTAAAAAAATAAAAATAAAAATAAAATTGTTGGGTGATCCCACCACCTATGTGAAAAGTGGTGGGACCAACAAATTATATAAATAAAACCTTGACCTTAGTTATGCAAGATATGATAAGGAGAGAGAGAGAAAAAATGAAGCCGAGGGAGAAAATTATCTTTAGAGGAGAAGAAACGATTGATGGTTGATTCAAGCCTGATCATCATAATTTTCTGATATGTGATGTTAGACAAGATGATAGTATTGATCTTTCAAAAATCTGCTCCTATCTCTTTTTCAGTATTTTTATTGGTGAACTCATTTGGGTTATTATTTTATGAGACATGAATTATCTATCATCGATGATATTTGGTATTTTTAGAGGGAATTATTTATAACCCCATTGATTTTGCTTGGGAGGAAAAAAATTCTAATGTAAATATGTTGTCTTGTAGTTTGTATCTTATTCGATTTACACAAAGATGGAAACCAATTCTGATGTTTTGCTTTCGCATAATCAAACATATCTTCCAACAAAAACATTTACATGAGGAGGAGGACGAGGAGAAATTAATAACAAGAAGCCATTACTATCGTTGTCATGGACTACAATGTGGAGTTACTCTCCGTCATTTCGAATGTTCATGAAATTAGAGAGATAAATACACTTAGAATCGTAAAAGAAAGAGAAAAGAATGGTGAGTAAGCAGCAGCTATGGTGGGGTCTTCGTGTTATGGGATCACGGGCAAGTGCCGCCGGCATGGATGTTGGGGTTGTGGGTGCAGCGCGAAGGCCCCGAGGGCGTCACCGACCCTTGCGGCAACGACTCCAGAAGGAGGCCGCCGTGGTCGTGCCACCAGTCTCCTTCCATGGGCCTCGCCGCCATCAGAGGCTGCAAGCTCGATACCAGCAGCAGAAACAGCAGCAGCTCTCTGGTCGCCATGGCCGCCATGATCGATGCTTGTTATGCCTGCGATCGAGGATGCAAGAACGAACGGTGCGAAGTCAAGTGTGAGGTAAAGGTTTGGGGAGAGGGGAGCTCGATATATAGCGCAGCGACGTAGCTGCATGGCTTTGAGAAGTCCATGCCGCGTAATCGATTCGTTTCCGTGACACGTACGTGACTCGGAAAGTTTTACTTGGTTTCTCTTTTACCACTTCTTGTTTGACTTTTCAGTCCAACGTTTTGACTTCCGGCAAGTGTACGTGAATCGCGTATTATAATAAATGATAACAACATTTCAAATATGAAATAGCTAATTAAAAGACATGCATCTTCTAAACGCCGTAAAAAACTGATTATCTTACTTTAGAGATGAGAGGATTGAAGCCGGAAGAAGAGACCGAGGGTCGAACGAAAGGTTTTGACTTGCATTGGTGGGTCAATCATTCCACTAGGTTGGTCAAGGCGTCAGAACACGGGAATCAACGCCTCGTTGATTGTTTCAACAGGACGAGTTCATTCGGATCCAAATGCAGAACAAACAACTTCTGGCCGGCAACGGAAAAATGTGTCTCACGCCAGTTCCCGATCCCGTGCCCAAGTCCATGTTTACTCGAGCAAAGTCCACGTTTGACCTGTTAAAAGATGAAGGTGTGACTTTGTCCAGCTCGGTACGTTGATTTCGTCGTTGTCTATTTTTATCCTGGGAGAATCTTATAGGTGAGCTTAATGACTTGCTTATGAGGTTTCCAATCCTCATATCATATTAATTTTACACTGCAAGTTTGATGACCATTTCCGACGCTAACACAAATCTCAATAAGAAATAGATATTCCTTCTTGTTCTTAAAACTTTTATGTGGCACTCGTGGATTATTATACTCAACCCAACCTTGCATGATACCCACATGGGACTGATGCAGACTTAGGTGTTATTAGCCAGTGAAGCTTGTAATAGAATGCTCTGTGAGTACAGAAAAGCACATATAAATCGAGATCTGCAAGGGAACACCTTCCTCACCATCTCCTTTGGTTCTTTATTAGTCACACTCAAAGCCTTTATGGCAGGGTTGCTTCTGTTGCTTCATTGTTAAGCCTGGAATCCCAAGTTGGCGTGTGCTTGCCATTTGGTGAAGATGCTGCATCCCTCATCACACCATCCTTTTCCTCTCGGTGGGAAGCAAAAGAACAATCCTTTGCTTGGGAGCTGAGATCTATATATAAACCAACCCCCCCCCAAGTCAGTGATCATGATCATATCGAAGGACATGAATTCCCATCTATATATGAGTCAGAAACGTATCCTGGTATATATGTGGTGAACTAGTTATGATTGGCTTCAGCTTTGCATCTGATGATGGTTACGAAGAGCATTTAAGATGCCAACAGCAGTCCTTGGTTGACTTAGATCAGCGTCCGACTGTGGTTCGAGATGAAATCTTCATACTATAATGGAAAAGAATATTAAGCTATGCATGCATATGCATCGAGTCGTTAGAGTTCTCATCATGGTTAGCCAGGAATATTGTTCAAAGTTGAGGTAATTATGGCTGTATGTGGAAGGTCATACTGAAGTGGACTCCAAGTCATAAAGCTGAAGGGGATTCCTTCTTCCCTCTCGCGTATATAAGGAGCCATGGAAAGCATTTTGCATGCGGTAGTGAGATGAGTGCTCTTCTCCCTGTTACAGTTCTCTTCCTCTCATGAGAGTTGAGGGGAGTGTCGTCTGGTTCGAAGCCATTAATGAACAGACAAAAGAGCACCCTCTCGATCGTTCTCTCTCCCTCGAGGATGGTTTCGGACCAGGCTTCATTCCCCCCAACTCATGAAAATGACTGTTCTACAATCTACATCCCCGGTGGATGCAAGATCAAATTTACTAGACAAGTAAGTTTCTTTCTACTTGTCCAGTCCTCAGCAGTGTTGCTTTGTGAAACTTGTGTGTTCTAATTAGATCTGCTTTCGGTGTGGATATGAGAATGAATTGTGTTTGTTCAATCGGTAGGAGGTAGAGAATCAGGTGTGGTGGGAGCTTTCGCTTTTTATCAGACAAGCAGCAAGATAGATTCTTCACTGCAGCTTCACTTCAAAGGTTCTTCTTTGCACTGCCATTATTGCACTGCCCATACAAGTGGAAAGTCTGATGCTTGCTTTAGGTTCTTCGTTAAATGTGCTTCTGATAGCTAATGAAAGGAATATTTAGTTCATGACAGAATACTTTTGTGAGATATCATTCAATGTTCAGGTTTTTCTTTCTTCATCCTTTGTGTTTAGCTTGGTGTCAGCATTACTGTCAGATGTTATCATGAAAAAGCCAGCCTACAGGTTTTTGATTCAAACAACATCATCTTGGATGGAGAAAACCCGTGATGAGATCTTTGAGAAAGCAAGATGTTGATATTCTATGAAAGGAATGCTGACTGAAAGTAGCCAATAATATCATTGGTATACAAAATGTAGGTTGAAAGAATAGTATAATGTAGCAGAAACTAGAAACACAACTCAATAATGTGAAGCAAAGCACCCAAAGCTCACCTTGGCTCATCATTTTAACTTGTTGTCGAAGACCTTGCTAACCCTTTAGATGCTGGAAGTTGTAGACATTGCCTTTGGGAAATGGAAGGCACCAACTAGGTTGACACTATGTTTAGCCCATCAGCATATTATTGTGCAGCAAGGCTTGTGCTATATGTTACTAATCTGCTGTCAGAGAGACGGTGTGTTTGGCTCTCAGCTGTGTAAGATAACAAAGAGCAAACGGTATAATAGTGCAGTCAAATAAGTACTAGAGGAAAGAGATAAGGTAAAAATGGCCACTTGTAATCGATCTACTCAAATTTTGGGGAAAACTTTCAAGCACAAGAGCGAGAAACACATTTCTTATAAGTCAGATTCTCCGAAGTTGGCTACATCAACAGACTAGCCTAGCTTTTATATCCAGTTAATGTAGCAGATCCACATTTGTTTTGGCTTTGTGAAACTCGAGTGCACCATCTAAAGACAAGTCTTAGGATGGACCTGAAGTTAATTCACATTCTTCCATTATGAGAATCATCATATGTTTCTTAGTACTTCCATCACAGTAATGAGTCTCAGTTCGTTTGACAACCAAACATACAAGTAAATTTCTTGTTCTGACCAAAAACAATGTGTATGAGATGATGGCTGTGTCAGCAGAACTGGATGTAGTATGTAACTGCAGGCTGTACTCTTAAATGTTCTCACACCGTTTAGCTGAATTGCTATCCAGGTAATTAATAGAACCATGACATCAACATATGTGCTTTACCTCACTGATGGAAGATTTCTGCAGCTTCATGACCTTATTGAGCTTCCCGATGAGTGTATGTCAATCTTCTTATGCAGTTGTTGAGACCATAAGACGAGAAAAGAACTACTATGTTACATGGGATGCCACGATAGCTCAGATGAGAAAACCATGTGAGGTGTTTAGGAGTATCCACAAGCTTGTCTTTTGATGAGCAAAAAGAAACAACATGTGTGGGTTTGGCTGCGAGTGATCGCATCTAACAAGGTTGCAGTGTTTATGATGATCTCATCAGATGATTTCAACTGTGCAGAGAATGAGGGAGATGAGGTGCCAATTGTCATTCTGTTCATGCTGGAGTTGGAAGTTCTAATGTCTCAGGAGGTTTACTCTTCATTTCAAGCCCAGCATGTTCAACTTCTCAGTTTTGTAAATTACCGAGTAATTTATAGTCTAAATTTATTGAACCAATTCTAATTTCGATAAACCTATTGAACTGGAAAGCCATCCATATATATTGATTTATGCCAACAGTATCATTGAATAAAAATGAATTAAATCATACCAAAAACAATATTAACCTTAAAAATTTTTAGATATACCAATAAATAAACTTGTGAGAATAAAACAGTCGACCATCTTAACCTTAAATATCAGTAAGAGGCCAAATAAAAAAATATGAAAAGAACTGGCCCATATATATATATATATATATATATATATATATATATATATATATATATATATATATATATATATATATATATAACACATAAGATTCACACGTCTATACACATCAAAACAAATATAAGACCTATAATAATCTGGCAATCGCATGTCAACAAAATTAACCATTAATTTCTCAATGAGATCTTGCAAGACATCTGGACCATCTAGTTCATCATCTCCAAAGAACAAATGCTCATCATATCGATCCAGTGAGAATTGATTTCCATTACATGTCCAAAGTTCCTTGAACGTGTTAGGCATGTGCACAAACAATACAGGTTTTGAACCAAATAAACGCTTTGACCTACATAATTACAAGTAGTACTGTCTCTGCCTTGAATTCAAGGACACATAACAAGGAGAGGCTAAATACAAAAATATGTACATAGATTGAATAGTCCCAAGTTTTGATATACAATAATTACCTTAACCCTCGACCAACAGTATGCAGCTATACATCAGTACTCAATGCCCTGACCAACATATCATACATGTAATATCTATTACAGGGTTGAGAAAATGAAAGATCTACAAGCTTTGACCACTTATAAAAGGTGCAGGACGCCCAGAACATTACAGTCGAATTGTGCATGTGATTGCAGTTTTGAAATCAATGGTTTGATTGAAAGGTGGGTTTGTTGTCATGAATCTCCACCTCTTCTTTTCAGGGTTGTATATTTGAATCTCTAAAGTCGATCTTTTCTTGGGCATTCTCCGATGGTCCGATATATCAGGACTCTGTATTGCTGTTGTCAGCACATACAATTCTCCATTCATAGCAACAAACGAACATGAGCTGCTACCTGGAATCTTCTTTCGCAAGCTAGACTCTTTTATCCAACGGTTTAAAACAAAGTCATATCTGCAATAAAAAGTCTCCAAGTTGATGATTCTAGGAAATAGGGTATGTTAAACTACCTCAGGAAACAAATAAGGGAACATCTTTTGAGAAGTTCACATATCATGCAATACAAAACCATTGAACGTCAATTTCAGCAACTACCTAAACGTGATCTACTTCTGTACGTTAAGACTGGAGCATTTGATCTTATCAAAGTCTTATTCTAAGTAACGTGCTAACTAAAGCTCAGTTATTTAATTAAACAAGCAAAACAAAGTTGCAATCATGTGAAGAATGCAGCATAGAAATGGATCTTGTCAAATGTGAAAAATAATTTTCATTAACATGCCACTGGACATTTTAAAACAAAACCGAAAATCTAAACTATCAACAGAACAACACTGCTAGATATGTATTGTGTAGATCATAGCAGCAATAAGATACTTCATGGTTAAAATGTATTCAAACTGTCATCAGGATATGGTACCTATTAAATATCAATATCCATGTGAGATCATGCACATCAAAGAGAAGTCTGTGATATTGGAAATAGTAAAAAATACCACAGCACTCCAACAAAAACATAGCGCCTGTGAAATATAAAATGTCTGAGGTGCTTGACACTCGCCAATATAAAAATTATAGAAAAAAATATAATTAAGGAGAACAGTAAAAATAAAAATAAAAATTAGACAATATCATTTCATTTTCAAATATCAATACTAAGGCATCAAATTGAATTCATTTAAAAAGAATTGCTTGGAAAAACAGAGAGCAAAGGAAGTTTAAGAAGGTGGATTGCCAGAGCCCCCACACAGAGGCAAAGAGGAGAGAGGCACACTGTTGAGGGAGTGGTTGGTCACAGACAGGGAGGAGAAGAGCTGGTCGTTGACAGAAAGAAGAGGCAGTCAATGGTCAAAATCTAGGTTTTTCCGTGAAGAAGTGATTGCAGGGGCAGGTTTGAGGTTTTAATTTGGACTTGATTAAATCAGATCAAGTGGCTGACTCGAGCCATGGTATGATCCAATCCTAAAAGAGTGATATATGTCAACCTGGGTGTGCCCGATGACCAGGCCTAGATGCTTGCATAGGTCATCCTATGGCACTCGGGTCTCGCACTGCCCGAGCACCTGATGACTTCACTAGTACTGACACCATATTTGTACAATCTGAAATGAGAATATCTTAACAAAGAGGAGTATCTGACAAGTCATTTGATACTCTTACCAAAGTCAAAAAGTAACTTTAAGAAAATGGTCCTTAATAGATAAGGCAAAAGATTATAGGTGATACTGCTAGTCATTGCCATGTAATTTTTGATCGATCTAAGAAAGATGTTGTAATAGGAATAGATCAGTTTCCATAATTCACAGGCTGGTGAAGTTAGAGGAAACATCTACAGTATATGTTTTGGAATCTTGAGGCAAATGTTTTCTTATTCACTGCCAACAGGAGGTGTCACAAAGTCTAGAATGACAGCAGTTAACATTGCAAGGAAAATGTCTTTTACACAGAATGAACTCAAAAGATCTACAGCGACAACAGTCTCTCCAATTCCAATAGGAGTCTATGATCTTCCAAAGCATCTAATGAAATATTAAGTGATAACTAGATCTAATGGTGAAGAAAGGCATCATCTAAGTAGCCTGTACATTGTATTTATTTGTAAAACAAACATTATGCAAATAAAACATATCTTAACCCAAGAACTAGGTCACACATAGCACATGACAAGATCTACGGACTTAAAGCGAAATGATAGAGGGAGAACAAAAGAATAACGACATAAATTCACATGGTTTAGAGTATCAAACCACATTCACAGGTTAAGACATCCAAAGACGTAAGATTAAAAAAGCAACATAGTGAATCGTAAAAGATAAAGGGCACTGCCAGAGATCCCCCAAAATAAAGATGTTTCAAGAAACACTTCAACACATATTTCAAGGGAAAAAGACTTGAGACTCAAGGGGTTTCAAAATCGACCTCTAGCCTTTAATGATCAAGGTGGCAAAAGAAAATATGGAGTGGCGGTAGTGTTGGGGACCTTTGACATCCAAGACAAAGCCAATATAAGACACCATTCTTCAGTAGGTCTTAGTTCAAGGAAATTTACGAAAATGTAAAAATACATAAGACAATCATCATAAAAAGAAAAATCTAGTTAAGGAGTATCTTAAAATATAGATCTAATCATGATACTAAGAAACAGGAACTCACTGCAAATTCTCCAAGTTCGACCTTTAATAAAAAGGGAATAGGTTTGACCCCAGCTCTATAAAAACTGATGAGCATAGTCACTGACATGGACAACCATGATGCAAGATTTTATGACCATAACATCTGTAGCTTTAAGTGTGACACATCATCATGGAAATCCACTTTGCATTTCAAAGTTGAAAAACTCACCTTATCTCTAGTCCATAAGATCTCGAACAACAGTCATAAACCATCCAGTTTTTAATAAACATCCCCTTATTTGTAAATTAGGCAGCCTAAGTACAAAGAGCACAGTACCATAGAAAAATAGAAGGCAAATGACCATGTCTAAAAAGTTTATCTTGAAGTCTTAGAATCAACTGATGAGGTCCAGATTCAGGCCAAAATTTCAATGAGTTCATTTACATATTTGTGCCTAAAAATTTAGTTATGATAGACTTGCTATTTCTTAAATTTTTTTGAATTAAATTAAATAGATTTTAAGAAGGGTAGTAAGATACATGTAGAGGCAGTTTTAGACATAATCTTATTGCTAATACGACAATAACAACAACAATGAGCCTTTCTTATAATAAAATTTTAATTGGAGTTTTGACAAAGCACCTCACTTTGTCTTTATTATTTCTAATAAATTTTTTCATGTCTCCCTCTACCTCTTCATCTATAGGTCTCCTTCAAACATGTTCATGCCAAGTAGATAATTTTCACTCATTTATTCTCTATCAAGAAAATGCCTAATTGTTCGCTAGTAAAAGAATTTTTTATTTACCATTTCTTATAACTCCACACATCCATCTTGGGATTCTCATTTAGTTGCACTAGCTTATTGAACATATTTCTTGACCCCAAGCACTATGACTCATGAAGCATGACTAACCTTACAAGTATCTTGTAATTTTTCTTAAATCACATGACCCATAAAGCATGACTAACCTTACAAGTATCTTGTAATTTTTCTTAAATCATACAAGACATGGAACATTCATCTCCATTTTAATCACCCAACTTTTTCTTCATGAATAATGTCTTTATCAATCTCTCATTCTGATTGAGCAGTGGATCCAAAATATTTAAAATTTTTATTCAGGATAGCTTCTTATCTATTAATGTTAAACAGACCCTTATTTCTTTTCTATGTATTTCTAAAGCCACATTTCATATATTCAATCTTGGTACTAATCTAAAACCTTTAGTTTATAAGATTTTCTTTCAAAAATAAAATTGTAATTAATCTCAATTAAGCTTCACCAATCAATACACTTATTCTCTATATTTTATCACACACCAATATAATTACTAAATCTTCTTTTTCTATAAAATCCATCACATTAAACTACTAAGAAATCTATCCCAGGATTTTTTTTAACCAATAAAAATAATATGCAGACATTTCTTCTTCTATCGGTGTATTTTCATTATCTCAATAAAATTTTGACACAACTTATACGTGTAAGACCACTGACAACAAGCATGAAACTTTGTCAAATCTCATATGCATGAATCGATAATATAATTATTATCCGATCAAAACAGCTTTTTAAGGATTATGTATCAAAATGTACTATTTTTAAAACTTGTAAAGGCTACAAAAAAGAGAACAATTAGATCAGATCTGCTAAGAATTATGTTCTAACATATTTATAGTTGAACAAGAAGCCTAGTGAAGATTAATTGCAAAACTAACCCAAGTGATCTTCCATATTTAGTGAATGATAGAAAGAAATAAAAATTAAAAAACTTCTATGATTACATGCGCAATACAGTTGAAAATGAAGGAAAAAAATACTGTAGAAAATCAAAGCTTATAATTATAAAGAAAATTTCATATAAAAATTTCAGATGAAAATGCAACATAAGAAAATTTTAGATGCAATTAAAAAATCCATCTAAATCAACTAATCCTAAGTTTAAAAAAAATTACCTGAATATATCATTTGTGTCGAGCATAAATATCTCCTTCGTCTGACCATCTTCTCCATCAAGTGCCACTACTGCCCCCAGTTTCCTTCTCTCCCCTTCCTCCCACATGGCTTCCACTTCCTTCCATTTCCCACTCCTAAGGCCTAGCACCATAGCGTCTTTGTAGTACACATCCGCTGGCACCACTCCTGCCAACGTCCTGTAGTCACCGTAACCTCCCATAACCCAGAATTCGTCCTCCTCCCCGGCTTCCCTCCTGACCAAAAACCCCACGGACCCTGCCCTGTCCCTCGGCAGCCCTGTCCATATTCTCCACTCACCAGATCGAACGCAGTAGCACTCCACGGAGCTCATCCGGCTGCCCACGGAGGGGAACATCGTGTGGCGTGAGCCGCCGCCAGCGACGATGATCGTGCCCTCATCGTTGTTGCCACCGTCTGATGGGCGCAACGGCGCACAGGCGAAGCTGCCACGGGGGAAGAGCATGTCAGGGAGGTGGTCCCAAGAGAGCGTCGGAGGAGCGGTGAGGTCGAGGCGGTGGACGGCGGCGGAGGCGATGGGGTGCCCGAGGGGGTAGGAACGGGCGTCGAACTGGGACCCGCCGAGGACGTAGAGGTGGTGGCCGAGGGCGACAGGTACGAAGTTCGAGAGGCCGTACAGGTAGGGGCTGCAGGGGAGCGGGGGCAACAGGGCCCAGGCAGCGGTGGCAGGGTCGAAGAGGCAAGGCGGGGTGATGGCGGGATCGGCGGGGAATAGGGCCAGGACGTGGCGGCAGGGGAGGCGAAGGCTGCGGCGGAGGGGGAGAAGGGCGCGCGGGGCGAGAAAGGCGCGCCACGACCGGGCGGTGGCGCGGAGGCGGGACTGGTGGGAGTAGGGGATCGACGCGAGGATCACGGCCGCAAGGTCGTCAGGTAGGCTGGGGATCAAGGTTCCTCGGCTGGCCGCGTTCGGGGTTAGGGCTTCAACGGCGATGGCGGTGGAAGAGGACGACGGCGACGCCATGGCGAGACGGAGGAGATCGGGAACCGATAGGGAGAAATGGCAGGAATGGGGAGTCGGTTACTAAGCCCTTGTTTCATTCTTGCCAAGTCGCGGGGAAGCGTTACGGAGCGAGTGGAAGCGGTCTACGAGGAGATCCGCTGTTGGTGTTAGAACAGAGCCCAAACGATGGAGTGGACACCCGATGAGGCCCAACACGAGGGAGCCACGTTTATACTTTCTGGGTAATTCGTTACCGGCGGATCCTTGTAAACATGGGGAATCCTACGGACGCACTCAGATCGATCGAGTCACCGGGGAAAAGACTCCAGGGTGATGTGGAATCTGTTAGCCATGGGGCCCACTATGGGTCCGTCCTTGAAGGGCCGTATCCAACCGTTACCCTTTATTACCGGTGTGGTGTATTCAGCGAGTAAAATTCCTTGGTCGATCGATCGTGAAATCAGACGTCGAGTCACGGGCGAAGATTTTGGATAGAGAAAAAAACCCACGGGAAACATCTGAATTGTGTTAAAGAGATTTTGTCTCTTGCTTGGCGTCTTTTTATGGTTATAAATTACCTGATGTTTATAGAGAAATAAGTAATTATATACATTGATGTTCCAAAAAAAAAATAAAGATCATCCAAACTTGGAAAAATGAATGACCTCTGTGGTTTTTTCCTTCTTTGTACTCTTGAGTACGGTTTAGTATCTAATAGGCTTCTTCAGCAATAATACTTCAATATTTTAAAGAAAAAATTCTTATCCCCTATTTTATTAAAGATTAAAAATAAAACTTAGGATTCTCTATTTTGATTTGGCATGAAAAGGAGAAAAAAAAATGATTCGACTTCCTTTCATTTCTTTAATTCAACGGAGAATAGATGTTCAAGGAACCATTGTGGCGGCTCTAGCATGATTGAGGTAGCTTTGAGGTAGTTTTCGTAAAATCTTGATTTATCCGAGGTGGTCTTAAGGTTAGGTCGAGGGGGGATTCGGCTTCTCAGTAGGTTCTTGCAAGAAGGTCAGCGTCGGGAGGAGTTTCTCGACCCGGCTCCTTTGATATGCAAGTTAGTTCTGAAAATTATATGAGATGTAAGAGTTTTTGGAAAGAGATCCGACTCCTAGGCCGACGCTAGAGGTTAATTTTTATACCTGACCGATTAAGGAGATCCACCGTAATAGATTCAATGTCGCCCCCTTGGTGTTTTATCCATGGAGGCGATAGGCTTGAACGACCTTCTGTGGACTGTTGTCCATAGGGACTGATAAAGGGGGGGATATGCTTGAATAATCTCTATGAACTGTTAGTCATGGAGGTCGATAGGGCTAGTTCGAACCATATCCCATAAACTATTATCCATGAGGACCGACAGACCATAACCACCCCCCACGTTATTGCCCAATGGAGGGTGATTCAATCATTTTCTTTTATGTCAACGTTTCTGGGGTGATTAGTTGGTGGATAATAATTAGTTGCTAAAATATTTCCTATCATTTGTCCGCTCGTGAAAGCATGCTTCATGGCTCTTGTAAGAGGGGTTCGGAGCGCACCGTTTAGTTCATCTGATATAGGAGCATTCAAGATCTCGTCTTACGAGTCAGGTTTTCTTGATTTAGGTGTCTCAAGTATATTGGGCCTGTGTTTCTATCATAGTGGATTTACCTTGGCATAGGTCGAGTTTTCTTGACTCATATGCCTCGGACACTTTTAGCTTTGTGCCTCCGCCATAGCAAATTTATCTTGGTACGGGTCGAGTTATCCCGACTCACATGCCTCGGGTGCTTTTAGCTTTGCTCCTCCACCATAGCAGATTTACTTTGACACGGGTCGGATTTTCTTGACTCACACACCTCAAGTGCTTTTAGCTTTATGCCTTTATCGTAGTGGATTTACTTTGGCATAGGTCAAGTTTTCCTGATTCACATGCCTTGGGTGCTTTTAACTTTGCACCTCTATCGTAGTGGATTTATCTTGGTATAAATCAGGTTTTCCTGACTCACACACTTCAAGCACTTTTGGCTCGAGGTCTCTACCATAGTGGATTCCCATGTCCCTTCTTTATCGTAGTGGATCTTGGGTTTCTCAACTTGCCATGGCAAACCTTCAAGTCTTCTCTCTACTATGGCTGATCTCTTATCTCTTCTCCATATAATGGATCTCGGGACTCCACATCATGGTAGATCTCTTATCCCTTCTCTGAATCTCGGGATTGCCTACCGTGGTAGGCTTTCAAGTCCTCTCTCTGTCATGGAATATCTCGTCCCTTTTCAATCATAGCGAATCTCGAGACTCCACCATGGTGGATTTCGGAGCTTCACTCCATAGTGGCAGATTTCGAGGCTCACTCCATTATGGTACATCTCAAAATATGATTTTCTCATGGCGAGCTTTGAGGCCTCTCTTTCTAGTCATAAATGCCCTGCTAGCTAATCACGTGAGTGATGACACGTGTGACTCGACAAATACTTTGTTTACTTATTATCATTATTTGGCATTTTATCATTTTATCTTGCGTGTTACATATATTATGATGTTCATGAATCTATGCAATGGGAATCGGATAGTAATGAGATCGCGATAATGAGACTAATTTACCTTTAAACACAGACCCTAAATAATCCTAGTTATAAGTTATTCGAGAATGACATCGAGATAACCGGATAGACTGGTGTGTTGTATACCCGTCCATATGATGGAGACATCTGATCTTATAGTTGCTCGTGTGGAAATACTAAGGACACAATGCATATGCTCATTGGAGAATGAGTTCACTAATTGATCTACTCATGGAATGTTGGATGTTTGATGGTACCTTACTGTCAGATAACAATTCAATAGTCCTAATAGTATATTTGGTCCTTAGACTTGAGACACCAAGGATGTCTTGTATGAGTACTCCACTTTTTGATACAATACTTGTAGGTTTGGAAGTTCCAGATATAGTATAACCGGTTATTGGGAGTGGCAGCCAATCTTACAAGGGCTATTGAGTGTCGATAGAGGATCATCCGCTCTCGGTATCATGAGAGGAATATCCTGTGTGTTCTTGCTCGGATAAATCCTTAGCCAAGATCGGTCGGATTAAGAGATAAAGGGTTTTCTGGGAGAATCCGATTAGAGCGAGACTCGAGGAGAAACCGTATAGGCCTGACAGCACCATGCCTGGTATAAGGTTTCTGGGATATTTGATGAATGAGGGATTATAGGTATATGGTAACTGAGGACATATAGGTCCAATGGATTGGATTTTCCTGTATCATCTTGTCACGGACTTAGCTAGATTCGCCTAAGTCGTGTGGCACCATTACATGTCTGTCTGCAAATATCAACCTTCCTAAAACCTCTTATGGTCCCTTAGGACCTACAAAAGAGAAAATGGGTTAGAGAAAGCATCTCACTCGGGATTCACAAGCAATCATTTTAAGAAACACTTCATAACCTATGTAAATTACAAACAAACTTCACAAGCTCTAAATGATTACACAACAAATGATCCAAAATGGTCCACTATAGACTGAAATCTCCCATAAGTGTCCACATGACACAACTTTTATTTACAAGTCTAAAATAGCCACTAAACCCAACTAAGTTGGGCGGTTAAGCCTTCAACTGTCCCTCTACATGCTGTGCAAAGCATGAACAAACAAAAAGATACAGACATATATGAGCATTATATTAAACACTATGTTTACAGTTTTATCCGTGACATTCTCCCCCACTTATTCCTTTGACGTCCTTGTTGAAGCCTTTGTCGACACTATAACTCCTCGCCTTTGCTGAGTCTTCAATCTTCTACTCTAACTGCAATGCACCTCTCGGCTTCCAACTGCTCTCCGCTACTGTTGTTGAGTAATTGAACTTTTGATCTACCATGTTGCTTCAACTCGCCAATGACTCTGACTTTAGTGTGGGGTTGGTTGAGTTGTGTTGATCCCTATTGATTCCTATGGATCCTTAAGATGAAGAAAAAGACCATCCTTACTATGCGCTAGTCTCTCAAATGCCTTATGCTGCTTGAACTAGGTGGATGCTTATTGGAGCTTTGACAAGCATCGCCTTGTAAACTTTTGAAGTTTTAGATCATTCCTTTAAAAAATTTGTCCATTGACTCTTCTTTCACTTAGTTGTCACTTCTAAGTAGATTCGTATCACTTCCATTTTCGATTGGCATTTTGTTGGGAAATGAAGTAGATAATCTACTCTCAATAGCATTGATCACCATTGGTGAGAATTTGACAACTATTGTCTTTCATTTGGTTTCTTCGAAGGGTCTTTGAACATGTGCAGAGCTCTTTTGCTGAATATATAAGAGAATTAAGGTACTTGGTTTTACCAATTCTCTTAAGAGTTGAGAAGGCAAATGTTACTTGACTTCGCCCGCCTTCTCGAGGGTTGTACTCTATGCATCGAGCTGGTTACTAGCCTTCGCCTACTCTTCGCTCACACTTCTAAAGCACTTGAAGTATTTGCACTCATTGCATTGAGTTAGTTACTATAATTCACCTTCTCAATACTATCGAACTTCTAGAATGTAGGAAGTTTTTACCCCAACTTGGAGTAAATCTCTAATAGTTTTAGTCGCATTTGGGATTGTACCGTCTTCTCCATCAACCCTGCTGCCAACTCCACTGAGTAGCAAAGGTACAACACTGTGTATTGCCTACTTCGTTCATTGGTCATGCACTCTTGCATCGACCCGAAGTCCTTCACTTTCAACTATCTTGATGAGAAGCTCATTGACATCGATCTTACGAAGTTCCTTGGCCTTTGCCTTTCAGCCTTGTCTCGGTACTTAGAGTTTGCCTCTGCATTCTCCACCTTCTCGGCCCCTTACATGACTAAGCGCTCTCCCCCCCCCCATGAGAGCAAGGGATCGATGACTCCACGGAAGTCCTACCTCTGTGATACCATGGCGCTGCCATGCTCATAGCCCTACTATCTATCGCCTCTTATCTGCATCCCTTTCTTCATGATCGGTAGATCTGCTTTTGTGACACTATGACACTCCTCTGAGTCCACATCCATTTTAACCGATACTTGATTTTTAGGTAGCTAAGTCCCTCTAGACTCGTCGTCGCTTCTTTGCCCCTTTCGACCCTCTGCTTTAACACCTTAGTGTTCTCCAAGCAGTTCTCCTTGGTCGATGGAAAGACAAACTACAACTCCCATACATTGTCTCTGCCATCATGTTGCAGAGTTCACACTGATTATGTTCTCCTTAGCTTCCTTGATAATAACGTTCACTTACTCGGTCTTGTCCTCTGACTTGTCGGGCTCCCTTAAGTGAATATGAGCTCTAGAGCAGTCCAACTCTCCAGCCGCTCCGATCATACTTCTGCATAATCAAGTCCCTCCCATGGGACTCACTAGTACTTGCATTCAAACTTTTTCCTCAATAGTACACAGCCCCTATATGTTGATGACCAAGACTTTCATCCGATGCAAAATTCGATGCATGCATGGAAGACCCGCCTCTGTGGTACCATGGCCTTCACTCATTGAATCCATAGCCCTTTTTGCCATCGTGTTATTCATCGAAGTGGAGCTCCCAATAGCTCTTGATTATACCTCCGTATGATATAGTCCCTCACGAGACTAGATTTGTGTGTATCGCATTGCCATGAACTATTCCACTACGATCCGCTGTACCATGTCGCCTCCTAGTGACATCTCCATTACATTCTGATCCTTGTGTGATGAACTTAGATTGCGATCCCTCCATATATGGCCTTTGCCAACACATTGCAAGGTCATTTTCACCTTCGATTGTGTTCGCTCATTTGGCAATTGACCTTCATCCACCCGCTCTCGGGTCACACCTAGACGAAACACCACTCTAGGATAGTTCATCGCCTAGTAGCTCTCAAAGTCCACCGACTTTGCTGAAATTGGTGCACCATTGTCTGGATTCTGGGCCTTTGCCCCTATCAACACAATATTCGCTATACACCGCTCCCTTTATGGCAACTTGAATGACAACACTATGACATATTCTTCAAGAGTATATGCTTCCGCGTCCTCTTGCCCTATGCTAAGGCCTTTTAAACAACTTCACCTCCGCAAGTTGAGTAACCTTGGTTTCTCCATAAAATACTTCTCTGAGGTAAGGTGCATGTATCTCGAAGCTCCCTTCGTCTTGGGTACTATGCAAGATGAGCCTACTCCATTAGAATAAGGGATCCATGGAACGACATGATCCCGCTCTTGTCTTTGCAAGAGTTTATGTCCTTGATCGAAAATCGAAAGTTTGAACTTCACGACAAGCTTCTGGCGAACTTTCAAGTCAAGCATATTTTCGAGATCAGTTTTCAATGAACGAAAATATTTCCGAAACCAATGTGATTTTACCGCTGCACTAATTCACCCCCCCGCTCTCTCTCTCAGTGTCAACTCATTCCTAACACATTTGTGTTGCCTTGGATCGCTCCCCCACTTGATCTCGCAATGCATCTCCCATTGCATTATATTAAGCAAGATCATGCGATGACTCCTCACCGCTCGCTCGGTCCATTGAGCTTTGTGGAATTGTTTTGAAGTACTTCTCAACATGTGTGATCCGTTGCACATAGTTCTCCTTTTGGAGAGTCGAGATTTATCCCTCCTAGATATCTATCCCGTTAGAGAAACTTCTCTCTTTGCTTCCTTCTCTCTGAAAGTTTTGGAGACCATAATCCCCTTGGACTACTCCGCCTTGCTAAACAAACTATACGTTGTTCTGCCTCCCGCAAACGCATTTATTAGATTGTGACTCTATGTCAATACAATCCCTGTTGCACCTCTCAAAGCCTAGCAACATGCTAAACTTACTGCACACTTCAGCCTCTTACGGACGTATCCTTCTCATGCTGAAGAAAAAGTTTCAATGCTCTATGACACCTAGTTTCAGTCGCCTTGGGATGGCCACAAACACTCCATCGTTCGAATACAAGCCTTTGTATGAGTATCGAATTCTTCAAGTTAGCAATTCCCCTCACCTCTATGAGCTTTGCACAACTCTTTCAGTCGCTAAACAACTCATTCCATTTTACATGGTCTCATCCTTTATCAAGCGCCTCGCTTGCCTTAAGCACCATCAAGTATGGTTGCCAACATTGAGCTATAGCTAAAACTCATCCATCCCAACCTTTATGCGCTACGCATTCTTCCCATCTTGCTTGTCCTCATGGTACCTCTTGCGCGAAGGGTTGGCTATTCCTTTAAATGCCAATCTCAGATGCCCGCTCCTTTGAGCGACTCCTTTTTCCTATATCTTCATGCTTATTTTCCCGCAAATAGTTGCGCGTGCTGGCTGCCCTTAACATAGCCCCGCTAGATCCCCCATGTTTACATGCCAAGTATTTTTATGAGTGCTTGTCCTACTCTGATACTATCTGTCATAGACTTAGCTGATTTTGCCTAAGTCATGCAACACCCTTGCGTGTTCGTTCATAAATATCAGCCTCTCAGAAACCTCCTATGGTCCCTTAGGACCTACAAAAGAGAAAACGGGTTAGAGAAAGCACCTCACTTGGGATCCACAAGCAATCATTTCAGAAAATAGTTAATGACCAATGCAAATTACCAACAGACTTCACAAGCTCTGAACAGTTGCACAATGAAAGATCTAAAATAGTCTACTATAGATCAAAATCTCCCACAAGTGTCCACATAACACAACCTTTATTTACAAGTCTAAAATAACCACCAAACCCAACTAAATCGGGGCTATTAAGCCTTCAACCGTCCCTTTATATGTTGTACAAAGCATGAACAAATCAAAAGGCATGGACATACCTAAGCATTATATTAAACACCTTATTTATAGTTTTGTCCGTGATAGTCTGGGGATTACGACATAGTGACTTAGTCTGTCCGTAATTAATAAGTCGAGTGAATTATTATGGAGATAATAATTCACAGAGCTAGAAGGAGTTATGATAGGTATGACTTACAACCAGCTCGATATTGGGCATAGAGGATCACATACATATGATAGGCGTTGCGATGAGTAGAGGTTCAGATATGAGATATATGTTGGAGCTCCTATCTTATTGGATATCCAATAAGCCCCTAAATTATTGGATCCCATAGATGTGATCTAATAAGACTTAATAATAGATTATTGGATAGAGATCCATTGGTCTAAGAGGCTTGGGTAATTGGATAGATATCTAGTACCTAATAGGGTATGATCCATTAGGGTTAAGTTAATTGGGGGCCTTTATAAATAGGAGAGAACTAAAGGCCCATAAGCTGGGGTTTCTTGGTTGCCACCTCCTATTCTCCTCTCCCCTTCTCTTCAAATAATAGACATGAAGATTTGAGGAGCGTCATCGCAGCCTTGTTGTGTGGATACCGCTAGAGAGGAGGACGCTTGACCTCTTTCATCTTCTCATACAAATCTATAGGGATTTAGGAATATACGATCTCCTTAGGTAAAATACATCTATCACATACGTGGATTTTAGTTTCATGGGTTTTTACACACTAATTTTCGCACGATGACGAACACCTTTTTGAAAAATTTGGAGTTTTGTTTTATATTCTTCCGTTACGTTTGTGATGTCATCCCTAGATTTCCCTACATCTCCCATCTTGGTGGGCTTCGAGCTTTCCCACCATCGGAGCCCCTTAAGGTTTGTCATAGAGGAGACACTTGTCTCGATCATTGGAGGAGAGAGATTAGTAGCTCCCTTTTAAATCCCTCACTCGCTAAGGAGCGAGACTCACTGCCCACCTAAGCCTCTATAGTCTAAACCCTTCGGGATCTTGAGAGCTTGTTACATAAATATATTGTGATATCTATGGATCTGTGCAATGAGAATTAGATCGTGATGAGATCACGATAATGAGATGGATTCACCTTTAAACATAGACCATAAATAATCCTAGTTATAGGTTTCTCGAGAGGGATATCGAGATAACCAAACAGACTGGTGTGTTGTATATTCGTCCATATGATAGAGGCAGCTAATCTCATAGCTGCACGTATGAGGACACTAGGGTTATAATACGGGTGCTCATTAAAGAATGAGTTCACTGATTGATTCGCTCATATAATGCTGGATGGTTGATGATATCTCATTATCAAACAACGATTTCGTCATCCTAATGGTGTACCTGGTCCTTAGACTTGAGACACCAAGGATGTCCTGTAT
This sequence comes from Musa balbisiana, assembly GCA_004837865.1. Taxonomy (NCBI): domain Eukaryota; kingdom Viridiplantae; phylum Streptophyta; class Magnoliopsida; order Zingiberales; family Musaceae; genus Musa; species Musa balbisiana. Next base: position 20,321,593 of record CM017188.1, on the reverse strand, counting down.
GAGTACTTCACTTTTTGATACTAGACTTATAAGTTTGGAAGTTCCATATCTAGTACAGTATGTCATCGAGAGTGATAACCAACCTTACGAGAGCTATTGAGTGTCAATAGAGGATCATCCACTCTCGGTATTATGAGAGGAATATCCCATGTGTTCTTGCTCAGACAAATATTTGGTCAAGGTCATTCAGATCAAGAGAGAAAGAATTCTTTAGGAAAATCCAATTAGAGCGAGACTCGAGGAGAAACCGTATGAGCCTAATAACATAATGCCTGTTATACGATCTCTAGGATATTAGATAGATGAGTGACTATAGGTATATGGTAACTAAGGATAGATAAATCCAAAAGATTGGATTCCCTTGTATCATTTGTGGATTGCGGTGTAGTGGCATAGTACGTCCGTAGTCAATGAGTCGAGTGAATTATTATAGAGATAATAATTCATTGAGCCAGAAGGAGTTCTGATAGATATGACTTACAACTAGCTTGATATTGGGCCTAGAGGGTCACACACATATGTTAGGTGTTGCGATGAGTAGATGTTCTGATATGAGATTTCCGTTAGAGCCCCTATCTTATTGGATATCCAATAAGCCCCTAAATTATTGGATAATATGGATGAGATTCAATAAGAGCCAATGAGAGATTATTGGATAGAGATCCACTAATATAAGAGGCTTGGGTAGTTGGATAGAGATCCAACACCCAATAGGGTATGATCCATTCATCTTAAGTTGATATAGGGGCCTCTATAAATAGGAGGGAACTAAAGGGCCATAGGCTAGGCTTCTTAGTTATCACCTCCTATTTTCCTCTCCCCTTCTCCTCAACCAGCAGGTGTAAAATTTGGGCATCGATTTGAGAATCATCTTCACAACCCCTGTCGTGTGGATTACCATTGGAGAGGAGGATACTTGAACTTCTTCATCCTCTCTCATAGATATACAGGAATTCAGGGATATACGATTTTCCTAGGTAACATAACTATCTCATAATTGGTTTTCAGTATCATAGGTTTTTGTGCACTAATCTTCACATGACAATGAATACATTTTAGAAACTTTGAGAATTTTGTTTTATGTTCCGCTATGCATGTGATGTCACCCCTAGATTTCCCTATAGTGTTAAGTAGCCCAAGAAGAAACACAAGCTTATAGCGTGGAGGGTTACACACTCTCAATGGGGTGATGCACCCGAAGGTTTATCTCGGGGGTCAGGGTGCTCCCCAATGATGCTTGTAGGTGGTTAAAGCCTTGCATCAAGCTCGAGGAAGAAAGGAGGGAGGCCGTGATCGATAAAGGATTTGTGTAAGGGGAAACCCTTACAATTCACGGCCTTATAGATGGTCGACCTTTCTGACTTACCTCGGGACACCTCACTAGAACCCTATTGGGAGGGCTTGAAGCATGCGTAAAAGGCATGGGGCGAAGGCATGATTGTGAAATAATATTGTTGCGAATCACTATGCCATGGGGCACTGAACTCTATAGTTGGGGAGTGGGGTGTCCCCTTTACTGGCAGTTCAATAGGTTAGGGACAATCTTGAGTGACTACTATTGGATCAGTTGGGGGGACCCCGATAGGTGCGGGTACCAACGATGGTTGAGACATCGACCATGGTTGCGATGACAACATAGTCTGTTAAGCTAGTTGGGGCAAGAGCGAAGCGATTGCCTGCATCATGCTCGTGAGTGCCTACACTTGGTTTATGAGATTCAAGAATGCTTTGGCGGGGATGACCAGGTGCCTCACATTCGTCCCTAGAGATGAGAGTCCTGGGTCATTAAATAGACGCCAATAATGCCATAGTGTCTGAGTGGAGGTAGATGCATCCACCTAGGGAAAGGAGGGCAGTTGCCCATTTGTGTGAAGGTGCTATAGGTTGGGGGTAGAGCTTCTTCACTGGAGCGCTCATTGAGAGGGTTCACGGGTGGACATTCCTAAAATATTCAGGGCCCTCCTTCTAGTGCCAAAATGTTGAGGGGATGCATCATTTACAGTCGAGTCAGCCTAGCTTGGTCTTGTCCTAAAGGCGTAGAGACATCCGAGGAACCCTTGTGGTGGTCCTAGCGCGACTGAGGTGGTCTTTGCATAATCTCGACCTATCCGAGGTGGTCTTGAGGTCGGGCCGAGGTGGGCTTCTTAGTGGGTTTTTGCACAAAGGTTAGTATTGGAAGAAGTTTTCTGACCCGACTCCTCTGAAGCACAAGTTAGTTCCGAAAATTATATATGGTGTGAGAGGTTTTTGGAAAGAGGTCTGACTCTTGGGTCGATGCCAAGTGTCAGCTTTTATACTTGACTGGCTGAGGTGATCCTCCGTAATGGCCTCAACATCCCCCCTAGTATTTTGTCTATGGGGGCAACATGCCCGAATAACCTCCTATGGACTATTGTCCACGGGGGTCGATAGAGGGATGGATAAGCCCGAATGACCTTCATGAACTGTTGGCCATGGAAGCCGATAGAGCTAATCCAAATGATCTCCCATAGATTATTACTTATGGAGATCGACAAACCATAACCACCCACCATGTTATTGCCCAATGGAGGGTGATTCGACTTTTTTATTAGCACTTTTGGGGTGATTAGTTGGTGGACGGAGATTGGTTGTCAAAATATCTTTTATCAGACTTTATTAACTTTATTAGTTGGTGGACGGTGATTAGTGAGGATGGGAATGCTCACAAATTTCATCTAATTATTGCATTAGTATTAGAAGGAAAAAATTATTATATTATACTGTGGTTTATTCATGATAAAAGCAGTATTACATAGATATCAATGTAGCAAACGCTAGATTATGAGGTTGGCTAATTTTAGAACTTAATTGTGAATGAAATATGTCTGATAGCAGCAATCAAATGGTCAAATGATTAACTCACTTGATAAATCATAAGAGGTGTGCAATCATTTTGATACAAAATTAGAAGAAAACAAAGATTTTCTATCATTGTCTTATTCCATAGCACAATATTCGTCTCTAATACCTTAATTATTGTTGTCTATTTTAGAAAACAATTAAATGACATATAATATTTTTTTTAAATCTCGAATGGATGCATTTTATGGAATGAGGAGACAACGCTTTGGTTGCTTTGGGTACTTGGAATATATTTTTTCTGAATAGATGCATCATGTGGAAGAGGAATAGTTTGGACTGCAAAATATTTTTTCTGAATATATTTTTGTTAGTCCTGGGTATACACATCACTTGTAAGAGGGATATTGTAGATTCCATCAGACATTTTAAATACATTTTTGGTCCTAGAGGAACGTATTTGGGTGCTTCATATATTTTCTTTTACCTTGTTGGATACATCATGTGCAAGAGGGGATGCAGTATCATATATGTCATGTTTTGGCATCTGATACCTTGTGTTAATTGGCCTTGTCATCTTTAAACCAAGTGGTGGATTAGTATAGTGAGTGGTAAAGGCCCTCATTTCCAATGAGAGACTTGAGTTCAAAACTTGTTTTTGAGAACAAAAGCACCTGCAGAAAGGAAGGGTCTTGGATTTGGGTCACACCGGGGCTCAAGCTTGGGCTTAGGTCGATCTGGTCATAGCGATCAGGCTTGAGCTCTTAAGCTCGCTTGGGCACTTCGGCTAGAGCTCACGCTGGGTCAGTGTGACTTGGGCTCGAGTTTGGCTAGGCCAGTTTGAAAGTGGGTAAGTTAGGTTATGCTGCCTGTTCGGCCTCACTTTAGCCCAACCTAGATTGGTCAAACTGTTCATGTAGGGCCATCAAATGTTCAAGGGAGTTAGATGCATTAAATCTAGTAGTGCATTAGGGTGTGTCAACTTAAATAGTCTATGTGGGGTGTATCAATCACATGAGATGCATGAGAGATTTGGGTGTGCAACTTGAACCACACATATAGATAGTATTAGACACGAGAGGCCTAAGAGCATCAAGCATGTAGACCTAAATTAGCTATCTAAATTGTGTTGGACGCATGAGATACACGAGGTCATCAAAGTATGCTGAATTATTAGTATAGGGGCCAGAGACACTTAAGAAATGAGAGGCTATCATGATGTATGAACTCAGATCATCAACATAGGGGGTGTTGAATGCATAAGACACACAAGAGCATTGTATAGCATAGACTCAAATATCCTACATAACGGGCTTCAAACTCATAAGAGATACAAGAGCCTTAGAAGCATGACTACTTGAATAACCTAAGGGGGTGTCAAATGCGTTCGATGCATGAGGGAGTCATGGATGCCAACTTGAATTACCCATATAAAGGTCTTGGATACATAAGATACATAAGGGCATCGGGGCTTTGCCAATCTTGAACCACTCACATAGGGATGTCATAAACATGAGATGCACGAGAGTATCAAAGCATGCCATTTGAATTGCCCACATAAAGAGGTGTTAGTCACATAAGATGTACAAGGGCACTATGGCATGCATCAAACTATTTCTATTGGAAATATTAAATATATTAGAAGCATGTGGGCATTAGAACATGTTGACTTGAACTACCTACATAGGGTGCAAATGTAAGAGATGCATGATCGTGTGAGGGCATGTCAATACTGTTAACATAGGGATTGTTAAATGCATGAAACATACGAAGGCATTAGGGCTTATTATCATAAACTACTTATATAGGGGGTGTGAAACAAATGAGATGTAGAGGGGTGTTGTAGCATGTTGACTTAAACATCTTCTTTAGGGGTGTCAAACGCATAAAACATGCGAAGGCATCTGGATGCATTGACTTGAATCACTTGTATAGAAGTGTTATACATATGAGAAATGCGAGAGCTTTGGGCATGCTGACTTAGACCACCTGTATAAAAGGGGTGTTAGATCCATGAGACACTCAAGAGTTTTGAGGTATACCCAATTGAACTAACTGCATAGGGGTATTGGATGCATAAAACATGTGAGAGTGTGATGGCAAAGTGACTTGAACTGCCTACGTGGAGGTGTCAATCACATAAGACATGTGAGAGTATCGATGTATGCTTATTTGCATCACTCACGTAGGGGGTATCAAATAGATTAGATATGCGAGGGTATCACAACTACCAACTTAAATTGTTTATGTAGGAGGTGCCAAATGAATTAAATGTATGAGGATATCTAGGTTTACCAACTTGAACCACACAAATAAGGGTATTAGATGTAAGACACACATGAGGGCGTTTGAGTATACTCACTTGAATTGCTCACATAGAATTGTTGATCATATCAAACATGGAAGGGCACCGATATGCCTACTTGAATCACTCATATAAGGGTTATCAAATGAATTAGACATATGAGGGTGTCATGGCTATTGACTTGAAATACTCACATATGATGCATCAGATGGATTAGATGTGTGAGGGCATCTAGGCTTACCAACTTGAACTATCCAAGTAGGATTGTAAGATGTAAGACACACACAAAAGCATTTGGGCATACCCACTTGAATATCTCTCATATGAGATGTCAAACGTATGAGATGTGTGAGGGCATAAGGGGTTAGATACATAAGAGTGTGGCAATACTATGGCATACTGACTTAAAATGCTCGCGTAGGGGTAATGGGATGCACAAGATGTACGAAGGCATTGGAGTGTGTCTACTTAACCATTTGCATAGTAGGTGTCAAATGCATAAGACATGCAAGAGTGTCGGATGTATAGACTTGAACCACCCATATAAAGAGTGTTGGATGCATTTGAGTGTACCAACTTAAACGACCCATGTAAAGGTGTTGAATACAACGAGGCTAGTTGACTTGATTCGCTCTCATTGACGGTGTTGAATGCATGAGACACATGAATGTCAAGGTGTGACGATTTGAACTGCTCGCATAGGGGTTGTCAAACTTCTAAATGTGTTAAATATATGACACATGAGGATGTCAAGGTGTGCACTTAAATTTCATACATAGGTATTGTTTAAATATATGAGACCTAGCATTGGGACTTGACTTGAACCACTTGTGTTGGTGGTGTCAAACACACGAATCATGCATTGTCTTTGTAACATGTCGACATAGACCCGCCACATAGACAATGTTGGATGCATGAGGGTATTACAGCTTGATGACTTAAATCATCTTTATAGGGGTGGTCAAATGCATAAATCATGCATGGGCATTCAAGGCTTCCAAATTTGAACTGGTCTCGCAAAAGGTATTAGATGCATAAGACACTTAGACATTTGATAGCATCACAACTTGTCAACTCAAGTTCCATTGTAGAGCAAGTGAGATACATGAGACACATGAGGGCATTACAGCATGCTAATCAAACTAACTACATAAGGGATACTAGACGCATGAGACATTAGGAATTAGAACATGCTGACTTGAATTGCACACATAGGAATGTCAGATACATGAAACACATAATGGCATTTGGGTATGTTATCTTAAGTCACTGCCATAATGGGTGTCACATGCATGTGATGCTTATAGGATCAAAGTGTGTTGACTTGAATAACCTAGGGGGTGTTGAATGTATGAGAGGCATGAGAGCCTCAGAAGCATACTAATTCGAATCAACCACTTTGGCTTTGTTGATCATACGAGACACATAAGGATATTGAAACTTGACGAGTTGAATAACTCGCATCGGGTGTATTAGACGCATGAGACATATGAGAGTCAAGACATGTCAACTTGAGCCAGTCATATAAGGGGTATAAGATGTCCAAGGGCATCTGATACATAAGGCGCATGAGGGTATTCAAGCTTGTTGACTTGAACTATCCGTCTAAAAATTATCGAAAACATAAGACACATGAGGTCATAACGTCATGAAATCGCTTAACTAGATAGTTTTGGAATTATGAAATACATAAGGTATTAGGGCTTATCGACTTAAACCACTCAGGATGTTTGAACGAATGATTCTAAAATTGGAGCTCATTGATTTGAATTACTAATAAATAGGATTACTAACTCATGAGACATGAATCAATTCAATGGATGTCAAATAAAAATAAAGAAAGACCTCCTACACCCAGTTATAATATGAAACTAAAAAAGGACAATGAATGACTTTTTATAAATAATTAAATTGGTCGGTGTAAAAACAATAACAACTGACTATACGCAATTTTGGTAAATAGTCCCGAGAAAGTGAAATCCTTGGGACCGAATGCCAGCAGCATTTTCTCGACTCCCGCATGAGAGACACCATATCAGCTGGCCTACTTTTCGGGGTGACTCGACCAAATCGGGCGAGATTGCGTTTACCACACGTTGCCTATTTGGCCGCTTATTTGTCATCTGCCACTCTCTCTGGATTCTTCCTGCATCTCCCGTCTCTCCCGCCACCGTGGTGGCAGAAGAAGGAATCCGTGGTTGGAGGAGCTGCCGAGATGCGCAATACATCGCCGCCCGCCTACGTTCCCATCTCCGCCTACCCCGATCCAGCCCCCGTGCCCCCATCGCGGCCTTCCGTCACGGAGGCTCGCCCTTCTCCGGCCCCCGCGCCGCCTAACGCGTCCTCTCCCGCCGCCGTGGCCGCCGACCTGGTCTCCAGCTTTAAGGAGCACGGCAGGGCCCTGATCTCCGCCCAGCGCCCGTGGCTGCAGCTTCTCGACGTCACCGCCCTCGCTCGCCCCGCCAGCGCCGGCGACGCTTTCTTCCGCCTCCGCCATAACATAGCCTACTTCCGCACCAACTACACCCTCCTCTGCCTCTCCGTCCTCGCCGTCTCCCTCCTCTGGCACCCTGCCTCCCTGTTCGCCTTCATCGCTGTCACGGCCGCCTGGTTCTTCCTCTACTTCACCCGCGACCGGCCGGTCGTCTTCTGCGGCCGCCCGATCACCGACGGGACCATCCTCAGCGTGCTCTCCGTGGCCACGATCTTCGCTCTCATCGTCTCCAATGTCGGACCGACCGTCTTCGGAGCCATCATGATCGGGACAGTGATCATCTGCCTGCATTCGTTGTTCAGGGCGACGGACGATCGCTTTCTCCATGAAACAGAGGCCGCAAGCGGCGGATTGGTTGTTCCCGCTTACGGGATCGCATTGTAGCCGCCGGCCCATGTTATTGTGGTCGAATTCTCTGTTCCCTCGATGATTTCAGATGAAGAATCGGAGATGCCATTCTTGGATTGTTCCTTTCTGCTGATTCAAGACGGTGTTGATTGCTTGGTTTGTGGTGGTGGAGACTCCAACCCCTGCACTTTTTGGGAGTCGTAGCAGACACAGCATTGAGGGATAAGATTGCATCCTCCCTATTATACTGTTGTATGTTTATACATTTCATTCTCCTGTTAGTGAATTGTTGCACATTATTTTCTTGACAATTACAACTTGATCATATCGTTATTGATTACAGAGCATATCAAACTGTTCTGTTATGGGAATAGAGCCATAGTGATTCCAATATCAAACGGACCGTGAATTATTATGTTTTGTATATATTCTTTTAAATTTATGATTAATGCATACACATATATCTTAGTTTTTTTAATATATATATATTATAGTAATAACAAAATATCACATAAAAAATGTTGAAGATATTTTAGATATTTTAAATATAAAAATATTAAGAGGATTTAACCACTTGAATTTCAATTGCATTAAATTTTTTAACTCTATATGTATTGACCGAACATGTCATTATCGTCATATCCCGAGCATGTTCCAATGTGATATTAGAATTATTTGAATCATTTTAAATCTAATTTTAATCAATATTAAAATATAATTTATCCAAGTCACATACTTGAATAAAGTCGACTATGTTAAATGACTCGATCATGCAAATCCGAATTTACGTTGACATGTTAAATAATTTGGTCGTCTTATTTTAAATTTCAGCAAAATTTCTAAATCAATTAGAACTTCAATTTCGATTAGGATTCGACATGACGCATCACTTGTGTAATCTGAAATCTAATTTTAGTTCATGTTAAGATAATTTATTCAGATCCTAATCCTATTTAGGATCGAATACAGATTTAACTTTGGTGATATCTGATTTGACACCGCATATGTTATTAGTTGGGTGGGAAGATACACTATACAATCTCAGTATTCAGATAAACCAAAATATAAAAGGAATCAACCAACCATGCAAATTCAAATTTATGTAACATGTTAAAGAAATTGGTCAATGCAATTTTAGATTCAAGTGAATTTTTGATATCAATTGATATCTTTCTTATTCCAAGTGATGATACTTAGGCATGGAAGTCTGATTAGAATGGGGTTGCATCTACCAAGTCAGCCAATAGATTTATATATAAGCAAGCAAGCCTGAAAGGTTTGACATCTTCCTACTATGCTAAGGGTGAAGGTCTTTTGTTGAAAGTTAATTGCAGCGTTGCTCCTAATCTTAGATAGATCGACCAATATGGGCATTGAAAATACTAGCAACTGTTTTTTGTGTTTGAAAAAAAAAAAGGGAATTATTAATCATATTTTCCCACATGGCATGTTTTTCAAAATTATATGGAATATATGTGAACAAAGAATTAGAAGTATTTCCCTAATTTGTTAAAGGGGCAGGCAATTGCACGAGGAAGGGAAGGATTGGAACTAATTGGGTTAATATGATGTGGTCTAGTGAGAGACAAAGTTGCGGCCTTTGTCCTCCTCGATCATCAAGGAAACCAAAACACGGAACGAATGGAAGGGAAATGGATGTCAAATACATGTGGAATAGGAAAGCCCTAATTAAACTAGGGAGGCACAACTTAATATTGATCGGTCTAGAATTAATGACGATGATGAGGGAGGGGCAGTAAAATTAATCCATTGTGGTAGGTGAGGAATAAAATGAGAAAGTTGGTGAATCACATATATTTTTGGTAGAGAAGGGAAGGGAAGGGAAGGGAATTAATGTAGTAGCAAGGTTAATATGGAACGTAGAACCAATTGCTAGGCAAACAATTTTTGGTGATGAAAGGGAGGTAGCAATGTAGGCAATACAAAATGAATAGAAAAAAAATAATTATGAATAATGTTAGAAATCTGTGTTATGCGTACCAAATTCGATGGGGAAATCGTCTATATAAACACCAACGAGGGTGACCGCAAAGTACATACACTACTACTGCTAGTGAAGAGAGAGCGCGAAAGCGAAAGAGAAAGCGAAGGAGAAAGAGAAAGAAAGAGTAAGAGAAAGCGACAGAGAGAGTGGTGCAGCTAGCCATGGCCATCAACGTGGGGAAGGCAAACCTTGTGGAGCAATTGGAGCTCATCCTCAGTCTCCGTGGCTCCTACCCGATAGTGGCAATCGATACGGAGTTCCCGGGGTTCATTCGCGACACCCCTCGCAATGCCACCGAAGAAGAAAGATACGATGACGTGAAGCACAACGTGGATAACATGCACCTGATCCAGCTGGGCGTCGCCTTGTTCGACGAAGGCGGCAACACCCCATGGCCGGGGTGCTGTTGGCAGTTCAATTTTTCGGATTTCGATCCCGACGTGGATGCTTCCTCTCCCGACTCCATCGAGTTGTTGGTACAGAGCGGGCACGACTTCCAGCAATACCGACGACACGGCATCGACGCGCGGCGGTGCGCCTATCTGGTATGCGTGAAGCTCTTCTGCCAACCCCACAGTTCCAAGTATGTTACGTTTCATGGACTCTACGACGTGGCATTTGTGATAAAGATGATCACCCGTGCCCCACTGCCCAACACCTTGAACGAGTTCTCTGATTTGGTGAGGACCATCTTCGGCCAGATTTATGATCTCAAATATATATCTCGATTTTGTGGAGGACTGCGTCGGGGAGAGATTGGTTTGGTGGGACTATCAACGTTATTGAACTTTGAACCCGTAGGGATCCGTCACCAAGCAGCATATGACAGTCTACTAATTGGGGCACTCTTCAACAAAATGAAGCAACGAAGGCATAACGTAGAGGACGACAGATCTGCATCGGTCCTCTATGGTATAGAGAATAGATGCGTCGAGAACAGGAGGACTCGAAGGATTGACCAAAGAGGTCGGCCTTACCCAAGACGGCAGCAACACCCCTTGGCTGTCATGGGGTTGGCGGTTTAATTTAGTACGTGTACGATCTGCATGTACTAAAAGAATGTGCTCAGCAGCTCGTACTACTGCTGCGGTCACCAGAAGTCGATGAGAAGACAACGATGCATGCGCACCGGTGCTCCTACGTATCCGATGTATGCAAGCATGGGAAACAAACAGTACTCGACGACGCACCAACGAGCCCTACAGGTCTACTGCTCATTTTGTACGTATCTTTTTGTACGCACCAACGATACATGACATATCTTTTTGTACGTATGTCCCTACTACGGTATAGAGACCAACTCGATGAAGAGCAGCGCAACAGGTTCACGAACAGACTATGGAATTAAAATGCAATTGTAGCACCTAATTCTGTCAAATATGTTTAAAAAAACACATTTGTTTGATCTATTACAGTTGAGAATATGTGGAATATGTTTCTGTACTATACAACTCTTAATACTTGTTGTGTCTATAAAGATTCATGTCTAATTAACTTGGGCAAGTTACTTGCATTTACTCAGAAGCTCTTCATGATTTTTCAAAATGATTCAAACTTGGGCAAGATCCTCATGATTCAAACTTCCTGATAAACCTTGATCATATGGTAGCAAAAAAACCGAGCAGTCCACTGGTGTTAATCTGTGCTAATTCGATAAAGTAAAATCCCAATAGCATCTACCACGGTACAGTTTGAAATTTTAGAAAAAAAAATATAAAACATCCAATTTAAACTGAAATTAATAGTAGAAAATCATATATCATATGAAAAAAAAAAAGAGTAACAATATTGTTCAGCCATAATGTATATAAAAATTACAAATTGAACAAATTTTATCCTTATGGATGTAATATATTTTAGGTGCATAATATCTTCAAAATATAATACTTTCACAACTTGCCAAACTAATTTCTTGTCAGTTTCAATTATATTTTTTATAATAATTCTCTTCAATTTCAAATTTTGCAGAAAGTTTTAATCGGTACGTAAGTTTTGTTATATAAATCATGGTCATGGGATTCACTAGCTTGTATCTGTCGGAAATAGCTCAAGTGTTAAGCAGATAGGCAGTCAAAACAGAGAGGAACATTTTCTTATTTTTCTCAGTAAATAATGAACACAAAAAAAGACCATCAACTGCACACGTTTAGTATCTAAAGAAAGAATATCAATTTCATTTTAAATTTCTGAATACCGTAAAATAACTAGTCTTGTCGTGGATTAAGTCTTCGATTAGGCACGGATGCAAATGAAAATTGCTGCAGATCTCTATCAGAAAATGTCAAGTGGACTCCATCGTCCATTCCGAGGGACATTTTCTTGACACTCAGGATGACATAGTAAGATTTGTTGCAATCATCCATCGGATACGTACGAGCACCGGTGCGTATGCATCGTTGCCGTCTCATCGACTTCTGGTGGCCGCAGCAGTAGTACGTGCTGCTGAGCACATTCTTTTAGTACATGCAGATCGTACATGTACTAAATTAAACCGCCAACCCCATGGCAGCCAAGGGGTGTTGCTGCCGTCTTGGGTAAGACCAACCTCTGCGGTCAATCCTTCGAGTCCTCCAGTTCTCGACGCATCTATTCTCTATACCATAGAGGACCGATGCAGATCTGTCGTACTCTGTTATGCCTTCGTTGCTTCATTTTGTTGAAGAGTGCCCCAATTAGTAGACTGCCATATGCTGCTTGGTGACGGATCCCTACGGGTTCAAAGTTCAATAACCTTGATAGTCCCACCATACAAATCTCTCCCTGACGAAGTCCTCCACAAAATCGAGATATATATTTGAGATCATAAATCTGGCCAAAGACGGTCCTCACCGAATCAGAGAACTCGTTCAAGGTGTTGGGCAGTGGGGCTCGGGTGATCATCTTTATCACAAATGCCACGTCGTAGAGTCCATGAAACGTAACATATTTGGAGCTGTAGGGTTGGCAGAAGAGCTTCACGCATACCAGATATGCGCACCGCTGCGCATCGATGCTGTGTCATCAGCTTGTAAGGTATCTATGGCTAGCACGAGGTATCCCCTTTATTGATAGTTTAATAGGTCGGGTGAGCGACTAGTGCTAGATCGGTTGGGGCGACCCTGGTAGGTGCGGGTGCTAGCGGTGGTTGAAACATCGATCGTGGTTGCGATAACAACATAGTCTGTTGAGCTAGTTTGGGCAAGAGTGGAGCGATTGCTTGCATTATGCTCGTGAGCGCCTACACTTGGATCATGAGGTTCAAGAATGCCTTGGTTGGGACAACCAAGTGCCTCACATTCATTTCTGGAGGTGAGAGTCCTGAATCATTGAATAGACGCCAGTAATGCCCTAGTGTCTGAGTGGAGGTGGTTGCATTCACCTAGGGAAAGGAGGGCAGCTGCCCATTTGTGTAAAAGTGTTATAGGTTGGGGGTAGAGCTTCTTCATTGAAGCGCTCATTGAGAGGGTTCACGGGCCGACATTCCTATGATATTCAAGGTCCTCATTCTAGTGTCAAATTATTGAGGGGATACATCATCGACGATCAAGTCAGCCCAGCTTGATCTTGTCCCGAAGGCGTAGAGACATCCGAGCAACCCTTGTGGCGGTCCTAGTGTGACTGAGGTGGTCTTCACATAATCTCGATCTATCCGAGGTGGTCTTGAGGTTGGGTTGAGGTGGGCTTTTGGTGGGTTATTGCAGGAAGGTTAGCGTCAGGAGGAATTTTCTGATCTGACTCCTCCAACGCATAAGGTAGTTCCAGAAATTACATAGGGTGTAAGAGGTATTTGGAAAGAGGTCTGACTCCTAGGTCGACACTAGGGGCCGGCTTTTATACCTAACCTGTAACATCCCTCATTTTTTAAAAATTTTGTAAGGGCTTATTTGTAATGTAGGGACCTAAATATAAATATTAGAAATGTGATATGATTTGTGAAATATTCATATTAGGTTTAAAAAAAAATAGTGAACATGTGTCATTAGCTAGCCTAATGGTGTCACATAAGTTTGTCCTATGGATGATATCTAAGCCTTTTTCATGCATGCTTGCCACCTTACAATCTTTGTATTAGCTAAACCTAATGCATTAGAGAAGAAATAAAGGGATGAAAACATAAGAACTGCAGCCAACGTTGGTTTTAGAAGAGAAGGGAAGAGGAGTTGAAGTAGAAGAGGAAGAAAAAGCTTTGATTTGGCTTGAGGTTTCGCATCAATTCTACACCTTTGGGACTCAAATTTGTTTATGGTAAGTGTTCTAACTCCTTCCTACCAAAATCTTGATCTCTGATTTCATCTTAATTCTAAAAACTTTAAAATATTTGGCTTCATACTTTAAAATATTTCATCTTACTCTGGTGTTTGTGGGATTATTTGGATTTTTGCTAGAAATAGTAAAGGGATTATATGGACCTTTGCCAAAAATGATAAAGGGATTATCTGGACCTTTGTCAGAAATGGTAAAGGGTATCTGCTTAGAGCCCGCGATGCTCTAGATTATGTTTGGTGGTCATTCAGAAATGGATGGACCGTATTATGTTTGGGATCCTACATCACCTTCTATTTGCTTGATATGATATCCAAAGCTTTGGTTATATACTTCTATCTGTGCTTTGGATAAGAATAAATGTATGCAACGTAATATGCGACGTTTGAGCTTCTATTTCGTATTTGTCCTTTGATATATTCTGAAATGTTTCATTTGTTATTGATATACTCCGAAACATTTCATACGCCCTTGAAATACTCCGAAATGCTTCATATGCCATTGATATGTTCTTGATATGTTCCGAAATATTTCATCCGCCATTGATATGCTTCGAAATGCTTCCTATGCCATTGATATACTCCGAAATGCTTCATATGCCATTGATATATTTCGAAATATTTCATCCGCCATTGATATGTTCCAAAATATTTTATTATTCCAATGATTTTCTCCAATTAGTCTTTACTCCCTTGTTCTGAACAAAACAAACTTCGAATGAAATGACATTGTAATTCTGCATTCGTTGAGCGGCTATCTATGAACTCTTATATCCCTGTCTTGTATTTGGTACCTTATTTGCTTTGAAACTATCCTTTTTTGCCATTGATATATTAGTCACTTGCTGAGCTCTATGTGCTCACCCCATTGCTATATAAATTTTTCAGGATAGCTCGTCGCTCGCTAGAATGTTTAATTTGAGCTACGATAATGAAAAGCTAGAAGACTTTGGGCAAACCTTTAGTGGATAATATGTTTTGTTATATAAGTACACTTGGTGTCTAATGGAATGTTGATGGTAAATATGAGCTTATGAGTTTTGTAAAAGTTTAAAAAACCTCTCATGTTTAGGATTTTGGAGTGTTAAGTAAATTTGTGTAATGATATGAACACGTGGTAAACATTGGTTTTTGTGATTGTATAAAATACCACACTCATGGATTTATGATGTGGTTATTGTCTGAGTGAGTTGGCTTTAGATTTTATGATTCATCGAGTAATGTGGTATATGATTTTAAACTACACAGGTCTTATGAATTATGAAATTATGAATGTGAATGACTTGACTATGTTTCTCAGTGTCCTCAAATGTGTGTTTGGATCTTGGGATATATCGTTTGTTGAATTATAATATTATGGATTTTGAGTTAGGTTCACATCTCCTGAATGAGAATTAAATTTGAGAGGGCGTGACATGACCAGCGAGGTGATCCTCCATAATAGCCTGAATATCTCCCTTGGTATTTTGTCTGCAAGGGCGATATGCTTGAACGACTCCATAGGAGCCGATAGAGGGACAGACAGGCCCAAACGACCTCCATGAAATGTTGGCTACAGAAATCGACAGGGCTAGTCCAAATGACCTCCCGTGGATTATTATCCATAAAGATCGATAAACCATAACCAACTACCATGTTATTGACCAGTGGGTGATTCGACTTTTTTCTTCAATGTTAGTGCGTTTAGAGTGATTAATTGGTGGACGGGGATTGGTTGCCAAAATATTTTCTGTCATACTTTATTAACTTAGAGAATGAGAATGCTCACGAATTTCATCTTAATTATTGCATTAGTATTAGAAGGAAAAAATATTATATTATATTGTGGTTTATTCATGATAAAAGCAGTATTACATAGATATCAATGTAGCAAAGGCTAGATTATGAGGTTGTCTAATTTTAGAACTTAATTGTGAATGAAATATGTCTGATAGCAGCGATCAAATGGTCAAATGATTAACTCACGTGATAAATCATGAGAGGTGTGCAATCATTTTGATACAAATTAGAAGAAAGCATCCTATTCCATAGCACAATATTCGTCTCTAATACCTTATTTATTGTTGTCTATTTTAGAAAACAAATAAATGAGACATAATATTTTTTATAAAATCTTGAATGGATGCATTTTATGGAATGAGGAGACAGCGCTATGGTTGCCCATATAAGAGTGTCAAACTCATGAGATGTGTGATAGAATTGAGGCTTGACGTCATTAACTACCTGCGTTAGATTTGTTGGAAGCATGAGATGCTTCAAAGTTGAGGCATTCCAACTTGAACCACTCGTATAGGATTGTCAAACATACGAGGGTGTTAGATGCACAAGGGTGTGAGAGCGAGCTAACTTCGACCACCCATGTAGCATGTGTAGACGCATTAGACATATGAAGGTGTTAATGGGTGTCGAATGCATGAGAGGCATATTGGTGTTGAGGCATACTGACTTTAAGAATCTACTAGTAGCTATCGGACATATTAAATATTTGAGGGTGTCATGATGTGTGGACTTGGACCACTTGCAAAGGATATATTAAACATGCAAGACATACAAGAGTATCTTGGAATGCCAAGGTGAACTACCTCTACATAGGTTTCAAACACATAAAGACGTACGAGGGTATCATTGCATGTAGACTTGAACCGCTTGTGTACGGGGTTGTTTGATGCATAAGACAAGTAAGGGTGTCATGACAGGTGACACAAGCTAACTATATAGTGGGTGTCAAATGCAAGAAGTATATGAGGGCATTATGCATGTAGAGTTGATTGTTTACATGAGGGGTGTCAGACAAATGAGATGCACAAGCGCATTTAGGTGTGTTGAGTTTAACTGTTCATGTAGGGCATTTAGGAAGTTAGATGCACTAGATCTAGTAGTGCATTGAGTGTGTTGACTTACATAGATGATGTAGGGTGTATCAATCACATGAGATGCACGAGAGATTGGGGTGTGTAACTTGGACCACACATGTAAGTGGTGTTGGACACGAGAAGCCTAAGTGCTAGTCATGGGTGCCCTGCAAGCCAATCACGTGAGTGATGACATGTGTGACATGACATGTAATCTTTTTTACTATTATTTTTATGGTAATTTCTTACTTTATATTGCTTGTTGCATATATATATTATGATGCCCATGGATCTATATAATGAGAATCGAATCGTGATGGGATCATGATAATAAGACTAACTTACTTTTAAATACATACCCTAAATAATCCCGGTCAAAGGTTACTCGAGAAGGACATCGAGATAACCAAACAGACTAGTGTACTGTATACTTGTCAATATGATGGAATCAGCTGGTCTCATAGTTGCTCGTGTGGGGACACTAAGGATATAGTGTAGGTACTCATTGGAAAATGAGTTCATTAATTGATCGGCTCATGAAATACTAGATGGTTGATGATGTCTTATTGTTAGATAGCGATTCCATAGTCCCAGTAGTATATATAATCATCAGACTTGAGATACCAAGGATGTCCTATACAAGTACTCAACTCTTTGATACTAGACTTATATGTTTAGAAGTTTTAAATCTAGTACAACCGGTTATTTGGAGTGGCAGCCAACCTTATGAGGGCTATTGATTATCGATAGAGGATCATCTGCTCTTAGTATCATGAGAGGAATATCTTATATTCTTGCTCAAACAAATCTTTGGCTAAGGTCATTCAGATTGAGAGAGAAAGAGTTCTCCGGGAGAATCCGATTAGAGCAAGACTCGAGGAGAAACCATATGGGCCTGACAGTACCATGCTCAACATATGGTCTTTGGGACATTAGATGGTTGAGGGACTATAGGTACATGGTAATTGAGGATAGATAGATCTAAAGGATTGGATTCCCCTATATCGTCTAGGGACTACAGTGTTGTGGCCTAATACGTTCGTAGTCGATGAGTCGAGTGAATTATTATAGTAATAATAATTCACTGAGTCAGAAAGAATTCTAATAGTTATGACTCACGGCCAACTCGATATTGGGCCTAAAGGGTCACACACATATTATAGGTGTTGCGACGAGTAGAGGTTCATATATGAGATATCGGTTGAAGCTCCTATCTTATTGGATATTTAATATGCCATTGAATTATTGGATCCTATGGATGTGATCCGATAATAACTAATAAGATATTATTGTGTAGAGACCCACTAATCTAAGAGGCTTGGGTAATTGGATGATAATCCAATACCCAATAAGGTAAGATCCATTAGGGTTAACTTAACCGAGGAGCCTCTATAAATAAGAGGGAACTAAATGCCCATAAGCTAGGGCTTCTTGGTTGCCTCCTCCTATTCTCCTCTCCCCTTCTCCTTCTCAGATAGCAAACGTGGTGATTTGAGGAGCATCGTCACATCCCTGCTGTGTGGATCACCGCTAGAGAGGATGACGCTTGACCTTCTTCATCCTCTCTAATAGATCTATCAACTTAACCTTAATAGATCCTACCTTATTGGGTATTGGATCTCTATCCAACTACCTAAGCCTTTTAGATTAGTAGATCTCTATCCAATAATCTCTCATTGTCTCTTATTGGATCTCATTCAAATGATCTAATAATTCGAGGGCTTATTAGATATCCAATAAGATAGGGGCCTTGGTGGATATCTCATATCCGAACCTCTACTCATTGCAATGCCTACCATATATGTGTGACCCTCTAGGCCTAATATTAAGCTGGCCGTGAGTCATACCTATCAGAACTCCTTCTGACTCAGTGAATTATTATCTCCATAATAATTCACTCGACTCAACGATGACAGACGTACTAGGCACTACGCCACAGTCCCCCAACAATACAGAGGAATCCAATCCATTAGACTTGTCTATCCTCAATTACCATATACTTATAGTCTTTCATCTATCTAATATCTGAGAGACCATATACTGGGCATGGTGCTGTCAGACCCATACGATTTCTGCTTGAGTCTCACCCTAATCAGATTCTCCTAGAGAACTCTTTCTCTCTCAATCATGACACCGAGAGTGGATGATCCTCTATCGACACTCAATAATTCTCGTAAGGTTAGCTACCACTACCAATGATCGGTTGTGCTAGATCTGGAACCTCTAGACCTATAAGTCTGGTATCAAAGAGTGAAGTATTCATACAGGACATTCATGGTGTCTCAAGTCTAAGGACCAGATACACCATTGAGACTACAAAATCGTTGTCTGACGATAAGACATTATCAACCATCAAACATTCTATAAGCGGATCAATCAGTGAACTCATTCTCTAATTAGCACCTATACTGTATCCCTAGTGTTCCCACACGAATAACTATGAAACTAGCTACATCCATCATATGGATGAATATACAACATACCAGTTTGTCTGGTTATCTCGATATCTTTCTCGAGTAACCTATGACCGAGATTATTTAGGATATGTATTTAAAGGCGAATTGGTCTCATTATCATGATCTCATCACGATCTGATTCTCATTGCACAGATCTATGAACATCACAATATATTCAAGCAATAGAAAATATAAAGTGATAAAATACTAAATAATAATAATAAACAAAAAGATTGCGTGTTAAGTCACATGTGCCATCACTCACGTGATTGGCTTGCAGGGCACCTTTGACTAGCAATCTCCCACTTGACCTAAAACTAATCACCTTTATGTCTAATCCCTATTAGACCCTTGTGATGCTCAAAGACAAACTGAGACAACAACTTTATTAGTGGATCTTTAATGTTATCTTTGGATGAAACTCTTTCCACTACTATATCTCCTCGAGCCATGATCTCTCTAATAAGTTGAAACCTCCCCAGAATACTTCTGATAAGACCCGGGTTCTCTTATTTGAGCAATCGTCCCGTTGTTGTCACAATATTAAGGAATCGACTCCTCGCTACCCGGCACGACTCCCAGATCTGAGATGAACTTCTTCATTCAGACTTCCTCATTTGCTGCGTCTACTGTAGCAATATATTTTGCCTCTATGGTTGAGTCAATAGTAATATCTTGCTTAGAACTCTACTAGTATACTACTTCTCCAATCAGGGTGTACACATATCATGAACTTGACTTGCTATCATTAACATCGTACTAGAAACTCGAGTCCATGTAGCCTTCAACTTTAAGGCTACTACCTCCAGATACCAGTAAAAGATCATTTATCCTCAAGTACTTAAGAATATACTTAACTGCTTTCTAGTGCTCTAAGTCTGGATCCACTTGATACTTGCTCATGATACTCAGAGCATGCGTTATATCAGGCCTAGTACATAGCATAGCATACATGATAGACTTTATCGCTGAGGCATAGGGTATCCTATCCATGTTTGCTCTTTCTTTAGGAGTCTTTGGGGATATACTCTTAGAAAGATATATCCTATGTCTCAACAGTATAAGAAATCTCCTTGAATTTTTCATGCCAAACCTTTTAATAATGGTGTATATGTACCTGGATTGGGACAAGCCAAGCATTCTCTTGGATCTATCTCTATACATATGAATCTCCAAAATATAGGATGCTTCCCCTAAGTCCTTCATAGAGAAATATCTAGATAACCAAGCCTTTACTATGGATAGGATTTCTTCATCATTCTCAATGATTAGGATATCATCCACCTATAACATCAAGAAGGTGATAGCGCTCCCACTTACCTTCCTATACACACAAGGCTCATCTTCGTTCTTAACGAAGTCATAAGATTTGATTGCCTGATCAAATCTTATGTTCTAACTTTGGGAAGCTTGCTTTAGTCCATAAATGGACCTAAGCAACCTACATACTTTATTTGGGCAGTCTTGGACATGAATCCCTCAAGCTATGTTATATATACCTCCTCCTCGAGGTTGCCATTGAGGAACATGATTTTTACGTCAATCTACCTGATCTTGTAATCATAGTGTGCTGCAATAGCCAATAGAATTCGGATGAATTTTAGTATGGCTATGGGTGAGAAGGTTTCATTATAGTTAACACCTTGCGTTTGACGATACCCCTTAGCCGCTAACCTTGCTTCATAGGTCTCTACTTTTTTATCTACTTCGATCTTCTTCTTGAATATCCACTTGTAATCGATGGGTACAATACCCTATGGTGTTTCAACTAGGTTTCAAACCTTGTTGATGGAATCCATCTCAGAATTCATGGCTTCTTGCCACTTCTTGGTGTCTATACTCGTAATAGTCTCCTCAAAGGTCCGAGGATCAATATCCTCAACATTCTCTCCTTTAATATGTCCCATATGTCGCTCAAGAGGATGGAATACTCTGTCGAACCTACGTAAAGTCGAAACTTGTATGATAAGTACTTGAACAGACTTGGGTTGTGGAGTGGTGCTTGAGCTAGATTCTCCAACCTCGCTCAACTCTATCATGCTCCCACTATCTTCACCAAGAATGCGTTTCTTCTCAAGAAACACCGCTCTCTTGGCTACAAAGACTTTTTGGTCCTCGGGATGATAGAAATAATATCCAAAAGTTTCCTTGGGGTATCCCATGAACTTGCACCGCTCCGTCCTCGATTTCAACTTATTGGGTTTATGTCTTTTAACATGGGCAGGACAGCCCCAAATCTTAACAACCGTAAGATCGAGCTTTTTTCCTTTTCATATCTCATATGGTGTAGATACTACTGACTTAGTTGAAACTCTGTTCAGAAGGTATGCTGTGGTCTCTAGAGTGCATCCCCAGAATGAGATGGGTAGGTCAATGAGACTCATCATGGACCGCACCATGTTTAACAGTGTACGATTCCTCCTTTTAGATATAGCATTAAGTTGAGGTGTATAAGGAGGTGTCCAATGTGATAGAATCATATGATCCTTGAGGAACTGGGTGACCTCTATACTCAAGTACTCATCTCCTTGATCTGATCGAAGAGTCTTAATACTCTTTCCAATCTGGTTCTCTACTTCATTCTTATACTCTCTAAATTTCTCAAAGGCCTTGGACTTGTACTTTATCAAGTTCACATATCCATATCTTGAGAAATCATCAGTAAAAGTTATAAAGTAGGAGTAACCACCTATGGCATGAGTTGACATGGGTCAACATACATCACTATTTATAAGTTCCAATAGCTCAATGGCTCTCTCTCCAGTTCTACTAAAAGGAGAGTTGGTCAGTTTTCTACGAAGGCAAGGCTCGCAAGTTGTATGACTCATAATCGAATGGATCTTGATATCCATTCTTTAGCAACTTTTGGATCTTTTCCTCATGAATGTGACCTAGCCTATAATGCCACAGGTATACATTGTTCACCTCATCTCATTTCCTCTAGGACACACTTACATTCGTGATTTGTGGACCAGTATCTAGCATAAACAAGTCATTATGCAATGATCCTCATGCCAATCTCCTAGGTTTTGCTAGAATATGTAACAAATTACAAATATGATAAGTACTACTGGTATCTAATACACATGCACTATCACAAAAATCTGACAATTGGAGACTGATCATGAATGTACCTGAAGCTTCTCTAAGCTTCTATTTTGCTCTCTTTGCAAGGTACTCTTTGTTGTTCTTCTTCCAGTACCCTTCTTTGCCATAGTGGAAGCACTGGCTTTTATCATTTGTCGGGTCTTTCTTAGCAACCTTTGCTTTACTCGGTCTACCCTTGCCATTGCCCTTCTTAAGGGACTTTTCTACTTTTCTTTTCTTCATGGTCTTACTAGTATAGAGAACTAGCTTCTCTTTCTTGATAGTGCTCTCAGCCTCTCTCAACATATTAAGGAGCTCAGGGAGAGTCACCTCAAACTTATTTATATTAAAATTTATTATGAACTATGAAAAGGAATTTGGTAGGGACTAAAGCACAAGATTCACACCCAGGTTATCCTCTAGGACCATTCCTAGATCTATGAGTTTCTCTATCCAAGACATGTAGGAGAATGGATCTTGTATCTATTTTTTCATGTTGTCTTTGTAACTTAGGAGTCATGGAGCCCAACATGTAACATTGAGCAAGAGTAGATTCATCTATGTAATTTACGTAGCGAGCAATCTCATCCTCGCTTGCCCCTTCCTCGGGTGTCGACATCATTGTATCAAGGACATACGTGATTTTCTCCACCGTGAGAACAATTCTCAAGTTGCAAAGCCAATCCGTATAATTTGGACTAATGAGGTGGTTGACATCAAGTATGCCACGTAAGGGATTTGAAAATGACATTTTCTGAAAATAAAGATGCAGTAGAAATAAATGACATGCAAATTTTATAAAAAATAAACAAATAAGATATAGACTTATATCTTAATCTACTCCCACTATTTTACTAGCGAGTCACGCGACACCATCAGCATGTGAAACGGAAGTCTCCGGCAGACTTCTAGTGAGGATCGGGATCTAATGAATGCCTTAGTGTAATCTCGAGGGACTCGACTAATCACACTAAGCCCAAAAGGTAGGTAACTCTTGTCGACCACAACGTCTTATGATTCTCGTCCCATTCGGCCTCTAAACCACCATAGTCTCGAGAGACTCGACCAACCATGATGTTCGGTTAAGTCAACACTATCATTACAAGATGAGTATGATTCGATGATATACCCTCGAGGGACTCGACGAAGTATACAATGTCCTTAGATCACCAATAACATCTTGATGTCATAGGCAAGATAGCGAATCACGATAGAGGTGAGCATCGAGGGACTCGACCAACTCAACCTATATCGAAAATCGGTCCCTACCTATAACAATGGAAGGCCATATAGGTTAATATAATTGCTTCATGTTTACCGACTTAATATTATCGAGCGAGGGTATTTTGATTTGGTCTCCTAATATGACATATTACACACATACATATTTAATATATATTTATATTGTATGGATATATATATATATTATATTTAGTAGGTGTACAAGCAATCACAAATCACATGAGCAATCACACCAAATGATCATGGACCACAACTTAATGTGAACAGGCCTGAGCTAGTGGGCTTAATCACTCACATCAAGATCATGTGTGCAGCGGTGTATCTCTATACCCTATGATCATCCATCTTGTCCTCATCGATTTCGTCGGCATCTCGACATATCTCCATGCATCGCGATCGTCTGTGTCGGCCTCGTGGGTCCTACTATCACTTCCACGCTCTCGCTGCGCCTCCTCGTGTGATTACAACTTAATCATAGACATGTAGGCCAGACAATAAACAAGAAATAAAATGGAGGCTGCCAAGCCCCAATAACAATAATCACAAATACATATGTTAATATATATTTATATGTATTGATGATATATATATATATTATATTTAGTAGGTGTACAAGCAATCACAAATCACATGAGCAATCACACCAAATGATCATGGACCACAACTTAATGTGAACAGGCCTGAGCTAGTGGGCTTAATCACTCACATCAAGATCATGTGTGCAGCGGTGTATCTCTATACCCTATGATCATCCATCTTGTCCTCATCGATTTCGTCGGCATCTCGACATATCTCCATGCATCGCGATCGTCTGTGTCGGCCTCGTGGGTCCTACTATCACTTCCACGCTCTCGCTGCGCCTCCTCGTGTGATTACAACTTAATCATAGACATGTAGGCCAGACAATAAACAAGAAATAAAATGGAGGCTGCCAAGCCCCAATAACAATAATCACAAATACATATATATCACATGGTCCATGATCATCCGTCCATATATCATACATCACATGTACACATCATCATGTAGGACTACTAGATGATGATGATGATGATGATGATGATGATGATAATAATAATAATAATAATAATAATAATAATTAATAAACATCTTAATTAATTAATATTTTTTAAATTTTGGGATATATAGAAAATTTTTTGAATTCTAAGGGGTATTTGGTAATTTGGACAAAAGGACAGAATTTAGAATTTATGAAATTCCAAGGGGCAAAACTATCTTTTGTCAAAAACCTAACCCTCCCCATCTCCTTTGTTGTGCAGCAACCGTCGCCACCCTACCGACGGCGACCGCTATAGGAGGGGGGCAGGGGCGTCGCCTTTGCCCCGACGGTTCGCTCGTGGGCGGCATCGCCCCATGTGGGCGGGCGCCCTTGCAGGCATCGCTGCGGGCGGCTCGCCGGTGGGGACCGCCACTCCTTGCAAGCAGCTCACACGCGGGCGAGCATCGCCCTTGTAGGTAGGTTGCTCGTGGGCTGTGTTGCCCTTGCGGGCGCTGTGCCCATAGGTAGCACCCGCGAGCTACCAGCCCCCATCGGCTGCAAACCTACTGCAAGCAGGCCGTTGGCCGGTTGTGGCAGGTGCAACACCGGCACTGTGCTGCCTACCTATGACCGTCGTTGTAGGCGGCTGCACGCACGCAAGTGGCAGCAAGCTGCCATCTGCGAGGGTCACAAGGGCAACAACAGTTACTACCCTTTCTCGCTTTTGTGTTAACGATTTTGATGTTAAAAGCTTCTCCAAAACATAACACGTAATTCAAAATTAATCTTTCGCATGAACAACCTTGCTCTGATACCACTTTTGGGAAATCTTGAGGGCGACATCACATGCGTAGCGAAAGAACAGTAAAAACAAAATCCCTAATTTCCCAAAGATGTGTTCGTCGCCATACGAAGATTGGTGTGCAAAATTCGTGAAACTTAAAATTGTGTATATGAAAGATTGTGTTACCTAGGGAGAATGTATATCCCTGAATTCCTGCAGATCTCTAGGAGAGGGTGAAGGAGGTCAAGCGTCTTCCTCTCTAGCGGTAATTCAAACAGTAGGGCTGTGACGAAGCTCCTCAAGTCTCCAAGCCTACTATCTGAGGAGAAGAAGGGGAGAGAAAAATAGGAGGTGGCAACCAAAAAGGCTCTAGCCTATAAACTATTGGTTCCTTTCTATTTATAAAGATCCCTTGTCAACTTAACCCTAATAGATTCTGCCATATTAGATATTATTTCTCCATACAACTACCTAAGCCTCTTAGATTAGTGGATCTCTAACTTATAATCTCTCATTGACTCTTATTAGATCTCATCCATAGAATCCAATAATTCAAGGGCTTATTGGATATTCAATAAGATGCTCTGACGGATATCTCAGACCCGAACCTCTACTCATTGCAATGCCTATCATATGTGTATGACCCTCTAGGCCCAATATCGAGCTGACCATGAGTCATACCTATCAGAACTCCTTCTAATTCGGTAAATTATTATCTCCATAATAATTCACTAGATTCATTGATTGTAGATGTACGAGGCCACTATACCGTAGTCCCCAAACAATATAAGGGAATACAATCCATTGGACATGTCTGTCCTCAGTTACTATATACCTATAGTCCCTCATCTATTTATATACCAGGCATGGTGCTATCAGACCCATACGGTTTCTACTTGAGTTTCACTTTAATCGGATTCTCCAGAGAACTCTTTCTCTCTCAATCCGAATGACTCTAGCCAAGGATTTGTTTGAGAACCTCTAGTCCTATAAGTCTGATATCAAAGGGTGGAGTACTCATATAGGACATCCTTGATGTCTCAAGTCTAAGGACTAGATACATCACTAGGACTACGGAATCACTATCTAATAATAAGGCATCATTAACCATCCAACATTCCGTAAGCGAATCAATTAGTGAACTCATTCTCCAATGAGCACCTGTAATGTATCCCTAGTGTCCTGACATGAGCAGCTATGAGACCAACTGCATCCATCATATAGACGGGTATACAACACACCAGTCTGTCCGGTTATCTCGATGTCCCTCTCGAGTAACCTATGACTGAGATTATTTAGGGTCTATGTTTAAAGGCTAATCGGTCTTATTATCAAGATCTCATCATGATCTGATTCTCATTGCATAGATCCATGGACATCACAATATATTCAAGTAATAAACAATATAAAGTGATAAAATATCAAATAATAATAATAAGCAAAAAGACTACATGTCAAGTCACACGTACATCACTTACGTGATCAACTTGTAGGGTACCTATGACTAGCAAGAGATATGTGGGACATATTAAGGGAGAGGATATTGATCCTCTGATCTACGAGGAGGCTATTATGAGTATAGATTCCGGGAAGTGACAAGAGGCCATGAATTTTGAGATAGATTACATGTACTCCAACAAGGTTTTCAACTTAGTTGATGCACTCGAGGATATTATATCCATTGGTTGTAAGTGAATCTTCAAGAAGAAGATCGGAGTAGATGGAAAGGTAGAGACCTATAAAGCAAGGATAGTGGCTAAGGGATATCATCAAAGGCAAGGTGTTGACTATGATGAAACCTTCTCACCTATATCCATGCTAAAATCCATCCGAATTCTATTGGCTATTGCAACATATTGTGATTATGAGATCTGGCAAATGGACGTGAAAACCATATTCCTTAATGACAACCTCGAGGAGAAGGTATATATGATACAACCTAAGGGATTCATGTCCAAGGATAGTCCAGATAAAGTATACAAGTTGCTTAGGTTCATTTATAGACTAAAGCAAGCTTCCCGAAGTTGGAATATAAGATTTGATGAGGCGATCAGATCTTATGACTTTGTTAAGAACGAAGATGAACCTTATGTATATAGGAAGGTGAGTGGGAGCGCTATCACCTTTTTAGTGCTATATGTGGATGACACCTTGATCATTGGGAATGATATAGGAATGCTCTCCATAGTAAATGCTTGGCTAACTAGACACTTCTCCATAAAAGAGTTAGGGGAAGCATCCTATATATTTGGGATTCGGATCTATATAGATAGATCTAAGAGGATGCTTGGCTTGTCCTAGTCTAGGTATATAGATACAATTGTCAAAAGGCTTGGCATGAAAAATTCCAAGAGATGTCTCATACCAATGAGACATGGGATATCACTTTCTAGGAGTATGTCTCTAAAGACTCCTAATGAAAGGGCAAACATGAATATGATATCCTATGCCTCAGCGATAAGGTCTATCATGTATGTTATGCTATGTACTAAGCCTAATATAGCGCAAGCTTTGAGTGTTACGAGTATGTCTCAAGCGAATCCAAGCTTTGAGTATTGGAAAGCAGTATAGTGTATCCTTAAGTACTTAAGGAGGACTAAGGATCTTTTACTAGTATATGGAGGAAGTAGCCTTAGAGCTAAGGACTACAGGACTCGAGCTTCTAGTCTGATATCGATGATAGCAAGTCTAATTTAGGGTATGTGTTCACCCTTAATAGAGAAGCAGTGTGCTGGAAGAGTTTCAAATAAGACACTATTATTAACTCGACTACATAGGCGGAGTACATTGTTACAACAAAGGTAGAAAAGGAGGGAGTCTGGATGAAGAAGTTTATCACAGATCTGGGAGTCATGCCGGGAAATAGGGAGTCGATTCCCTTATATTGCGACAACAACAGGGCAATTGCTCAAATGAGAAACTTGAGTCTCATCAGAAGTATTCTGAGGAGGTTCTAGCTTGTTAAAGAGATTGTGGCCCGAGAAGATGTAGTAGAGGAAAGACTTCCATTCGAAGTAACATCGTAGATCCACTGACAAAGTCATTATCTCAGATTATTTTTTAGCATCACAGGGGTCTAATGAGAATCAGACATATAGGTGATTGACTTTAGGTCAAGTGGGAGATTGCTAGTCATGAGTGCCCTGCAAGCCAATCACATGAGTGATGGCACGTGTGACATGACATGCAGTCTTTATTATTATTATTATTATTTCTCACTTTATATTGCTTGTTGTATATATACATTGTGATGTCCATGGATCTATGCAATGAGAACCGAATCATGATGAGATCACGATAATGAGACTAATTCACCTTTAAATATAGACCCTAAATAATCATGGTCATAGGTTATTCAAGAAGGACATCAAGATAACTGGATAGATTGGTGTGTTGTATACTCATTCATATAATGGAGGTGGTTAGTCTCATAGTTGCTCGTGTGGGGACACTAAGGATACAGTGCAGGTGCTCATTAGAGAATGAGTTTACTGATTGATCCGCTCATGGAATGCTAGATGGTTGATAATGCCTAATAGTCAGACAGTGATTCCGTAGTCCCAGTAGTGTATCTAATTTTTAGACTTGAGACACCAAGAATGTCCTGTATGAGTACTCTACTATTTGATACCAGACTTGTAGGTTTGAAAGTTTCAAATCTAGTACTACCGGCTATTGGGAGTGACATCCAACCATACAAGGGCTATTGAGTGTCGATAGAGGATCATCCATTCTCAGTATCATAAGAGGAATATCCTGTGTGTTTTTACTCAAACAAATCTTTGGCCAAGGTCATTCGGATTGAGAGAGAAAGAGTTCTCCAGGAGAATCCAATTAGAGCAAGACTCGAGGAGAAACCATATGGGCCTGATAGCATCATGCCCGGTATATGATCTCTAGGATATTAGATGGTTGAGGGAATATAGGTACACGGTAACTGAGGATAGATAGGTCCAAAGGATTAGATTCCCCTATATCGTTTGAGGATTACGACGTAGTAGCTTAGTACGTTCGCAATCGATGAGTCGAGTGAATTATTATGTAGATAATAATCACTAAGCCAAAAGTAGTTCTGATAGATATAACTCATGGTTAGCTTGATATTGGGCTTAGAAGGTCACACACATATAATATGTGTTGCGATAAGCAAAGGTTCGAATATGAGATATCCGTTGGAGCTCTTATCTTATTGGATATCCAATATACCTTTAAATTATTGGATCACATGGATGAGATCTAATAAGAGTTCATAAGAGATTATTGGGTAGAGACCCACTAATATAAGAGGCTTGAGTAATTGGATGGAGATCCAATACACAATAGGGTAAGATCTATTATGGTTAACTAGGAGCCTCTATAAATAGGAGGAAACTAAAGGCCCATAGGTTGGGGCCTCTTGGTTGCCACCTCTAATTCTCCTCTCCCCTTCTCCTCAGATAGCAGGTGTAGAGATTTGAGGAGCATCATCGCATCCTTGTTGTGTGGATCACCACTAGAGAGGAGGACACTTGACCTCCTTCATCCTCTCTTATAAATCTATAGGGATTCAGGGATATATGATCTCCTTAGGTAACATAACTATCTCATATGTGGTTTTCTGTTTCGCGAGTTTTGTGCACCAATTTTCACACGACGATGAACAACTTTTGAAAAATTTAGGATTTTTGTTGTCTATTCTTCCATTACGCATGTAATGTCACCCTTAAATTTACCTATACTAAGGGCATCAAGCATGTGAACCTAAATTGGCTACATAGATGGTGTTGGACACATGAGATACACAAGGTCATTAGATTATGTTAAATTGTTAGTATAGGGGACAGTAACACTTAAGACATGAGAAGCTATCATGATGTATGAACTCAAATCATCAACATAGGGAGTGTTGAATTCATGAGACATACGAGGGTATTATGTAGCATAGACTCGAATATCCTGCATAGCGGGTTTCAAACACATAAGAGCCTTAGGAGCATGACTACTTGAATAACCTAAGGGGGTGTCAAATGCGTTAGATGTGTGAGGGAGTCATGGATGCCAACATGAACTGCCCATATAGGGGTCTTGGATAAATGAGATACATAAGGGCATCGGGGCTTTGCCAATCTGGAACCACCCATGTAGGGATGTCATAAACATGAGATGCACAAGAGTATAAAAGCATGTCATTTGAATTGCCCACATAAAGGGGTGTTAGTCACATAGGATGCACAAGGGCACTAAAGCGTGCATTAAACTATTTATGTAGGAAGTGTTAGATATATTAGAAGTATGAGAGCATTAGAACATATTGACTTGAACTATACCCATGTAGGGTGCAAATGCAAGAGATGCAAGAGCGTGCGAGGGCATGACAACATTGCTAACATAGAGATTGTCGATTGCATGAGACATATGAAGGCATTAGGGCTTATTGTCATAAACTACTTATATAGGGGGTGTGAGACAAATGAGATGTAGAGGGGTGTTATAGTATGCTGACTTGAACATCCTCTTTAGGAGGTGTCAAACGCATAAAACATGTGAAGGCATCTAGATGCACTGACTTGAATCACTTGTATAGAAACGTTAGACATATGAGAAATGCAAGAGCTTTGGGCATGCTGACTTAGACCACTTGCATAGAGGGGGTGTTAAATGCATGAGACACTCGAGGGTTTTCAGGTATACCCAATTGAACTAACTGCATAGGGGTATTGGATGCATAAAACATGTGAGAGTATGATTGCAGAGTGACTTGAACTACCTACGTAGAGGTGTCAATCACATAAGACATGTGAGGGTATCGATGCATGCTTATTTAAATCACTCACGTACGGGGTTTCAAATGGATTAGACATGTGAGGGTATCATGATTACCAACTTAAACTGTTCATGTAGGAGGTGCCGAATGAATTAAATATACGAGGACATCTAGGTTTACCAACTTGAACCATGCAAATAAGGGTATTAGATGTAAGACACACATGAGGGCGTTTGAGTATACTCACTTGAATTACTCACATAGAGTTGTTGATCATATCAAACATGCGAGGGCACGGATGTGCCTGCTTGAATCACTCATATGGGGGTTATCAAATGAATTAGACATATGAGGGTGTCATAGTTATTGACTTGAACCACTCACATATGGTGTATCAGATGGATTAGATGTGTGAGGGCATCTAGGCTTGCCAACTTGAACCATCCAAGTAGGATTGTAAGATGTAAGACACACACAAGGGCATCCGGGCATACCCACTTGAATATCCCTCATATGAGGTGTCAAAAATATGAGATGTGTGAGGGCATAAAGGGTTAGATACATAAGAGTGCGGCAACACTAGGGCATATTGACTTAAAACGCTCGCTTAGGGGTAATGAGATGCACAAGATGTATGAAGGCATTGGAGTGTGTCTACTTAACCACTTGTATAGTAGGTGTCAAATGCATAAGACATGCAAGAGTGTTGGATGTATAGACTTGAACCACCCATATAAAGGGGTGTTGGATGCATTTGAGTTTGCCAACTTGAATGACCCATGTAAAGGTGTTGAATGCAGCAATGAGGCTTGTTGACTTGAACCGCTCTTGTTGACAGCGTGGAACACATGAGACACATGAATGTCAAGGTGTGATGATTTGAACTGCTCGCATAGGGGTTGTCAAACATCTAAGGGTGCTAAATATATGACACATGAGGACGTAAAGGCATGTTGACTTAAATTGCCTACATAGGTAGTATTTAGATATATAAGACCTAACATTGGGACTTGACCTGAACCACTTGTGTTGGTAGTGTCAAATACATAAATCATGCATCGACATTGTAACATGTCGATATAGATCTGTCATATAGACGATGTTGGATGCATGAGGGTATCACCGCTTGATGACTTAAACCACCTATATAGGGGGTGTCAAATGCATAAATCATGCATGGGTATCAAGGCTTCCTAACTTGAACTGCCCTCGCAAAAGGTATTAAATGCATGAGACACATAGACATGTGATAGCATCACAACTTGTCAGCTCAAGTTCCATTGTAGAGCAAGTGAGATGCATGAGACACATGAGGGCATTATAGCATGCTAATCAAATTACCTACATAGGGGATACTAGACGCATAAGATATTAGGCATTAGAGCATGCTGACTTGAATCGCCCACATAGGAATGTTGGATACATGAAACACATAATGACATTTGGGTATATCTTGAGCTGCTGCCATAGTGGGTGTCACTTGCATGTCATGCTTATAGGATCAAAGCGTGTTGACTTGAATAACCTGCATAGAGGGTGTTGAATGCATGAGAGCATCAAAAGCATACTCATTTGAATCACCCACTTTGATTTTGTTGATCATATGAGACACATGAGGATAGTGAAACTTGACAAGTTGAATGACTCACATCAGGTGTATTGGACGTATGAGACATATGAGGGTTGAGACATGTCAACTCGAGCCAGCCGCATAAGGGGTTTAAGATGTCTAAGGTCATCGAATACATAAGGTGCATGAGGGTATTCGAGCTTGCCTTGAAATATTCATCTAAAAATTATCGAAAACATAAGACACATAAGGTCCTCATGAAATCACATAACTAGATAGTTTTGAAATTATGAGATACATAAGGTATTAGGGCTTACCGACTTAAACCACTCACATTAGGGGCGTTGAATGAATGATTCCTATTAGGGAATTGGAGCTCATTGATTTGAATTGCTAATAAATAGGGTTACTAACTCATAAGACATGAATCAATTCAATGGATGTCAAATAAAAATAAAGAAGGGCATTCCTACACCCAGTTAAAATATGAAAATAGGGGCTCCTAAGTAAAAAAAAAAAAACAATGAAACAAGTGACTATATGCAATTTTGGTAAATAGTCTCGAGAAAGTGAAATCCTCGGGACCGAATGCCAGTAGCATTTTCTTGACTCACTAAAAGAGACACCATATCAGTTGGCTAACTTGTCGGGGTGACTCGACCAAATCGGGCGAGAATGCGTTTACCACACGTTGCCTATTTGGTCGCTTATTTGTCATCTGCCACTCTCTCTGGGTTCTTCCTGCATCTCCCTTCTCTCTCCCACCACCATGGTGGCAGAAGAAGGAATCTGTGGTTGTAGGAGCTGTCGAGATGCACAATACATCGCCGCCTGCCTATATTCCCATCTTTGCCTTCTGTCTCGGAGGCTCTGTTAAAAATTAATTCATAGTAGTTATCTAGGTAGTTATCATGTTCTAGATAGTTATAAGCATATGTTAAGAAGTGGCCCATAATCTAGAAGTTATAGGGTAGTTCCTACACCTAACTCAATCATGGGTAACATGATGGAGTGAGGTAGTTATCACTAAGTCCTATAAATAGGACCATAATTCATGAAGTAAGATAAGAAGGTTACACTTGGGAATATCTTGTAAATGTTCTATGTCAACCCTCTTGTTTTAAATACTACATCGGTTTTCTTGATCGAAAGGATTCTTTTTACTTACATCGTAGTATTATGTTTTTATTGTTTCCTTGCTCCTCCATCCCCAACATTTGTGGTATCAGAGCTAAGTTTCAATCTGAACTGGGCATTATGACTTTCAATGGCAATTCCATGTATCAATCCCTTATTCCCATCTTCTCGAGCAAATGCTATGAATTTTAGAGTATCAAGATAAAGACTCTATTCAAGTCTCAAGATCTTTGGGACTTAACAGAGAATGAATATGCAAATCTAGATGAAGAAATCAGGCTGAGAGAGAATAGAAAGAATGACTCAAAAGCATTGTTCTTTATTCAATAAACTGTACATGAGACAATCTTCTCTAGAATTGCAATAGTGACAACCTCAAAGTAAGCTTGATTGATACTTCAAAATGAATTTCAAGGCTCATCAAGGGTTATTATGGTAAAACTTCAAACCCTTCGTCGTGAGTTTGAAATTTTATTCATGAAAAGTAATGAATCAGTGCAAGATTTTGTTTCTTGAGTGATTGAAATTGTTAGTCAAATGAAATCTTATGGTAAATATCTTCCTGATCATATAATTGTTACAAAAGTTTTAAGAAGTTTAACTTCAAAATTTGATCATGTTATTACCGTAATTAAGAAATTAAAAGATTTATCTACATTTTCATATGATGATCTAATGGGTTCCTTGCAAACACATAAAGCAAGATTGAATAGGTCACTTGAAAAAAGTGAAGAAAAAGTATTTCAGGTTAAATGAGAGTGTTCTACTTCAAAAGAAGACAAAAAATCAACAGGAAGAGGATGTGGCAGAGGAGGATTTTGTGGTAGAGAAAAAGGAAGAGGAAGAGGAAGAAGAAACTTTGATGGGCATGATGAACAAAGGCAATCAAATTATGATAAAAAAATTGCAAGAGTGAAATTCAATGTCAGGCATATTACTGGAAAAGAGAAAAACAAGTAAGCTATGTGGAGGAAAATGAAGAAAATAGTAAGTTATTTATGACTCATTCATAAATTAATGATATCTCAAATGATATTTGGTTTTCAGATAGTGGATATTCTAATCATATATTAGGCATAAGATCAATATTTAGAGATATTGATGAAACTCATAAGTTGAAAGTTAGACTTAGAGATAATAAGCAAATCCAAGTGGAAGGAAAATGAACAATTAAGGTAAAGACAAATCAAGAGAAGGTAAAATACCTCGATAATATTTTTTTTTGTTCCTAATTTATCACATAACTTGTTGAGTGTTGGACAATTGATAGATGATGGATATTCAGTTATATTTGATGATGGTTCATGCACTATTAAAGATAAAAAATTTGGTTTTATTACGGTAAATATTTGCATGACGCAAAACAATATGTTTCCACTTGATGTTTCAAATATTGAAAAGCATGCTCTTATTGCAACTCAAAAGAATGAGTCTAATTTGTGGCATTTAAGATATGAACATCTTAACATTAAGGGTTTAAGGTTGTTGAATAAAAAATGAATGATTTTCGAATTGCCTAAAATTAATACACTTGGTGTATGTAAATGATGCATTTATGACAAATAAAGTAAAAAATCATTTCCTATTGAAAAAGCATAGATAGCATCTAATTGTCTTGAATTAATTCATATTGACTTATGTGGACCTATGAATATAAAATCATTTGGTGGAAGTCAATATTTTCTATTATTTATGGATAATTATAGTCGCTTGAGTTGAGTATATTTTCTGAAACTAAAATATGAAATATTTGATAATTTTTAAAAATTTAAGGCACTTATAGAAAGGTAAGGTGGTAGATACATAAAAATACTTCGGACAGATAAAGGTGGTGAATTTTTATCTAATGAGTTTAATTTTTCTTATAAAGAAAATGATATTCACAGAGAATTGACAGCACCAGAGCAAAATAGTGTAGCTGAACGTAAGAATCAAACTGTTATTGAAATGGTAATAAGTTTACTTAAAGAAAAACACCTTCCAAATCAGTTTTGGGCATAAGCAGTTGCAACAATAATTTATTTGTTGAATATTTCACAAACAAAGGCTATTATAAATCAAATTCCTTTTGAGGCTTGGTATGGTATGAAACCAAGTATAAGCCATTTAAGAATTTTTGGTTGTATTACTTATGCTTTGGTGAATTCATAAAATCATCACAAGCTTGATGAAAAATGTGAAAAATGTATCTTAATTGGTTATTCCTTACAATCCAAAGTAGATCGATTATATAATCCTATTAGTGACAAAGTTATTATTAATAGAAATATTATTTTTGATGAAAAAATAAGTTGAAATTGAGAGACCAATAAAGGTGGAACATAAATTTAGATTCCAGCAGAACTAAACACTCCACAGAATCAAATGACAGATCTTGCTCTAACAAGTTCATCGTCAACCTCACCCAATAGTAGTTCAAATTCTGATTCTTTAGATGAAACCCCTTTAGGAAATTTTAGATCACTAACAGAAATTTATGACTTAACATTTGCTTTATTTATTTCAGATCCTATGACTTTTGAGGAAGCAGTTGAAAAAGAGAAATGGTGAAAAGCAATGAAGGAGGAAATCAAGTCAATTGAGAAGAATAAAACTTAGGAGCTAATGGATCTACCAAAAGAAAAGAAAGCTATTGGATTAAAATATGTATTTAAAACAAAGTTTAATGTAGATAGAAGTATCCAAAAGCATAAGGCTCGACTTGTAGCAAAAAGATATTCATAGCAATAAGGTATTGATTTTGATGATACTTTTTCTCCAATTGCTAGATTTGAAACCATGAGAACTTTTTGGCTTTGCTCATGTGAGTTGGCTTGTTTATCAATTTGATGTGAAATCTACGTTTTTAAATGGTGATTTACGCGAAGAGGTTTTTGTTACTCAACCTGAAAGTTTTTTTTATTAAAGGACATGAAGAAAAGGTTTATATGCCAAAGAAAGCTCTTTATAGGCTTAAACAAGCTCTAAGGGCATGGTACAGTAAAATTGATTATTATTTTCATTAAAATGAATTTCAGAGGAGGAATAATGAACCTACTCTTTATCTAAAGAAGGAAGGTGAACACAATATTCTAATGGTTTACCTTTGTGTCGATGATATTATATATATGGGTTCATCTAACTCTTTTGTGACAGAATTTAAAAAATACACGATGAATAAGTTGGAAATGTTAGATCTAAGTCTATTACACTGTTTTTTTGGGTTGGAAGTGAAGCAAGAATCAGATAGAATTTTTATTTCATAAAAAAAATATGCAATGAATCTACTCAAAAAAATCTAATATGATTAATTGCAAAGCTACAACAACACTCATGAATGTAAATAAGAAATTGAAACTTGAATATAATACATGTCTGACAAATGCAAGATACTACAGAAGTTTGGTTAGAGGTTTGATTTATCTAACTCATACTCAATCAGATATTACCTTCTCTATTAGTGTAGTATCCAGGTTTATGCATAGCCCAAGCAAACATCATCTTAGAGCTGTTAAAAAAATTATGCGTTATATTGCTAGAACTACAGATTATGGTATTTGGTATTCTCATAATTTTAAATGTAAATTATTTGGTTTCACTAATAGTGATTGGACAAGAGCTTTAGATGATAGAAAGAGTACTTTAGGTAATATTTTTAGCCTTGAATCAAGAGTTATATCTTGGAGTTCAGAAAAGTAAGCAACAACTGCATTATCGACATCAGAAGCAGAATATATAGTCGTAACATTAGCAGCTTGTCAAGCAATATAGCTTAAAAGACTTCTTGAAAATCTTCATCAAGAACAAAAAGAAGCAACGAAAATATTTTGTAACAACAAAGTCACAATTGCAATGGCGAAGAATCCAACATTTTATGAAAGAATGAAGCACATAGAGATACGCTATCATTTAATCCGAGATCTTATAACAAGTGAAGACATAGCAATGAAGTATTGTGGAACAGATGAACAAGTTGCGGATATCCTCACCAAGTCGCTTCCAGTTCAAAAGCATGTTTATTTCATGTCACAAATCGGTGTATGTAACTATGAATCAAGGGGGAGTGTTGAGAATTGATTCATAGTAGTTATCTAGGTAGTTATTATATTCCAGATAGTTACCATATTTTGAGTAGTTATATGCATGTGTTAAGAAGTAGCCCTATAAATAATGGGTAGTTCCTACACCTAACTCAATAATGAGTGACACGATAGAGTGAAGTAGTTATCACTAAGTCCTATAAATAAGATCATAGTTTATGAAGCAAGATAAGAAGAATACACTAAGGAATATCTTATAATTGTTCTACGTCAATCCTCTTATTTTAAATACTACATCGATTTTTTTAATGAAAGAATTTTTTTTCACTTGCATCGTAGTATTCTATTTTTTTCCCCCAACAGGCTCGCCCTTCTCCGGCCCCCGCGCCGCCTAACGCGTCCTCTCCCGCCGCCGTGCCCGCCGACCTGGTCTCCAGCTTTAAGGAGCACGGCAGGGCCCTGATCTCCGCCCAGCGCCCGTGGCTGCAGCTTCTCGACGTCACCGCCCTCGCTCGCCCCGCCAGCGCCGGCGACGCTTGCTTCCGCCTCCGCCATAACGTAGCCTACTTCCGCACCAACTACACCCTTCTCTGCCTCTCCGTCCTCGCCGTCTCCCTCCTCTGGCACCCTGCCTCCCTGTTCGCCTTCATCGCCGTCACGGCCGCCTGGTTCTTCCTCTACTTCACCCGCGACCGGCCGGTCGTCTTCTGCGGCCGCCCGATCACCGACGGGACCATCCTCAGCGTGCTCTCCGTGGCCACGATCTTCGCTCTCATCGTCTCCAATGTCGGACCGACCGTCTTCGGAGCCATCATGATCGGGACAGTGATCATCTGCCTGCATTCGTTGTTCAGGGCGACGGACGATCGCTTTCTCCATGAAACAGAGGCCGCAAGCGGCGGATTGGTTGTTCCCGCTTACGGGATCGCATTGTAGCCGCCGGCCCATGTTATTGTGGTCGAATTCTCTGTTCCCTCGATGATTTCAGATGAAGAATCGGAGATGCCATTCTTGGATTGTTCCTTTCTGCTGATTCAAGACGGTGTTGTTTGCTTGGTTTGTGGTGGTGGAGACTCCAACCCCTGCACTTTTTGGGAGTCGTAGCAGACACAGCATTGAGGGATAAGATTGCATCCTCCCTATTATACTGTTGTATGTTTATACATTTCATTCTCCTGTTAGTGAATTGTTGCACATTATTTTCTTGACAATTACAACTTGATCATATCGTTATTGATTACAGAGCATATCAAACTGTTCTGTTATGGGAATAGAGCCATAGTGATTCCAATATCAAACGGACCGTGAATTATTATGTTTTGTATATATTCTTTTAAATTTATGATTAATGCATACACATATATCTTAGTTTTTTTAATATATATATATTATAGTAATAACAAAATATCACATAAAAAATGTTGAAGATATTTTAGATATTTTAAATATAAAAATATTAAGAGGATTTAACCACTTGAATTTCAATTGCATTAAATTTTTTAACTCTATATGTATTGACCGAACATGTCATTATCGTCATATCCCGAGCATGTTCCAATGTGATATTAGAATTATTTGAATCATTTTAAATCTAATTTTAATCAATATTAAAATATAATTTATCCAAGTCACATACTTGAATAAAGTCGACTATGTTAAATGACTCGATCATGCAAATCCGAATTTACGTTGACATGTTAAATAATTTGGTCGTCTTATTTTAAATTTCAGCAAAATTTCTAAATCAATTAGAACTTCAATTTCGATTAGGATTCGACATGACGCATCACTTGTGTAATCTGAAATCTAATTTTAGTTCATGTTAAGATAATTTATTCAGATCCTAATCCTATTTAGGATCGAATACAGATTTAACTTTGGTGATATCTGATTTGACACCGCATATGTTATTAGTTGGGTGGGAAGATACACTATACAATCTCAGTATTCAGATAAACCAAAATATAAAAGGAATCAACCAACCATGCAAATTCAAATTTATGTAACATGTTAAAGAAATTGGTCAATGCAATTTTAGATTCAAGTGAATTTTTGATATCAATTGATATCTTTCTTATTCCAAGTGATGATACTTAGGCATGGAAGTCTGATTAGAATGGGGTTGCATCTACCAAGTCAGCCAATAGATTTATATATAAGCAAGCAAGCCTGAAAGGTTTGACATCTTCCTACTATGCTAAGGGTGAAGGTCTTTTGTTGAAAGTTAATTGCAGCGTTGCTCCTAATCTTAGATAGATCGACCAATATGGGCATTGAAAATACTAGCAACTGTTTTTTGTGTTTGAAAAAAAAAAAGGGAATTATTAATCATATTTTCCCACATGGCATGTTTTTCAAAATTATATGGAATATATGTGAACAAAGAATTAGAAGTATTTCCCTAATTTGTTAAAGGGGCAGGCAATTGCACGAGGAAGGGAAGGATTGGAACTAATTGGGTTAATATGATGTGGTCTAGTGAGAGACAAAGTTGCGGCCTTTGTCCTCCTCGATCATCAAGGAAACCAAAACACGGAACGAATGGAAGGGAAATGGATGTCAAATACATGTGGAATAGGAAAGCCCTAATTAAACTAGGGAGGCACAACTTAATATTGATCGGTCTAGAATTAATGACGATGATGAGGGAGGGGCAGTAAAATTAATCCATTGTGGTAGGTGAGGAATAAAATGAGAAAGTTGGTGAATCACATATATTTTTGGTAGAGAAGGGAAGGGAAGGGAAGGGAATTAATGTAGTAGCAAGGTTAATATGGAACGTAGAACCAATTGCTAGGCAAACAATTTTTGGTGATGAAAGGGAGGTAGCAATGTAGGCAATACAAAATGAATAGAAAAAAAATAATTATGAATAATGTTAGAAATCTGTGTTATGCGTACCAAATTCGATGGGGAAATCGTCTATATAAACACCAACGAGGGTGACCGCAAAGTACATACACTACTACTGCTAGTGAAGAGAGAGCGCGAAAGCGAAAGAGAAAGCGAAGGAGAAAGAGAAAGAAAGAGTAAGAGAAAGCGACAGAGAGAGTGGTGCAGCTAGCCATGGCCATCAACGTGGGGAAGGCAAACCTTGTGGAGCAATTGGAGCTCATCCTCAGTCTCCGTGGCTCCTACCCGATAGTGGCAATCGATACGGAGTTCCCGGGGTTCATTCGCGACACCCCTCGCAATGCCACCGAAGAAGAAAGATACGATGACGTGAAGCACAACGTGGATAACATGCACCTGATCCAGCTGGGCGTCGCCTTGTTCGACGAAGGCGGCAACACCCCATGGCCGGGGTGCTGTTGGCAGTTCAATTTTTCGGATTTCGATCCCGACGTGGATGCTTCCTCTCCCGACTCCATCGAGTTGTTGGTACAGAGCGGGCACGACTTCCAGCAATACCGACGACACGGCATCGACGCGCGGCGGTGCGCCTATCTGGTATGCGTGAAGCTCTTCTGCCAACCCCACAGTTCCAAGTATGTTACGTTTCATGGACTCTACGACGTGGCATTTGTGATAAAGATGATCACCCGTGCCCCACTGCCCAACACCTTGAACGAGTTCTCTGATTTGGTGAGGACCATCTTCGGCCAGATTTATGATCTCAAATATATATCTCGATTTTGTGGAGGACTGCGTCGGGGAGAGATTGGTTTGGTGGGACTATCAACGTTATTGAACTTTGAACCCGTAGGGATCCGTCACCAAGCAGCATATGACAGTCTACTAATTGGGGCACTCTTCAACAAAATGAAGCAACGAAGGCATAACGTAGAGGACGACAGATCTGCATCGGTCCTCTATGGTATAGAGAATAGATGCGTCGAGAACAGGAGGACTCGAAGGATTGACCAAAGAGGTCGGCCTTACCCAAGACGGCAGCAACACCCCTTGGCTGTCATGGGGTTGGCGGTTTAATTTAGTACGTGTACGATCTGCATGTACTAAAAGAATGTGCTCAGCAGCTCGTACTACTGCTGCGGTCACCAGAAGTCGATGAGAAGACAACGATGCATGCGCACCGGTGCTCCTACGTATCCGATGTATGCAAGCATGGGAAACAAACAGTACTCGACGACGCACCAACGAGCCCTACAGGTCTACTGCTCATTTTGTACGTATCTTTTTGTACGCACCAACGATACATGACATATCTTTTTGTACGTATGTCCCTACTACGGTATAGAGACCAACTCGATGAAGAGCAGCGCAACAGGTTCACGAACAGACTATGGAATTAAAATGCAATTGTAGCACCTAATTCTGTCAAATATGTTTAAAAAAACACATTTGTTTGATCTATTACAGTTGAGAATATGTGGAATATGTTTCTGTACTATACAACTCTTAATACTTGTTGTGTCTATAAAGATTCATGTCTAATTAACTTGGGCAAGTTACTTGCATTTACTCAGAAGCTCTTCATGATTTTTCAAAATGATTCAAACTTGGGCAAGATCCTCATGATTCAAACTTCCTGATAAACCTTGATCATATGGTAGCAAAAAAACCGAGCAGTCCACTGGTGTTAATCTGTGCTAATTCGATAAAGTAAAATCCCAATAGCATCTACCACGGTACAGTTTGAAATTTTAGAAAAAAAAATATAAAACATCCAATTTAAACTGAAATTAATAGTAGAAAATCATATATCATATGAAAAAAAAAAAGAGTAACAATATTGTTCAGCCATAATGTATATAAAAATTACAAATTGAACAAATTTTATCCTTATGGATGTAATATATTTTAGGTGCATAATATCTTCAAAATATAATACTTTCACAACTTGCCAAACTAATTTCTTGTCAGTTTCAATTATATTTTTTATAATAATTCTCTTCAATTTCAAATTTTGCAGAAAGTTTTAATCGGTACGTAAGTTTTGTTATATAAATCATGGTCATGGGATTCACTAGCTTGTATCTGTCGGAAATAGCTCAAGTGGAAGAGGTTAAACTAAAAAACAATTGGGTTTATTCGATAGTGGCTCAATGACAGTGTCTTTCACTATGTTTCTACTAAAAGTTCTGCATATTCTCTTTGAAAAAAGTTGGAAGGTCTCTATGAAAGAAAAACAGCTAGCAATAAAGTTTTTTTAATCAGAAAACTTATAAATCTGAAATATAAAGAGGGTACTTCTATTACTATTCAAATGCAGAATATCACTAACTAGTTACCCTCTATAAGAATGTCTTTTGATGATGAGTTGCAAGCATTGTTACTTCTCAGTTCTTTACCAGAAAATTAAGAGATACTAGTGGTTTCCCTTAATAATTCTATGTCAGATGGTGTTGTCACCATGAGTTAGGTAACAAGCTATTTGTTGGATGAGGAGTTGAGAAGAAAAAATTCAACAACATCTCAAAATGATTTATTGGCACTTATCTCA
Source organism: Musa balbisiana (assembly GCA_004837865.1). Classification (NCBI taxonomy): domain Eukaryota; kingdom Viridiplantae; phylum Streptophyta; class Magnoliopsida; order Zingiberales; family Musaceae; genus Musa; species Musa balbisiana. Next base: position 20,278,086 of record CM017188.1, on the reverse strand, counting down.
GATAATAGAGGAAGGTCAAAATCCAAGGATAGAAGCAGTTCACGTATGGATAGAAGGAAGTCAAGATCAAGAAAAGATATTATTTGCTATAACTATGGTGAGAAAGGATATTACAAGAACCAATGCCAGCAACCTAAGAAGAACTAGAAAAAGGAAAAAATAAGTAGAATCTACAAAAGATAATACCACTACTATAGTGCAGGGTAGTGATTATTTGATTTTCTCTTCTTTTGATGATATTTATTCTTGTGTGTATTTGGATCTTGAGTGGATGATTGACACAGGTGCTTCTTATCATGCTATACCATGGAGGGAGTTTTTGCTATCTATAGGTTCAAAAATTTTAGTGTTGTCAAGATGAGCAACTATGGCACAACAGACATCATTGGCATATGTGATATTTATATAAAAATTAACCTTAGTTGTAAGTTGGTACTTAAAGATGGGAGGCATGTGGTTGACTTAAAACTGAATTTAATTTCAGTTGGAAAGCTAGATGATGAAGACTTTGATAACAGAATTTACAAAGGGCAATGAAAGCTTGGTAAGAGTTCTCTTGTTATAGCTAGTGGAAAGAAATGTCACACCTTATTCAAGTTGCAAGCCAAAGCTTGTGGTGAGCAGCTAAATGTTACAGAAAAAGACTTCAACATGAAGTTATGACATATGCGATTAGGACACATGAGCGAGAAGGGGCTGTAATCTCTGTCCAAGAGAGAGGAATTGCCAAACCTCAAAGATACACGTTTAAACCCTTGTATTAATTGTTTGGCTGGTAAACAACACAGAGTTTCATTTGCTAGTACTACTTTGTATAGAAAAATGTATGCCTTAGATCGTATTTATATAAATATATATAGTCCTTTGAAGACAAAAACTCCTGGTGGATCTATTAATATTGCTGGCATCAGTGATACACTTTACTTTATTAGTTTTATAAATGATTTTTCTAGAAAAGTTTGGGTTTATGCTGTGAAGACCAAAGATCAGGTTATTAATGTCTTCAAAGAGTTTCATGCTAGAGTTAAAAGAGAGACAGAAAAATAATTGAAATATATAAGATCATATAATTATGATGAGTACACATGATTGTTTAATGATTATTGCAAATCACATGACATCCAACATGAGATGACAGTTCCTGGTACACCTTACTATAATGCAATTGTAGAGAGGATGAACTACACTATCATGAAAAAGATCAGATGTATGCTTTCACAGGCTAAGTTATCCAAAAAGTATTGGGATGAGGCTTTCAGGATTACAGTTGATGTGATCAACTTATCACCATATACAACCCTAGATGGTGATGTTACAGAGTATATATGGTTAGGGAAAGATTTTTCCTATAAGCATTTGAAAGTGTTTGGTTGTCATGCATTTGTACATGTTCCAAACAATAAGAGGTCCAAGTTGGATAGTAAGACAAAAGAATATATTTTTCTTAGCTACTCACATGATCAGTTTGGTTATAGGCTTTGGGATCCAAAAAAGCAAAAGGTATTTAGAAGCAGAGATGTGGTCTTCTTTGATGATCAAACTCATGAGAATTTGAAGAAAAAGGTACCGGCCAAGACTTTTGCAGAAGGATTAACAGATTATGACCCAATTACTCATCCAGTATATCAAGGTAACGAGGGAGATGTGTAGGAAGATGGTATAGAGCCCGATATTGATCTACCTATATGACATGTTGAGCAAGAAGAAGTTGAGAAGCAACTTCCCACAGAACCTCAGTTAAGAAGATTTTCTAGACAACATCAACCTTCCAAAAGATACTTTATAGATGAGTATGTGATGCTTATTGATATATGTGAACTAGAGAGTTACCAGGAAGTAGTTGAAAGTGAGCAAAAGAAGAAGTGGTCAGTTGCTATGCCAGAAGAGATAGATACTATTTAGAAGTACCACACTTATGATTTGGTGCAACCACCAAAGGGAAAGAAGGCCTTGAAGAATAAGTGGGTTTTCATGTTGAAGACTCAGGAATATTGTTCTTAACCAAAGTACAAAACTAGATTGGTTGTGAAAGGCTTTGGTCAAAAGAAATGTATTGACTTTGAAGATATTTTTTCTCCTATTGTTAGAATATCTTCTATTCATGTTGCTCTTAGTATTGCTGCTAGTCAAGAAATGGAGGTTGAGCAGTTAGATGTGAAAATAGCTTTCCTTCATGGTAATTTAAAAAAGAAAATTTATATGGAGCAACCAAAAGGCTTCAAAGTCAAAAGTAAAGAAAACTTTGTCTGCGAGTTGAGGAAGAGCTTATGGGCTAAAGCAAGCTCTAAGATAGTGGTACAGAAAGTTTGATTCATTTATGACTAAAAATGAATACAAAAGAATGGCTTTAGATCACTATGTGTACATCAAACGATTTGGTGAGGATTTTATTATTTTCTTACTTTATGTTAATGACATGCTTATGTTGAATCTCAAATTTTGATGATGAAACCAATTGATAGTGTTGATCTAATGTGCGTTTGAATGACGTAGGGCTAACATCGATAAAGGAGAGGCAAATTGATTAAAGCAGGAGGAATCAGACGTTGGGCTAGAGTGAACATGTCAAAAAATTGGACGTCGGGCCGAAGGAATGGTCGACGTGTCGACAGAAGGCTTCGGGATGAGAATTCGAGCATCGGGCCTAGAAGAGCAAACATTGCGCCAAGAAGATCGGAGTTGCGGAGGTCAACATGCCGATTGGGCAAAGCCTGCAAAAGAGGATGATGCATTGAAGGATTAAACGAAGCGCTAGAAGAACCAATGACATGTCGGATAACACATGATTAGGGCTTGTAATAATTTGCCTAGATCGAGTTAGGTTATGTTCTAATTGGGTTGGTTTAAAATATAATTAAGCTAACTCAATTAGGAGCCAATTGGGCCCAGGTTTGGGCTGTGTTAGGCCAAGCGAAAGGTCCAAACAATTGCCCAAATAATGACCCAATAGGTGGCACCATCATGGCACAATCTTTGAAACTGTGTCAGGTGGTGGTACCGCCCAATGGCATGGTATTGGTAGTGGTGTCGCTAAACTGGGTGATGGTACTGCTCAATGTCAGAAAGTACAAGCGGTGGTACCGCTAGGACCCGGGATGAAATGTTTTTAGGCTCCAAGTTTGAATCCACTTGAGGCCTATAAATACCCCTCTCATTCTTGGTTAACTAAGACAAGCACAAGGAACTTAAAAGTGAGAAAACACTGTAGCAATCTCTTGAGAAATCTCCTCCTCTACTCTATGTCTAGAATTCTGTTTAGAGAAGAGTGAGTGCTTGTAAAGGTTGTCTTCTAAACCTGTGAAAAGGAGAAGAGGGGTGTAAAAGGGTAGCTAATCTTCACCCATTGAAAGAAGATCATTAGTGGATACCGGTGGCCTCAACGGAAGAGGAATCGGTAGAGTGGATGTAGGTTACAACGACCGAACCACTATAAAAATTTTGTTTGCATTTCTTTTAAGCAATTTACCTTTACAAGAAACTGCTTTACTTTCTTATTACTTTCACTATGCTCTCTTACGCTTCCAAGTTAATATCTTTCCGATCGGTTTTCAATGAACGAATATTTTTCGAAATCGACGTTTTTGCCGCTATACTAATTTACCCTGCCTCTTAGTGCCAACTCATTCCTAAAAGCTTATCATTGGGAAAGATATATTTACAATTGATAGGTTAAAGAAGAAACTGAGTCTTTTGTAATGAATGACATGAGGCCAGGAAAGCAAATACTGTGTATGTAGATTTCTCGTGATAGAAAAAACAAGAAGATTTGGTTGTCATAGGAAAAATACATCGAGAAGGTATTGGAAAGGTTCAGTATGAGCAATGCAAAGCCAGTTGGTTCTTCTCTTATAGGTCACTTGAAGTTGTGCTCAGAACAGAGTCCATCAAGTGATGAGAAGGAGAAAATGTAAAAAGTTCCTTATGCTTCAACAGTTGGAAGTTTAATGTACGCAATGGTATGTACAAGGCCAGACATTGCATATGTAATAGGTGTTACTATTAGATTTCTTGCAAATCTTGGCAAAGAGCACTGAACAATAGTGAAGTAGATTTTTAGATATCTCAAAGGGAGTTTTAAAGTTTGTTTAAGCTTTGAAGGTAAACCACCTATGTTGGCAGGTTATATAGATACAGATATAGCAAGAGATATTGATATAAGAAAATCCACATCAGGTTTTATACTTACTTTTATAGGGGGAGCTGTGTCATGGCAATCTGGATTGCAAAGGTATATTACTCTCTCCACCAAAGAGGTAAAATATATTGCCGTTGTAGAGGTTTGCAAAGAAATGTTATAGATGAAAGAATTCCTATAAGAATTAAGGCTAAAACAAGAAAACTATGTAGTGAATTGTAATAGTCAAAGTATCATTCATTTATGTAAAAACCTAACTTTTCATTCCAAGTCAGAGAAACAGTTACAGCTTCAGAAAATTTACACAGATGATAACGAAGCAGACATGTTGACAAAGACATTACCAAAAAAAAGGTAGGAGATATGCCGACAGCTGATCGACATGGCTTCACATTGAGGAGTCATGGGACAGTCTCCCTTATGGGCAGAAGGGAGAGGTTGTTAGGCTGATAGCCCACGAGATCAGCATATAGAGAGCTTTAACAGCTCATAGCCCACCTCTCTTTTAATCTAACCCTAGATCTAATAAGGAGGGTGTGGTGGCTGTGAAAAAGAGGGAGAAAACTGCATCAACAAGGGCAGAAAACTATAACAACAACGTGCTTCAAAAAAGAGGAGAAAGAGTAGAAAAACTAGAGAACGAAATGAAAGAAGACAAGTACAACGTAGAGAGATTGTTCTTAATCATCTAGGCAGTGTTCTCATCTCAAGTTAGATCAGATCTACAATAGATTATTACTGTGATTACTTATAGAGAATTTGGATATTATGCACAATGACTTAATCCTTGTATCTCAGTTATTCTCTTGAGATTGTTACTTGAGTTTTGGGCAAAAGACTCTGAGATTTATATATTCATTATTCTTATAGTGGATTATCTCTAGTTTGCTACATGGTTTTTACCCTTCACGTTGGAGGGGTTTCCCACGTAAATCTTAATGTTCTATTTGATTGTGATTTCACTTAATTCTGTTGTGTGTTATGACTTGCTTGTATTTGTTTATATACAAAAGTTCATTTCTCTTTTTATATCCCGGAATATATGTCTATCTTAAAATGGTGTCCTGTAAGCAAGAAGAAAGTTTGAGTCGAGACCCTATGAAACTACTTCAAGAGAATTCTCGAAATTGCCACTTCGATACTTAAAATAATTTTTAATTCATAGGATTTGATCAATCTATAGAAATGCAATAGTATAAGAGCAAATTAGCGAGTTCATGATGTACTTTGGATCCAACTTCAATTTGGTGTAGGCAAGCAAAGAGTTTGAGTCAAAACACTATAAAACTACATTAGAGCATACTTTAAAATGCTCCTTAATTTTTATTTGGATGATTCATAAAGTGTTGAATCTATAGAAATAATACTATAGGAGTTGATCAAAGAGTTATGTGGACTTGGGGATTCTTTTATGCTATGATATATGACCATTGGGTTCAGACTATAATTAATGACAAGAAAAATTAAGTGCTCTATCTAGCCATAAGTGCGATTGTACAACATCGAACCCAGAGGACATATGGCAGCATTTGTTAAGTCACCTCTTATTTTTATCATGTGATCAACTTCATAATGCTGAGTCAGCCTCCTTATTAGTGCAACAATGATTGTCATGTCAACTGAAAGGGGTTGAGGATGACATGTCAAAGAAATGATGTGTCAGCATAACATTCATCAGTTGAGGATAAGGTATCAACAACCTTTCACATGTCATAATCCCGGTATTATGTGCCCTTTTACATTAAGTTTTCATATCATTAACCTTTTTTATTAATAGTCATATACATATCAATCATCATTTAAAAAATTATTTTAAAAAATCTCAAATCTTCAAAATTTTAAAATATTTGGCTTTTTATGTTATCACTGGCTACACCCCTATACTTCATGTAAATTAACACTAAGATTCAAGCTTTAAGTCATGATAGGATATTTTTTTTAACATAATATTTTTCGATGTTATGATCCGCAAACTCAAAAAGTCTTTATATCATGTCAATCTAGTATCATATTCATGCATGAAACATATTACCATCAACTTCTATTTTGTTAGAGATCAAGTTGTTCGACATCGACTACATATTTCTCACATACATACTTTTGATCAAATAGCAGAGTCCCTCACAAAATCTCTCGTCCATGAGACATTTTAGTTACATTGGTCTAAGATTGACATCCTTGATAGAAGTTCAATCTTGTAGGGGTATGATAGAAAATCATGATATCCTCAATCAATCTAATTTTTAAGAAATTGAGAAATAAATTACGAAAAGGATGAGTTTTATTTATTGAGGTGATAAGTATTTATCTAAGTTTCTTAGGAAAAGATTTCACTTAATCAATCACTCAAATCACGTAATTAGATCAACTCTTCAAATCTATGATTGATCCTCAAATCATAGATTGATTGAGGATATCATGTGATCTTCTATAACCCTACAGGTCAATTGCACAGTTTAATCTTAATCTAGGTGAAGCATGCATCAAAGTTACCTTCAAGAACGATTGAGGATATATGACATATTTATTTGTACGTAGTAGTCTCTACTATGGTATAGAGACCAACTCGATGGAAGCAGCAAGAAGAGGAATCCAAGGTGTCACGTACACCAACAGTGCGCATCATATGTAACACTCCGCCTCATCCTTCTACACACACGCTATTCCTACTTCATGCATGGAGGCTTCCCAATTAATACAGCCATTTCAACGTATGTGGCGGCCTTCTAAGCTCATGGATCTCCAACCCGCTGCTTGCAGGAACAACCTTAATTGTCACATAGTCCTAGTCAGATCGAGATATTGTGGATCATGTCGGTGCTCGATGCACCAGGTTTAACCATTTGTATTTTACTAGGGCGAGTTCTTGGAAAAAATCCTCTTTGGGCCGGTCAACAAAAAAAAAATCGAAATTATAAATTGAAAAGTGATAGGTAGTTAGAGGTATTTCAGGTTCTAGATAATAAAGAAACGTTGAGAACCCTGAAAGTGAGGAGTTCTTCTCGGGAAAAACCCAAAGAGGATTTTTTTTCAAGAACTGTTAAACCTCTCGATCCATAAGAATATGTGATAATTAAGGTTGTCACTGCAAGCAGCGGGTTGGAGATACATAAGCTTAGAAGACCGCCACATACGTTGAAATGGCTGCATTAATTGGGAGGAAGCCTCCATGGATGCAGTAGAATAGTGTGTGTGTAGGTAGCAGTAGCAGGATGAGGCGGAGGGTCGGATATGATGCGGTGGACGTGGCACCCCTTGGATTCCCCCTCTTGCTGTCTCCATCGAGTTGGTTCCTATACCGTAGTAGAGGCTCATACGTGCAAATAAATATGCCATATATCCTGGATCGTTGTTGTAGGTAACTTTGTTGCATCCGTCACCTCGATGAAGACTGCCCTGAGCAGTAGACCTGTAGGGCTCGTTGGTGCGTCGTCAAGTACTGTTTGTTTCCCATGCTTGCATACAACGGATACGTACGAGCACCGGTGCGCATGCATCATTGCCGTCTCATCGACTTCTGGTGGCCGCAGCAGTAGTACGTGCTGCTGAGCACATTCTTTTCGTTCATGCAGATCGTACATGTACTAAACTAAACTGCCAACCCCATCGCAGCCAAGGGGTGTTGTTGCCGTCTTGGGTAAGGCCGACCTCTTTGGTCAATCCTTCGAGTCCTCCTGTTCTCGACGCATCTATTCTCTATACCATAGAGGACCGATGCAGATCTGTCGTCCTCTACGTTATGCCTTCGTTGCTTCATTTTGTTGAAGAGTGCCCCAATTAGTAGACTGTCATATGCTGCTTGGTGACGGATCCCTACGGGTTCAAAGTTCAATAACGTTGATAGTCCCACCAAACCAATCTCTCCCCGACTCAGTCCTCCACAAAATCGAGATATATATTTGAGATCATAAATCTGGCCGAAGATGGTCCTCACCAAATCAGAGAACTCGTTCAAGGTGTTGGGCAGTGGGGCTCGGGTGATCATCTTTATCACAAATGCCACGTCGTAGAGTCCATGAAACGTAACATACTTGGAACTGTGGGGTTGGCAGAAGAGCTTCACGCATACCAGATAGGCGCACCGCCGCGCGTCGATGCCGTGTCGTCGGTATTGCTGGAAGTCGTGCCCGCTCTGTACCAACAACTCGATGGAATCGGGAGAGGAAGCATCCACATCGGGATCGAAATCCGAAAAATTGAACTGCCAACAGCACCCCGGCCATGGGGTGTTGCCGCCTTCGTCGAACAAGGCGACGCCCAGCTGGATCAGGTGCATGTTATCCACGTTGTGCTTCACGTCATCGTATCTTTCTTCTTCGGTGGCATTGCGAGGGGTGTCGCGAATGAACCCCGGGAACTCCGTATCGATTGCCACTATCGGGTAGGAGCCACGGAGACTGAGGATGAGCTCCAATTGCTCCACAAGGTTTGCCTTCCCCACGTTGATGGCCATGGCTAGCTGCACCACTCTCTCTGTCGCTTTCTCTTACTCTTTCTCTTTCTCTTTCTCCTTCGCTTTCTCTTTCGCTTTCGCGCTCTCTCTTCACTAGCAGTAGTAGTGTATGTACTTTGCGGTCACCCTCGTTGGTGTTTATATAGACGATTTCCCGACCGAATTTGGTACGCATAACACAGATTTCTAACATTATTCATAATTATTTTTTTTCTATTCATTTTGTATTGCCTACATTGCTACCTCCCTTTCATCACCAAAAATTGTTTGCCTAGCAATTGGTTCTACGTTCCATATTAACCTTGCTACTACATTAATTCCCTTCTCTACCAAAAATATGTGTGATTCACCAACTTTCTCAATTTATTCCTCACCTACCACAATGGATTAATTTTACTGCCCCTCCCTCATCATCGTCATTAATTCTAGACCTGGCTTCCCTATTTAACGTATATTTGACATCTATTTCCCTTACATTCCTTCAGTGTCTTGGATACCTTGATTATCGAGGACAAAGGCCATGACATCCCCATTCTCAAAATCCTATTATTTCTTGTGTTTGAAACTTTTATACAACCAGTTCAACTAAGCCTAGCTTGATGCCTTCGTACGTCTTCTAAATTCACGCTCCCTATATGATAAGTTCATGTTGCCTTGATCGATATGGTCGCCCCTCTCTTACATCGCAAACTCTCTGTGTTCAGATTAGGACACCTTAATCTAGTTGTACATCTCTTGTGTATAACACTCAATACACTTACTCTAGTAGTTTATGTCCATATGCTCCAATGCTCTTGAGTGTCTCCAAGTCCTATGCACCCTACATGAACAGAGCATGTGGGTGTTATTTAGAAGTATTTATTGCATGTAATATTTGTTGAGTTTCTGAATCCGATATATTTCAATACAACTAACCCTTTTCCTCAAACACGATGTGTGGCAAATGATATGACTATGCTTGACAACCAAATAAAACTCCGATACATAGTATCTAGTCGACTATAGACAAGTGATCAAGGCTCAATGTGACTCTTATTGGACCCTACGGGCCCAGTCAACATGTGATGATGTGACACCACCTAAGCGTTAGTATGATAATGATGTGCCCCTGCCTACACATACCTAATCATCATGACATCTAAAAGGTGTATTTTATTTAGATACCCTAGCTTCAGGCTTATAAAAGGATTGCTTCTCTAATCATACGAAAGCCCTCTAATGGTTATAACTTAGTGTGCCATGTCTTCAAGTACACAATGCATTTAAATGGTTGTTATGTGAATGACTATTGCATCACCAAATCACTCATGACATTTTTTATTACTACCTCTTCATTTTGGGTGTGACGTCCCAATTCCGGCACATCTTTGAAACAATCAAAACACCTTCTTTTGAGCAGCACTGATGTCCTATTGTATCTCCAGCATTCGACGTTTTGTATATAAGCAATTTAAGTTGGTATACCCCGATGCCCTCATGCTTCTTATTAGGTCCAACACTCTCTCTATAGGACATTCAAGGCTACACATTCTAATGCTCACATGTGTTTTTTAAGTAACCCCTAAGATGGATAATTTAAGTTGGTATGCACTAACGCTCTTATTTGCCTCCTCCATCCAACAATTCTACATAAGCAATTGAAGTAGACACACAGTAATGCCCTTATGCATCTCCTTCATCTGATACTCTCTACCCTAGCAATTCAAGTTAGCTTGCCCAAAAGACCTCATGTGACCCCTAAATATATCTATATTCAATTGAAGTTGACATTTTTAATGTCCTTTCATGTCTCTTGCGTCCGTCACTCCCTACAAAACTAGTTCAACTAGGCATAGCTCGAAGCTCTAGCACATATGCATTTGACACTCCCTATGTGGTAAGTCCATGTTGGCACATGTTATGCTCTTGCTCCTCACTTTCATCCAACACTCTATACGTGGATAGTTCACATTAGCACATCCCAATTTCATCGTGCATCATATTCATCCAGCACTCCTTGTTTATGTCAGCATGCTATGATGATCTCAAGTGTTGCCACATCCCATGCACATTACACTATCAGAGCATGTGGGCATTACTTCACTACTTTTGGTGCAAGTAATAGTTGTCGAGTACTATAATCCAACATGCTCTAGTACAACCAACCCTTTTCCCTAGACTCAACATGTGGCACATAGTCAAACTATAGACAAGCAACCAAGGTTCGATGTACGTCGCTTATTGGGCCCTAAGGGCCTATCCAGCATGTGATGATGTGGCACCACCTAAGCATGTATAGTTAGTATGACAATGATGTGCCACTGCCTACACATATGTAGTGATCATGACATCTAAAATTATATTTCATTCGGATACCCTAGCATGGAGCCAATAAAAGGATTGCTTTCCTAAAAAAACACAAACCCTCTAATTGTTTTCCATTTGGCTATGACATTCCAAGAATACCATACATTTAGATGGTCATTAATATTCGTCAAGTTCCCAAATCCAATATATTCCAATATAGCCGACCTTTTTCCACAAACATGATGTGAGACAAATGATATGATTATATTTGACAACCAAATATAACTCAACATATGGTATCTAGTCAAACTATAAAAAAGTAACCTAGGCTCAACGTATGCCAGGCCTATCCAGTATGTGATGATGTGGCACCACCTAAGCATGTATAGTATGACAATGATGTGCCACTACCTACACATACGTAGTCATCATGACATCTAATTATATTCCATTTGAATACCCTAGCTTGGGATCTATACAAGGATTGTTTTTCTAAGCGCAAACCCTCTAATAGTTATATCTATGTCTACCACATTTTCTAGTTGGCTATGACATTACCATGCATTTAGATGGTCATTATGTCTTGCCTATTGCATCATTGAACCACTTTCAATGTCTTCAATTGCTACCTCTTCATGTTGGGTATGACGTCCCAATTTCGACACATATGCAGGGCAACCAGAACTCTTCCTTTTGAGTAGCACTGATGCCCATGCGTATCTCTTGCATTTGACGCTCTGTATATAAGCATGTAAGTAGATAAAGTTAGCATGCCCTGATGCTCTCATGCATGTCATAGGTCCAATGTTCCCTAGGTAAGCCATTCAAGGTAGCTCGTGCCAATGTCATCGTGTCTTCTACGTGCTATACCCCATGGACAATTTAAGTTAGTATGCTCTGGCGCTCTTATGCATCCCCTCCGTCCAACAATTCTACCAAGTAGTTGAAGTGAACATGCCATAATGCTCTTGTGCATCTCTTGTGTCCTATATTCCCTATCCTAGAAATTCAAGTTGGTGTGCCCAGATGACCTCATGTGGCCTTTGCATCCGAAATTTTCTATATTAGCACTTTAAATTGGCATTCTTAATGTCCTACTAAGTCTCTTACATCTAACACTCTCTACACATTTGGTTCAACTAGGCACGATCCAATGCCCTTGCACGGTCCCTACATTTAACACTCTCTATATGACACGTTCATGTTAGCACATGCTTGACGCCCTTGCTCCTCTCTTACATCCAACACTCTATACGTTTCTGCATCTAGCACTCCATACTCCATATACTAGTTGTTCATAACAGCATTCTTCGATTCTCCTGAGTGTCTCCACATCCTATGCACTCTATTCAAATAGAGGTTGTGGACATTACTTAACTATTTTTAGTGTAGATAATGGTCCAATGCTCTTTAGTACGACCAACCCATTTTCCATGTGAAGCAAACTATAAGCATGCAATCAAGGCTTGATATTTGTCACCTATTGGGACTAAGGGCTCAATCAGCATAGTGATTAATAGTATCACCTAAGCATGTACATGTATTATGAGATGATGTGCTACCACGTATACATACCTAGTCATCATGATATCTAAAAGGAATATTCTTTTCAGATATCCTAGCCAGTGGCAGTGGCATATAAAAGAATCGCTTCTCTAGGCAAACATAAACCCTTTAACAGTGTGATATCTCTTTTTTTCATGTCTTCAAATTGGCTGACATCCCAAGTATCACAAACATTCAAGACGGTTGCTATGTTTTCACTTGTTGCATCACCAAGTCACCCATGACATTTTCGGTCAGTACCTCTTCAAGTTGGGTGAGATGTCCCAATTCTAGCATATCTCTCAAAACCAGAATACTTCTTTCCAAATTGCACTAGTGCCCTTTCATATCTCCTACATGCAAGACACTATATACATATAATTCAAGTTAATATGCCTCGATACCCTCATGCATCTCATAGATCTGATACTACCTATGCAGGCAATTCAAACCAGCATATGTCAATAGCCTCATATGTCTTCTATGTTCTACACTATTAACGATGGTAATTTTAGTTGACACACCTTAGTACTCTTATGTGCCTCCATGAGACTTCTACATAGTTGAGTCAACATGACCCGATGCCCTTTTGCTTCTCATGTGTCCTATACTCCGTATCCTAGCAATTCATATTGGTATGCCTAGATAGCCTTGCATCCATCTCCCTTCCATTCGTTTGATGTTTTGGTTTCCTTGATGATCAAGGACAAAGGTTGTGATATTACCATTATCAAATCCCTTTTATGTTATTTGCATGTGACACTCCTTACACAACTGGTTCAATTAAGCATGACCTATCAGCCATCATATGTCTCTTATGGTTGATACTTTTAATGTGGCAAGTTTATATTAGAACATGTTGATGCCCTTGCTCCTCTCTTGCATCTAATGTTGGGCTGACAGCCCATATTCAACCCACAGCCCACACCCCCTCTTAACCTAACCCTAAATCAATATAAGGGGGGTGTGGTGGCTGCGTTCTAAGAGGCAGGTTGCTACGTTTTTGGGAGAAAAACTACAGTAACACAGACATTCTTACAGCAACAAAGAGGAGAAGAAAAAGGCAAAAAAACAAGAGAAAGAAAGGGAAGAAAATAAGGACAACGCCGAGAGACTGTTCTCAATCATCTAGTAGTGTTTTCATCTCAGGTTAGATCAAATCTACAGTAGACTCTTGCTGTGATTACTTGGGGAGGTTTTAGATATTGTGGACAGTTACGTGATCCTTGTATCCCAGTTATTCTCTTGTGATTGTTGCTAGGGTTTAGGGTCAGAGATTGAGATTTGTATATTCATTATTCTCATAGTGGATTATCTCTAGTTTGTCCCGTGGTTTTTACCCTTCACATTAGAGGGATTTTCCATATATCTTAGTGTTCTATTTGATTGTGATTCCATTTAATTCCGCCGTGTGTTATGGCCTGCTAGTACTTGTTCATATACAAAAGTTATTTCTCTTTATATCCCATCAATTAGTATCAGAGCAGGGTTTTAGTGATTTAATTTTGTATTTGAACATGGAGGCCAGTAATATTTCTCGCATGATTAGTTTAAATGGAAACAATTGGATGATATGGAAACCAAGAATAGAAGATCTCTTGTATTGCAAAGATTTATATAGACCTTTGCACGGGGATAGTACAAAACCACAACTATGACAGATGATGAGTGGAAGAGGTTAGATCGAAAAATAGTTTGGTTTATTCGACAGTGGCTTGATGATAATGTCTTTCACCATGTTTTTACTGAAAGTTCTGCATATTCTCTTTGGAAAAAATTGGAAAGTCTCTATGAAAGAAAAATAGCTGGCAACAAAGCTTTTTTTATCAGAAAACTTGTTAACCTAAAATATAGAGAGGGTGCTTCTATTGCTAAGCATTTGAATGAAATGCTGAGTATTACTAACCAATTATCCTCTATGAAAATGTCTCTTGATAATGAGTTGCAGGCATTGTTACTTCTTAGTTCATTGCCAGAAATTTGGGAGACACTGGTGGTTTCCCTTAGTAATTCTGCGCTAGATGGTATTATCACCATGAGTCAAGTAACAAGTAGTTTGTTGAATGAGGAGTTGAGAAGAAAGAATTCAGTAACATCTCAGAATGATTCACAGGCACTTATCTCAGAGAATAGAGGAAGGTCAAAGTCTAGAAGCAGTTCACGCATGAGTAGGAGCAAGTCAAGATCAAGAAAAGATATTATTTGCTATAACTATAGTAAGAAAGGACATTACAAGAACCAATGTAAGCAACCTAAGAAGAGCAAGAAAAAGGGAAAAAAAAATTGAGTCTATAGAGTCAAAGGATAATACTACAACTACAGTACAGGGTGGTGATTATTTGATTTTATCTCCTTTTGATGATATTTTTTCTTATGTGTGTCAGGATCTTAAGTGGGTGATTGACATAGGTGCTTCTTATCATGCTACACCACAGAGGGAGTTCTTTGCTATATACAGGTCTGAAAATTTTAGTGTTGTTAAGATTGGCAACTATGAAACAGCAAACATCATTGGCATGGGTGATATCTATTTAAAGACCAACCTTGGCTGCAAGTTGGTGCTTAAGGATGTGAGGCATGTGGTTGACTTGAGGCTAAATTTAATTTCAGTTGGAAGGCTATATGATGAAGACTATGATAGCAGATTTCACAAAGTGTAAGGAAGCTCAGTAAGGGTTCTCTTATTGTGGCTAGTGGAAAGAAATGTCATACCTTATACAGGTTGTAGGCTAAAGCTTATGGTGAGCAATTAAATGCTACAGAGAAAGACTTCAGCATGGAGTTGTGGCATAAGAGACTGGGACACATGAGCGAGAAGGGGCTGTAAGCTCTTTCCAAGAGAGAGGTATTACCATATCTAAGATGTATAGATTTGAATCCTTGTATTGATTGTTTGGCTGGTAAACAATATAGAGTTTCATTTGCTAGTCCTGTTTTATCTAGAAAAATGCATGTCTTAGACCGTGTTTATACAGATGTATGTGGTCTCTTGAGGACAAAAACTCCTGGTGGATTTATTGATGTTCCTGGCATCAGTGATGCACTTTATTTTGTCACTTTTATAGATGATATTTCCAAGAAAGTTTGGGCCTATGCTTTGAAGACCAAAGATTAGGTGATTAATGTTTTCAAATAGTTTCATGCCAGGGTTGAAAGGGAGATAGAAAGGCAATTGAAATGCATAAGATTATATAATGGTGGTGAGTATACAGGATTACTTAATGATTATTGTAGGTCACATGGGATCCAACATGAGATGATAGTTCTTGGTACACCTTAGCATAATGCTATTGCAGAGAGGATGAACCGCACCATCATGGAAAAGATCAAATGTATGTTTTCACAAGCGAAGCTACCTAAAAGATTTTGGGATGAGGCTTTGAGGACTGCATTTGATGTGATCAACTTGTCACCATGTACAGCCCTAGATGGTGATGTTGTAGAGCATATATGGTCAAGGAAAGATATTTCCTATAGGCATTTGAGAGTGTTTGATTGTCGTGCATTTGCACATCTTCCAGATAATGAGAGGTCCAAGCTAGATGGTAAGACTAAAGAATATATTTTTCTTGGTTACTCACATGATCAATTTGGTTACAGGCTTTAGGATCCAGAAAAGCAGAAGGTGTTCAGGAGTAGAAATGTGGTTTTCTTTAAGGATCAAACATTTGAGGATTTGAAAAAGAAGACAATAGCCAAGACTTCTACAGAAGGATTAGCAGATTGTGACCTAATTACTCCTCCAGCATATCAGAGTGCTGGGGGAGATATGCAGGAAGATGGTGTAGAGCTTGATGTTGATCTACCTATAGAACATGTTGAACAAAAAGAAGTTGGAGAGCAACTTCCAATAGAACCTCAGTTGAGAAGATCTTCTAAACAACGTCAACCTTCCAAAAGATACTCTACAGATGAGTATGTGATACTTACTGATAATTTGAAGAGATTTTTTCTCCTGTTGTTAAAATGTCTTCTATTAGTGTTGCTCTTGGTATTGCTCAAGGTTGAGCAGTTAGATCTGAAGACAGCTTTCCTTTATGGTGATTTAGAGTAGAAAATTTATATGGAGCAACAAGAAGGCTTCAAAGTCAAAGGTAAATAGAACTTTGTGTGCAAATTAAGAAAGAGCTTATATGGGCTAAAGTAAGCTCCAAAACAATGGTACAGAAAGTTTGATTCATTTATGACAGAAAATAGATACAAAAGAATGGCTTCAGATCATTGTGTGTACATCAAATGGTTTGGTGAGGATTTTATTATTCTCTTATTTTATGTTGATGACATGCTTATTCTTCGGAAAGATATGTCTAAAATTGACAGGTTGAAGAAGGAACTGAGTAAATCTTTTGCAATGAAGGACATGGGGCCAACAAAGCAAATACTGGACATGTAGATTTCCCATGACAGAAAAAACAAGAAGATTTGATTGTCACAGGAGAAATACATCGAGAAGGCATTGGAAAGATTCAGTATAAGCAATGCAAAACCAGTTGGTTCTCAACTTGCAGGTCACTTCAAGTTGTGCTCAAAACAGAATCCGTCAAGTGATGAGGAGAAGGAGAAAATGCAAAAGATTCCTTATGCTTCAGCAGTCAGAAGTTTAATGTATGCAATGGTATGTACGAGGTCGGACATCGCATATGTAGTGGGTGTTAGTAGCAGATTTCTTACAAATCCAAAGAGCACTAGGCAATAGTGAAGTGGATTTTTAGATATCTCGGAGGGAGCTATAAGGTTTGTTTAAGCTTTGGAGGTGGACCACTTATATTGACAGGTTACACGGATGCAGATATGACAAGAGATATAGATACAAGGAAGTCTACTTCAGGTTATGTACTTACTTTTGCAGGAGGAGCTATGTCATGGCAATCTAGGTTGCAAAGATGTATTGCTCTCTCCACCACAGAAGCAGAATATATTACTGCTACAGAGGTATGCAAAGAAATGTTATGGATGAAAGAATTCTTACAACAATTAGGGCTAAAACAAAAAAATTATGTAGTGCATTATGACAGCCAAAGTGCCATCCATTTGTGTAAGAATCCAATGTTTCATTCCAAGTCAAAGAATATAGATGTCAGATATCACTAGATTCGAAATGTATTTGAAGAGAAACAGTTGCAGCTTTAGAAAATTCATATAGATGATAATAGAGCAAACATGTTAACAAAGACCTTACCAAAAGAAAGACAGGAGATATGCCGACAACTAGTCGGCATGGTTTCACATTGAGGAGTCATAGGACAACCTTTCTTATGGCCTGAAGTGGGAGGTTGTTGGGTTGACAGCCCATATTCAGCCTAATGTGGGCTTTATCGGCCCATAGCCCACACCCCCTCTTAATCTAACCCTAGATCAATATAAGGGGGGTATGGTGGCTACGTTTTGGGTGGCAGGGTTTTTTGGAGAAAAACTATAGCAACGTGGACATCCTTGCAGCAGCAAAGAGGAGAAGAAAAAGGCAGAAAAACAAGAGAAAGAAAGGAAAGAAAACAAGGACAATGCAGAGAGGCTGTTCTCAATCATCTAGCAGTGTTTTCATCTCATGTTAGATTAAATCTATAGTAGACTCTTGCTGTGATTACTTTGGGAGGTTTTAGATATTGTGGACAGTGACGTGATCCTTATATCCTAGTTATTCTCTTGTGATTGTTGCTAGGGTTTAGGGCAAGAGATTGAGATTTATATATTCATTATTCTCATAGTGGATTATCTCTAGTTTGCCCCGTGGTTTTTACCCTTCACATTGGAGAGGTTTTCCACGTATATCTTAATGTTCTATTTGATTATGATTCCATTTAATTTAGTTGTATGTTATGACCTGCTAATACTTGTTCATATACAAAAGTTATTTCTCTTTATATCCCATCATCTAACACTCATTATGTGGGCATATTAAATTAACGCACCCCAATGTCATCGTGCATCTTTTGTGTCCAACACTCCACACATTGGCTGTGCATGTCCACACACTTTGATGTTCTCAAGTGTCCTCACGTCCCATGCACCCTATGTAAACAAAGCAGGAGGGCACTGCTTCACTACTTTTGATGCAGGTATTAGTTGTATAGTTCTTGAATCTGACATATTCCAATGCAGCCAACCCTTTTCCCCAAACACAATGCTAGGCAAATGATATGACTATATTTGACAACCAATCAGAACTTTACATCTCTAGCATCAAACTATTCTACATAGACAATTGAAGCGAACACGCTATAAGCCAATATGCCATAATGCTCTTGTGCATCTCTAACATCCTATACTCCATACCTTAATAATTCAAGTCGGCATGCCCAAATGACCTCATGTGACCCCTTCATATAAAACTATAAATATTAGTAGTTTAAGTTAACATTCTTAATATCCTATTGTGTCTCTTGCATTCGACACTGACTACACAACAAGGCATAGCCAATGCCAATACACATCTCTGCATTTAACAATCCCTATATGACAAGTTCATGTTAGCACACATCGGTGACCTCACTCATCTCTTGCATTCAACGTTCACTATATGTATAGTTCAAATTAAACACTCTAATGTCACTGCACAACTTCTGCGTCCAACACTCCATACGCTAGCTATTCATGTTAGCATACTCCGATGCTCCTAACTGTTTTTAATGCATATAATGGTTGTCGAGTTCTCGAGTCTAATATTCTCTACTACAATTAATCCTTTTCTCCAAACACGATGTGAGGAAAATGACATAACTAGATTTTTTAATTAATTATAAATTATCACGTGGAATCTAGTCAAATTATAGGTATGCAATCAAGGCTCAATATGTGTCAGGGCCTAAGGGCCCAATCAACATAGTGATGGTGTAGCACTGCCAAAGCATGTACAAATATATCACAATGACATGCCAACAACTACACATAACTAGTCATCATAACATCTAAAAAGAATATTCTTTTTTGATATCCGGTATACAGAAATACTGCTTCACTAGGCAGACATAAGCCCTCTAATAGTGATAACTCATTTCGCCATGTCCTTAAGTTGGTTATAAAATCCCAAGTATAACAAACATTCAAGGTGGACGCTATGTCTCTGTCACTGAGTCACTTGTGACATCTTTGATCACTCCCTCTTCAAATTGGGTGTAATGTCCCAATTCTAACACAACTTTAGAAAACTATAATACGTCTTTCTGCATAGCATGGGTGCTCTCTAGTATCTCCTGAGACTATATAATTCAATACATCTCATAGGTCTGACACTATTTATGTAGGTAGGTCAAACTAGCATAGTCAATAACCTCATGTTTTCTACATTCTATACCATTAATGGTGATAATTTTAATTGACACACCCTAGCACTCTTATGTGTCTCCTCCACCAACATTTCTACATAGTTACTTAGAAGTTGATATGCCCTAATGCCCTTGTGCATCTCCTATGTCCTATACTCTTGATCTTAGAAGTTCAAGATGATATGCCCAGACTGATAAGTTGAATTATGGTAACAAAAGTACACTTGAAATGGTTGAGTATAGTATCTTATTTATATATGTTGGAAGGGAGGATTTTCCTCAATTGTCCAGTGAGATTTCCTCATGCAGTTGAGAAAATCTTTATCTATTATCATACCCCCACAAGATTGAGCTCTTGTCAAGGATGCCAATCTTAGACCAATGTAACAAAAATAGTTTACGGGTAAGAGGCTTCATGAGTGAGTCTGCTAGTTGATCAGCTGTATGTATATGAGAAACACGAAGTTGATGTCTAACAACTTGATCTTGTACGAAGTGGAAGTCGATAGTAATATGTTTCATGCCTGAATGGAAAACCAAATTAGCACATAGGTAGGTAGCTCCAACATTGTCACAATATTTTGTAGGAGGAAAGGTAGAGTTGACGTTGAGTTCCTTGAGTAAATTTATGACCCAATTGAGCTCAATAGCAGCAGTGGTGATGGCATGGTATTCAGCTTCAGTTGTAGATCGTGCGATTATCTTTTGCTTCTTAGAACTCCAACTAATTAGATTAGCTCCAAGAAAAATAATATACTCTAACGTGGATGTTCTATCATCAAAGTTTCCTGCCCAATCAGTATCAATAAAGGCATTGAGTTGAAGCGAGGCATGTTTGCAAAGAAAGAGGCCATGATTAAGGGTCCCCTTAAGATACCGCAAAATTCGTTTGATTGTAGACCAATGCGTAGTAGATAGCCGATGCATGAAGTATGATAATTTATTAACTGCAAATGAGATATCTAGATGGGTGGGAGCCAAATACTGTAAGGAGCCAAACACTTGTCGGTAAGCATGACTTCCATCATACAATTTAAGTGATTCGCTAGTAGAGAGGAGAGTTGTAACCTTTTTTGCATCCTGTATATTTATCTTTGATAATAATTATCCAATATATTTTTTTGTGATAGGAGGAGACCTAAGAATGCAAATGTTACTTCTACTCCCAAAAAATAACTCAAAGTTCCCAGTTACTTTAGAAATGCTTGAATCTCTAGAAGATCATTGCCTGTGACAATAATATCATCTATATACACTAAAAGATAGATTGTATTTTCATTTCGTTGTCATAGGAATAACAATGTATTAGACTTGGAGTTGACGAAGCTTGTTAATGTCAAAAACGATCCAAGTTTAGTATACCAAGCTCTTGGAGCTTGACAAAATCCATAAATAACTTTTTGCAGTTTGCAAACATGCCTCAGATATTGTTGATGAATGAAGCCAGGAGGTTATTGCATGAAGACATCTTCAAATTATCCAAAGACAGTAATTATGCATCTTGGCATGTATAATTTTCTAATCTCCTATTTAGCTACATCTAAAGGCTGGATTTACTAGGCTATATCTATCGCTCTCTTAGTTGTTCACTAGCAATTATCAACATCTCAAGAGACTCCAGTCCGGTACCAAATCCAGCTCACAAACTATCGCTACGTCAAGATCATCTCATCCTCCAAGCTATTTAAGCATCCATCGCCAGGTCCGTCGTCCCACCAATATCTTCATGTACGACTACTGTAGAAGCTTAGCATAAGTTACAAACTACCTTAGCAAATCGCTCGCATACTCACATACTCTGATACCCTGATAAGTTAAATTATGGTGATGAAAATATACTTGAAATAAATGAGTACAGTGTCTTATTTATACGTAGAAAAAAAGGATTTCCTTCAACTATTCAATAAGATTTCCTCATACAGTTGAAGAAATCTTTATCTACTATAATAAACAACCTCGTGTGGTTCTTGCATATGAAACTATCTACATTAGTTGTTCAAATTGACATTCAAAGTCCTAATTTTTCACGTATGTATGACACTTCCTACGCAACCAATTCGAGTAGGCACGCCCCAAAGCCCTAGCATGTCTCATGAGTTCAGCACTCCTTTATTGGTAAATTCTTGAAGACGTCACACCCCACTGCATCATGCATCTCGTTTTTCATGTCGACATGCTTCCTATTGCCTTCACATCTCATACACCCTATGCAAATAGAGGTTGTGGACGTTAACTATTTTTAGTGTAGATAATGATTGTCGAGTTCTAAAGAGTCTGACGTGCTCCAATACAACTACCCATTTTCCCAAACACATGTGAGATAAATGATGTGTCTAAATTTGATAGCCAATTAGAACTTGACATGTGGCATCTAAGTCAAACTATAGGCGGATGATCAAGGCTTGATGTGCGCTGCTTATTGGGCCCCAAGATCACATTCAGCATGGTGATGATGTGGCATCATATACAGTTAGTATGATGATAATGTGCCGCCACTTACACTTGCCTAGTCATCATAACATCTAAAAGGAATATTCCATTTAGATACCTTAACTTGAGGACAACCTTTCTAAGCAATCACAAACCCTCACATTCAACATGGTCATGATGTTTTTGCTTGTTATGTTGCCAATAGGTCGCCACCTCTTCAAGTCGGGTGTGGCATCCCAATTCCGGCACATTTTGAAAGCAATCACAAACATTTCCTTCTGAGTAGCACCGATGCCCTCTTATTTCTTCTATATCTGACACAATATATATAAGAATTTCAAATAACCTTTTGATTCTG
This sequence comes from Musa balbisiana, assembly GCA_004837865.1. Classification (NCBI taxonomy): domain Eukaryota; kingdom Viridiplantae; phylum Streptophyta; class Magnoliopsida; order Zingiberales; family Musaceae; genus Musa; species Musa balbisiana. The sequence continues at coordinate 20,255,617 of CM017188.1, read as the reverse complement.
CTTGGTCCAATACTCCCCTATGCATGCAGTTCAAAACAATGCATGTTGATGCCCTCATATGTCTTCTATGCCCTACATCCTAATGCTGCAATTTAAGTTGACATGCCCGAGCACCCATGTGTGCCTCCATCTATATATCTTTTGCACCCTCTCTATCATAAAAATTCAAGTTGGCATGTCGAGATAGCCTCGTATGTTTCCTACTTCTGACACCCTCTATATTGGTAATGCAAGTTGACATTTGTACCATATATCTGACACTCCATAAACAACCAGAAGTGATAGGCATGCTCTAATGCTGCCTCTTATGTCTCTTGCATACAAATCTTCCTATGTGGAAGTTCAAGCTGGTACATGCTTGCTTCTCTCTTGCTTTCACACTGCCTGCTTGGGCAGTTCAACCAAGCACACCAGAATGCTATCACACATCTCCGATGTTCAACATTCCAAAAATAGATTGTTCATGTCTAAATGCTCTAATGCTTTTGAGGTTGGTGACAGGATCGATAACTCGTTTGAGTTCAGACCATTCATTTGCTCGACGGTCCATCAAGATGGATGACCTGATAACATCCTGTTGATCAAAGATAATCATTCACAAAGATTGTAATCTTTCTAATTCCCCAACTATTTGGCTGGTTGCTATACAAAGCCCTTCGGTTGGACCATGTACGCGGTACGTTAGGCAATCATTATCGAATGCCAAAGATTAAATCAAATCTATTAGGCACAACAAAAGCAACGCATCTGTAGGAAATCGAGGCGATAAAGATGGCTTCCACGAACAAACCAGATATGCTAGATATTCTGACAGATTTGTCATGCAACCACACTCCATGTACGGAAAATTTTGGGCTTTCGAGGGTAATGATTCCCCACATCAACATGGATAAATTGGCCCTGAAATCGCTATGCTACGATGATAGTACAACTGAATCAATCATGAATAACTATGCTACAATGACACCACGATCGAATCATTCGTGAAACACTATGCTATGATGACATCATGATCTAATCGATCTTGAAGTGCTATGTTATGATGACATCACTGAATTAGCCATAATATGCTAAGTATGATGATAGTACAATTGAATCAATCATAAAACGTCCCATCAATAACAATACGATGCTAATATCATGATTTGACCTTTCTCTGTGTCAAAAGACAATTGGGGGCACATTATATGGGAATTATGACATATGGATGGTTGCTGATATCTTATCCTTATCCAATGAATACCATGCTAACGCATCATTTCTTTAACATATTATTTTTACTTGATTGACACTTCAATCGCTTTCGATCGACATGACAACCATCATTGCACTAACAAAGAGGCCAACTCAGCAGCATGAAGCTGATAACATGATACAAATGAGACGGTGACTTCACAGACCATTGCCTCATGTCTTCTGGGTTCACGATCGCACATATGGACAGATGGAACACACAACAGGTCTTGTGTATCATAATCACAGTTTAGAGCCCAACGGATGTATGTCATACTATAAAAGAATCCCCATGTACACCATAAATTCATTGATTAACTCATATATTATCGTATTTCTATAAATTAACATTATAATAAATTGTTCGAACAAAAATCTAACTTAAGAATCAAAAGGCATTTTTAGGTATGCTCTGTTGTAGTTTTATAGGGCCTCAACTCAAACTCTTTGCTGGCCCAACACCACATTGACGGTTGGATCCAAAGTACACAATAAACTTAATGATTCACTCTTATACTATTGTATTTCTATATATTCACACTTAATCAAATTCTACAAATAAAAAAAGTAACTTAAATATCATAGGAGTAATGCCAAGAATTCCCTTTACATAGTTTCAAAGAGTCTTGACTTAAAAACTCTTTCCTCGCTACACCAAACCATTTTAAGAGAAACTCCAAAGAGAACCTCCATTGGATCCAAATCATCATGCATATTGGACAACTAGAATTTAACATATGATATAATTTATGAAAGTTGACGTGAAAAATATATGTCCATTCTAACCTGACAAGGAATATGTTGGAAGTTTGATGGAATATCATTGAATTCAGATTCGTGTCAGAATCCGATCATGGTTGGGACATTAACATGGATGGAAATATGTATCAAATGGTATAGTTGTTTCAAAGTCAAATTAGAATGGATATAAAAAGTTCACTTGAATGGAACATGTTGGAATGGCCAAATCCTTCATAAATCAATGTCTACATAAATCCGGATCGGCTAGCATGGCCGTCCTTTTACAAATTGGTACTTATAATAATATTGAAATGGGTGAATTCTGGAAGAAAAAAAAAAGTAATATTTTTGGATTTTTCCGGAGAAGCACCCCCCCATTTTCAGAATTCTCAAACAATATCCCATTTTTTTCCTAATGCCTGGAATATCATTTTTCCCCTCTTTTCTTATGGGATTGTCCATAGGGTGAATTGGTTGGGTTACAAAATTTTTATGCTATGTTATAGTAATTACAGTAATACTAGAAAAACATAAAATATTGTAACTGAATTGTGCACCCTATAGACAGGTTTATAAGGAGAAAAAAAAATATGAAAAATGATAGATGGTTGGAGGTATTTTGGGTATTAGATGGTGGAGGACTCTGAAAACGACGGATAGGTTGTCACTGCAAGCAGCGGGTTGGAGATCCATAAGCTTAGAAGACCGCCACGTGGGTTGAAATGGCTGCATTAATTGGGAGGAAGCCTCCACGGATGTAGTAGGAATTGTGTGTGTGTGTGTGTGTGTGTCGCAGTAGCAGGATGAGGTGGAGGGTCGCATATGATACGGTGGACGTGGGGCCCCTTGGATTCCCCCTCTTGCTGATCTCCATCGAGTTGGTCCCTAACCGTAGTAGAGACTCATACGTGCAAATAAATATGCCATTTATCCTGGTTCGTTGTTGTAGGTAACTTTGTTGCATCCTTCACCTCGATGAAGATTGCCGTGAGTAGTAGAGCTGTAGGGCTCGTTGGTGCGTCGTCGAGTACTGTTTCCCATGCTTGCATACATCGGATACGTACGAGCACCGGTGCGCATGCATCGTTGTCTTCTCATCGACTTCTGGTGGCCGCAGCAGTAGTACGAGCTGCTGAGCACATTCTTTTAGTACATGCAGATCGTACATGTACTAAACTAAACTGCCAACCCCATCGCAGCCAAGGGGTGTTGTTGCCGTCTTGGGTACGGCCAACCTCTTTGGTCAATCCTTCGAGTCCTCCTGTTCTCGACGCATCTATTCTCTATACCATAGAGGACCGATGCAGATCTGTCGTCCTCTACGTTATGCCTTCGTTGCTTCATTTTGTTGAAGAGTGCCCCAATTAGTAGACTGTCATATGCTGCTTGGTGACGGATCCCTACGGGTTCAAAGTTCAATAACGTTGATAGTCCCACCAAACCAATCTCTCCCCGACGCAGTCCTCCACAAAATCGAGATATATATTTGAGATCATAAATCTGGCCGAAGATGGTCCTCACCAAATCAGAGAACTCGTTCAAGGTGTTGGGCAGTGGGGCACGGGTGATCATCTTTATCACAAATGCCACGTCGTAGAGTCCATGAAACGTAACATACTTGGAACTGTGGGGTTGGCAGAAGAGCTTCACGCATACCAGATAGGCGCACCGCCGCGCGTCGATGCCGTGTCGTCGGTATTGCTGGAAGTCGTGCCCGCTCTGTACCAACAACTCGATGGAATCGGGAGAGGAAGCATCCACATCGGGATCGAAATCCGAAAAATTGAACTGCCAACAGCACCCCGGCCATGGGGTGTTGCCGCCTTCGTCGAACAAGGCGACGCCCAGCTGGATCAGGTGCATGTTATCCACGTTGTGCTTCACATCATCGTATCTTTCTTCTTCGGTGGCATTGCGAGGGGTGTCGCGAATGAACCCCGGGAACTCCGTATCGATTGCCACTATGGGGTAGGAGCCACGGAGACTGAGGATGAGCTCCAATTGCTCCACAAGGTTTGCCTTCCCCACGTTGATGGCCATGGCTAGCTGCACCACTCCCTCTGTCGCTTTCTCTTACTCTTTCTTTCTCTTTCTCCTTCGCTTTCTCTTTCGCTTTCGCGCTCTCTCTTCACTAGCAGTAGTAGTGTATGTACTTTGCGGTCACCCTCGTTGGTGTTTATATAGACGATTTCCCCATCGAATTTGGTACGCATAACACAGATTTCTAACATTATTCATAATTATTTTTTTTCTATTCATTTTGTATTGCCTACATTGCTACCTCCCTTTCATCACCAAAAATTGTTTGCCGAGCAATTGGTTCTACGTTCCATATTAACCTTGCTACTACATTAATTCCCTTCCCTTCCCTTCCCTTCTCTACCAAAAATATGTGTGATTCACCAACTTTCTCAACGTATAGCTCGTTTTATTTCTCACCTACCACAATGGATTAATTTTACTTCTCATCCAGCCCCTCCCTCGTCATCGTCATTAATTCTAGACCAGGCTTTCCTATTTAACGGATATTTAACATCTATTTCCCTTACATTCTTTCATTGTCTTGGATACCTTGATGATCGAGGACAAAGGCCGTGACATCACCATTCTCAAAATCCTATTATATCTTTTGTGTTTGACACTTTTTATACAACCAGTTCAACTAAGCCTAGCTTGATGCCCTCGTACGTCTTCTATGATCGACACTCCCTATATGACAAGTTCATGTTGCCTTGATCGATATAGTTGTCCCTCTCTTACATTGCAAACTCTCTATGTGCACCATTCAAATTAGGACACCTTAATCTAGTTGCACATCTCTTGTGTATAACACTCAATACACTTACGCTAGTAGTTTATGTCCATATGCTCCAATGCTCTTGAGTGTCTCCATGTCCCATGCACCCTACACGAATAGAGCATGTGGGTGTTATTTAGAAGCATTTATTGCATGTAATATTTGTCGAGTTCCCAAATCCGAGATACAACTAACCCTTTTCCCCAAGCACAATATGTGACAAATGATATGACTATGCTTGACAACCAAAGAGAATCGATACATAGTGTCTATTCGACAATAGACAAGTGATCAAGTCTCGATGTGTGTCACTTATTGGACCCTAAGGGCCCAGTTAACATGTGATGATGTGGCATCACCTAAGCATGTATAGTTAGTACGATAATGATGTGCCCCTGCCTACACATACCTAGTTATCATGACATCCGAAAGGTATATTTTATTTAGACACCATAGCTTCAAGCCTACAAAAGGATTGCTTCTCTAGTCATACGAAAACCCTCTAATAGTTATTATATCTTAGTGTGCCATGTCTTCAAGTATACAATGCATTTAAATGGCTATTGCATAACCAAATCACTCATCACATTTTCAAGACAACCAAAACACCTTTTGAGTAGCACTAATGTCCTCTTGTTTCTTCTACATTCGACGCATTATATACAAGCAATTTAAGATGGCATGCCCCAATGCCCTTGTGCTTCTTATTGGGTCTAACACTCCCTCTATAGGTCATTCAAGGCAATACATGCCAATGCTCTCTTATGTCTTTTAAATACTATACCCCTAAGATGGACAATTTAAGTTAGTATGTCCTAACGCTCTTATCCTCTTCCTTTGTCCAACAATTCTACATAGGCAATTGAGGTAGACAAGTAATAAAGCCCTTGTTCATCTCATTTGTTTGATACTCTCTACCCTAGCATTCAAATTGGCATACCCAAATGACCACAAGTGGCCCTTGCATTGAAACTATCTACATTGGTAGTTCAAGTTAACATTCTTAGTGTCCTACCATGTCTCTTGCATCCGACACTTCCAATACAACTAGATCAACTTGGCACGACTCAATGCTTTCACACATCTCCTGTATTTGACACTCCCTATGTGGTAGGTCCATGTTGGCATATGTAATGCCCTCGCTCCTCTCTTGCATCGAATACTCTATGCATGAACAATTCAAGTTAGCAAGCCCCAATTTCATCGTGCATCATATTCATCTAGCACTCATTATTTACCTCAACATGCTCGAATGATCTTGAGTGTCACCACATCCTATGCATCTTACACTAACAGAGCATGTGGGCATTACTTCACTACTTTTCGTGCAGGTAATAGTTGTGGAGTACTAGAATCCAATATGCTCGTACAACTAACCCTTTTCCCTAGACACAATGTAAGGCAAATGGTGGCTATATTTGACAACCAAATAGAACTCAACATGTGGTATGTAGTCAAACTATAGACAAGGAACCAAGGCTCGATGTATTTTGCTTATTGGGCCCTAAGGACCTATCCGTGTGATGATGTGGCACCACCTAAGCATGTATAGTTAGTATGACAATGATGTGCCACTACCTACACATACATAGTGATCATGACATCTAAAATTATATTCCATTCGGATACCGTAGCTTGGGGCCAATAAAAGGATTGCTTTTCTAAACAAACACAAACCCTCTAATAGTTATATCTCAGTCTATCATGTTTTCCAATTGGCTATAACATTCCAAGTACACCATATATTTAGATGGTCATTAATTCGTCAAGTTCCTGAATCCAACAAATTCCAATACAGCTGACACTTTTCCCCAAACACGATGTGAGACAAATGATATAACTATATTTGACAACCAAATATAACTCAACATGTGGTGTCTAGTCAAACTATAGAAAAGCAACCTAGGCTCGATGTGTGCCACTTCTTGGGTCGTAAGGGCCTATCCAGCATGTGATGATGTGGCACCACCTAAGCATGTATAGTATGACAATGATATGCCACTACCTACACATACGACTAGTAGTCGTCATGACATCTAATTATATTCCATTCAGATACCCGAGCTTGGGGTCTATCAAAGGATTGCTTTTCTAAGTAGACGAAAACCCTCTAATAGTTATATCTATATCTACCACATTTTCTAGTTGGCTATGGCATTACCATGCATTTAGATGATCGTTATGTCTCGCTTATTGCATCACTGAATCACTTTCAACATCTTCAATCGCTACCTCTTCATGTTGGGTGTGATGTACCAATTTCAGCACATATACAGGGCAACCAGAACCCCTTCTTTTGAGTAGCACTGATGCCCACATGTATCTCTTGCATTTGATCCATTGTATATAAGCAGATAAAGTCAACTTGCCATGATGCTCTCATGCATCCCATGGTTCCAATGCTCACTAGGTATGCCATTCAAGGTAACCCATGCCAATGCCCTCGTGTCTTCTATGTACTATACCCTTAATTTAAGTTTGCACGCCCTAGTGCTTTTATATGTCTCATCCATCCAACAATTCTACCCAAGCAGTTGAAGTAAACATGCCATAATGCCCTTGTGCATTTCTTGTGTCCTATATTCCCTATCCTAGCAATTGAAGTTGGCATGCCTGAATGACCACATGTGGCCCTTGCATCCAATTTTTTTATATTTGCACTTCAAGTTGGCATTCTCAATGTCCTACTAAATCTCTTGCATCTGACACTCCCTATACATTTGGTTAAACTAGGCACGGCTCAATGATCTTGCGTGGCTCTTATATTTGACACTCTCTATGTGACAAGTTCATGTTGGCACACGCTTGATGCCCTCGCTCCTCTCTTATATCCAATACTCTTTATGTGGATAGTTCAAGTTTTCACAACCCAATGTCATCATGTAGCTTCTACATTTAGCACTCCATATACTAGTTATTCATGAGGCAAACTATTTTTAGTGTAGATAAGGGTCTAATTTTCTCCAATACAACCAACCCTTTCCCCAAACACGATATGAGGCAAACTATAGGCACATAATCAAGGCTCAATATTTGTCACCTATTGGGCCCTATGGGACTAATCAGCATGGTGATTATGTAGCATCACCTAAGCATGTACAAATATTATGAGATGATGTGCCACCGTTTACACATACCTAGTCATCATGACATCTAAAAGGAATATTCTTTTTTGGATACCCTAGCTTAGGGCATATAAAAGCACCGCTTCTCTAGGCAGACACAAACCCATTAACAATGTGATATCTCATTTTGCCATGTCTTCAATTTGGCTATGGCATCCCAAGTATAGCAAACATTCAAGATGGTCGTTATGTCTTCACTTGTTGCATCACCAAGTCACCCATGACATCTTCTGTCACTACGTCTTCAAGTTGCATGTGATGTCCCAATTCTAACACATCTTCTGAAAACTAAAACACCTTTTTCTAAGTAGCACTAGTGCCCTCTCATGTCTCCTACATCCAAGACACTATATATATGTAATTCAAGTTAGCATGCCTCGATGCCCTCATGCGTCTCGCAAGTTCGACATTGCCTACGTAGGCAATTCAAACTAGCATATGTTAATAACCTCACGTGTTTTCTATGTTTTACACCACTAATGATGGCAATTTTATTTGATACACTTTAGCACTCTTATTTGCCTCCCATGCCTGACACTTCTACATAGTCAGTTGAAGTCAACACGACCCAATGCCTTTATGCATCTCCTACGTCCTATGCTCCATATCCTTGCAATTCAAGTCAGTATGCCTAGACAGCCTCGCATCCATCTCTTCCATTTGTTTGATGTTTTGGTTTCCTTTATGATCAAGGACAAAGGTCAATACATCACCATTATCAAAACCTTTTTATGTTACTTGCATGCAACACTCCTTACCAAACCAATATAACTAGGTGCAACTTGATGCCTTCGCAAGTTTGATATATTCGATACTCTCAATGTGGCATGTTTATATTGGAACACGTTGATTACCCCACTCCTCTCTTGCATCCAACATTCTTTATGTGAGCATGTTAAGTTAGCACACCCCAACATCATCGTGCATCTTCTGTGTGCAACACGCCTCACACTGGTTATGTATGTCGGCATGGTCTGATACTCTCAACTGACCCCATGTTCCATGCGCTCTCTATAAACAAAACATGTAGGCATCGCTTAACTACTTGTGGTGCAGGTTTTTAGTTGTATAGTTTTTGAATCCGATGTATTCCAATGCAACCAACCCTTTTCCCAAAACACAATGTGAGGCAAATTATATGACTATATTTGACAATCAATTAGAACTTGATTTATAGAATGTAGCCAAACTATATATAAGCAATCAAGACTCAATGTGTCACTTATTGGGACGTAAGAGCCCAATCAACCTGTGAAAGGATGGCATCACCTTAGCATTATAGTTAGTATGATGATGATATGTCACGACTACACATACCTAGTTATCATGACATCTAAAAGTTATATTCCAATGGATACTCTAGCTTTGGGGCCTATAAAAGGATTGCTTCTCTAGGTAGATGCAAATCTTCTAATAGTTCTATTTTAGTCTACCACATCTTCAAGTTGGCTATGACATACCAAGTACACCATGCATTTAGATGGTTGTTATGTCTCCGACTATTGCATCACTAAATCACTCGCAACATCTTTGATTGCTACTCATCCAAATTCTAGCATATCTTCGATTTCTACTCATCCCAATTCTGACACATCTTTGGGGCAACCAAAACACCTTTTGAGCAGCACTGATGTCCTCTCATATCTCCTACATTCAACATTTTATATATAAGCAATTTAAGTTGACATGCCTTGATACTCTCGTTCTTCTCATGAGTCCAACACTCCCTCTGTAGGTCATTCAAGATAGCACATGGCAATGCTCTCGTGTGTCTTCTATGTACTATGCCCCTAATATGGACAATTTAAGTTGGCATGCCCTAGCACTCTTACTACCTCCTCCACAATTCTACATAGATAGTTGAAGCTAACATGCTATAATGCCCTTATGCATCTCCTGCGTCCTATACTCTCTACCTTAGCAATTCAGGTTTGTATGCCCAAACGACTTCATGTGGGCCCTGCATTTGAAACTATAAACATTGGTAGTTTAAGTTGACATTCTTAATGTCCTACATGTCTTCTGCATTCAACAATCACTATTCAACTGGTTCAACCAGGCACAACAAAGCGCCATCACATGTCTCTTGCATTATAAAATCCATATATGGCAAGTTCATGTTAGCACATATCGATGCCCTCACTCTTTTCTTGAATTCAACACTCTCTATGTGTATGGTTCAAGTTAATACACTCTAATATCATTGCACAGCTTCTATGTCCACACTCTATATCACTGATGTCCAACACTCAAATATATTTGAAGTAGCACTGATATCCTCTTATATCAGCACTCTCTACATGGACAATTCAAGTTAACACACTCTAATACTACACAGCTTCTACATCCAACACTCCATAAACTAGCTATTCATGTTAGCATACTCTGATGCCCTCAAATGTCTCCACGTCCCATACATTCTACTCAATTAGAAATTGTGGATGTCACTTATCTTTTTTTAATGCAGATAATGGTTGCATGATGAAATTGGGGCTTGCTAACTTGAATTATTCATGCATAGAGTATTTGATGTATGAGAGGAGCGAGAGCATCGCATTTGCCAACATGGACTTATCACATAGGGAGTATCAAATGCAGGAGACATATGAAAGCAGTGAGTCGTGCTTAGTTGAATTTGTTGTATTGGAAGTGTTGGATGCAAGAGACATGGTAGGATACTAAGAATATTAACTTGAACTACCAATGCAGATAGTTTTATATGCAAGGACCACTTGAGGTCATTTGGGTATGCTAATTTGAATTGCTAGGGTAGAGAGTATCGAACAAAGGAGATACACAAGGGCTTTATTGCATGTCTACTTCAATTGCCTATGTAGAATTGTTGGACGGAGGAGGCGGATAAGAGAGTTAGGGCTAACTTAAATTGTCCATCTTAGGGTATAATACTTAAAAGATATAAGAGGGCATTGGCATGTGTTGCCTTAAATGGCCTACAGAGGGGATGTTAGACCTAATAAGAAGCACGAGGGCATCGGAACATGCCACCTTAAATTTCTTGTATACAATGCGTCGAATGTAGGAGATATCAGAGGGCATTGGTGCTTCTCAAAAGGTGTTTTGGTTGTCTCGAAGATGTGTCGGAATTGGGACGTCACACCCAACATGAAGAGGCAGTAATTCAATATGTGATTAGTGATTTTGTGATGCAATAGTTGGAGACATCATGACCATTTAAATGCATTGTATACCTGAAGACATGGCACACTAAGATATAACTATTAGAGGGTTTTCGTATGACCAGAGAAGCAATCCTTTTATAGGCCTAAAGCTAGGGTATCTAAATAACATATACCTTTCAGATGTCATGATGACTAGGTATGTGTAGGCAATGTGTCGGCAAGGGCACATCATTATCATACAATCTATACATGCTTAGGTGGTGCCACATCATCACATGTTGACTGAGCCCTTAGGGTTCAATAGGTGACACACATTGAGCCCTGATCACTTATCGAGTTTTATTTGGTTATCAAGCATAGCCATATCATTTGCCACACATCGTGTTTGGGGAAAAAGGTTGGTTGTATTGGAATATGTGGAACTCAACAAATATTACATCCAATAAATGCTTCTAAATAACACCCATATGCTCTGTTCGTGTAGGGTGAATGGGACTTGGAGACACTCAAGAGCATTAAAGCATATGGACATAAACTACTAACGTAAGTGTGTTGAGTGTTATACACAAGAGATGTGCAACTAGATTAAGGTGTCCTAATTTGAATGATGCACATAGAGAGTTTGCAATGTAAGAGAGGGGCGATCATATCGATCAAGGCAATATGAACTTGTCATATAGGGAGTGTCGAACGTAGAAGACATACGAGGGCATTAAGCGAGGCTTAGTTGAACTGGTTGTATAAAAAGTGTCCAACACAAAAGATATAATAGAATTTTGAGAATGATGATGTCACGGCTTTTGTCCTTGATCGTCAAGGTATCCAAGACAATGAAAGAATGTAAGGGAAATCGATATCAAATATCAGTTAAATAGGAGAGCCCGGTCTAGAATTAATGACAATAATAAGAGAGGGGCTAGATGAGAAGTAAAATTAATCCATTGTGGGAGGTGAGAAATAAAATGAGGGATAAGTTGAGAAAGTTGGTGAATCACACATATTTTTAGTGGAGAAGGGAAGGGAATTATTATAGTAGCAAGGTTAATATGGAACGTAGAACCAATTACTAGGCAAACAATTTTTGGCAATGTAGGCAATACAAAATGAATAGAAAAATAATAATTATAATATCGTCTGAATGCAATGAATAATGTAAAAAATGTAAATTAGAAATCTGTATTATGCGTACCAAATTTGATCGGGAAATCGTCTATATAAACACCAAACGGGGTGACCGCAAAGTACATACAGCACTGCTAGTGAAGAGAGAACGCGAAAGCGAAAGCGAAGGAGAAAGAGAAAGAGAGAGTAAGAGAAAGCGACAGAGAGAGTGGTGCAGCTAGCCATGGCCATCAACGTGGGGAAGGCAAACCTTGTGGAGCAATTGGAGCTCATCCTCAGTCTCCGTGGCTCCTACCCGATAGTGGCAATCGATACGGAGTTCCCTGGGTTCATTCGGGACACCCCTCGCAATGCCACCGAAGAAGAAAGATACAATGACGTGAAGCACAACGTGGCTAACATGCACCTGATCCAGCTGGGCGTCGCCTTGTTCGACGAAGGCGGCAACACCCCATGGCCGGGGTGCTGTTGGCAGTTCAATTTTTCGGATTTCGATCCCGATGTGGATGCTTCCTCTCCCGACTCCATCGAGTTGTTGGTACAGAGCGGACACGATTTCCAGCAAAACCGACGACACGGCATCGACGCGCAGCGGTGCGCCTATCTGGTATGCGTGAAGCTCTTCTGCCAACCCTACAGCTCCAAGTATGTTACGTTTCATGGACTCTACGACGTGGCATTTGTGATAAAGATGATCACCCGAGCCCCACTTCCCAACACCTTGAACGAGTTCTCTGATTTGGTGAGGACCATCTTCGGCCAGATTTATGATCTCAAATATATATCTCGATTCTGTGGAGGACTGCGTCGGGGAGAGATTGGTTTGGTGGGACTATCAAGGTTATTGAACTTTGAACCCGTAGGGATCCGTCACCAAGCAGCATATGACAGTCTACTAATTGGGGCACTCTTCAACAAAATGAAGCAACGAAGGCATAACATAGTGGACGACAGATCTGCATCGGTCCTCTATGGTATAGAGAATAGATGCGTCAGGAACAGGAGGACTCGAAGGATTGACCAAAGAGGTCGGCCTTACCCAAGACGGCAACAACACCCCTTGGCTGCGATGGGGTTGGCAGTTTAGTTTAGTACATGTACGATCTGCATGTACTAAAAGAGTGTGCTCGGCAGCACGTACTACTGCTGCGGCTACCAGAAGTCGATGAGACGACAACGATGCATGCGCACCGGTGCTCGTACGTATCCGATGTATGCAAGCATGGGAAACAGTACTCGACGACGCACCAACGAGCCCTACAGCTCTACTGCTCAGGGCAATCGTCATCGAGGTGAAGCATGCAACAAAGTTACCTACGACAACGATCCAGGATATATGGCATATTTATTTGCAGGTATGAGTCTCCACTACGGTATAGAGACCAACCCGATGGAGAGCAGCAACAAGAGGAATAATCCAAGGGGTGTCACGTACACCAACAGTGCGCATCATACGTAACCCTCCACCTCATCCTTGTACACACGCTATTCCTACTTCATGCATGGAGGCTTCCTCCCAATTAATGCAGCCATTTCAACGTATGTGGCGGTCTTCTAAGCTTATGGATCTCCAACCCGCTGCTTGCAGTGACAACCTTAATTATCACATATTCTTAGTCAGATCGAGAGGTTTAACCATTTATACTTTACTTGGCGAGTTCTTGGAAAAAAAAATCCTCTTTGGGCTTTTCCCGAGAAGCACCTCTCGTTTTCAGGGTTCTCAACGTCTCCTTTTTATCTAATTCCTGAAATACCTCCAATCACCTATCACTTTTCATCTTATTTTTGTCCTTTGGACCGATCCATAGGATGAACAATTCAGTTACATTGTTTTTACACTACGTTATAGTGTAGAAAAATATTACATTTTTTCTAGTATTACTAGAAATACCATAACATAGCGTAAAAAGTTTGTAACTAAATTGATTCACCCCATGGACATTCTCATAAGAAAAGGGAGGAAAAAATGATATTCCAGGTATTAGGCAAAAAACGGGATGGTGTTTGGGAATTCTTAAAATGTGGGGCGCTTCTCGGAAAAAAAAAATCCAAAAATATTTGGGCTTTTTCCAGAATTCACCCATTTCATTATTATTATGAATACCAAAATGTAAAAGGACGGCCATGCTTGCTGATCCGGGTTTATGTAAACATTGATTTGTGAAGGATTTGGCTTTTCCAACATGTTTCATTCAAGTGAACTTTTTACGTACATTATCATGAAACACCTATACCATTTTATACATATTTTCATCCATATTAATAAAACATAATTGATTCAAGTCCCAACTGATTCTGATACAGATTTGTATTTAGTGATTTTCTATCAAACTTCGCACGTATTCTTAGTCAGGTTAGAGTGCACATATATTTTCCACGTCAACTTTAACAAATTATATCATAAGTGCTGAGTCAGATATTGGTTGTTCGATGTGGGTGACGATTTGGATCCAACCAAGATTTTATTCTCAATTTGTCTTAGGAGGGTTTGGTGTCGAGCGAAGGAAGAGTCTAAATCAAGACCCTATAAAATTTCATTAAGGGCATGGTGGATAATATCCCTCCAATACTTAAGTTAGTTTTTTATTCGAACAATAAGGTTAAATGTCGAACGTATAGAAATATAATAATATAAGAGTGAATTAGAGAGTTCATGATATACTTCTGATCCAACTAAGGTTCTTTTCTTCATCTATCTTAGGATGCCGTATGGAAGAGTTTGAGTGGAGACCCTACTAAACTATATCAGGGGCTTGTCTGATAATGACCAACCAATGCTTTAGTTAGTTTCTTATTTAGGCGATTAGGTCAAGTGTCAAATATATAGAAATACAATAGTATAAGAGTGAACCTGAGATTTCATGGCATACTTGAGAGCCCTTTTTATGGTTTAACATGTGAGTGTTGGGTTCAATGACATGATTAATGGCAAGAACAATTACACGCTCCATCCGACCATTAGTGTGATCATGCAAGGGTAATAGTCAGTTGAGTCACCTTCTCATTTGTATCATGTGGTCGAGTTCATGAGGCCAAGTTGGCCTTTTTGTCAGTGCTATATCCGACATCGTTCGAATGGGGTTGAGGTATTGATCAAGTGAAGATGACATGTTAAAGAAATGATGTATCGATTTAGCGTCTATCAGATGAGGGTAAGGTGTTGGAAATTATCCACTTGTCATAATCCTTATATCATCTACCCCCATCATGTTTGACACATGAAGCAAGGTCGAAACATAATGCTAGCTCTAATGGCTGCCGACGACGAGGAGTTTCTAGCGAATGCTTTAGCTATATTATTATATATGAGAAGCTTCATGGCTAAGTCAATCATGCCATCATCATAGCGTAGTGCTTCATGATTGATTTGGCTATTTCTGTCATCATAGCATAGCGCTTCATGACCAACTAGGCCATGTTGTCATATTTCATGGTCAATTCGATTATGTCGTCATCATATTATAGTGATTCGTGGCTAATATGACCATGTTATCATTGTAGCGTAGCACTTTATCTATATAGGTGGACATGAATTGCTATGATAGGGAGTATTGGATGCAAAAGTGTACAAGAGCATCAGGGCATCTTGACTTCAACTATCTATATAAGAAGTGCACAAACGTATTGGGGTATGCTAACTTGAATTTCCCGCATTATGATACAAGGCATAGAAGACTCATGAGGGCATCGGCATACGTTAGTTTGAACTACACGCATAAAGAATGTCAAACTCATGAGATACATGAGAACATTGGGACATGTTGACTTGAATTACAATTATACACAGTGTTAGAGATATAAGAGGGCATCGATGCTACGTGGAAGGTGATGTTGCGATTGCGTTAGATGTGCCGGAATTGACACCCAACTTGAAGAGGTAGCAGCGACCTAAGATGTCGTGAGTGACTTGGTGACCTAACAGGAAGAGACATCACGACCATCCTGAATGTGTAGTGTACTTGGGATCTCATAGCCAAACTGAACCTTGCAGATTCAAATTTATGCAAGCATGTTACTAGATTTAGTGAAACTAATTTCGGTTGCAGTGAATCTGATTGTGATTCATATTCTAATTCCAAGGACAAATCACCAATATCATTATGAATCTAATTTCTCTATTAGATTCGGATACGAATTGAACTTTCGCAATGTTCGATCGAGCTTCACACATAATCCTTGTCGCATTGGAGCGCAGATATGTTTTTTCGCAGCATTGGCTAAAATATCGACCCTATTTTCTTTCATTGTTATGTGTGAGTAGAGAATCTTTGGGTAGAGTGGCTATTGGCTCGAGCAAGGAGAGGATTATGTAACCAAGTTTAATTAACATTACTACTATACAAGTTCAAAAGGTAAGAGTGCCCTAAATGGCTTCGAAGAAGATAGATATGATTACTTGACGTACAACGTCGATCAGAGTGTTGTTGGTAGTTTAATTTTGTAGATTATGATATGGATGTGGTTGCTTGCTCTCAAGACTCCATCGAGTTGCTGCTACGGAACACCACGACCTCTAGAGAAATCAACGAGATAGCATCAGCGTGTGGCAGTGCCTCTACCAGTTGCATGAGGAGCTCTTCGATCAACCCTATAAGTCAGCTCAAGTCTTAATAAGGAGCATCTTCGGTGATTCTTATGATCTTAAATATTTCTCTCGAGTTTTGTGAAGGGACTGAATGAGGAAGATGTTGGTTTGGTAGCGCTGTTAAAGTTGCTATAGTTGGAGCCCATAGGGATCCATAACCAAGCAGCATATGAAAGTACTCGACGAGATGGAATAGCTGAAGTCTAAGATCGAGGACGAGAGTATTGCATGGGTCCTCTACAGTTTCAAGAACGCTTTCATCCAAAGAGGTCTACAACACCAAAACAACTCATTATACATGTCAATTATACCCATAATATCAATAAATATTATTATATATAAATATTATTATTGTTTATATATTTTAGTATTATTAATTAATTTAATAATAATTTTATTTTTTAAGATAAAAAAATTAATTAGGATAATATAGAAAATCCACATGTTCCTCGCCCCAAATAAGGATTCCTCATCCTTGTCTATGCCCTATCTAAATGGGGAATGAGTGAGAATGGGAGATAGGGGATGAGACGGGGGAAAGACAGAGCAAGCACTCTACTACTCGACGACTCTAAAACATAGAGTATATAAATTTTTATTAAAAATAAATATTAGAAATAAATGGGAGGGATATAATCATTTTCTTAATGTGAAATATCATTATGAGTAAGAGTTGATTGATGTTATTACCAAAGATTCAACTGGTTTTATCCCTTTACAAAGTATGACTGGCTTAACAATACAAAATTAATTATAATTGAAAAAAGATATATATATATATATATATATATATAGTAAACTGAGTAATAATACAAAATTAAATATAATTAAAAAAGGAATAAAGAAAAAAATCATATTCATGTCTTAATTAATAAAAGGGGGCTATTTATATGACTCAAAGGACAAATCTTTACATCAAGATAGTTAATACAAATACCAAAATTATATTTTATGAAATTTTGAGTTTTAAAATATCTCCAAACTATGCCCTTCGAAACTCACCAAACTCCAACCTCGTTACAGTGTGCACCTTAACACAATCACTATTTGTTTGTAGCTATGCCATCACCTTATCTTGGCCTCCACTATGTTGGATTTTAGGTTAGGTTGATGGGTTATTTACATTTTATTCTTATTCTTATAGGATGTATTTACATTTTATATTATTTACTATATTCGTGTACAATGTTATATTTATTTCTATATATGTATTTTCTATGTCCTATTGGTCCTTTTTCACTATATAATCTTGAAGATAGCCATAGTATATGAATTTGTCTGTAAATTCCTTTATTCCGAAAGACAAAAAGATTATTTCAAAAGCTACCTTAGATCAAACCAAAAATATTACTTTAGGAAGCCATTCTACTGATCAAAAGCTGTCTGTATGTTTGGCTCTTCCAAACTTTGTTGGCCAATTGATCGATATTGAGTTCCTTCTAAAAAGACTTGTGTGATCCTAAATGTCAGAAAATTTCCCAAATAACAAAATATATCACTAATTTCATTCCTTATGTGCCATGGAGGATCATATTACTCTTCCATGCATGCATGGGTTCCTCCCTAATGGCAAGGGTTTACGGTAGGTATCTTAATTGACAGATTATATTTTTATTAAATATAAAGAGCTTAAGTATTTTAGGTTGGTGATTTAGGCTCGAAGCCAAAAAAGTCAATTATTTTATTAAGCTTGGATATCATAAAAATCAAAGAACACATCACAACATAGAACCAGTTTCATACTAAGGTTTGATCATGAGCTAAGTCTTGCTTCTCAAATAGATAAATGAGACATAAGCAACAATGAAATGCAGCAAACAATACAAATGTGAGGATTCATAGGAAAATATGATTTAATCCAGCATCAAAAGTTTAAAGACTTGGATTGATTTAAAAATCATGATAGATGTACTAATATTAATCTGAATTTAAGCATCTTACTAATACTGATGTTTCAAGACCCTAATATTGTACTATCAATATAACATAATTGAAAGATGGAATTAATTAGAATGGTGCATACGATTGTGAATTAATTAATGAAAAATATTAATATTAATATATTTAATAATCATGATTGTAAATATGACATATCAGATTATATATATAATAGTTATTAGAATTTTATAATATTATACTCAACTTAATGTTAATTTATATTATTAAAACTACATGATGGTAATCATGGATGTATGCATAGTCAAAAATGAGGTTCAAGCTTGTTGTGTGATCACAATCTTGAATAACTGTAGATTATAGTAAAATTTGATGTAGACTTGTGTGAAATGATCAATGAAAATCACATAATAGTAAAAAATTATTTATTAAAATAATTGGCATAGGACGACGTAAGTTGATGTGAATGAAATCGACTCTTAAATAATATATTGAAAAGCTAATTGTATGCTTTTATTATAAAAACAAGAATCATAAGATAAATCTTTCGTGTTATTGGAAGATCGTCATTCACCTCAAAAATTTTGACATATGTTCTATTTATTTTGCAAAAATGAGACGAAAATTAAATTTGGTTGGACAAAAGGAACACAAAATATATTTGAAAATTTACGGGTTCTAAAGGAAGAAGAGAGTCGAGTAGATATTGTATGATGATTTATGTTTAAAGTTGTACCATCCTCCATAATAATATCATCTAAGATCATATTTTGTAAATCGTGATGAGAAGCAAATTACTATTTTGTGAATGATTAGGAGAATATGAACATTATTATTCACTTATATAGTTTGTGTTACATGACTAAGTCATCAAAATCAACCATAAAAATTAAATCTACAAAAATGATTAATTGATTATACATGATAAGATATACAGACAATTAGAGATGAAGAATAGATGTAAGGAATCACAAACTTATATATAAATAATTCTCTATAATATCAAGAAAAAAAATTCTCTCATAATCATTATTTATGCGATCTTTTGGATATAGTTTGATT
The DNA here is from genome assembly GCA_004837865.1 of Musa balbisiana. Classification (NCBI taxonomy): domain Eukaryota; kingdom Viridiplantae; phylum Streptophyta; class Magnoliopsida; order Zingiberales; family Musaceae; genus Musa; species Musa balbisiana. The sequence continues at coordinate 20,235,916 of CM017188.1, read as the reverse complement.
TGATGAACGATATATTCACTTTACCAACCAAACAAATTGTAATTTTAGTAGCCACCAGATAATGAGCAAATGACAACAATTCCACACTAAAAAGAAGGGACTAAACTTATGAATAGAGATTAAGAAACCAGTAGAAACTTATATGTAGAGTTCCTTTGGACAAATAAACTATAACCCAACAATCTAACCTAAAACATAAGCTATAGCCAAGAAACCTAACATACAACTCAAAAAGAAAAGAAAGCTGCTAGATAATTGGTGATGCTGGTAAGGTTGACACTGCAACCAGATTGGAGCTCAGTGAGCTTGGAAGGGTGAAGCCAGAAGACCTCTATAAGGTTGAAATGGTTGCACTTGTGGAGGACTGCTTGCTGCTACTGCTACTGTACTCGACTTCCTCTTCTTACTTTTCATGCAGTTGTCCTCTAAACCATAGAGGACCGATACAAATCTCTCGTCCTCGATATCGAACCACAGCTGTTTCATCTTGTTGAAGATTGCCCTGATCAGTAGACTGTCGTATGCTGCTTGGTGACGGATCCCTACTGGTTCCAATTCCAGCAACTTTGATAGTGTCAACAAACCAGCCTTTCCCTCGTGCAGTCCTACACAAAACCTAGAGATATATTTGATATCGTAAAGATCATCACCGAAGACGCTCCTTGTTGAAGCCAGGAACTCGTTCAAGGTGTCGGGCAATGGCGCTCGGGTGATCATCTTTATCAGAAAAGCCACGTCGTAGAGTCCATGAAACGTGATGTACTTGGACTTGTAGGGATGGCGGAAGAGCTTCACGCACAGCAGATAGGAGCACCGGTATGCATCGACGCCATCCCGTTGGTTCTTCTGGAGGTTGTGGCCGCTGTGCAGTAGCAACTCGATGGAGTCCTCAGAGCAAGCATCCGTATCTGGATCGAAATCCGAAAAATTGAACTGCCAGCAGCACCCCGGCCACGGGGTGTTGCCATCTTTGTCGAATAAGGTGAGGCCGAGCTGGATCAGTCGCATATGGTCGACGTTGTACTTCATGTCATCGTATCTCTCTTCTTCGGTGGCATGGCGAGGGGTGGAGCGAATGAACCCCGGGAACTCGGTATCGATTGCAACGTAAGGAAAGGAGCCACGAAGGCGAAGGATGACATCCACCTGCTCGACCAGGTTATCCTTCCAAACGTTGATGGCCATCGCGTACACTGATCTCTCGATATAGCCTATGGTGTGGATAATCTAAATGGAAGACTCGCTCGCTCGATAGGAGCGGTGACCCCTTTGGTGTTTATATAGAGACGATTCCTATTGTTTCCGGTCCGGATTAGGTAGGAATACATAATCAAATTTAGTAGCTTACATTTCATATTATTCATTATATTCAAATGATGTTATTTTCTATTGTCTATTGCTCTATTTCATGAGCAAAGAAATCTTAGAATGGTTGGTTGTAGCAAAGTTTGAATTCCTACTACTCTAAAAATATGTGTGATTCTAAAGCTCACAAACTTTCTCAAGTAACAAAATATATCACTTATTATTTTTTGGTTCAAACTGTGTTATATGATTGCATTAATCCCTCCCTAACTGCACATCTGCCTATAGAAAAACCGACATCCTATAATAAAATCTAAATTAAAATCTAATTTAATATAATAAAATCTAAATAAAAAATTATGTTATTATCTTGTAAAAGGAAGGAGCCATTTCTTTCCTCCTATTATTTCCAGATCCATCAGTATTAAATTCGGGTTGGTTCAAACCCTCTCCTTGAGGGTTTGTCCATCTGACCAATTAGAGAAATAATTGAACTGACTACCAATTCTTTGCCCACACATATTCCAAATAATTTTGGAAAATACACAAATGAAAGAAAATATGGTTAAAAGATTCCATTTCTCTCAAACACAAAAAGGCAATTGCTAGTATTTCCAACACCCATATTGGTCATTCTATCTAAGATTGGAGAGGAGAATCACTCTGGTGTTAAGCTTTCAAAGGTGAAGATCCTCAAGGATAAACCACACTCCAACGCCTCCCCATCATGCAAATAGACCATTCTCTACATCTGATTGTTATCCTACCACAAAAGATAATATGACACCATATCGTATATAAAGGACAAGAAAGTCAAGCAAGCAATACAAAAGAAAATAGATTTTATTTCGCCCGAAAGGAACTTGCAAATGAACTAAATGATCACGGAAGCTAAGTGTCAACTCAATTTTCACATAACACTACTATCTAACAAAAAGATAACGGACACATTACTTACCATCTAAAATCGATGTTCTATCCAGCTCGATATCATCTAGTGTTCCAAGGTACTAAAATAACTTATATTTTTTGCAAGAACATTATCAAAAACAGCTTATGGCACATGAAATCAAGGTTATTTTGATGGTTTCCCCCTACACAATGTCACCCGGCCTAGAACACTTGAGTGTTTTATAAAACAGAAACACAAGACAAAAAAACGCTGCCAACTAGACAAAATAAGACTACTAAGTCTATTGCACACTCAGTACAAGCTAAGCACCGAAAGGCAAAAAAAAGAAGATATTGCCAAAAAGGATCATGAACATGCACCTAACACCTTAGCTGCAAAGCTTGCGATGGAATAACATCAAAGGAGGCGAGGCATGATCATGAACCCTCTCATTCATCGACATCAATCGCAAGCAGCGCTAACTTTCTAAATTTTGTTATCAATTACTAACGGATATTACTCATGCTATTAGCCACTTGTCGTTCAACTTACCTTTACCACTGCCATTAGTTTGCTGGCCTTAGTGACCCGCATCATCAATCCCTGATTGTCAATCATGGTACTTCCCATAGTATGTTAACATGGAAACTCCAATATTCAATGATGATATTTCCTCATCGTCACCATGGTTAGAGATGTGGGTTCTACTTCTAGCTTGTTAGCTGAAATTTGATTCTGGAAAGTTGAATTGATCTGACTGTTCTTGTTTTCTGCAACAGTGACAGACTGACCTTGTTCTCACTGTTCTCTGTTCTTCAGTAATTTTCTGGTCACCATAACAATGGGAGGTCAACATTGGGAGATGCTGCTGGTTGCATCTGCTATCATGTAATCCAACTTTTCTATTTGTCACTTGAAAGTTCTACCATGGTGTGATCGTGGGGATCGAGGGAATTCCATGATAACTGAACTGAATGGTTAATTCAGCTGAACTCTTTCAGCTTTCTTTTCAACATGTCCATTGACTTCTTCCGGGATTTTTGCTCTGTGCTGCAGTTAGAAAGCCTCCCAAATAACTTGTCTGATGAATCCTTGAATTTTTCAGAGATAATCGCAACTTTTTTGTAGTCCAAAGCACCATAACTTTTCTCCCTCGTTACAGGATTCTTGAAATTCTCAGGCTGATTGCTTAGTACAAGGTTCACCAACTGCCTGGATTCTATTAAACAATCTCGGAAACTGCAATCTTTCCTTAAATCGCTGAGACCTGTGCTTCGAAATCTTTCATCTGCAAACGATTCCAACATTTTCAAATCATTGTCAATGCCAATGATGGAATTAAGGTTGAACCTTTTTAGACTATCGCTAAGAAGAGCTGCCATAATAGAATCAGAAATATGATTCAGAGCACCAACCCCGACTTTGTAGATACCATCTAAAGGCAAAATCTGTTGAGCAGTAGAGATAAGGGAGTCGAGATATATAACGGTTTCTTGGATATAATCATTTGCATGTTCTGGGGCTTTGTCGGTTGTCCATTCGATGCTGTTCATGAGAGCGAGGTACTCATCCAACTTAGAATCAACCACATTCAGCAATGCATCATAAGCAGCATTCTGTGATGCCTTGAAAACAGCCTTGACAGTCAATCCAACATGAGGCCTTTCGACTAAGTGTAAAGGGCCCGAGCAAAGCTGGGCAGTCTGACATAGGAAAATATCACAAGTGCACTCCAAAACAGCTATGTTGGCAGCAATTTGCATCGCCTGTGACACATCTAAATTACCTGTATGGATCACCTTTAGAAGAGCCTCATTCAGATCATCAATCATAAGCTTGTTGAGATACTTCTTTAGAACATCATCAAAGTTGACGGGACCTCCATATGATAAGTAGTTGACAGAGTCCTCAATGAAGGAACGCACTACGCGACATATGTCTGGAACAGAGGAAGAGAATGGTGCAATATATGGAAAATCTGGTAGTGTCTCTGAGGACTGAAGATGGAACAACACTACATTCATATTGTACTCATACTCTTTCTTGATCACCATCTGTTCAAAGGTATCACTTGCAAGGGTGTCTCCTATATGCTTGCGGCATTCACTGAGGAGAAGTTCATGGTACTTGTCTCTGTTGTTATCAAGAACCTCAAGCAAAGGTGTTAACCCATACCCATGGCGCGTGAGAGCATCAGCAACAAGAGTAATAAAGTCTTTTATAAGAAGAAGGTGATTCGCGGTGTCCATATGAGAGAACTGATCCTCTAGAATGGATGTCATCTTTGAGATAGCTGTATTCCATAAGGTCTCCACCTGGCTCTCTGACAACAATCCCCCAGCAGTTTGTAAAACTCGATTTTCCACAATGAAAAACCCAGCAATTTGTGCAAAGAAAGGTCTGTGGGATTCAAGAAAGGATTGAACTGGCGGCATCTGCAAGTCCAAATTCAGCTGCATTAGCCGATTCTTGTAATAATTCTTGCGAAATTTATCCTCGAGACTGAGGCAGCTGTGTATATGGTGTGCCCGATATACTGGGGCCAGATCAAACTCTAGCACTGAATCTTCATCAACATGCTCAACATCCAATGTGTACACATGATCACCACCACCAAACCGACTCTGCTTTTCAGCTTCCTCCCGGCGAGCACGCTTTTCCTCTTCCCTTTGTCGGGCTGAGGAAGCATGTCCGATAGCCAACTGCCCAACTTCCACAGCCATGCTCCTTATGTGAACTAGCCAATCATCGAACTCACGACACACTTTTTTTTCAATGTGCAGCTTAATTGCAGGTATCTGCTTCTTGATTGCCTTCCTGAGGGCATGAAATGGAGTTTTTTGTATGTAATCCTTCTCGATCAAGTCCAAGATCCTCACTGCAGGGTAGAACCGGTTGTTTGAGACATGCATGTTGCATGTCAGGCATAGTTTTGAGAGTTGCACACAGACCTCCAATGTTTCTATGGCCTTTGTGACATTTTTCTTGATCGAGTAAAGCTCAAGGAGCTCATCAAACTTTGGTAAAAGTGTACTTGCCACCTCTTGTAGCTGGAAATTCTGGTTCGACAGAGAGCTCTTGAGTTCATCAGCGTCGACCAACACATCCCGTAACTCATCAACCGCAAGAATGAATTCATCATAATGAAGTCTGCACAACTCTTCTATCTCCACTTCCTTCTTACCAACCAGATTCACGAGTTGGTGCAAGAGGGCCTCAGGCTTCCCTCTCTCAAATGCATACCTAACAATGGGGCCCACATTCTCATGCTCCCCATTTATGATCGACCTCACAAGGACAACATCAATCCCTTCATCCCCATTCTCCATTACATTTCTCTTCTTGGATGGAGCATGCATCTTTGTCCCAAAATCTGAAACAAATGTGAATAAGATTACTATAGTTTTTCACTAGTAATAACCAAAATCAGATTCTTCTTTTCTCTTATTTTTTAAACAGACAGACAACTCTATAGACAACTTAGAAAGAAACAAATAGAAGATCTCTCCATTAAAGCTTTTCATCTCACGCCATAACACTCATTCAGAAGCACGGTTTTTTAACCTCAAAGTTCTTAATTATAGAAACACAAAATATTTTCACCCCTGCGCTGATCTAAACATCAAGAGAAGTATAATCAGCAAGAGAATGATTAAATTACCAAGAAAATTATAATGCCTTAGGACTTCATTTCAATGAAAAATCACTTCTTTTTCTCTAGAAAAAAAATATACTTAAAATGATGTATAACCTTTGGAAAAGATTTCTCTCCAGAAAACTTAAATGGAGCGGGTAAACCCATCAAATATAAACCACCAAAAACCACAAGCGAACATACCGAAAGGCGGCTCCTTTTCCCCGGAAAATAACAGAGAACAAGAACCACGAGAATGACAAAAACCACAGGCAACCGTTCCGAAATGCAGATCCTTTATCTCGGAAACGCAGAGGACAAGAATCGGGATGAAGGCTTAGGGCGAGAGAAGAGAAATGTGGGGAGGCTTCCTTTAAGCTAGGGCTTCCTAGGAACCGACGAAAGGGAGTGTATCTTTGATCCCCCCTTGTCGCTTTAAATAATAACAACAATGAACCAACCCAGACAGTGATGTCTTCTGTCAACGTCAGCCTCAGCCTCAGCGTGTTCGTCGTCGTCTCGTCCCATTTGCTGCCCCGCGAGTTCTTCGCACTGCTGCTGACTCCCGGTTCGAGTGCGCGCCCCCCGGAAATCGAACACACCGAAGCCCGAGCCACCGTTAGACCGGCCCGATCAGACCGTCCTGGACCGGATGGCTTTGACCACGGGCCGGACCGGTCTAATGAGATAATTATAAGATTACCGTATAATAACGATTAATTAATAAGGGCAAAACACTGTTTATAATCCGTTTATTAATCCATGAGTATATTTTTGCTTGAAAGCACAACAGGAATTTAATGCAAAAAAGTATACATAATAAACACAACAAAAGTCAAATGCTGTCGTGGATAGAATGTTGCCCAAGTTTGACTCCTTCGGCTGCACGTAACTCATTAAGCACATTGGGATTAGATGCCCAATTCTCATGCACTGAAAAGGCTCTAAAAGAAAGGCAAGGAGGAACCAAGAAGGAATAAAATTGATGGTGGTCAGATATGATATTGTGATGTTAAGAGGCCTTTTTTATTTCCTCTGATGCTTCACACTCTCTTTTATTTTTCATAATTTTTTTTTACTTTTCCAGAAAGCATCCTTGTTTTTATTTTTTTTAAATGATACATTTATTTTTTATAATCTCGTAAATACTCTCATTGTTCTTCATCCCACCACCTTCTTCATAATATTTTTCATTATATTGATTGTCGAGTCATTCCCATACTTTGTGATTGTCAATCTTGACGAAGGGAAAGAAGACAATCATGACAGGGCTTTCCCTTCATCCTCCCTTACATAACTCATCGCATAAGGTATTATTCACACGAACTCACTTGTTACTTCACCGATCACCACCTTCGCCATAGAAGACATCTCCCCCATTGTCACTAAGCTCATCTTCACCACTTCCAACCTGATCCTTATCCTTGATGGATCCCACTATTCCCTTGAAGACCCACGAGATTTACTCTTCATCAAACTTAACGAAGCTTCTCTGTCATCCTATAATACCTCTCTCGTTGACCCCTCACCCTATGACTTTTCACTTGACCCCCGTGCCTTTATATAGCTTTCATGTTTACCTTGCGTCCACCCTTAAATTTGCCACATACTTCCATAGCGAGGTTAATGTCAAGTAACTCCTCTCTAGGACATCTATAACTAAGCACATTAAGATTAAGAGAAAGTGACAATGAAACCCAAGAAGAAGTTTGTTACCATCCCTTTGCCCAATTCCCAACTAGCAAGATGAAAACATAATCATGGAAGGGCAAAAGTGACAAACGATAATAGCATGTGACGATGAGAGGTATTTATGAGATTAAAATAAATATGGATACCATCCAAAAATAAAAAATAAAAACAAAAGCATATTTGAAAAAAATAATTTTTTTTATAAATATGTCTACTTATAACAAATAACGGAAGAAAATGTACTCTTTACCATATAAAATTTAAGGTGTAAATATATTTCCACCTACATCTAAGTTGGCCACATTGGAAAAATGAACCATCTGATGTGTACATTGCTGCAACGAAAGAAACACAAGATTGTTTGACAGACACATCATCCTATTTTCTCACCCAATCAAATTGAATGTTTTGGTCAACCATGTGAAATGAGGAAACGTTTGACCTCCCCCCTTTGACTTGTGTCCACTCTCCCAGGTCAATGGTCAGAAATAGTATAGAAAGGAATAGACAAGGACCGGAGTCTCCATACCTTGAAGAACAAACACCACATAAAATAAAGCAACATGTTATTCTAATGTTTGTTGGACATGAAGAACCTCATGATCCTTTTGTCATGTAATGTGATGACTTTATCCATGTGCTTCAGCTTTGATATTAAGAAGCATAAATAATTAAGTACTTTTTTTTCTTTTCATTGGAGAAAAAGAAGAACATTGTAAAACATTGACCTCTATGTCTTGATTATAATAATTACACTATTTTGTTTCAGAATAGTTTTTTTGAATTTAATTTCTGTTCTACAAATTTGACCAAACATTAACAGATTTGTACTAATTTCAAGTCCAATTAAGAAATGTAACCTTGACATAAAGTAGATGCAAAGGTAAAAAATTGAGGCACTATAATTAAATAATTAGTAATAGTAATAATAATAAAGAATGAAGCACTAATATTAAAGTAAATTATAGAGGGAGAGAGAGAGAGAGAGAGAGAGAGAGAGAGAGAGAGGTGGGATTCGTACCTCTCCTTCTTACCAATTTTTTCTCCTTTATTGTATATGGAAAGAAAAGTTTATATCGCTGCTTGCACCGCCTCGTTCGCACTGCTGTTCGCCACGATTGGAAAGGAGGGACTCGGCTACCCCGATTGCGCCTCGTTTCGCTGGAGGAGATGTGAGAGCTCCGGGGGCGGGGGCGGAGGAGGAGGAGATGGCGCGGGACGCGCTGGCAGTGCCCGCGGAAGCGCAGGCCGCGCTCAAGAAGAAGACGGCGGCTGCGAGGAGCTGGATTCTGTTCGATTCCAGCGGGGAAGGGACAATCTTGGACGTCGACAAGTACGCCATCATGCACCGGGTTCAGATCCACGCGCGCGACCTCAGGATCCTGGACCCCCTCCTCTCGTACCCTTCCACGATTTTGGGACGCGAGCGAGCCATCGTTCTCAATCTTGAGGTAGCGTTCTTTGTCTTTCACCTTGATATGGAGGGCGTACGATCTTTTTGCTAATTTGCTTTCCTTTGGCTTTGGGATTCAGCACATTAAAGCGATCATCACAGCGGACGAGGTAATGGCGCAAAGCTACGGTTTGTCTTTCTTTGGTGATTAGGATTTTTTACTTCCCCGTACACCAAAAGCTCCTTTTGCTTTAGCTTTTGAAGTTTACTCCAATAATAACTCCTAATTAGATTATTTCCGTTAATGCAATATACAAGACCTTCTGTTTTTCCTTCTCTGATGATGCAAATTTAATGTTCTGTTCACCGCAAAAGTTCTTTGCTACATGTCTTTTACTTTTTCAAGGTTTCTTCTTGACAAAGTGCAGTAATGGTTTTCCTATCGAAAGAAGAAGAAGAAACTAATCAGTCACTAATGTCATGATATGAAATTGTATGAATAGGAAACAGATTTTAATTGTTTTGGAGACTGTTTCTGGCACTTGTGGGTTCCTCTGCATCGTTGTGCATGTGGTAAAATTAAAAAGAAACCTTAAGTTTATAGTAGACAACCTTTATCCATCTATAAGCACTAGATTTTTCGAGTATTGTGTAGTGGCTTTTGTCATGGTATCCTAATTTGTGGTGTTTTGTGGACTAGGTTTTGCTTAGAGATCCCGCAGAAGAAAATGTTGTTCCAATTGTGGAAGAGCTTCAAAGACGATTACCACTGGCAAACGTTGTCAATAATGCACATGGAGAGGGGAGAGAGAATGTTACTGGACAACATGACGTGGAAGCTGTTGAAGAAGATGGTATGCTAAACTGACTTTTGCCAAGTTTTTCAATAACTGACATATCTGCTTTGTGACAATGCATCATTGTGAAGAGCTGATGCTAATTTTTTTAATTTGAAGACCAATGTGTTCATGTGTTAATAGTATGTAAGTACATAGAGGAGTTTACCAAAAAAAAGGAATTCAAGGAAATTGGTGCCCCAGCAAAAAGATCTCCCCTCTACTCATGAGCATTACTAGCAAGATGAAAGGTGATGTCATTCAGCATGTCATGAATGGCCGAAGGAATCACTTTCAAGTTACTCGGCATATTGATACTCTGTAGTGAGTCTGAGCGAACCCATATGTTGTAGATCTTGACATGCCTAGTTTAGTCCCTCCCTAATGATCTAACATTCCGCCCGAGTAGGTTTGACGCCTTGCAAAGGCTGCAGCCAGCTGTGAGGACATTCCCCTGGAGGATCTTGATGATGTACCTAGCATCTGTAAGGTCATAGTTAGGGTTAAAAGACCCATCACAATCCAGGATTAAAGAAGACTCTATCGGTAAATTAGATGGAGAAATTGTTCTTGGTGTCCTTTGCACCCCCTCATATTTGTCATGGCTGTAGCACAACACCAAAGAGAGGTTGGATGTTGCGGCGGTTAAATAGACAATCATGTCGTAGATTCTATAAGCAATTGGAATCCTGATTTTATTGGCTGATGTTTTGTCCAAATCCTGACTAATATCTAATCATGCAATGCTAAGGTCAATCATAAAGAAACTTGAAAACAAATGCTTAGTTTGGATTTAACAATGGTCCCGTAAGTAGATGCATAAGTGTACTCACAAATCTATGATTACAGTCTTGGAACATGTGGAAGATAGTACAAGTTTCTATTTGATTATTAAAGAATTTGGAAATCCAAGTAGAAGTTGGTAAACTATGCCAAAGTAATTTCCATAAAGAGAGTTAAACATTAAGAATTACTTTCCAGCTACCCCAATCCTGTGAAAAATAAGAAATGCTTCTTTATAAGTATTGATATGCACTTCATAGTGTGGTATAGTGTGGTTGCACCGAGAGGATGCGTCCAAATTTACTAGTCATCCTAGGAGCCTAGAGGAATATGGATAATGTTAATTATTTTTTTCAACTAGAGAGGAGCAAAGGAAAATATTAGGAATACTCAGCTTCCACTAGTTCTCATGGATTAATCAGACACCACTTGGAAATTCCTCATTTTATCCACTTTTATTAGAGCAGGTCATTTGGTTAAGGGAATGTCGTCAATATAGTGATCATTTCAAATGTCGCTAAGAATTCCATTCCAATACCAAGAAACTTTCTGAAAACCCTTCCTTCCCTTTTTAATTATAAGTCAAACAACATAGTTCCTTTCCAGACCCAAGAGGTAGAAGCAATGTTCTTTTGGAAAACACACACACACACACGTGTGGTGTGTGTGTATATATGTGTATATATATATACTTATATATATGTATATATATATATATACTTATATATATGTGTATATATATATATATATATATATATATATATATATATATATATATATATATATATACTTATATATATGTGTATATATATATATATATATATATATATATATATATACTTATATATATGTGTATATATATATATATATATATATATATATATATATATATACTTATATATATGTGTATATATATATATATACTTATATATATGTGTATATATATATATATATATATACTTATATATATGTGTATATATATATATATATATATATATATATATATATATATATACTTATATATATGTGTATATATATATATATATATATACTTATATATATGTGTATATATATATATATATATACTTATATATATGTGTATATATATATATATATATATATATATATATATATATACTTATATATATGTGTATATATATATATATATATATATATATATATATATATATATATATATATATATATATATACATATATATACTGGCCATATTTTGCATTAAGAATTTTGGACCAATATATTGTCTTTGGGTACAGGATTTAACATATGTTGTCTAGGTTAATTACTTTGTGGAAAATATGTCATAAAACCTACGTAAAAATGATATTATGGTTACAGTTATTGCTTAAGGTGAAAAAGAAAATAGAATGCTTAAGAACATCTTTAATTGGTTTATTATAGAAAATAATAATGCTTTTGGTATATCAATTTTATTAATAATATATTTGCCATTTTGCCTAAGGTAAGAAATTTTTATTTTGTAGAATCTCCCTTTGAGTTTCGAGCCCTGGAAGTTGCTTTAGAAGCTATTTGTAGCTATCTTGATGCACGCACCAGCGAACTAGAGACTGCTGCTTACCCGGCCTTAGATGAGCTGACTTCCAAGGTAAGGATCAATTTTTCTCTATTCATACCTTCACTGTATTGGTCTGAATTCTTTATCAGATTACAACTTATGTTCATGCATATCCTTTTCCTATGTCACAAAAATTGGTGAATCACTTTTTACTAGACTATCTTGGTTAATGGTGTTGAGATGAATCCTTTCTAATGGATACACATGAATTGGCAGATTGCAAGTTGTATGAAAAGGCACTTGTTATATTGGTGACATAAACCAGCATATCAGAAGATATTGACCATTTCTATTTTATTGATCAGCAGTAGAAAATAGCTTGTGGAAAATTAGTATCTGATTGATACAAGAGTCATTGCCCTACTTTCTTGTTCATCAGTTGTGATAGATTTTCCACTCCAATCAAGGATCTGTATTCTTCGAGAGAAGATATCTTCTAAGAAATAGAATTGAGAGAGAAAAGGGAGAAAAGACAGAAGAAAATATAAAGGTATAAGACGAGTGAAGAAGAGTGGAGAGGATTAGAAGAGATCCTATTGATAAATTCGATTCTGATCTGCCACCAGCCTACGAGACTTTTATTTTTAGATTTTTATCCTCCTCTGTCTTATTCCTATACAATCTGATCTGCTGACTCAATCTAGATGAAGTTTCAGTGTCGGAAAGTTCATGTCATCGTCGCCTCTTGAAACTGAGATTGCACCTATTGCCATGTCAAGTGGTCTCCAGTTTCTATATTGTATCAAGGACATAGCTAACAGTGTGTTGATGAGGGCTACCACGTTGTTAAAACGTATTGACCGGATTATGAGACCCACCAGTGGGCTCTCAAGCCTAAATCTTATGGGCTGTCATGACCTGGAAATTCTGTCATCTAATCTGTGGATGTGGTCTTCTATTACCTTAACTAAAGATGAACATCAAGTTGTTGCTTTAAGTAAATTTGTGTTGCTTGGATCACTTGGCTACAGGTAGATGGTAGCTTGCACCCCTTTTGATCTTTGGTATGGTAAATGGTAGTTTAGAGTCTGGAATAGATGCAGTTAGTATATATATATATATATATATATATATATATATATATATATATATATATATATATATATATATATATATATATATATATATATATATATATATATATATATATATATATATATATATATATATATATATATATATATATATATATATATATATATATATATATATATATATATATATATATATATATATATATATATATATATATATATATATATATATATATATATATATATATATATATATATATATATATATATATATATATATATATATATATATATATATATATATATATATATATATATATATATATATATATATATATATATATATATATATATATATATATATATATATATATATATATATATATATATATATATATATATATATATATATATATATATATATATATATATATATATATATATATATATATATATATATATATATATATATATATATATATATATATATATATATATATATATATATATATATATATATATATATATATATATATATATATATATATATATATATATATATATATATATATATATATATATATATATATATATATATATATATATATATATATATATATATATATATATATATATATATATATATATATATATATATATATATATATATATATATATATATATATATATATATATATATATATATATATATATATATATATATATATATATATATATATATATATATATATATATATATATATATATATATATATATATATATATATATATATATATATATATATATATATATATATATATATATATATATATATATATATATATATATATATATATATATATATATATATATATATATATATATATATATATATATATATATATATATATATATATATATATATATATATATATATATATATATATATATATATATATATATATATATATATATATATATATATATATATATATATATATATATATATATATATATATATATATATATATATATATATATATATATATATATATATATATATATATATATATATATATATATATATATATATATATATATATATATATATATATATATATATATATATATATATATATATATATATATATATATATATATATATATATATATATATATATATATATATATATATATATATATATATATATATATATATATATATATATATATATATATATATATATATATATATATATATATATATATATATATATATATATATATATATATATATATATATATATATATATATATATATATATATATATATATATATATATATATATATATATATATATATATATATATATATATATATATATATATATATATATATATATATATATATATATATATATATATATATATATATATATATATATATATATATATATATATATATATATATATATATATATATATATATATATATATATATATATATATATAGTTTTTATTAATTTTTCCTTTATTTTAACTACTATTTTGGTATTTGTTTCTCTCTATGCAAATTAGGTTCTTCCTTTTTCCATCTGATTGTTTGACAATTGCAAATACATTGTGTAGATTAGCAGCCGTAACTTGGATCGAGTGCGCAAGTTGAAGAGCGCCATGACTAGGTTGACTGCTCGTGTCCAAAAGGTTTGTCTTACTTTTCAATATATCCAATTATTTTTTTAATCTTTAGTTAATTTTTAAGTACAGTTTGCGAACCTATTTTTACCTTAATTTTATTAATATCATCAATTAAGAATATTTGAAAAATGTTTTTCTGTCTCATCATGGATTTATCATGATGCTTTAGTGCTTGAGATATATGCAGATTTGTGGATCACAAATCAACTTCTGTTTTAGATCAACATCAGTGGCATGGAGGGTGTCAGTGGGCTGCTATGTTTATGTCAGCATGCTAAGTTACGTCTTGGCATGATGGTGATGCTAACAGCACAAAAGACAAAATAATTCCATAGTTGCTATACATGCTATTATTTGAGTCATAAATGAATGTCTATATTATATCTATTTATTCACAAACTTCAAAAGAAAATTGAAATAGAATCAAATGCTACAACAGTGCATAACTTCTATCCAAGAGAGCCCCTCTCTGATGATCTCCATCTTTAAATCCATTCAGGGCTAGTGATGATTTTCCAGCTGTGTAATTGCTGTCTCGTTGATCACCTCCTTTTCATTGCCAGGGTTATTACTTGTGCTTGAGAGAGAATAGCCATTGATTAAGTAAAAGGTTTAAGTTCATAATGTTAACCATCTTATCATTTACCTTTTGAGAAGGAAAAAAGAACAGTGGCATAGAGAGTATTTTGTATGAAGGCAATATATTTATCAAATAACCAAAAGTGCCATTGCCTCTTCTTAGAAGTTAGAAGTACCATAAACAAGACATAACAGTAATTTGGATCAAGACAAACAGTGGTACTGTTTGTACTAATGTCCAACTCCAAGTTTCTTTACTAATGTTAATTAATTGGTTCATGATTCAATGGCGATTATCTATTCTGAACTTTAATTCATCTAGAGTCTCTTGCATTATCCTTCTTATTTGACATTGAAGCCAATTGAGGATCTTTTAAGAGTTTCTACTTTTGTTCTGTCATCTACACTTGTATAGATACCATTTCAAAATTTAAATTTAACATCATTGACTTCAATAATGAGTAAAATGAAATTATTTTGTAAGAGATCTAAAAGTTGGATTGCACAACAGATTTTTTTTATTCTTGTTATTAAACATCATTCAAGCATAACAAAAATTGAATAGCAAGCACAAATCATACATCATGTTGGAATTGTAATTGTATGGTGGGTAGTGCTTCCTGTGTAATGACCTGTATCGCAGGTTGTTAACCCTTTTTTTTAATCTATTTTGGCAAATTATTGTGTTCACCAGGTAAGGGATGAGCTTGAACAGTTATTGGATGACGATGATGATATGGCAGATCTTTACTTGTCAAGGAAACTGGCTAGAGCATCCTCTCCTGTCAGCGGTTCTAGTATGCCTAACTGGCTCCCTGCTTCACCAACAATTGGATCTCGGATATCCAGAGCAAGCAGGGCAAGTGCAGCAACTATACATGGAAATGAGAATGATGTTGAGGAGCTGGAAATGTTACTCGAGGTCATAGAGCAACTCGTCCCTTTATTTATGATTCATAAACTTTTAGGCGGAAGAAAAGAAGCTAGATGAGAACTAACTTGTGCATCAATATCTAATTCTGAGCATTTTCTTAATCTATGCAGGCATACTTCATGCAAATTGATGGCACATTGAACAAGTTGACTACTGTAAGTCTTTATAATTATATTATTAGTCAGTGTCTAAGATCATATGTTCCAACATATTTGGATTCCTTTTTTCAAAAGAAATAGTCAGGACATGCTGTCTCATTATAACATTTCTTCACCATTCATCTGTGCAAATTGTGGAACTAATTGAATTGCTATTACTGAAATGCAGAATGGTGGTATGGTGAATCATATAGCCATACGGCCCATCTCTATGACAAAAACATGTTCATTACCTCATGAACCATTGTTTAAAGAAATCTAAGGCAATAGTTCCAAATGAAAATCTGAAGCCAAAAACAAATGATAGTTGCATACTTGCATCAACCCCTCTCCATTTGCTCATTTGCTGCCAGCTTTATGATAAGAATTGAGCATGTCAGAGTGGTGTAAATTTATGT
The DNA here is from genome assembly GCA_004837865.1 of Musa balbisiana. Taxonomy (NCBI): domain Eukaryota; kingdom Viridiplantae; phylum Streptophyta; class Magnoliopsida; order Zingiberales; family Musaceae; genus Musa; species Musa balbisiana. Next base: position 20,218,984 of record CM017188.1, on the reverse strand, counting down.
TAGGTTACTTCAAGTGTGAATAAACTAAGATTAATGCACAGAATGCCAGAAGTTCTAATAATAAAATGTTGCTTATACATAATCCATGTGAAAAAGGAGTTCAGATAATGAAATTGAAACTAGGAAGAAAAGAGTTGATATGGTAGAGGACTAGCAAGAGCTGCAATGATATATGATAAAAGAATCTGGCAACTTCAGTAGCGATGTTTACTCAAATCTGTTTTGGAGAAAAAAAGTGGAAGACTATGGAAACATGCATAGAAATTGTATTTTAATTTATAAAAGAATCAATATTAGGCTGCCCCTTAGCAGGAGCAATTGGTGTTTAGGATTAAGAGTGACATGAGCTGGTTTTGACATTGTCATCATAGCAGTTGACTGCTGCGATCTATATCTTGAAAGAGGAAACTTAATCAGATACTGGAGCCACTTAGCAAACTACAATGGTTTTTTTATAATTCCTTTGATAATTTCATTTGTTTTCTTTGTACCTTTGATAACATTTCTATGCTCATGCCCATAATTTCTTTTATTTTGTTAATGAAAGATTTTTTTGTGATCAGGATAACAATCAGACTTCCATGTTCATGCTGCATTGGTCTAGTTAAAATGTGTTCAGTGCATTAACTTTCATCTCACTGTTTATCTAGATGTCCTCTGCTTCATGCTCCCAATGTGTATGCAACACGAGTGTAGTTGCATCTTTTTTGGGTGTCAGCTTTTTAAAAAACATGAGCTTTTTAGGTGTCTTGATTTGCTGATAGTTATATTGTTTTTTTGTTGTATGTTACCCGTTTATTACGTTTATAATCAACAATTATCATAGGATCAGGGGTCTCTTTGCCTGGTTAATTTACATAATATAAATTTTCTTTCAGCTACGCGAATATATTGATGACACAGAGGACTATATCAATATTCAGGTAAGATTTGATCAATTGACCCAAGAAATTTGGCAGAAAGAATAACTAATATCACTTATTTCTTCTTGGCAGCTTGACAACCACCGAAACCAACTTATTCAGGTAATACTGGTCATAGTCTTCTTCACCATTATTTTAAGCTGCAAAACAATTAAAGATCTGCGTTTTGTTTGTTGTTTCAGGTTCTTGAGCAAACCACTACTGTTTTTCCTCTGAATCCACATATTTGCTTTTATCGTTGTTTGCTGATCTTTCTTCATTGTGGTATTGTAGCTAGAGCTGTTCTTGAGTTCTGGCACAGTTTCCCTCTCAATATATTCACTGGTTGCTGGGATATTTGGAATGAACATACCATATTCATGGAATGATGACCATGGACATGTATTCAAATGGGTAAGCTGACCAGTGAACAAAAGGCTTCTATCAACAATGTACATCCACATTGATATCTGGCTAACATTTGTTCGCTTCGTAGGTGGTCATTTTGTCGGGACTTATCAGTGGCTTCCTGTTCATTTTCATCATTGCTTATGCTCGCCACAAAGGTCTTATTGGGTCATGATCTGCTCAAAGGTACCCAATTTGGAGCAGCTAGTTTTCGAAATAGTGGTCAGATCTAGTTTCAAGTTTCATCACAGTACTCTTTGAAATCACCTGCTCCTGCAGCAAGTCAAACTGTACAAGCTTGCGCCCAAAGAAAGATCAAATGTGTTTCTTTCTCGTCTCAATTACCTATTTGCCAACGTTTCCAGACCGCCAACCTGCAGCTTTCCAATTCTTCATTGGGGGTCCAAATGCAGGTAAGACTTAGCACTCGAGTCACGTGATTTGCATAGTGACTAGAAGATCTAGTTTTGATCCGCATTCAGAAATAAAACAGCAAAAACATGTTGTTTTGCTACCTCATTGAAATTTTCATCGACCCTTCATTTTTATTCTTTGTTGTGGATCACTGAAAGTCCTCGAAACTTAGTGTTGTTTACTAGCTCACTCAAAATTTTCATCAATCTTCATTTTTCCATCGAGATGGATCCAAGCTGAATCCATTAGCATGTATGTTTATTGATCTTGCCACCTGACAAACCATCGATGGTGCAACATGACATTTGTCCCAGTGGCCGAGAAATATTTCCTCTCTGCACTGCATGAGTGGTACCATACAATAACAATTTCTTTTGTGATATGAGATCGGAGTAAAGTGCTCGTTTGCTTTTGTTCTAAAGATGTTTCTGTATTTGTTCTTACAAATTTCTATTCAAAAGTATTATATATACATATATATATATAATGACTTTGTCTTATAATTTTTATTGGGGTGAGTTCATATTGCCATTATCAATATCTTATAAATTGTAGGATAATACTGGGAAAAGGTAAGAGATTGGATGACTGATGAAATAGAAGAGTGACCGAGGACATGATTGTAGTTGTAGATCATACTGACAACCATGGAAACTTTATTATTTCATCGCGTTTATTTCCTCCTTTTTATTTTTTATTTTTTGGCCTCTTATTGAGTTGAGACAGACGACACAAGAAGATGGGCCATGATATGCATGAGGAGAAGACGAAGACACACACATATCAGTCACCACAGTCCACAAACTGGTAGTTCACGATCAGATGTCCCTGCGCGTAGCCAGTCCCATCGGTGTCCAGCTGAGAGAAGACACCCTGATCCAGATCCAGCCCTCCATTTGCACACTGGTCTACGATCCTGACCGTCGCCTGAGTCCCTGTCGCAGTGTTGGTGACCTGCAACACCCCCACACACATTCAGTTCGCTTCTTTCATCCTCACCACACGGGATTCTGTCAACTACGTCGCGGACGGAAGGCCAAAAAAGAAGGTCAGCCGGAGGCTGTAACGCCGATACTTACCAACAAGCACTTGCCACATGCAGCTTGGCCGGTGGGTCCGACAGGGCCGCAGAAGGCCGTCCACCCGTACTTCTGCCGCCACGCCAATGGCTTATCGGCGTCCCACGTCGCACAGTACGCGCTGACGGCGTTCAGGTCCCAGTTGTTCTGCTCCGGATAGTAGTAGTGGTAGGTGGCGCGAACGTTCGACGCTTCCTGAGCGGTCGCCGCCGCGGCCAGGCACAGCAGCAGTGCAGCAACGATGGATCTCGCAGTCCTCATCGCAGCGGCCTCGATGCAGATGGGGCGCTTGCGGTGCTCCGAGTTCGTCTATTTATGGGCGCCGCGGGAGTTCTGCAACCAGCCGGCGACGTGTCCCTCACGTTTGGTTCAAAGCTGCAAGTCTCGATTCTGTGTGCATTGCTTGTGGAAGATGAGGTGAAGGCGGCGTTGACTCCAAGCTTCTCTCATGGCGGCTGAACCTTGGATCGTGTCTATGCTTTGATCTTGCGTGGAACTTGCGGGTTATACATTTCAGATCCTTCAACGGTGCTCCAATCGTATCCGATCGGTTCCATTCCTTCCGCTGTTTAGTCTGAATTCTTCTAGAGGATTGACAACGTCTAGAAGAGAAGACCAGAGATTAGGCGCAAGAAGACCGGAAAATAGGGGGGAATGATTACACAACATTATTAGTATTTTTGTTTTAAAAGGATAAATAACTTATCTATGATTGGTTCGAAAACATATGATAGAAACACATATCATATGGTGCATGCAAGTGATGAATAAGCAATAAGTCTCTTGATTTATTTGTGGATTAATTATGTAATTAGCTATATTTTAATATCTCGATTCTTACGTTTTAAAAAATTATATTGATAGTTTTACTAATAAAAATATAAAAATAAAAAATAAAAAAATAATTTTAATATTCTAATTGATGACAACAGACGATATCAATGGCGCAAATGGTGACACTATTAGAGGGCCATATATGCCTATTGTGGATGAGAAAAGTGAAAACGAGATGTAAGAGCCACTTTGTATTGTATCGACATCGATACAATTGTTAAATGACGCTACTTAACATCTGCATCGATAGCTCTTTCGTCATTCAATATTTACATTGGCACCGACAGTTGCTGAGCAACGAAAGAATCGCTCGACAACTACATCGACATTGACGAATACAAAGCGATCCTCATCTTTCATCGTCACTCTCCTCATCCATAACACCCACTTTTGACATCACCATCGGCTGCAATCGACATTATTCGTCATCATCAATTGAAATATTAAAATTATATTTACTCTTTATTTTTATATTTTTATTAGTAAAATAGATAATATTAACATAAATGAACATAGATGAATGCAAATATAATTTTTTAAAGAATAATAATCAAGATACTAAGATAGCTAATTACAGTAATAATTAACTACTGATCTCACACCCGATTGCCTTCGAATACTAAAGATGGTTCTCATACCCGGATTGCCTTCAAATACTAAAGATACTAACTATGGTTCTCATACCCCCGATTGGCTTCAAATACAATCAATCCCTCAATACACTTTGGGAAGCAAAAGAGAGATCCAAGAATCCAACCCAGCAAAAAAAAAAAAATAGAAAACCATACCCACCTCATCATCCGGAAGCTTTGATGACTTTAGCTACTCACTAATCCATTTCCCAACCTATAGACAGTGCATAGAAACAAAGACACGGAGAACACGGAATCAATTTAACTTTCTGGTGTCACTTTCCTAAGCATAAATTTCTGTCTTGTTTAATTATGACAGATAACATGTATTGGAGTTGCAAATACTGATAGTTTGATGATAGATGAACTAAACCACCTTTATCAGCCACATTAAGTTTACTAGATCATGAAAGTAGCCACACAAGCACTCAATAATGTATGCTTAGGTACCTTGTCCTCGAGACAATCGATGTAGCTGATAGAAAATTCCTAAAAGCAGCATCTTCATCCTCAAACTTGAAGACTCCAAATTTTTTTTTCTAAACAAGGGTTGGAAAAAGGGTTATATGAGTGGCAACATCAATCAAAATCTCTTTAGGCAACCAATTAAGCTACCAGAGAAGAATTGAGTCCACGAACAATCATCATATAGAACCTCTTGCGCTTGAGCTGTGAAAAACATGATGGCAAACTGATCTGAGTAAAACTGAAGAGAACACATAATTACAAGAATTAAGCAATCTTCATTTATCATTGTATAAAAAGGGAAACAAACTGTTTCATGTTAAAGAGGTACAATAATTCCAGGTAATATTTCAAGCCGTAGTTATACCAGCTCGAAATATTGTGGACAGGATCAATGAAAGGTATGGTAACATCAGATCAGAGTATCAGTCGGACATAAGAAGAAATGAATAGTTAGTACAAACCGGTAACAAGCACAGCGGAGACACCGTTTGACTTTGTTAGGAACACAATGAATGATTGGCTAATGATACAGCGGATCACCATGGACATTACTGCAAAGCAGAGCAACAAAGAACAGATTGAGTGATAAAAAGAAATTTAACATGCATAATTATTTAGATTACCAGCATTCAAATTTAACTGGAAAAATAAAGTATTCTATTCTACATCTGTAATAACCATATTTGCAACAGATAGTGCACACATGCTTGTCTATATGATCATCAGTAACCATTCTAAATAACATCCTACTATATCTCCATAGGAATAAGATTTATACGAAAAAAGAACTGAAAGTAGGCATGGGCATGGGCATCTAAAATCTATGACAATGAACATAAAAATTTCCCAAAGTCAAAAAGAGACTGGTTTACTGATGCTTTATGTAATTAGCATTACCTACACAATGTGTATATGGTCATAGGAAATCCCAATCTTCTTTTGACATGTCAATAACTTCTACATGTTCATCTTCATATATTATCTGCCAAAACAAAATCACAATAAGATCTGTGGACATTGCGAAACTAGTATGCTACCAAGGAAACTAAATCCTTACTGTGTGCTTTCCAGATAAACAATCAAAATCAGATACGAAACCTCCATAGTACCTGGAAAACAATAAATAGCAATAAAATACCAAATAATATATTTCAGTAATATTATTTCCCCGAAAATATATACCAGAAGCACTAATGTAAAATCATTTTAGTAAAGAAGCATATGCTACCATGTACTGATTAACAATATTTTCTAGTAGATGAGACAATCAATTTGAAATCTTGTGGAATTTGTCAATCAAAAGAATGACAGCAGATGTGAAATTCAGGAAATAATATCAAATTAACAGAACAAACATATCCAATAATCCAATTCAGCTTAAGTGAAAGATATCCACCTGAACATCATCCTTCTACAAACTATTTTACACAGATACCCAATATGATTTTTCAAAACAATCTACAAGTTACTCGTCAAGTAGATCACCAGATTTTCTTATTTCTACATTTAAGTCACTGCTTCTCTAGAAAATCATTGGGAAAAAAAATAGGTATATAAGTGCAACTATGGACAAGTATGTTGATAATTTTCAACATAATAATTTAAGAAGTAAATAAAAAATGGCCTTCATCATTTCTACAAGGATTGCATATTTAAGGAGACAAGTATCTATTCTGATGCTACCAAAGAAGGTCATGGCAACATACTAAATGAATCACAAAGGATGTTACTGGACAATTGCAGCTTGACTGTAAATATATATAACATGAAAGAGGAAACCTATGCAGAATATGAATTTATTAAACTATCATGACTACTCAAGTAAGTTGCACTCCCAGCTGGTCATTTTCCATCAATAGGATTGCTGAAATTGTCCTTCTGCAGATACTTGGAAATGAACAGAGGCTGGGAAGTAATCCATTTTCTCCTTTGCCTGAGAATTTTTTTATTGTGATTTGCTGAGAAAATTGCACCTTGTTTGCAGCAAGATTGCTTCAAGATTATCTTAATATCTACTAATTGATTGAAGCATGCTGGTAAGAAGAATCCTGCTCAAATTCAATTGCCAAGTGGGTCTCTGGATTGCGTGCATTCTTCCTTGTGTTTTCGAAATTTGTAGTTGCAAGTTCTTCATAGAGGAAAACTGGGCTCTTCAGTAGAAAAATACTTGAATCTTTTAGTTGCTGGTTCTTCATAGAGGGAAAGGTGGACTCTTCAGTAGAAAAATACTTGAATTTTATTTTATTCAATAAAATCAATAGTCTTTTCTTATGTAGATTGTTTATTCTCTGGTTTTATGGATTAGGATTAAATGAATTGTTATTCTAGTGTACAGTGTTAAAGAAGTATTCTGAGAGCATTTAGGATAGAATATATGTTGTTTTCTGAAAGTTTCATCGTTAATGTTAATTTTTTGGCTGTTTAATTTGGGATGGTTTCATGAATATCCATGTACACAGTTTTGTATTGTATTTTGAAAGGTAATAAACTTTCTTTTACTCTACCAAAGAAGAAGTATGCTTTTGCTTCTATATTAATAACTGAGAACAGCATGTCCACCAACTAATCACATGAGCTAAGCATATAATTGCACACCCAAATTTAAATGAACAATATTCTCCCTTCTGTGCAAGACATTAGTAACTATCTCTTCAAATTGGAGATTACCATCAACGTCTTTAAGAAAAAAAAGATAATTGAGGTAACTAGATTGCAAGGCACTTTTGTAGATAGAGAGATAGTCTGCAGTTATATATCTAAGCAGCAAGATAAATGATAATAATTGTACCAAATTGAATTATATTGAACCCTCTATTATCAAGAATATATCAGGGAACACTATTTTAGTACTGTAGGCTTCATTAAGCACCTTTAGGCCCTAAAACAAAGAACATAAATTAATTAGTTCAATAAAAGAAATTCACACCAAGGAAAAATTTGTACAGATTATACCTAGCAAATGCAGTATACAGATATAACCTGTAAATTAAGGTACATATCTCTATAACAAGCAATGTGCAGCCAAATATCCAATACAAGGTTTATAAATATTACATAGCATATCTACTGTAGCCAAGAAAATTTCAAGGTTTAGACACACCTCTTGTCCTTCGAACGCCACACACGTACAAGCTCCCCGATACAGTTCTCATAGTCAGTTTTCCTTTTATGATGCACCGTATTTAAACTTCCTAAGTTTTTCACATGGAAATATAATATAAGAAAAGGATTTATTGTATAAGAGAGAATACTAAAAGAAGGCTGCTGCTTACTAGGTTTATTGCCTAGTTTTTGCCTGCAGCTATGAGTACCACAATGACAAACTTGAGCTGCTCCAAATTGAACAAACCTGAAGATTTCATTAAACGAATAGAACTACTAAGGAACATAAATCACTAGGGAAAGGCAAAACAAGAGAAATAAGTACATGACTAACATTGATAATATTACCAAAGAAGGATGTGCAAAAGGCTAAAAGAAAGACTGCCAAGGTAAATGGAACATACTGATAGTCATAGGTTACATCTTTGCCTTTTCTTATGTCACATAGGGCAAAAATTCCAACCCTAGTCTCTCCGTCAACTCTCCTACAAATAAACATAAAATTATAACAAAATTTACATCATGATGGAAAAGATTATATAATAAAATAATGAGAATGGAGAATTGTATAGGACCATTTCTGCATCTCGGTATTTGGCTCACAACTGTGGTTTATAAACCTTGATTTATTTCCTTTGTATGTAGCATCAATCACCATATCATGATTAACCTCACATAAGTAGAAGTTGGTATCTCCACGGTGCTTCATTTTCCATAGTCTTTCCTCACAAGTTTTGTCATCTAGAACTGTAGAATATCAAAAAGATGAGTCAAAGATTTGTATGACTCAATCTTTCTTTATTATCTTGAAGGACAGTGGAGATAAATGGAATAGGGAGAAGTCACCTTCTCCAACATACTCGATCACAAAATCCCCTTGTTTTATGTCTTCATCTGCTACCAAACCAAAACCACATTTTTCTGTCTAGAGGAGACAAAATCTTTTAAACGTCTAAACACAAGCAAATGCGACAATATCACCATATAGAGAACAAGTGGACACTAAATCTCTTCCATAAAAAGAAAAACAACGAGATGTCGTTCCAAACTGCCATCAAAAGAATAAAAATTTGACTATGAAAACAGTTCATTGAATATGACTAGATGATGACTAACCATGGAGCAAGAAAATTTAGCTAGTTTAGAAACTGTATATAGTACAAAGGGTACTATATTCTCAGAAATATGCATGTACATGGTGGGATTAGTAGCTTTCTAAAATTTATGATGTACAGAACTAAATATGGAAGACAAATAATGAAGGATGATAAATAATTCATCTTCAATCACAAGTTTTTACTAAACTTGCACTTCTAAATATGAATAATCATTTTGGTCTATAAAGAGACTCAGATACACATGCAGAACTCTGAGATATATAATTAAGCAGCATCAATATCAGCAGCAGGAGTATGAAAATCTGTGACATACTATTGAGTATACAATATATAAAAGGTTCCTAAGCTCCTGGTTGGAGATTAGCAGAAAGTTCTTGAAGTTAAAACTAACAATATGACATCACCTTTTGAAAAACAAAATCAACATTTAAATGTAATTTATCTCAGCTCAATCCTCTGCAATTTGTCTGAAAAGTACAAGTCCAAATCAAAGGTAAGAACTGCTTAGTGAGAATCCATATGTACATGGTACAAGGCTGCATAGGCAAGAGACACAACCTTATGCTTTTGACAACTCCTGAGCGAGTGCCATAGCAACATTGATAACTTGGTTTTAAAGCATAAGTTGACACTTTGATTCTTGCCATTCGACATTCAAAACATCTGTGTTTCTCCAAATTAACAAGATTTAAACAATCTCAACTTGAAAGGTATCCTTTATTCTCTAATCAAATTATAATTGGTTCCAGAGTTCCAGGTTACTTATATTGTCACATATCCTAACTATCAAAAGCAACAAACAGTAAGGTTCCAATCTTCCAATTAGTTACGATCAACTACTTGAATCTTTTTCAGACACTGATCTCTATCAAAGGTAATATAACCAGTCAAACTAAGATTAAACAAAGGATAACTTAGTCTACACAATAATAAGAGAAATATTAAATTTTTGCACACTGTTTAGACAGTTCTTGGCTTCTTGCATCTTGTAGCAATATCTAAATGTCACTCTACCATCCAAAATCTTCCGATTTTAATTAAAGATTCACATGGTCTCCAATGAATTTTGTAAAATAATAAGAATCTATAATAAGTGTCCCAACATCTAATAATCCTCGAAAAGGAATCAAGCACTTAATCATTCAAGGCAATATAAAGAGTTGGAAATTATGGCTAATTCATCCATAATCTATAGTTCAATGGATAATTTGAAGGCCATTAATAAACAGCATTGACCAAAGGTAGCATGGGCTGAGTATTTTTCATAATCTTTCTAGTCATAGTAATCAACATCGAGTTAAGAATTATGTATGTTTTTCTACACCAAGCAGCTGAGGCCAAATCACATCTTAAATTCCCACCTGGAATAAATTCTCTGTTAGTCATCCATCAACTTCCCAACCATAAGCTATCATTAATGAGGATGGCCTTAACATAGAATGGTCAATTCCTTGTTCAAATTCAAGAGAACATGTCAATAGAACTAGGAAAAGAGGCATCATGCAATCTATGATTCTATATCAAGCCATAAATTCAATGTAGAATACTGCATGGCATCTTTAAGTTTGCATGAAGGTCAGAGTAACTCGAAGTTGAGCTCTCACCAAAAATTTACCTAACATTGCATGATGTAATGGCACAAACACAACATAAGCACCATTGCATGCCCATGTCACTTACATGGCAATAATTGCATGTGGGCACAACGAACAATGAATGCCAAAGTTGGAGGTTGCATAAACAGAAGAAGCAAATTGAGCATGACTACTGAGGAAAAACTATGATATAAATCAGATTTATTGGCATTAAGGATTACAACATATTAAAAGTAAACAGTAAAAAAATTGTTTGAGAAACCCACATCTTCAACACCATGAATCTTGAGAAGCATGTACTAACATGAACCATCATAGAAGACATGAGTTTGATGAACAAAAAGGGAATAGAGGAAAATAAAATTGGATTAGCACCGGCTTGATAGCAGTAGTGTCTACTTATGGATGTTATTATATACAAAATTAAAACACTGCTCATGCTGAACAACGATTAGAATTGGATTAGCACCTACTTGATTGCAGAATCATCTACTTGGTAATTAATATTCAATTCATTGTACTTAAAATGAAAGACTAATTATAACAAAGAGACTAACTAAATTATCGACATATGGATTAACTCATTTTTCAAATTAAGAAACATTAACTGATAAGAAGTTAATTTGGAATAGAAAATGATATGTTCATGAACATCAAAAGTTCCTGTATCTTAAAATCAAGATTTAGAATATGAAAAGTCTCAATTCTAATGGTCTAGAGTAATTTTAATTAGTATCTCCTCCATAATTCAAGTTCCATAAAAAATCACAAATCATATAAACAAAATCAGCATATTGTAACTAAGGTCAACAAACTTCATATGTAGGCTTAGATTAGGTAAATCTCATCTACCAACACATGCGTTGTCTTAAGCATACAATATTAGCCAAAAATTGAATTCCTAAATTGTTCTTCATGCAATTCAAGTTCAACTCATTCCAGATTGTCTATACGATTAAAATTTGCAAAATTAAGCATTAAAAAATGGTAGAACAAAAGTAAAATATACCTTTACAACTTTCATTTTCTTCACATCTCTGTGCTGAAAAGGTTTGTTAAGACATTTGTCACCACATTTGCAACTAGATGAGCAACAAGAGAATAGCATCCTGAAGAAAAGAATTGGGGAGATCATGAGCAGTACAATCTTATCAATGTATGTTAAGCAAGTTTTCCCTCATAGCAGCAAAAATTATCAACCATAGATGTGTTGATTAATGAAGTTGCTAAAGTTACATAATTGAGAAAACATGTTTGACCACTTCATTGACTGAAACTGAAGTTGCTTACCCACAATGGCAATCTCCATCACAGACAGTTGACGATCCTGTTAATTGAGTACAGGAACAGAAGATTCCATCATCCTCAATTCGCCTTTTCGTAAGATAGATGTCTTCTCAAAGGTCATGGTCAACGATAATTTCTTGAGCAAATTAACCAAGTCATGATTTCTATGTTTATCATCCCTCTAAAAAACAACTACAAATATATATCACTTAGAACCCATTTCCATGTTTAACATAAGTTAGATATACTCATTCCAAAGCAAAAGAAACTTGGTACATCAATGAAATCTCAAAAATATTCAAAATGCTCACAGAAAATTTAACTGCAAACTATTAGTGATATCTTTCTGTGTTATAGTATGTAAAATAAAACTGTCAGTAATATGATGAACTGGCTCATATATGGAATCTAGTACATATCAAAAAACATAAAGTATGAAAGGAAACATAAGTTTGTAACAGCATGAAAGAAAGAGGAATCAAGAGATTATGTACAATAATGATAAAGTTCAGATCAAATTAATATGGATACTGCGCTTTATGCTTATATACTGTGCAGGTTTCCATTTCTTCAGCCAGGATGGAAGATCAAAATCAACTTGATCACCAAGCTCCATGAGCATTTCCTCAAATATGCGTTCGATGCTCCCTTGTTCTTGCTTCTGTTTACGATTGAATTAAAAAAATCAGAGAAGAAATAAACTCCCAAACCATCTCTCATTGTACAATAATAAATGCCAGAAAATATCTTTGGAAATCAAGAAAAGTTAATCTGATAAGAAGCTATGAACAGTTAAGACAAACCCATGATTACCATATTTAAATTTTGACCAAAAAACAAGCACCTAACACATGTTCTAGTTAATGAATTAACTAACAAAATATTGACATCCCAGAAAAGGCAAATGAACTCAAAAGCATTCTGAACTTCATACTTTCAGAATTAGAAAGAGAAGTGTTTCTATATGTCACACAACTAATATATTTTGTGTACAAGACATCAAATTAGACATTGAGACTATACATACCAGTTTTGGAACTTAATATATATGAAAGGAAATGACTACAGAGGGCCCCATATTACATAATTTGTGGTCTTGGGAGTCACCAGAAACTGAGAACCGAGTACCATAGGATATTCTCGAAAAAAAATTAAGATGGCATGAAGTCCTTTGAACTAAACTTTTCACACCAAGATAATGTGTCCTATAATTAATGTTTCTGAACTTCAAGTGCCCAGCATACTTCATTTGTAAGAGTAGTAATACTCAATCTATGCAATATGAAACAATTTCAAAATGGTATATGCATTCAAAGTTACTTTTGTTCAATGATGCCAATCACTTGAATAAGCTTAAGAGGGAACATGGAAAATTTCTCTTAGGATGTTAAGATGACAATTTTGACAATCATTAAAGACGAGAAAGTTCATTCATTTAAAAAAGAGACTTTTTATTTCAAATAATCTAATTCTTTCACAAACAATTAGATGTGAGGCTGATAAAACACAAATTCATTCACAATTCAATTAATTCCATATGACTTCTGGACAGTTCAAATAAGTTCTAGCTCAGAACTACTCAAAACAACAAAAAAATTTGAATCCTCCATTTCCACATACAATGCTCAGAATCGGTCTAAGAAAAACAAAGCTCAGAATCAGTTTAATTTTCACACAGAAAGATTCATCTATGTGCTTCAAGAGCAAAAATGTGTCGGTCTATAGAAATACACAACACCAACGAAATATACTACAAGGAGAAACTGCTAAAAAATAATTAAAGCATCTAGTCAGGAAAATTAAATAAGTGGCTTAGCAGGCACGATAGAATCTGGTTGACTTTGTAGACCTTCCGTTAGGTTCTGTGATAATGTCAAAGAACCTCTATGCCCAAAGGATTTTGTGATTGTAGGTGTTAAAAGGAACATTCAAAGAGAAAGTGTAAGAAACTAATCAAAATTTTAAAAAACTGATCAAAAAGACAGGGCTCTTTTTGTGTCCCTGCAAGAACTAGTTTCAAGAAACCAACAGGTTCGAGAGGCTATTTTGAGGGAAGAAGAAAAAATGGTAGATCTTTGGCCACATCAATAAACTCACAGATATCTTCCTCCAATAACTATAAATACGAATCCGGGCATGAAAATAAAACCTCGGACAGTGGAAACTTCGGCGTCATATGACCAAAATCACAGCTTCACCACAAAGATTTCTACCTCAAACAAACCTGATAAAGAAAACCCCTTTCAAACTCAAGAATTCGGAAGCTGAAGACTTAAAAGGGGTAAAGAAGAAGAAAATCGACCACAATAGCAAGAAAACCTAGCGTATCGAAGGCGAAAGAGCAGGGAAGAGACAAGATCTGGAGATCTTGTAGAGAAGTACCTTGCTCTTGAGCGCCGGCATGACACTCTCCTTTGCCGCCCCCGAAGAGAGAAACGAGGAAACCGAGTTGGGGACGAAGGAGGAGGAGAAAGGGATTCCAGAAATGGATTTGAGCGGGGCTTCGAGGGGGGGGAGTGGGAGGGAAGTCTATGAATTCTGTACGCTTTGTTTCGATTTCGGATCGGGTGGATTTGGGCAACGCCTAAAGCTTGAATTTGCATTAAGATTCGTGCTAGCCTCCTGATATATATATATATATATATATATATATATATATATATATTATTTTATTATTATTTTTTGTTTCGCCTGCTATTATATATATATATATATATATATTATTTTATTATTATTTTTTGTTCCGCCCGGTAGCGGGCGGTCCGAGTACCGATATATCGTCGGACCGGTACTTACCGCCTGTACCGAACGGTATCATTCGGTATAACAAACCTTGTATATATACACATTTATCTCCTTCCACTAAAACTCACTTTTAATCACATATGATACGATTAACAGCAGCTAATATATTTCAAAGATAAAACTATATCTTAATTTAATCACGTTAATCACTAATAATTTTTAATTACTATTTTCAGTCCCTTATTACTATTATAAATTTATTTTAAAAAATTAGTATTAAAAAATTATTCTTTGTAAATAAATATAAATATCCTTCTCTCTTTTTTTTCCCTCCTCGAAAGATATATCAAGCGGACGATAAGCGAGGACGACCGACGTCGAGCGGGATCAATGGCGAGGGGTGTCTACAGTAACAACGAGCAACATTAATGGCAAACAACGAGGATGAAATAAGAAGAAAAAAAATAGAAATATTTGGGTGACAAATAATAAAATAATATTTTATTATATTTTTAAAGGGGCAGATAGGAGTTGAATAATAAACTTCATATATTTTTTAATATAAATATTAGTACACAAATAAAGAATGAAACCGAAGAAGAAAAGAATGCCTCATTAACATGCACCGATCTACCTTTCGTCATATGAAAAGAGAAATACCACCACGCCACCAATTCTTTGGAACAATGCTGCGAGCTTGGCCTGTTTACCTGGCCCAAGCCTCCTCCATCCTCACTTCCTCGGATTCCGCCGCCTGCATCACCTTCTGCCCCCAATCCGCAACCATTCCAAGCCAAGCTCCCTCCTCCTCCTCCCTCAGCCACTGCAACTTCGCCTCCACCTCCTCCGACGTCCCCATCTCCATCTGCTGCTCCGGCCGATTCAGCCGCCGTGCCGCCTCCTCCTGTCGCTGCGCCCACGCCCTCCGACCCGCCTCCACCTCCTCGCACACCTGCACCAGGATGGGCACCTGGTGCACCGGGATATCCGACGATCGCGGGAAGGAGGATGACAACATGGGCGATGGCGATCAGGAAGAGGAGCAGCTGGTAGTGTACTGGTGGTGGTGTCCGTCGCCGAAGGTGCCGTACGGGTTGGTGAGCTTGAGCTGTTTCTCATGTTAAGAATTAATTCCCAATAGTTATCATCGTTGTAAGTATATCAGCTGGTAGTGTATCCAGAAGTTATATAGGATAGTTCCTACATCTAACTCTATCATGAGTGATATGATTAGGTGAGATAATTACTATTTGATCCTATAAATATAATCATAGTTCATAAAGCAAGATAAGAAGTATACACTTGAGAATATCTTATAACTGTTCTATGCCAATCCTCTTGTTTAAATACTATATCGATTTTCTTTATTGAAATGATTCTTTTTAATTGTATCGTAGTATTCTGTTTTTGTCGTTTCCTTATTCTTTCATCTCAACATTTGTGATATCATAACTAAGTTTCAATAGGCATTATGGCTTTCAATGATAATTTCATATCGCAACCCTTTATTTTCATCTTTTCCGACAAATACTATGAATTTTAAAGTATCAAGATGAATACTTTATTTAAGTCATAAGATCTTTGGAACTTAATAGAGAATGGATATGCGAATCCAGATGAATAAATTAGGCTAAAGGAGAATAGAAAGAAGGACTCAAAAGCATTGTTCTTCATTCAACAAGCTATACATGAGATAATCTTCTCTAGAATTTCAACAGCGACAACCTCAAAGCAAGCTTGATTGATACTTCAAAATGAATTTCAAGACTCATCAAGGATGATTACGGTAAAACTTCAAACCTTTCGTCGTGAGTTTGAAATTTTATTCATGAAAAGTAATGAATCGGTACAAGATTTTCTTTCTCGAGTGACTGAAATTATTAGTCAAATGAAATCTTATGGTGAACATCTTCCTAATCATATAATTGATGCAAAAGTTTTGAGAAGTTTAACTTCGAAATTTGATCATATTGTTGTCGCAATTGAGGAGTCAAAAGATTTATCTACGTTTTTATTTGATGAACTAATGGGTTCCTTGCAAGCACATAAAGCAAGGTTGAGTTGAATAGGGCATTTGAAAAAAGTGAATAAAAAATATTTCAGGTTAAAGAGAAGTTTTCTACTTCAAAAGAAACAAAAAATCAACAAGAAGAAAACGTAGCAGATGAGGATTTTGTGGTAGAGGAAATAGAAGAGGAAGAGGAAGAGGACACTTTGATGTCACTATTGTAAAAACAATCAAATTATGATCAAAAAATTACAAGAGTAGAATTCAATGTCACTAGTTTCGTCACATAAAGGCAGATTGTTGGAAAAGAGAAAAGCAAGCAAGCTATGTAGAGGAAAATGAAGGAAATACTAAGTTGTTTATGATTTATTCACAAGTTAATGATATCTCAAATGATATTTAGTTTCTGGATAATTGATATTCTAACCATATGTCAGGCATAAAATCAATGTTTAGAGATATTGATGAAACTCATAAATTGAAAATTAGACTTAGAAATAACAAGCAAATCCAAGTGGAAGAGAAAGGAACAATTAAGGTGAAGAAAAATTAAGAGAAAGTAAAATATCATGATAACGTTTTCTTTGTTCTTACTTTATCACATAACTTGTTGAGTGTTGGACAATCGATAGATGATAGATATTCAGTTATATTTGATGATGGTTCATGCGCTATTAAAGATTAAAAAAAAAATCTGATTTGAATATGGTAAATGTTTGCATGACGTAAAACAAGATGTTCTTGATGTTTCAAATATTGAAAAGCATGCTTTTTCGCAACTCAAAAGAATGAATCTAATTTATGATATTTAAGATATAGACACCTTAATGATTTAAGATTGTTAAATAAAAAAAAGGTTTTCGGATTACCTAAAATTAATACTACGTGAATGATATATTTATGACAAACAAAGTAAAAAATTATTTCATGTTGGAAAAGCATGGAGAGCATCTAATTGTCTTGAATTAATTCATACTGACTTACGTGGACCTACGAATACAAAATCATTTGGTGGAAGTCAATATTTTCTATTGTTTACTAATGATTATAGTCGCATGAGTTGGGTATATTTTTTGAAACTGAAATATGAAACATTTGATAATTTTTTAAAATTCAAAGCACTTGTAGAAAAGGCAAAGTGGTAGATACATAAAGACACTTCGGATAGATAGAGGTGGTGAATTTTTATCTAGTGAGTTTAATTCTTTTTATGAAGAAAATGGTATTAGTAGAGAATTGACAGCACCATATACACCGCAGCAAAATAATGTAGCTAAACGTAAGAATCGAACTATCGTTAAAATGACAAGAAGTTTGCTTAAAGGGAAATACCTTCCAAATCAGTTTTGGGCAGAAGAAGTGGTTGTAATAATAGTTTATTTGTTGAATATTTCACCAACAAAGACTGTTATAAATCAAATTCCTTTTGAAGCTTGGTATGGTATGAAACCAAGTATAAGCCATCTAAGAATTTTTTATTGTATTGCTTATACTTTGGTGAATTCACAAAATCATCACAAGCTTGATGAAAAATCTAGAAAATGCATCTTAATTGGTTATTCCTTACGATCGAAAGTGCATATTGATTATATAATCCTGTTAGTGGCAAAGTTATTATTAACATAAATGTTGTATTTAATAAAATGGCAAGTTAGAATTGGGAGACCAGGTGGAACACAAATTTAGATTCCAATAGAACTAAACACTCTAGAGAATCAAATGATAGATCCTGCTCCAACAATGTTATGTTTTATGAAAGGGCAAGTTAGAATTGAAAGACCAAGTGGAACACAAATTTAGATTCCAACAGAACTAAATACTCCAGATAATCAAATGACAGATCCTGCTCCAACAAGTCCATCCTCAACCTCACCTAGTAGCAGTTCAAATTCTGATTCTTTAGATGAAACCCCTCTAGGAAAATTTAGATCACTAACTAACAGAAATTTATAACTCAACATTTGCTTTATTTATTTCAAATCTTATGACTTTTGAGTAAGTAGTTAAAAAAGAGGAATGACAAAAAGCAATGGAGGAAATCAAATCAATTGATAAGAATGAAACTTGGGAGCTAATGGATCTATTGAAAAAAAAAAAAAAGCTATTGAATTAAAATGGGTGTGCAAAACAAAGTTTAATGTAGATGGAAGTATTCAAAAGTATAAGACTCAGCTTATAGCAAAAGGATATTCACAGTAATATGGTATTGATTTTGATGATACTTTTTCTCTAATTGTTAGATTCAAAACTGTAAGAACTTTCTTAGCTTTAGCTGCTCACTTGAGTTGGCTTGTTTATCAATTCGATATGAAATCTATGTTTTTAAATGAAGATTTATATGAAGAGGTTTTTGTTACTCAACCAGAAGGTTTTTTGGTTAAAGAACATGAAGAAGATGTGTATAAGCTAAGAAAAGTTTTTTATGGGTTTAAACAAGCTCCAAGGGTATGATACAGTAAAATTAATTATTATTTTCATCAAAATAGTAATATTCTAATGGTTTACCTTTAGGTCGATGATATTATATATATATCTAGGTTCATCTAACTCTTTTGTAGCACAGTTTTAAAATACATGATGAATAAGTTTGAAATGTCAAATCTAGACCTACTACACTATTTTCTGGGTTAGAAGTAAAGAAGATTCAGATGAAATATTTCTTAGCTTTGCTGCTCACTTGAGTTGGCTTGTTTATCAATTCGATATGAAATCTATGTTTTTAAATGAAGATTTATATGAAGAGGTTTTGTTACTCAACCAGAAGGTTTTTTGGTTAAAGAACATGAAGAAGATGTGTATAAGCTAAGAAAAGTTTTTTATGGGTTTAAACAAGCTCCAAGGGTATGATACAGTAAAATTAATTATTATTTTCATCAAAATAGATTTAAGAGGAGCAATAATAAACGTACTCTTTATCTAAAGTATGAAGGTGAACATAATATTCTAATGGTTTACCTTTAGGTCGATGATATTATATATATATATAGTTCATCTAACTCTTTTGTAGCACAGTTTTAAAAATACATGATGAATAAGTTTGAAATGTCAAATCTAGACCTACTACACTATTTTCTTGGGTTAGAAGTAAAGCAAGATTCAGATGAAAATTTTATTTCATAAAGAAAGTATACAATGGATCTACTAAAAAAATCTAACATGATTAATTGTAAAACTACAGTAACACTCATGAATATAATTGAGAAATTGAAACTTGAAGATGGTACATATTACAGAAGTTTGGCTGGAGGTTTGATTTATTTAACTCATACTTGACCAGATATTACCTTCTCTATTAGTGTAGTATCCAAGTTTATATATAGCCCAAGCAAACATCATCTCGGAGCTATTAAAAGAATTATACGTTATATTGCTGGAACTACAGATTATGGTATTTGGTATTCTCATAATTTTAAATGTAAATTATTTGATTTCACTGATAGTGATTAGGTAGGAGCTTTAGATGATATAAAGAGTACTTCATGTAATATTTTTAACCTCGGATCGAAAGCGATATATGTAGCCGCAACATCAGCAGCTTATCAAAAAATATAGCTTGGAAGACTTCTAGAAGATCTTCATCAAGAACAAGAAAA
The DNA here is from genome assembly GCA_004837865.1 of Musa balbisiana. Lineage (NCBI taxonomy): Eukaryota > Viridiplantae > Streptophyta > Magnoliopsida > Zingiberales > Musaceae > Musa > Musa balbisiana. Next base: position 20,198,799 of record CM017188.1, on the reverse strand, counting down.
AGCAACAAAAATATTTTGTGATAACGAAGCTACAATTGCAATGACAAAGAATCCAACATTTCATGAAAGAACGAAGCATATAGAGATATGCTATCATTTTATTCGAGATCTTGTAGCAAGTGGAGCTATAACAATGAAGTATTGTAGAACAGATGAACAAGTTACGAATATCCTCACAAAGTCACTTCCAGTTCAAAAGCATATTTATTTCATGTCTCAAATCAGTGTATGTAACTATGAATTAAGGGAGAGTGTTAAGAATTGATTCATAGTAGTTATCTAGGTAGTTACCATGTTCTAGATAGTTATAGGCATGTTTTAAGAAGTGACATATGATCTAGAAGTTATAGAATAGTTTCTATACCTAACTCTATCATAGGTGATATGATGGAGTGAGGTAGTTATCACTAGATCCTATAAATAAGACCATAGTTCATGAAGCAAGATAAGAAATATACACTTGGAAAAATCTTGTAAGTGTTCTATATTAATCCTCTTGTTTAAATACTACATCGATTTTTATAATCGAAAAAATTCTTTTTAATTGCACCGTAAAAATATCGTTTCCTTGCTCTTTCATCCCCAATATCTCTCTGGAAACATTTGACATGCAATGTTTTAAGGATTTATATAGCAAGTGAACAACATCGAAAAAGAAAATATAAAAGCACATAAAATTATCTACTTCCAAAAATATTAAATTTGTATACTTATATATCCAAAATATTTTAAAAAAAATCCTAAACTCATAAAATTATTCGCTATCATATTTTAACGAATTTGAAATAGGAAGATCAAGATATTAAATAGATATCACCAAACCTACTTGCAAAATTTTATAAAAGTAAAAACATATGTCTAAAATACATTATGAAAAGCTGCAAAGTGTCAAAATTAAATTGCAAATATTGCGATGATGAGCATCAAAATCCATATTATTTGATAATAACGTAGAAAAAATTTTATTTCATTTGGAGATTTACTTCACACACGAAAAGATCGTATATAAGTAAAACCTCAAGAAATGTTCATGAATCTTCCAAAGAATTCTGCAAAGTTCTGTCCTTTTGCCTGCAGAGTATGGATATACGTTTGAAGATTGGCTTTGACTTTAATCTTTTCCCTAATTATTAATCTTAATTAACTGGGCACGAGATATGAGTACTGTGATGTGTTACCGACACGAATGAGATCTTGATTTGGAGCTTTCTGTAGGTAACGGCGGTGTCCCTTGCAATCTCCAAAGGCCAAACCAGCAGGAGGACGAGAGAGAATAAAAGCTTGTCGCGCATGGAAATGACGTGCTGCCATACACAAACACTTTTTATCTTCACAGGTTCGCACAGCTTCGTGAGAATCTTACAGCCATCCCGACGCGAGAACCGCGCTCACGAGCGAAGGATTCCCTGCAGCAGTCAACTCTGTGTTAGATTTGACGAGAGAGATATGTCGCGATGTACGTATATTCTATGATTTGTCTTCGAAATCTTCGATCTTATCCTGTCGACCGACCTGACGCCCGAACTGTTTCCAATATTCAAAGCCCTTCAAATGGAGTGTTTGATCTGGCTGGGTATGCGACGGTCCGACTTCGCTCCCACGCCTATCTCTTACCTCACCGAGCTCTCCATCACCTCAACTCGTGTCTCTCTCTCTCTCTCTCTCTCTCTCTCTCTCTCTCTCTCTCTCTCGCCTACTGCCTCTTCAACAGCTGTTGCCTCTTTCTTGGTTGAATCTGTGAGCTCTTAATTCCTTGTTTGTTCTTCTCCTCGTTCCTCATCCCTATCGATGGATGATCGATCGGAGAAGGCGTTTTGGTATGACGAACTCATCGATGAGCTCAAGGAGGAGCGCAGGAAGATCCAGGTCTTCCGGCGGGAGCTGCCTCTCTGTTTGCATCTCATTAACCAAAGTAACATCGTCACTCTTCTTCTTGAGTTCTTTTCTTGAAGTGTTTCTTTTGATTCCTCGGCATGACCGACTCGATTCGATCTCATGTTTCTTGGTTCGATTGTGCAGCGATCGAAAACTACATGCAACTGATGATGGTGGAGGACACCGTGAGAACAAGTAATGAGACTGTCCTAAAAGAATTCATATCCTTAAAGCCAAGCTCTGATGCTTCGGAAGAGAACAGAGATCCAGATCCAGTCCCAGAGAAAGTAATGATATACGATAAGGCCATTGGCTTCATGATCTCATGCATCCAAGATGAAACCTATAGTGTATATAATACATATACCACACAGGATCGAGTTCGAAAGCCGGTAGCGGTCGAGGCAAGGAAGGTCAGGGAAGATGCCCACTCAGGTGACAAAGAAGATGACTTGGGCAGTGAAGGAGGGGAAGGTAAAGGTGGAGATGGAGAGGACAAGAAGAAGTCTGCTTCCCAGGGGAAGACGAGGCGATGGTGGTCGGAGGACCTGCACAAGCTGTTCTTGGACGCGCTTCAGCAGCTCGGAGGCTGCCATGGTGAGACAAGCCAACTCAGTACCCTCATCTTTTTCTTCTTGAATGCTGCTAAATGTTGGACGGCTGGTTGCAGCAGCGAAGCCAAAGCACATACGGGAGCTGATGAAGGTGGATGGGCTCACAAACGATGAAGTCAAGAGTCATTTACAGGTGAGCGGATCATGTTCTCTACTATGAATTGATAGTTTCCCATGTCATCTTTCTGCACTACGAAGTCTTGCTATATGCTAGAAGTTGTGTAGGTGTGCCAATTTGAACGTTTTCTGAATCCGACAGACACAAATCCGAGATTTCCATAAGAAGAACAAATTTAAGTTTAATGCGAAAATAAGAACATATGAGTCCTTCAAAATAAACAATAAATGATTTTAGAAATAAAACCTATTATTGACATAAATTTTGACATGCACACAAGCTGTGGATGCTTTTTTTTTTTTGGCAGAAAATTTTGTGGATGTTTTTTCACACACACATATCTATATATATGTCCTTGAAATTGGAAATGGCATACATACAATATACATTCTACTAAATGTCAAAATGCTCCACATATACCACTACTTAGGGGGCATAAAACTTGGGGTGACAATAGCTATGCTATTGTCAAATGTATAACGCTAACTAAAAAATTGGGAGATATATCTATAGTTTTGTCATTTGTTTAAAAGGATATATATATGAACTTGATGTATGATAAATTAAAGAATGATATTGTTAGGAAAAAACATCATTGATGTTTTTGTCAACATAATGTAGCCTATGTGAGAAGTCATCCGAAATATAGCGCGATCTCTCTAGACTCGTTATATGTATAAAGATCGAGGTCGAAGATTGATTCTCAAACTGATTCCTTTGATGTTTAAGTTAATACCGAGGTCCCTCATTTCTTAATACGGAATTAAGGGTGCATTTTTATATTGACATTGAGGAGTAGGAATAACCCATAAAGATAAAGATTTCGTAGGAGAGGTAATTCATAACCGACTCAAGTTATCCCTAGACTTGCAAAAATATTTGTATAAGTATTCGATGGGGGAGGCAGTTTGTAACTAATCCGAGCTACTGTTGAACTTTCAAGAATATTCCTATGATATAGGGGAGGTAACTCGGTAGCTTGATAACTGATTCAAATTGTCTTTTGGACTCTTATCCACATGGGTAGAAGGATATTGAGCTTCCTCGATTTTTCTCTTTCCATGGGCCATACGTGACATTGACATGTCGAATGATGACTAACTGAATTTATATTCTCTATCAAATATGAATATGAATATTAGTAAAAAAGCTTAAATTGGATATACTACTTCTAGTTGAGTCACTAAATCAAAGGACACAATACGAGACCAAGAAAATTACAAAATATAAATATAAATGTGACAATATCTTCCATCCACCTATTCTCAACCAAAACAAAACTTGTATTAGTAATAATATTTTCACTACATGTTTTTTTATTAAAGATACTTGCTTCAAGCTAATATTTAAAGAAACAAAAAAGAGGATTTTTTTGACCACTAGATATAATATTCAAACAAAGGTCATTATTATTAACCCTCATATACTCAACGAATGATCCTACAAAGAGTATACAACAAATACTACCTTCTGAAAATTCAAGTTAAGACAATACAAATATATGTAGCTCAACTTTTTCTTCTCTTAGCTATAGATAGAGCTTTGCCAAAACCTAATTCCCAAATTACATGATATATAGGTACACAACAAATGACTAACTCATCAGTATAATAAGAAATCTATTTGTAAAAATAATTCTTTTTGAACGAAAGAAAATATTAGTTATTTTATAAATTCACTTCGTATTCTTTAGGGTTTACAAGAGAGTGTAACGAGTGCCGAACAACGTAAATCTTGTGTTTGTTTTTTTTATTTATGCTTGATTGTTTCTCTTGGTATCGAGGTTATCTCCCAACCTGACATGAGTGCAAATTAGATTCATAATTGTCGATGTTAAGTTTCATGAAGCAACCATGGATGCAGGTCTTTGAGGCCCAACAGCAGGATTAATCACTCTTGTCTAGTTCATGATTCTGATTAGCTTGATGCAAAACATTATGTTGAGACACACATTTGAGAATGGAAAACAAAGATTGCATGCTCCAGCATCTTCATGTTTAAGATAGTTCTGGCATTGCCTGTTCCTCAAACTTGCTCTGCTACATAAAGTCTTGTGTATGATGGTGCAGCAAAGCTAATCTACACATGTTTCAGAAATACCGGCTTCATGCAAGAAGAAGAAGAAGAAGCTCCACAGTGGAAAACCCGAGCGCTGGAGTTCCCCAGCTTGTGGTTCTCGGAGGCATATGGATTCCGCCACCCGGTTATGGAGTTGCAGCTGCAACACATCCTGTGGTGAATGCACCACGAAATGGGACTCATCCTTCTCTGCCGTTCCCGTCCTCCAACTCAGTGCTCGAACACCAGAACCAATACAACATCATCTGACTGTTCTTTTGGAGTTCTTGATGGATCTGTCCATTGTTGTTTGTCCTTAGACTTTCCCTATGTGCTTAGCCATTGCCAAGGACAAGGCTAAAGGTTCATATCCAGCGAGTTGGCTATATATATATATATATCAATGTAGATTTGCAAGCAGTAGAGAGGAAATTAGAAGTATAGGTTTTCCCGGATGTTATAAAAGAGAAGCTACTGAAGCCTTTGCACAGTCCAATGAGGCAAAAGAAGCATAAATATTGTGTGTGTTTTCATGTGAAACTCCATGTTGATTTGTTTGTGGTTTTATATGATTAGGTGCATAAGTAAACTGGCCAAAAACTTGGAAGAGAAGTGATATGTTTATGTCACAGCTGAGTTCTTTTGGACCAAATAATAGGAATTGCTTAGAATTAAAAATGTCAAATTCAAAAAGGAGATGACTTTGAGAATGGAAAGCAAAGACTTCAGATATTAAGAGGAGATCAGCAAGCCAGAGCTTATTTTATCTCTTACATGATCAACAGTTATTCCAGCTACAGCTTTTATTTCGACAAGCGATGGGCAGAAACCAAATCAAGCCATGGAAGGATGACAGGTTCGATCTTCTTGCCTGCCATCAGCTTAGTAATGACATTCTTTTCGTTGAAACAGTAACCATGAGACGAACAACCCTATGCACCAAAGCTTCCTGTATGACCACCGACGGCGGGCAGCTTGAGAACTCCATCTAATTATCCGTGACCGGTCCGGGGGAAGGATGATTTTGAGGCAGTCCGCCGTTTTGTTTGTGCTGACTTTCTTGGCGTTGGCTGGTGTTCTGTTTTTAATGTGATTCTATTTAATTAGATAAGATATATTATAATTTTTATTAAATTATAAGATAAAAAATAATAAAAAATAAAATCTAAAGATGACGATGAAATATTTTGATCACTTATCACATTTTGCTCTCGCATTCTAGATTATTTATCTATTCTCGTCTAAGAGATGATCTTCTACGATCACATACAATATGACACTATTGATATTATTGATTTATTTTCATCTCTTTTTACTCATAATGATCATATTATAAAAAAAATAAAAATATGAGTCTAATTCACTTTGAATATTATGTTGTACTGAAAGAACTATGAAGTGCGTTCTATGAATCAAATAAAGATATTTTGAATGATATATACGTATTCTAACTTTTATCTATTGCTATTTGATTTCATATTCTAATATTGAATTTATTTCGTAACTATTTTATGGTAACATTCTCACCTTCGCTGCTGGAGGCTGCGTTCCATTCTGCTTGGTCTGTCCATCTGTGGGTTTGCTTGCTGCTGGCGGCTTTGCTTGCGAGTCCTCGCCTTTGTTAGCTATAACAGATGCCTTCAGTGATGTCGTCGACGCAAATTGCTTCTCGGGAATGGCTAGAGAGCAAGATGTGTACGTCAGAAAGTGTCACGAAGACACCGATCAATTAGTCAAACACTTGCAAAGATGAAGGTTCAGAAATGGCTTTGGTCACACGGTGACATGTTTGATGTTGTCCTTGGAGTGGATTGAAATCTCTTGTAGACTGTCTTTTGTAGTGCATGCATGTATAAGATATCACAGTTTAAAGCACAATCATATTCAAAACTTGCACCGAGAGAAAAGAATGAGCAGAGTTGTCTCCTCCGGGGATCCACATGCACGACATGCTTATAGATGACTAAAAACTATCGTGGGGGAAAGGAACATGTCCTTCACAAGATATGGAGTGATGCATCCTAAGTAAGGAAGGTGCCAACTCAGGGCATTGATTGATTCACTTCCAACCACTGGATTAATTTCATTTGAAGAGAAATTTTGGAGGAGAAGAAGAATGGTTATGATGGATTATTTTCCTTCATCAGTATTGTTAACAAAAACATTATGATTTGTGTGGTAATTTTGCTCAAGCTGGTGCTGTAAAGCTAAAAAGCAGTATCAATCGAGAAGCATTTCTAGTTAATGATCTGTTATGTAATCTTATGGAAGATGTGTGATGTGTTGCCTCACAGATCGACAGTGTCATGTTCAAGGTGCCAATGGCAGGAGGTGGGTGGTCGTCGGAAGCTTTGGTGACTTGGCTGTCCTCCGGTTTCTTTGTGTCGCTAGGTTGCGTCTTTGGTGGCTGGAACCTGGAATTTGATCGTGGAAACTCTCCTTCTGTTGCTGCCTCCACCGCATCGCAGATGCAGCAGAGCAGCCTCCACCAGAAGCCTCTGCTGTCATCCCTTTTCTCCTCCCTCCCCATAGCTTGGCTTGGCTGCAGGCTCTGCTCAATCCCCCCAGCCGCTGCAGGGCTTTGTATACGCGTGTGTATACATATATATATATATATATATACACACACACACACACGCTGTTTGTTCCTCCTCCAAAATAGTGGGGCACCCAACCATGCTTAAAGGAAGACGACTGCTTATTATTGGTGGCATGAGGAACAGCATTCCAACTCCATTTTTCCCAGGCAAGCTTTCTTCTGTTCAAAGCTTCATCCATGTGCCAATTAGGCGAGGGAATTGTGTGCCTCGTTCAAAGGCATCAGGTTCTGTGCTCTCTGGCATGATGTGCCACTAACATTTGTTGGCAATGACAATCCAAAGCTTGTTCAAGCTTGTGTCTTTCTCTTGAGGTGTGACGAACGCAGTGCGTGGATTGGTAGGCATCAGCACAGATGAGTTTGGTGAGGTGTGATGCACTATGGCAAACCTTGTAGTTCTGATGGCCTTTACACACGCATCTTTGTAGGCCAAGGCATCAAACTTTGTGGCTTTTCATTGAGCGATGCACATTAAAGCTACTCCGCATTTGATTGGCATGCAAATCATGATGTCTTTCTTGCTATTTGAGGTGCTGCTGCAGCCGCCCACAATTTCCGCATGCCGAGAAGGGCCATTTGAATAGTCTCTCTCTCTCTCTCAGAGAGATTCCTGGAGTACTCATGCTTCATCCAATGCTTCAAGCATCTCTCTCACCAATCATATCAGATAGAAGATAGAAAATTGCTTTTCACCATGAAAAGAAACGGAGGTACTTCAAAGAACAGACGGAGGAAGATGACAAGGAGAGAAAGGGGAGAAAATAATAAATGGTAGAGTGAGAAGCAAGAAAGTGGAGATGAAATTATCTTAAAATAAATATGTACACGATTCTTTTGTGTTAATTATCTTTGAATAATCATCCAAGATTGCTTGATTTATTTAAGGTATTAATACGTAGCTGCTCTAAAAATAATTAATTATAAGCAGTAGTGATCGTCTTCGAACGTACTTTTCCTATGACCCGTTACGGTGATCCGTTTTAATAGTAATAATAATAATATAACAAAAAACCATGCTATTGCGGGATTGATGATAACGATATAAGGATCATAACGGTTCACACTCACTGTAACGTTACTGTCACAATCTCTCTTTCCCGGTAAAAAAGTAAAAAGAAAGCAAAAGTATGAGTCAAACGACATTTTGACTGCCCGTTCTCCCTCCCATTTCCTCCTCTCCGTCCTCCGGATCTAATCCATTACTAATAACAGAAATATCAATAGATGGCGCGTTCCATCGCATTGAGTCGCTTATGCTGAAAACGTGGAACTTTTTTATTGGACTATAAAATGTTTGCTCGGAAGGCACCGCACCAGATCCGACATCATCTTAGTTAGAGAATAAAAATGGCTTATTTATTTATTTTAATTCAGCTTCCTTTATGTGCGAATTATCAGAAAAAAACATCTTTTTTTGAAATTTTTTTGCATAGCATCCTTTTGTGAGGCGTGTGAAAAAATCATTTTGCCTCTTTTTTCGTCGGAACCGCCGCCGCCCGCGAGGGCCGCCGCCGTGACCCCGTCGGCCCAGCCACTGCACGCCTCACCTGCTACCCTCGCACGAGGCGGCGACAGCGAAGGCGTGCATCCCCTTCTCCTTCCTCCCTTGCGGTCGACAGCGAACCACCCGCCCCCGCTCGTCCCTTGCGACCGGCGACGAGGGCGTGCGACTGCCCCCTCTCCTTTGCTGGCGACGACGAGGGCACGCAGCCACCCACTCTCCTTCGTCACTTGCGATCGACGACGCGCCGTGCCCCCTTCCTTCTCCTACAACCGACAGCGAGGGCTACGAGCAGGTCTGCGAGCGACGACGAGGGCTGTGGGGGAAGGGAGGGGACAGGTTTGCGAGCAACGACGGCGAGAGCTGTGGTTGGCGGGCCCTTGTGCAAGGGCTGCGAGTGACTGTTCGAGGCGAAGGGAAGAGGTGGGAGGAGCGAAGTCGTAGCCGGGCAACGAGCGGAGGGCGGTGGCCAATAGGGGTAAAAGGGTTCTTTTGAGAAAAAAAACGTTGTTTCGAATTTTTTGAAAGTATGAGCGCTCGGCAGAAGATTTCGAAAAGTTTTTTTCAGACAATTCGCCCTTAATTTATTTATTTCGAACTCCCTCTTCTCGCGTCCATTTCCATTTCATGGCCTCCGGCGACGGCGCCTCGCCGTCACCGGTCCGCCACAGCCTCCTCCACCTCCTCCGCAGCTCCTCGAAGCCATTCCTCGCCGACTGGAATCCTCTGATCTCTTCCCCGCCGCCCATGGCCAGGAAGAAGGAGGGGCGTTTCGCGTCGGTGGCGCTCCGGTTGCTGGGTTGTGCCTCGGAGGAGGCGTCGCAGGCGTACGCGCCAGCCGCGGCGTCCGCGAGGTCTTATTCGGACTGGCAGCGTAACCGGCCGCGGGGGAAGGCGAAGCGGAAGGAATAGAGGCGGAGTCGTGATGATGGCGACGTCTGGTGCGCGCCTCGTGTTCCATTTGCCTCCGAGGCGTCGGTGGACTGTGTTGTATCGTACCGTCGGTTGGCGGGGAGCGGGCGGCCGGATGCCGCTGACAGGACTCATTCAGAGGTGGTGAATCTTTCGTCGGTTCTTTTGATTTCTAGTTTTTTGTCGTTTCTTCTTTCTTTTTGTTAATCCTTTTTCTTAAAAGTTTGAATTTGTATTGTAATTCTCCTTTCACACTGAAGTCATTGATTACTTCTATCAGAAATATACGTATTCATTGCATAAAGGAGATTAATTGGGTATTAAAAGAAGTTCTCTTTCTAATAGTTTGGATGCTTTCCTTTGGCAGACGCCACACTTGCCTATAAGTGTAGTCCACCAGGAACATACCTCAGCCTTCATGGATTCATCCTTGGAACTCGATACACCTTTGTTTGGCCATGATCTTGCGTCATCGGGGCATCTTCACAACTTGCCAATGTATCGCCAAACTCCTAGTCGTCTTGAGGAGGTAATGAGCTAATGTACATTGCCTTGTGTCTAGCTTTATAACTTGCTATTAGTTGCTCAATTTGTTGTTATCTTATGCCTTTGTTCTAGTGTTGAACTAGAACTAAATGATACATATTTGTCTGATTGTTTGATGCAGTTCACAGTGGAACATATTTTGAGTTGATTGAGTTATTCAATGCTAGAAGTTCAGTATTCTTGAATTTATATTCATCATTGAGACTGAATTTACTTAAATATAGTTACTTGAGTATTCTAGAGGTGTCTGGTGTATCCTATAAGTTATATTAAAGACTTGCAAACAGTATGAACATTTGTTGCTAGTCTTTAAAGTCAGTCACACTGCTTTTTCCTACACTTGAAAGCTACAAAGTTGTCATTCATGTCAATTTAGATGAGTGCAGCAGCAAAATCTCAACCCTTTGTTGAAATCTTACTTCCATAGGAGATCATTGAATATCAAATATGGATGGACCAGGTTTTATTTGTTTCTGTAAAGATTTTTCTAATTTTAAAATTCTCCAATAATAACGTGGACTGGATTTTATTTCCTATATATGGATTGACAAGTGAAATAGTTACTCGAATTTTATTTCAGGGCTACGACAATGATGCACCTCATTTTTAAATTGCTGATTAAGTCTATTTGTTTACCTATCAAAGTATCAATATATTCTGTTTTGTCCTTCATGTATCAGATGGTTGGATATGTATTCATGTATGGACTAACTAGTGAAAAAATTACACAAATTTCAGTTCATGTCTATGAAAATGATGTCCATCATTATAAAATGTAGATTTAATTTTTAATTGCCTACATATTGATATATCTTGTTTGGCCCTACCTGTATGATATGTGCACATATCATACTATGACATTCCTGTCAATGCAACAATGCCACCATAGATAATAATAAGGTTTATACATTAGGAACGGAGGTGCTGGGACATAAGATAATTCATCTCTGACCCCATTTACATATCATTGGTCTCACTGCAGCAACGGAGTCGAGGATCTTTAGATGAAAGGGGATGAGAGGAAATTCAGTTTTTATAAACTGTGAAGTTGTGGGATAGGAGGTTTGTTATATCTATCTTGCATAAAGTGATCACTTCTTGCCAAAAAGGATAATAAAATTTTGGTCACCAGAATGGTACTTGGGTAATAAGGAAAGGATGTGACAATGTGGGTTATGAGATAGATGATACAAGGGAAGATCAAGAATTGGGATTATAGAACACAAATTGCTGTTTTCGTTTCTGTTTTATTCTTTTTTTGGCTATCCATACATTTCCCTTCTCTGTAATATCTTTTTCTTTATTCCCTTCCTCGAATGTTACTTTGGGTGTCTTATGTGGCTGAATGCTTGACTATATGAAGGTAGAGGCAAAGGATGGCTTCTCAAACTTCCTTCAAAACTTTAGAGTGGATCACCAAAATTAATCCATAGCATAGATTAATCAGTGCTTTTCACCAAACAAATATCTAATAGAAAACCCTATACCGCTAGCGGCTTGTGCATGTTAAATTTTTTTCATAGGAAAAAGATAAATCTCGATTTTTTCTAGAGGCCTAATGATGTCGCCATCTGATTCTAATAATATGTTGTGGACTGCAGGTCATTTTTGAGTCCAAGAACTACAGGTCATTTATTTGTCCAATCTTGATCCATACATCTAGTGTCAGTGTCTTGCTTTCATTAGCGTAAAAAGCATAATGTTTAAAACTGATAAGGAAAACAGGCTTTAGAGATGGAGACTTGTGTTTTATGTATGTGTGATAAACAAGTTCTTTTTGTATATGTTTTTACAAAGTTATAGAACATGGACTTCAGGTTGTTTTACATATGGGCATTTCTTTATGTACCAGCTGGGAAACCAGTGATCAACTGATGTTAATAGATCACCTACTCAGATTTGCCGTACATTGTAGATCTTGATGTTCCAGAGCAGAATTTTGTTAGGAAGAATGGACCTGTACGACCAATACAGAGATTGGCAACTCAATGTTGATAATATGTCTTATGAGGTGCTTAATTTTCTTCTATACATGGCTTTGTTTTTCATTTTCTTTTTATGTATCATTGAGAGTACTTGCTTCCCGTTTCTTCCACTCAAACAGGAGCTACTTGAGCTGGGGGATAAAATTGGGCACGTGAGCACTGGGCTGAAAGAGGAAGAGATTATAGGCAGTCTAAGGAAAGTTAAACACTTATTTTTTTATGCTTTAAAAAGATTCTTCTCGACTGAAATAGATGGGAAATGCAGTATTTGTCAAGTAAGTACTTTTTTTAGCTATTGGAAACTACTTTTATTTTCTATTTTTTTTTCAATGCAGTTGTTTAATTTTCCTATTCTTTTTGGTACAGGAAGAATATGAAGCTAATGATGAAATTGGAGAGCTGGATTGTGGTCATAGCTATCATGTATTTTGCATTAAACAGTGGCTTCTACAGAAAAATGTTTGTCCTGTTTGCAAGACTTCTGTTCCTAGAACTTAGTGATGCAGTTTATTGAGGCAGGTTCCATCCTTTCTTCGTCTTCTGTACGTAATTTTCTGCCCTAAGGTAGACAATGTATTCATTCTTTTGTATTTTATGTTTAGCTTCTGATAGAATTTTGGCATTTCTAGGTCTCTGATTCTGGTTAGACAAGCTTCACCTTGTTTCTTATCATTGGATGTTATAGAATTACAATTCATTGTTTTTTCTCGACTAACTGAAGTTTCTATCATGAAGTTTGAATGAGGTATGGTTGCATCAATGCTATAAAGAGCCAAATTAGTACACATATATGTGCAAAAATAGATTTATATAGAATCCACTTGTGTTTTAACTATATATCATTCTTCTAACATGTTCAATTTATTTAAACCACATAACACTTCCATTTCACACATGGCAGTATAAAAGTCATGAGCAATACTGATGCCAACCATTGATTATTTGTGCTAACGCAGCGTGTATGAGGCTATTTATGTTCATAAGATCATATTAGCAATATGTAAATTGTAAGCACCTATCAGCACTAGTATATCTATTTCATTTCTTTTATTAGTTTGTAATTTGTTTATTTTATGATTATATTTACTCACTTCTTTGTATGCTGTAATTCTGATATTCATCGTCTTCCAAATTTATTCATGTGAAAGGACTGTTTATTTATGCTGATAGTTTATTCCTCATCTATTACTGAAATGCTTGTCTCTGCAAGAACATGAAAACAAATAGGAAAACTGGTCTAACAACAACGTGGTTTAGGCATTCCTCTTTCTGTGGTCAATAATATGTTCTCCAAGATTTGGCACTTATGGAGTTTGACAAGAAGAGAACAAAAAGACAAAATACAAAACAACAGAAACAATTACATATGGTTCTTCTTATTTTACCAACATGCTTTCTTCACACACTGCACAACTATACCTTCTGCTTCCTGTTTCTCCTGTCACCAAGAAACTTGAGTAGATTGGGCATTACCTTCTTTCTCTTCTTGATGGTAAACAATGGGGAGCGAGCATTTCGGGTTGCAGATGAGGTTGAAAGCCTTCTGACTGTGACTCTTCTTGATGATGCTGCCATCCCATTTTCTCTAGTGGATTTTCTTGGTTTCGCAGGCACAGCACTCTCTTCTTCTTCTTCACTGTGTCCCAGTTCATTTGGCTCTTCTACCACAGCTGATGATTTCTGTGTCTTGTGGAGCTCCATCACTTCCCCTGTTCTGGACCTTTTGATCTCCTTTTCAATGAACTCGGTCTTCATCAGTATCTCCTTCTCTTCAGCTGCTAATGCTTCAACCCATGCCTGAGCAGCCTCCACCTTTTTTGTTGCAACCACTTGAGCTGCAGCTGCTCGCTGACCCAAATACTCGAACTCACTTCTTGAGATGGTCACAGTGGAGCTATGTGGTATTGATAAGGCTCTATTCCTCATGGTCCTATGGGCTACATTACTCAACTTCCTGAGTGCCATAGCTTCTGATGCTTTGGCTGCTTCAAGCTCTTCCATGGAAGTATATAATCTTTCCTCAGCTGATCTAATTGCCGAGTCTGTCATGTCGATTTCAGCCCTGATACTTTTAGTCTCTTCATCAATCAGCTGTTTCTCCTTCTTTGCAGTCTCTATTTCTGTTTTCATTTGTTGGAGGGCAGCTGATAGGTTGGAAACAATTGCTTTAGCCCTTTCCTCGGCAACTGTTGCAGCTTCGAGCTTGGATTTGGCTTTTAACAGCTTAGAATTGAGGTGTTGAATGTTGGTTTCAGCTCTCTTTTCTAACTTCTTCAGCCCACTGGTCTCTGCGGCAGTGCGCATCAGTTCTTCTCTGATGTGATCCATTGAGATCATGAACTGAAAGCTTTCTTCCTTGATTGTAGCCAACTCCTGTTTGGCTGCTTTTAATTCAGCTTCTGCTGATTCCAGTGCAGTTTTTGCATCAGAATCTTCTTCTCTTTTCTTGTTAGCTTTGCTTGCAAGATCTGTCTGATAGCTTCTCTCCATCGCTCGAACTAATTCCATTTCACCCTGCAACACAGTCACGTCTGAATTGGTTATCCTAAGCTTCATTTCGAGATCCTTTGAGTGACTCAGTTCTCTTTGGAGTTCCTTAATTCTCTTCTTGGCAATCTCAATGCTCTTAGCAAACTGATCAGCCTCGGCCGCTCTCCGGGCTTCTGTATCTCGGAATTCTCTTTCTGCTTCCATGCGAGCGAGCTCCACCAGCACATGCTCTTCGTCGGCCTCATCTACCTTCTTCTTCAGCTCCACCACGGAGCGTGAATAAGCCATTGCTTTCGAGCTACAGGCTTCGGATTCCTTCTCTGCTTTTGTCTTCGCCTCCATGGCAGAGGCCACATCGAGCTTTATTCTGCTCAGCTCCTTCTTCGCTTTGTCCAGCTCCTGAAACACCGAGTCATACTCGATATCCTCTTGGCTTTTCTCCATCTTCCTCATCGGTTGGAGCTCGGATCTCTGAGCTCGTGCCCTTGCATTGGACTCCTCGATCCTGGAAGCCAATTCTTTCGCCATAAGTCTCGCTTGAGATAATTCAGATTCTGCCCTTTCCCACTCCCTTTCTGCAGAATTCTTGGTCTCATTTAGTCTGCTAATGTCTGCTTTGGCTTGGTGGAGTTCCCTTGTTTTCCAAGGCAAATCCTTCAGAGCAATTGGTGAGCTCAGTTAAGGTAACAGCAAAGAAACATTGCTGAGTTCTTGACAGGATGTACACAAAGGCATGACAGATACCTCTTGTGGGAAGATCTGGCCATTGATCTTGTCTGGCTTTCCCCCAAGAACTCTTTCACCGTGCAAGCCGACGGCTGCCTTTGCCGATCCAATTCCTTGTGGACTCTGACGTTGTAATGCATCCATTTGAAGCAGAAGACTATACACAAACTGAAAACGAGATGCAGAATCCATCACATAGTACTCAAAAACAGATGCCACGGATTCAAAAGAGAAGAGAAGAAGAAGATGGAGGAAGGCCAAGAGAGGCTTACAAATCTGCTCCTTGTTTGCCATCTTGTGATGATGGAATGATGAGGAGATGGCCATTGGCTCTGCAGATGCTGCCGGTATGTGGTGACAAGAGTCTACAGGTCACAGGCGAAGGTTCTTAAGAAGAGACATGGAGAGGTTTGTTCTCTACTGCTTTGGCTGTGATACACACAAGGCTGTATCTTTGACACGCAGAAGAATCACAGCCACATGCACATCTCTGCTTCTTAGTTCTGCCTTCCTCGTGTCCATCAAAGCCTCCTCATAATATGATGACTTTGTTCTCTTAGCTTATCCTCTTAGTGATTGCAGCTGCGGAATGCCACTATGCCGAGGGAAGCTGCAGCCACAGGAAATCTAAATGCCATTAAGTTGGGATGTCTGACAAGGAATCTATCTCATCTTTCTCTTCAAAATAAATATGCAATGTTGTAGGTTTTTTATAACTGGGAATATTATTTTGATTTTTTGAGTGCTTGCATGCATCAACTATTTATTTATTTTTGTTTTAAAAAATCTGCTATATTACCTAAAAAAGCAAGATCAGAGGGTTATGAATTGCAGAAATATGCTTATATAACAAGGGTTCATCAATCTATTATTTTTAATTAAAATAAGATAAACCAAGTTCAGTAAAATAAAAAGGTTATCAATCTGTCATATTAGATTGACCAAACTAACTTATCAAACTAATAAGAGGAAAGAATTGATCCCTCATGCAGATGGCTGCATCCATGAACATAAATTTGTGATGTGTAAAGATTATACCAAGGTCAAAAACACAAGAAAAAAAAAAGAAGATATATCAGCATATGGGGACATGGGTCTTGAACCACTCTGTCATGTGAGGGGAGAAAAGAATTTGATGTGTATGTGGATGATTATTTGGGTTGTTTATTGATACATATGTAAATTTGATGTGTTATTGGAAAAGAGTTTTTCTGACATATCAAAGGTCTCTAATATATAGTTGAGTTGATAAAATATAAATATTTAAAATATCTAACATATTTTTATTCTTCAATTGTTAATGGTGGAGATAATATACATTAAGAAAATAGTATATATGATCACTTAGTATCAGGACATCACTACTTGATGAGTAAATGATGTGTGCATGCATGCATCTATGTATGTACATGATAGACTTAGATGGAGAGGGATAAATACAAAAATTACTATATTGTAGGTGACATAATTATGTGGTTAATTTGGGCTCAGTGGAAGAGTAGCCATGTTGAGGCAGATGCATGCATGGAAGTATTCAAGCGAAATATGCTGATGTGTGCAAGCAAAGAAGCATTTTTTTAGTAGGTCATTAATTATATTAGGGAAAAGAGGGACTAAATTAAATTGATCCGTGAAGGTAAGTCCACACTCTTCTTCCTCTACTAAATTAATTATATATTAACTCTTAGAGTCAGATTTCTTTAACATACTTTAAAAAATTATATTAAAATCTTTATAAAAGTGAAACATTTAATCTCATTTATTTTAACATCGTCGGTTTTACTGATGAAAGATACAGCATATGACAGTACGTGCATGAATGACATGAAAATGATGGACAAAAACATAATTTGAATGATGGTGATGAATAGTGATGTTGTGGCTAATTGTGGTAATGGTGGTTGGCGACAACGATACAGTGGTCGACCTTGCCTATATTGACATGAATATTGACGATGAGGAAGAAGAGAAGACAAAGCAGTGATGCATTTGTGTCACCGCCAAAGGAGGAAGAAGAGGTAATTGAGACTACTAGTCATGGGTGTCATGCAAGTCAATCACATGAGTGATGACACGTGTGACTTGACACACAGCCATTTTACTTATTATTATTATTTGATATTTTATCATTTTATATTACATGTTGCATGAATATATTGTGATGTCCATGGATCTTTACAATGAGAATTGGATCGTAATGAGGTCACGATAATGAGATCGATTCGCCTTTAAAAACAGATCCTAATTAATCCCGATCATAGGTTACTCGAGAGGGACATTGAGATAACTGGATAGATTGGTGTGTTGTATACCCATCCATATAATGGAGAATGAGTTCATTGATTGATTTTCTCATGGAATATTGGATGGTTGATGATGTCTTATTATCAAACAGTGATTCCATTATCCTAGTGGTGTATCTGATCCTTAGATTTGAGATACTAAGGATGTCCTGTATGAGTACTCCACTCTTTAATACTGGACCTATAAGTCTAGAGGTTTCAAATCTAGCACAGCCGATCATCGGAAGTGGTAGCTAACCTTACGAGGGCTATTGAGTATCGATAGAGGATCATCTACTCTTGGTGTCATGAGAGGAATATTTTATGTGTTCTTGCTCAGACAAATCCTTGGCCGGGGTCATTCAGATTGAGAAGGAAAGAGTTTTCCGGGAGAATTCGATTAGAGTGAGACTCGTGTAGAAATTATACGGTCTCTAAGATATTAGATGGATGAGGGACTATATGTACACGGTAATTGAGGACAGATATGTCCAAAGGATTTGGTTCTTCTGTATTATTTAGGGATTACAACGTAATAAACTAGTATTTCTGTAGTTGATGAGTCGAGTGAATTATTATGGAGATAATAATTCACTGAACCAGAAGGAGTTCTGATAAGTATAACTCACGACCAGTTCAATATTGGGCCTAGAGGGTCACACACATATGATAGGCGTTGCGACGAGTAGATATTCAGATATGAGATATCCGTTAGAACCCCTATTTTATTGGATATCCAATAAGCTCTTGAATTATTGGATCCTATGGATGAGATCTAATAGGAGCTAATAAGAGACTATTGCATAGAGATCCACTGATCTAAGAGGCTTGGATAGTTGGATGGAGATCTAGTACCCAATATGGTAGGATTCATTATGGATTCTATAAATATGAGGGAACCAAAGACTCATAGGCTAGAGATTTTTTATAGCTGCCTCCTCCTATCTCTCTCTCCCTCTCTCTCCTCATATTGCAGCCCTATTTGAGGCGTGTAGACAATAAGAAGGGGCGCCCCTTTTTGATTGAGTGGTGTGCACGAGGAAGAGTTTTGGGTAGTGATTTGAGGAGCATCTTCACAGCCCCTACCATATGGATCACCACTAGAGAGGAGGACAGTTGATCTCCTTCATCCTCTCCCACAATCTATAGGTTTTCAGGAATATACGATCTCCCTAGGTAATTCTCTTATGCTCAGTTTTTCGATTTTGCGGGTTTTTGCGCACCAACTTTTGCACGACAATGAAACCTTCTTTTCTGCGGGAATTTTGGGATTATATTTTTTTCTGTTCTTTCATTGTTCATGTGATGTCACCACAGATTTTCTAACAGAGACATCTGTGTTAGTGTTGCATCGCTTTGCCTCATCTTTCTCCTCCGACGTCGCTTTGTATGTACATTGACACCAAAGGAGGAAGAGGAGGCAAGTGAGGCATCTACGTCATTGTCGAGAGGAGGGAGGAGGAAGAGGGGATAAGTGAGGCAGAGCAGTGTGATGCCGGAGGAGGAATAGGAGGCAGGTGAGGCATCTCTGTTGGCGCCACACAGCTCTACTCACCTGCCTCCTCTTCTTCTTCCCTCCTCGTTGTTGATAATTCAAATGCCTCACTTGTCTTCTCTTTCTCCTCTGGTGTTGCATCGCTTTGCCTCACTCGCCTCCTATTCCTCCTCCGGTGTTGATGTAGATGCAGAATAGTGTCGAAGAAGAAAGAGGAGGTAGAGTGGTGCAGTGCCGATGTAAATGCCTCACTTGCCTCTTTCAACGCTGCATTGCTCTGCTCACCTACCTCTTCTTCCTCCTCCCTCCTTGTCATCGGTGACTCAGATGCCTCACCTGCCTCATCTTCCTCCTCCGGCACCGATGCAGATGTAGAGCGACACCAGAGGAGGAAGAGGAGGTAGAGTGGTGCGGCGCAGACACAGATGCCTTATGTTTCTGTCTTATCGTCGATGTTTCAACATCGACAATACCAACCACCACAATAACAACCACTCATGTGTTAGTTATAGGTGCTCTACAGACAAATTACATGAGTGATGACACATGTGATATGTTGTGACGATCTCTTTGCTTATTATTATCGATATTTTATCATATATTATCTGGATGTATATTGTGATATCTTTGGATTAATTGGATCGTGATGAGATTATGGTAATGAGATCGATTCACCTTTAAACATAGATCCTAAATCATCCCAATTATAGGTTACTTGAAAAGAATATCGAGATAACCGGATAGACCGGTGTGCTGTATATTCATCTATATGATGGAGGCTGTTAGTCTCATAGTCGCTCGTGTGGGGACACTAGATGTACAGTGCATGTGTTCATTGGAGAATGAGTTCACTAATTGATTTGCTTACAAAATATTGGATGGTTAATGATACCTTGTATCGTGTGGGGACACTAGAGGTACAATCTCAGTTGTGTGTTTGATCCTTAGCCTTGAGATACTAAAGATCCATTGTATGAGTACTCAATTCTTTGACGTTGAACTTATAAGTTTGGAAGTTCCAAATCTAGTACAATCGGTTATTGAGAATAACAACCAACCTTACAAAGGCAATTGGGTGTCAATAGAGGACCATTCACTCTCGGTATCGCGAGAGGAATATCCCGTATGTGCTTGCTTAGACAAAATCTCTAACCAGGATTGTTTAGATTGAGAGAGGAGTTCTCCGGAAGAATCCGATTAGAGCGAGACTCGGATAGGATTCTATATAGGCATGATATTACCATATCTAATATGCAGTCTTTAGGATATTAGATAAATGATGAACTATATATATATGATAACTGAGGACAGACAGGTCCGGTGGATTAGATCCCCTATACCGTCTAAGGACTATGGCATAATGGCCTAGTACGTCCATAGTCAATGAGTCGAGTGAATTATTATAGATATAATAATTCGCTATATCAGAAGGAGTTCTGAGTTAGAAAGAGTTCTGATAGGATCGACTCACGACCAGCTCGGTATTGAGTCTAGAGGGTTACACATATATGGTGGATGTTGCAATGAGTAGAGGTGCGAACATAAGATACCCGCGGAGTCCCTAGTTTGGATATTGTGGATAAGATCAAATTAGATAATTGGATAGAGATCCAATATCCAATAATGATAGGATCCATTAAGGGTTAAATTGCTTATGCCTTTATAAATAGGAGGAACCTCATGGTTCATAGGCTAGAACTTCTAGTGGTCGCCCCTTCTATTCTCTTCAGTCTCCTCTCCTCAACTCCAGTAGCCTTGTGGTGTGCGTGAAGAGGGAGAACCCACAATGATCTGAGGAGCGTCGTTACTGCGTCTATTATGTGGATCACCGCCAGAGAAGAGTACATCGTCTATTGTGTGGATCATTGCTAGAGAGGAGTACACAAGTTCTCCTTCATCTTCTCTATCAGATTTGAAAATATTAAGGATATAGATTCTCTCTATGTAGCAATTCTTACATAATATGTGTGGTTTTTTGGTTTTCTCACGCACCAATCGTCACACAACGATCAAGTACTTGACTTTGGAAAATCTGATTTTGTTTTTGTTTCCCGCTGCGCATGAGATGCCTATCCACGATTTCCCAACACCATGGTGCCACTGTCTATCACCATCATTGAAATTATCTTTTTGCTCATCATTTCTATATCATTCATGCATGTGTTGTTATGTGTTTTATCTTTCTTTGGTAAAACAGATGATGTTAGCATAAACAAAGTTAAATATTTCACCTTCATAACTAGTAATATGTAATTGGTGCTCCTCCTAACATGTAATTGACGCTCCTCCATCTTAACCTTTCTTTCCATATTTTATATATATATATATATATATATATATATATATATATATATATATATATATATATATATATATATATATATATATATATATTATTATATATATATTATTATTTATATATATATATATATTATTATTTTATTAAATAAAAACCCCTATTTTCAATTTTTCATTTCATGTCTTTATTTTCTTTTAATGCCCTAAATGTCCATTGTAGTCATATATTACTTGTCGCTTTCGCCCTACCTTGGTTACCTCCTTGCTCTCTCTTACCTTCAACGATGAGAGTAGATAATGCTAGTGCTAAAGCGATATATCTTATTGTAATTACTTCTTATTTTAACCTATGTTTGTTTGTGATCTTATCATCAAAGGGGAATGATATGATCATGAGGGAGATAAAATGGTAGGAATCGAAATAACAAGATAAAGGCAACCACATATAGGCAATAGGGTGAAGATAATCACGATAAGATAGAAGTGACGGACAATAAGTGATAACATTAACGAAAGATGAGACACCAAATTAAAAAAATAAAAATAGAGGTATCAAGAAGAGTCGAAATAATTTTTTTTTTAAAATCATCCTAAATATTTTATATTATTTTTAATAATATTATATTTGACTCACCTTGCATAATCTAATTACATCATGGATCTATTTATATCGTCATATATAAATATTTTATTATTCTATCCCTTCATTCATAAAAATACTATTGCACTAAAAAATATAAATATCTAAAAATATCTTCGGTATCATTTGCATTGCATCAATCAAACAAAGAGTTTTTAAAGGGTTAATATGTATTGAAAATCTATAAAATACGTAAAAATATCCTTAGTCTCATTTGTCTTATATCAATCAAGCAAAAAGTTTATAAAAATCAACATTAATTGAAGAATCGTTGTATCTGCTTCAAGCAACTGTCGCCTGGTTGGGTATTAACTGCGAGTGGATTCACATTACGGTTTTAGATTTTTCTTATACAGTTAAACATAAACTTATATAACAATAATTATAATTATCATATATACATACATACATATATATATATATATATATGTATGTATGTATGTATGTACAATTTTGTCAAATAATAAGATTCCCCTCTTCTGAACCCGAAAACGAACCCGTTTCAAGCGATGGGAAAGAAAGCCGCTCGCCCTCGATCGACACCCCGGCCCCCTTCGCCGCCGCCGCCGACGCCGGAGGCCTCCTCGCGGTGCTGCCATGCGGCAGCCGAATGTGCCGTCGGCGCCTGCACGCTGTGCGTCTGCTGCCCCCTGATGCTGCTGTGGTGTTGCGTCAAGCCCCCGCTCGTCGCCGCCTGGCGGGCCGGGCGCGGCACCTGCCGCCTTTGCCGCCGCTGCTGCCGCGGGGGGCGACGCGCACACGTCGTCTCCTCGTCGTTCTCCGACATTGATTTCGACGTCGCCGCCATCGATGGCAGCCGCCGGCCAAGCGAACTCTCCCTGGAACAAGAGAGGGGAAGCTTCGGACGTCGGCCTTCCTTTCCTCTGCTTTAGGTTGTTCTCATTCTTTCTTGGAGCGACTGCATTTGTGATGTTGTTGTTGTCTTGAAAGACTTCTTTTTCTGTGTTTCTGCTCTCCTTCTTCTATTCTGTGTTTGGGCTAAGAATGCATTTGCCAAAATCCAGCAATATTAATGCTATTTTAAGTACACTAAACTCCTTTGAAAATTAATATATATACACACACAATTGATGTATTGCAAGAAAATTAAAAATGGAGAAACATATGTCATTTATATGACATGGATTTTAGGTTATAAATGTTATTGATATGGGCATCAGATACCTGAATTTTCCACTGACACAAGATCTCAAGTTAATTTTTGTGAACCAAGCCATGTCCAATCCAAATATATGAGCATTTGGCTTTTCTAAATGCTATATTTCATTGAAAATATACCCTGTAACTCCTCAGTTTCTGGAAAAGATTTCACATCTCTCTCTCCCCATCATCCTTAAGTAGAAGTCAGTAACAACAAAAGTTTCATGCCAAGGCAGTTTAATGAAAGAATTCAGTAGAAGTCAGTACAACAAAGTTTCATGCCAAGGCAGTTAATGAAAGAATATGAAATCTCTCCCATCATCCTTAAGTAGAAGTCAGTAACAACAAAGTTCATGCCAAGGCAGTTTAATGAAAGAATATGAAATCTCTCCCCATCATCCTTAGGTAGAAGTCAGTAACAACAAAAGTTTCATGCCAAGGCAGTTTAATGAAAGAATATGAAATCTCTCCCCATCATCCTTGAGTAGAAGTCAGTAGTTTCATGCCAAGACAGTTTAATGAAAGAATATGAAATCTCTCCCCATCATCCTTAAGTAATAAGTTTCATGCCAAGGCAGTTTATTGAAAGAATATGAAATCTCTCCCCATCATTCTTAAGTAGAAGTCAGTAAAAGCAAAAGTTTCATGCCAAGACAGTTTAGTGAAAGAATATGAAATCTCTCCCCATCATCCTTAAGTAGAAGTCAATTCCAACAAAAGTTTCATGCCAAGACAGTTTAATGAAAGAATATGAAATCTCTCCCCATCATCCTTAAGTAGAAGTCAGTAACAACAAAAGTTTCATGCCAAGACAGTTTAATGAAAGAATATGAAATCTCTCCCTATCATCCTTAAGTAGAAGTCAGTTCCAACAAAAGTTTCATGCCAAGGCAGTTTAATGAAAGAATATGAAATCTCTCCCCATCATCCTTAAGTAGAAGTCAGTAACAACAAAAGTTTCATGCCAAGACAGTTTAATGAAAGAATATGAAATCTCTCTCCCCATCATCCTTAAGTAGAAGTCAACAATCACAAATGCTTAATAAAAGAATATGAAATCCCATTAGTACTTCTGGAATGTACTGCAGCACTGTAAGCACCAATTACAATGGAAGGAAAGAAGATCAATGAACGAGAAGGTTTGAAACAAAATGTTCATATAAATGCAAAGATTATGTACACAGAAAACTGCTAATTATCTTCAGACCCCATGTTTCCTGAATGAAACATGGCGAAGGCTATTGTTGTGGCTTTGCTTGCTTCGTGTCTGCCTGTGTACACTGTGTGAGCGAGCGGGAAAGGAAATGGAAACTTGGTACTGTTCTTCCTCTTTCAGTGACCCCAATCACAATCTTAGCAAGTTTGATATAGGCTGCCATCCAAGAAGCCATGGCTTCTTGCTCGCTGGCAGTGTAAAGTTCAGCTCGAACATCTCCTTGGCCATGTTTCCTCCTTCACAGAAACCTACCAGCCTAGCCACTATATCAGCACTTTCTTCAATATGTGCTGGATCATTTGGATCTGCCCAGAGCTTGTACACCAGCTGGAGTTTTCTCTGCTTCCCTTCGAGGGGCACTTGCCACTTGATGTACAACCTCTCTCGCTCGTCCTCTGTCAATCTTGATTGCAGCCTCCTGGCAAGGAATTCTCTTTCATGTCTCAGTGCTTTAATACTGCAAGAAGAAAATTGCAGCAGTTAAGACCAGACAATCACAATCAATGAGTTGATGTGAATGTGAACAAAAGGCTTTGCAGAACATGTTTGATGTTTCAGGTTATAATGCATATTGCTCAAATTATTCACACCTTGATGATAGAGAAATTGATTCATCGCCCATTTGAGCTGGACTTGCATTACCGACTTCAGCAAAGTGCTGTTGCAGCCATGTCAATCTCCTAACCTCTACTTCAATGTATATCTGATCAGCTGGATCACCTCTGAATAGCAAATAGAACTGAGTTCGATGTATTATTGAGACATGGCAAACATCCCATAATTGTATGATCTGCTGCATTTGTTCCTTGAATCTAATTCCTTGAATCTGGACTTCCATGCATCAGGAGAATTTTCTGCATCTGTAATGCTCTCATCACCCTCTGCTGCATCATATCCTGCAGCCTCATTTGCTTCTAGTTCCAAAACCTGATGCCATTATTAAGATGAAATCAATATGTAAAATATATTCTGCATATAAATATATGAAAAACCAATATTTGAGATGGAGTGTAATTTTCAGACCTGGCAAACTAGGAGCTGCTTTTGGTACTGAAGCTTCGCAACCCGTTCTTTCAGTTCTGTGACATATGCTCTTATGCTCCTCACATTTTCCTCCGCAGCATTCTGGAACATCTTTTGCATCTTTCTCATGTTTACAGAACTGGAACGCCGATAACCGGGTGTGCCCTCCCTTGATGAGATATCTCCACCGTCTTCACTCTTGGATGGTGTAACTTTCTCTGAAACCAATATGTTCTCGTGGGATTCAGTATCATTTTCTGGAACTTTGTTCTCCACTTCAGATTCCAACACCTGCCTGGAAGATGAGAGAGGAGAGCATGGGGCTCTTATAAGATTTGGCCTATTTACATTACTGCTCACGGTCAAAGGAAGCATCTTCTTCTTCTTGATCTGGGACTTGGAAGATTTGGGATTAGTCTCAACACAATGATTATTGTTTGGAAGGGACATCACTAGCTTGTCTATAGATTTTTGAACATTCTCTAGCTTCTCCTCAAGACTGGCAATGGAACTGCCCTGCGAATGCAGTCTTGTAATTTCTTCTTTCAGGTTTGCTCCAGCATTCTGCCTGGTCATCACATTGCAAATGTCATCGTCTTTACTAATGGATCTAAAAACACGCATCTCTCTAATTTCTGCTTGAAGTTTGGCAATAGTCTCAGCAGCATCTTGGTTACCCAATCTGTGGCAAGCCACCTCTTTCTGCAAAACTTCAAGAGCTCGGTTTGCTTCCTCTCCAAGCTGCTCCTGTAATTGTTCGAGCTTGCGAATTTCATGCACAAGCATGGATGGAACGGTTGATGATTGCCTCATAGGATTTCTTGCACGTTCAACTTTCCCATGACTCTTATCACCAGCATTTGGTGATACGCCAGAAAAGGTGAGAGATTTTACAACTCGGCAAGGTGATGAATCAAATGGATTCAAACCCTGAAGATATAATTACAACCGGAAAAAACATTAAACATGATGCAAGTTGCAACAGAAATCTAGAAGTAAATGCTGATCAAACGAGGGACTTGTACCACTATTTGACCATCACCAAATTTCTGTCGTAATTCATCCAATTGTGATTGGGCAAGATCTCTTTCTCGCTTCAGTCGTTCCATTTCAATTTCCAACTGATTTTGTGATGCCAAGATCATGTTATTAACCACCTTTTTGTCTCAATATGTTGGTAAATGTTGGCTTATGACATATTAAACCAATGATGAAATTAGATTTTGAAGCAGTAAAATTACCTGCTTAATTTTCAACTCTTTCTCCATCAGAAGGGCTTCAGAGCATGCAGAAGGTTCTGGAGTGCGCAATTCTGCTTCGAGTCTTGCCACTTCCTTCTGCAGCTGTTTAACCAACTGTTTGTCGGACACAACCTGATCGATCAAGATAGTTAGTTGCAAAAAATAAGTAGGCAAAAGACATGTATGCAGGAAAAATGCAAAACCAACATCTCAAGTTTCAGTCTACATACCACATTAACTTGTGCTGTGTTGGTAACTTCTTTAGCGCAAGTTGCAAAGAACAATGTATTTCGAGATTGTTCTACATGGCTTAGTGCTGGACTCATAGTACAGATAATGGCAGTCCTTGCATTTCCTCCTAGAGAGCTCTGCAGTATACGTGTTAACTTTGAATTTCTGTAAGGAATATGGACACCTTGTTTTCCTTGACTGCAGTCAGAAAATGGATCACATCAAAACCTGAATGTTCAGAATCTCAGTTTTCAAATCTAATATTGTGTTATGAGCTACCCTGGTCTCACCGAGAAGAGAGACAATTTTCTTTTTCCGAGCATAGATCCTTTGACCATAGTATTAAGCATAAACGTGACATAAGAATTTGAAGCAAACAGAAGTAAAAGGTTTCTTGCGGGTGAACTTGCAGAACCACATTATACATATCTAGGTGAAAGATTTTGATAACTTCATGGTTCGTATAATTTGCTTCTAATGATAGAAATATAATAAGAGATAACCATGTGCAGTTCTAATGCATTTCTTCTAGATTCCTAGCAGTCTTCCATTTGTTTCACACACAGAATTTGGTTCAACACATGTTTTATTGTACACCAATATTGAGATTAGTTTAAAAGGCAATGATAATACATGTTGCATGACTAAAGTTATCTAAAACTTGCTCATGAATTGCTCCAATAGTCCATCGATAAAAAGATATGTTCTTTTGCTTTTTTTTTCCTGCCATCGTAGATAGCCAAGTAATACTGATTTTTGCATCACAATTAAGGCAACTAGTATGACACTGTTTGTCTGCTATTAAACTTGTCATTTCTGCTTGCCAAAACTATTCTGTGGTCAAGGAACACTTCAGAAAATTGCTCCATGATTGCATGGTAATAAATCACAACCAATCAGTAGAAATGTCTAGCAACTATCAGGTTGCAGTCAAGTCTCTGCTTCTATTTGTTTAGTTTACCAACTCAATTTTCATTAAAGATGGTCAAGAAAAATGTCAAGGCATGCCTTCTTTAATAAAAGGAATCATCCAATGAATTAGATGTTTGATCCACATAATGCCATTTTGTTTATTATTTTTCATAGTAGCAACTCAGATGTAGCAATGTTTTAGGAATCATTACCTCAATGTTCTGATTACTGTTGTCAGATTCAACAAGCTACGATTTATATGACAGCCTTCTTTAAGCCTGGCACCGCTTGCATGAGTTTGTCCAGCCCTCTCGCTTCCTGCAAGGTCCACAAAGTTCTGCAAGAAAACAATTCAAGTCCAAATGTCTTGATGAACAAGAAATTAAAGTATTAAAGGGCTGATAAGAGTAGCTCACCAGGCTAGCAACAAAAGATTTCACACAATCTGAATTTTCACGTACAGTACTCTCCACTATCTGCGGCATAAAACAATATATTTGCTAGCACTTTTAATCTTTCTAAATTCATAAAAAATCAACTAGCACAGTAAAAGGAAAAATATTTAGCATTACCAGCCTTATTATTTGGTGTGATCTGGAGCTGTTATCATTCAAGGCAGTTTCACCAACTTGCCTTTGTTCTGTCAAACATTAAAATTTGAGTCGAAATTTAATCATCTTTAATATAACTTTATAACCGGGAAGAATACAAAAGAACAAGTTAGTTAACCTTCACACAGTCCAATTAGATGCCTCAGATGCTGACTATCTTTTGCTGTTTCTTCTTCCAACTTATCAACAATAGTCCCTCTCTGTGCAGATAATGAAATAAAACAAAAAAAAATTAATGTCATTAGTGTAGTGACAAGTCATGCTAACAGATAAAAGAAAAAAACATTAAGTACCTCAGGATCATCTAGCAAACGAAGGGGGCCAGAATCTGGTTTAAGCAGGTCCCTTACTATCTCATTATATATCTCCATAGCAGAAATTTTGATGGTAAAGTCCCTCTCTGGGGTCTTTATCACATGAAAAAAGAAAAAACAAGCTTGAAAATTTTGGATTGGAAAAGCAAATGAAGCCAAAATGAAAATATGTTTTCTATAAGAGCATATGACAACAGAAAATAAAAAAGTTTCATGACTCTTACATTATCTATGTGCTTGTAAATATCATTAACAGCATTCTCAGTTATCCCTCTCATGGTAAACGTTTTTCCACTGCTAGTCTGCCCATAAGCAAAGATAGTGGCTGCAGAGAGTATGGTACCATTGTCACAGGCGACCTTAAGAATTTATCCAAATATTGTATCATTTTAGGAAAGATCATTCTCATATTGATGCATACCATTGATTCCTGTCAATGCTGATAAAGCAACATCTTTGGCTCCTTTTTCATAGACTCTTTCAGTCAAACAAGCTGGTCCAAATACTTTATCTGACACACGAAGACAAAGTACGGTATATTCCCATTACAAATCATAGTTTTGATTGCATATCCAACATGCAAGATGAATAAACTGGAGGTAGAAATAATTTGAAAATGTACCAAAAGTATATGAAGAGGATGAATTCGAGCGATCCTGAGCTGACATCTTGAACACAATTTTGTTGTCATCAACACACGCCCATGCTTCTTGGTCCTTGAGTGACAATTCCTTCTTACTCAAAGGCCTCACACGTACAGTAACAAAAATCTTCTCCTCCTTGATTCTAGAGCGTCCAGGAGTATAGATCGGTATTCTTTCGATCTTTGAGGTTGGAGTATTAGGTGGTCTAGCTGCTGTCATCTTTGTGGATAACCAGCTGCACGAACCTCTCCTGTTGGATCAGGAAATTAAACATGTTTCCGGATCAAGTCAGAAAAAAAGGAAATAGACCATTCTCACGGACAAAAAAAAAAGATTGGCATTACTTCTTTGGTCAGAACTAGAGCTGGATTTCAACCAGCGTAACAAAGAAATTAAACAAAATGACAAATCCACAGATATAATCAGTACTAAACCGTAGGTTGAAGAGCTTGAAATTTGTATTTGATTTCAGTTATTAAGAGGCAGGATGTGTGTGATTGATTCTTGCAGAGAAAAATAACAAACACAATAAGAGAGCAGAAACCTTATTAGGATTAGCTCAGGGGAAAAGTTGGAAAATCTCACATTCTCGAAACCAGAGTACCATCAACATAAACATTTATAGTGCACTGTTTTCCTCCAAATAGTTGACAGATCACTGAAGTCATCAACAGATTTGACAAACTTCTAGCTAAAGAAGTCCTAAATGTAGTAGGTCAAAGTCCAAAGCAGTAAAAATTAACTTCTTCTCTTAGCTTTCATACTTCCTGGCAGTTCCAACCTTCCAAAATTACACATCCGGGAACTCCCATCTTCCGTTCCTCCTCATCTTCCAGATCTCTGCAATCTTATTCTTTCCGCCATCTCCTCTTTGATCCTCGATAAGCTCATTCCATTTAAAAGATTCGGTAATCTCCATTCTCCTCTTCAGATCGATTCTCTTATACGCATCATTAAAGCACTCACGTCAAAGTCAAGTAAAAATTAGTCCAGTTTTAGGGTTTCTCTGTAGTCCATTCAGCAAGATGACAAGATCAGCTAAGCATTACAAGAAACCAGTAGCGGAAACAGCAAAAATCCCAGAGCAAGCCCTAAAAGAGGTACCAAGAAAACAAAGAAGGAATCGAAAACCCAAAACCAAGAACCGAAACTTCCGCAGCTCTCACACCAGAAGGAAAAGATCGAGAAAAATGGAAAGAAATGTACCGAGATCGAAGGCAACAGGCCGACTCGCGGAACAAATTGGGGGACGCCCCGCCGCCTGAACCCAGTCAGAATAGGCAAAGAAAGGGAACAATCTGCGGACTGGTGGGCAAGAAATTGGGAGGAATCCTTGCGAATTCGGACCCTTTATAGTCGACCGAGGTCACAGCAAGGAGAGAAAGCGTTACGAACTCGAGAGCTTTGATTTGGTGAAGACGGTATGAAGGGTTTTGTTTGAGAGAGAATAAAAGCGAGGAGAAAAATAACACTAATAATAGAAGAGAGAGACACAGAGGTGGCCGTTTGAAATGAGGGACACCAACGGCTAGTTCCGGGTTTACGTCCGCGTCGATTTCATCGGGCCGAGCGGGCCAATTACTCGCCACCGCCGGGCGAATCATTGTCGTTTGTTACTTGAACCTCTTACGCGCATGGATTACGCATAAACTGGAGTCTCGGACAAGCGCCGCCATCTCAGCGCGTTGGACTTTCCGCGTAAGAGAACAGCGTGGGCGCTACTGTTGGAGAAATAACGAGCGAAGATTTAACCGATCTGAAATGTTACCCGTCTCGCTTACCCTCGTAGGTAGCAGCGGGTCCCACCGGAAACCTTGGGTCTCTCCAATGAATCGACCGGTACGAAAGCCACTTAGTTGCAATCGAATATAGAAAACAGAGGTATACAATAAGCGTGGGCCCCGCTGGGTCCCAGTGTGGCAAGAGACCGGTTCATGTTTTCCCTGTCTGTTGCTCGCTTCTTTGGATCAAAGAAAATGCCCAAACAAGAACACCAATTTGGTGGCAATACACAGTTGATCTGAAACTTGTTATGGCCTCGGTGGCATCTGCAGGTCTTTGATGCTTCCTTCCAACATATCCACTATCTCACTCATCGACGGTCGACTCCCAGGCATCATCTGTATGCACCACAGACCAACAATTATCATCTTCCTCACAGTCTCCTCATTCTCACTGTTCAAACCTGATATGTCGATCTCATTCTTCCCGTCAAGACGATCGTAGATCCAATGAGGAAAGTAGATCTCGCTGGTGTTCTCGACTGCTGCATCTATGTTCTTCCTTCCCCCCACCATTTCCAGCACCATCATCCCATAGCTGTAGACATCAGCCTTACTGGACACAGCTCCGAAGTTCCTGGAGAACACCTCCGGGGCGATGTATCCCACAGTGCCACGAGGAGCTGCCATCGAGAGGATGCTTTCTTTGGGAGATCCCAGCTTTGCCAGTCCGAAATCTGAGATCTTTGGGCAGAAGTCTTGGTTCAGGAGGATGTTGTGAGGCTTGATGTCGAAGTGAACGATACGAGTGTTGCATCCGCGGTGTAGGTATTCCAGGCCTCGTGCAATGCCCACCGAGATCTCGTACAGCTTCTCCAACCCAATTGGTGTTCTTGTTCCGGAGTCCTCGGCGTAGATAAACTTCTCTAGGGATCCATTTGGCATGAATTCGTAGACAAGAGCCCTCTTTGATCCCTCCAAGCAGAAACCCAGAAGACTGACGATGTTAACATGGGATGTTCTACTGATGCTGACGACCTCATTGATGAACTCCTCTACGTTTCCTTTGGATGCAGTTAGGAGCTTCACAGCCACTGAGCGGCCATCTTGGAGAGTGCCCTTGTACACAGTGCCATAGCCACCATGTCCAAGCTTGTGGCTGAAGGATCTGGTCATCCTCTTTATCTCAGAATACTTGTACCTATTTGGGGATAGGAAGCCATGCATGTTTAGTAAGGCTTCAGCACTCTGTACATTTCCTTCACGAGACTTCTTATAGTAGATCAAGAGGAATACACACAGACATAAGAGAAGCCCTCCAAAGCTAGAAAATACTGCAAAAGAATAAGTAGTGATTAGTGAGCATTACTGCCATGATCGAGTGTGTATCTTACAGTTCCTAATGAAACATAATGGACTTACAGGACTAGTTATATATTATCCTATCTAGTTAGATCACTTTAGTATCCTAGTTTTTCTAGATTAAAAAATTTATATTAAAATTCTTTGCATGAAAGTAAAATATTTAACTCCGTTTACCCTAACATCATCCGTTTTCCTAACGAAAGTATGAAAACAATAAAAAAAATTGATGACAGCATAATTGGGGGTCACATGTGTCTGTTGTGAATGAGGAGGGATAGCGATAGTGAAAGATGAGACGATGATACAAATGTCGACTTTTTGCATCTGTGTCGGCACCACTCGGTAATGTCGGCGTAATGCAGAGCGATGCATCTACATCAACGTCGCTCAGTAACTATGTCAGCATCGACGTAGATGTAGAGCGGCGAAAGGGCCACTCAACATATGCATCAGCACTGATGCAAATATAGAGTGGCGCCGCCCTTCCTTGTATCGATGTCGGCACTAACACAAATGTAGAGCGATGCTACCATTTCCCGCATTATTGTCAATGTTGACACAGATGTAAAGTGATGAAAGGGTCGCTTGGCATCAGCATTGGCATCAATATCGATATAGATGTTGAGTGACTTTTTCATTACTTTACATTTGCGTCAACACCAATGTAGTTGTCGAACGACACAACACAAATGTAGAGCATTAGTATCTACATCTTTGCCTCACCGATTACCGTCGCTCTCGCTCCTCATCCATAATAGCCACCCATGACCCTAGCGATACCGCCATCCGCCACCACCAAAAGTATAACTAAGGCATTAAAATTATTTTTTTTGTCTATTATTTTCGTTCTTCTATTAATAAAATTGATGACATTAAAGGAAATGGAGTTAGATGTTTCAGTTTTATAACTATAGAGATTCAAATATAATTTTTTTAAGTATAGGGACGCGATAATATATAATTAGCCCCTTGGATTTATTGTTTAATCTCAATAAAGTCACTAAAGTTGCTTATGATCTCAATAAACCACTTATTTTCCAAACAATAACTTGTAAATGTAAATAAACATTGGATTTACATTTTACATAAATGAAAATAAATAAAGTTTGGATAAATGTAAATCCTTGAGAAAACATAATAACCTGTCAATTTTTCAAATGTGATGTGAAAAATAAGGAGTCTAAACCCGTCAAGTTAAGGCTCAAAATTAACTTTACAGACTAAAGAAAAGTCACTTGGAATATTAAGTGATGGAAGAAAACTAAGTTTCTAAGTTTAACATATAAAAGCTGGAAGTAAAATTTACAAAACATGAAAGATGATATGTTGGAGAAAGATGCGTACCTATGGTTATCTTCCTTTTGGAACTGCTATGAGCATCTGCAAAATAATAATGTGAAATCATGAACATCATCCAATACCGTGCATTTCTGCAATTTCATAGATTATGCCTTACCTACAAGTAATTACAAGATGGTTGGCCTGAAGGAACAAAAGAATGCAGAGTACCAAACACATACATAAACAAAAACATAAGATTTTGGAAAAAGAATCTTCGATTATTTACGTAAATGTAATCGATTACATTGCGCGATATGGGTGGTAAGCTCATTTTCTATTCCACGAAATTACGTGCTTCGGAGTGCTTTTGTGTGTGACGAACCTTTTGTACTGATAAAATATAGTGCCTATGTTTGCTTGTTGATCCTAAATTCTCTTTCTTTTCTACAGGTGATGATCATATTACTATACTATTGTTGCAGTAAGTAATAAAGTGTCTGACATAAGTTAGAAAGCCACCGCATCTAAAAAGAAGATTAATCAGTTATGTTCTAATGATCTGTCTACATCTCATGCTTCAAATTCCTGTAACTGATATCTAAATACAATAGAAGTACTTGGATTAAAGCTACATACTCACCACATTTCCTTGTATGGACTCCATCAGGGCAGATGCACATGAATTTTGATGCCGTGTCATTGAATCCACATTGGCCGCCGCTGTCAGTGCACTCTGTACAATCCGGCGCCGTCCAGTTCAGCAACCACCCAGTCCTCAGCAGAGCAGAGTAGTTTACATCGATGCCCACATCGATGTAGCCCACCACCGGCACCACAAACAGCGTACATACTCCACCGGACAAGTTCAGCTTGCCCGAGCCATTGTACTCACCGCCGAAGTAGGACAGTCCTCCATCAGTAGCACATGATATGTTCTGGTAGGAAGCAGGTAGATTCACCGAGCTCGAGCAATTGGCGAGGAAGAAGATGCGCTTGTTGGCGGAGCTGAGGACGAAGGGGTAGAGGCCGGAAGTGATGTTGGAGGTTGGTAACGGGCACCGATCATCGTCGAATCCGGCGGCAGTGATCTGAACCGACATGTTCTCGTAGAAGATGTTCTTGACATGATATGCACCGTCAAAAACGTTAAAAGAAATGGTTTCGGCTTGGCCGCCGCTGCTGATGCAGGTGACGTTGAACGGAGGAACGCCACAATAAGACGGTTGCTTATTGTTGAGCCAGAAAGGGTACTTGATTGTGTGATTCCCGCATCTTTGAGGCTGACAATCCCCAGACCCAATAGTTTCGGCAAGGACTGGTCTGTCTTCCACCAGAGAAAGGATCCAGAAGAACTTGAGGCTCAGTAAGATTCTGGGATTCATCGGAGAAGCGCTCGGCAAGAGGTGGAGAGGAAGAAGATAGAAGTTTAGCTCATTTGGCTAATCTGGGAGGCCTTGAAAGGGGGTTTGACTGAGTTATTGGAGGTGCTGTAATGATCTATTGCTTAGTTCCACCAAATGTTTAATCGGTTAGGTCTGAGATGCGTGTCGATCGGAGTTAGATTGCGCTGCTTTGATTCTTCCTCTGCCAAGTCAAACTGGTTCCTATTTGATATAGACAAGGTTGGTCAAACTTTGACCCATCCCATTTGACTGCCAATATTATAGAGCCGGAGTCAAAAACCAAACAGATCCATCAAATTATGTAGAAGTCAACCCACTCGTTGTGTATGAAGTAGGTTTTTAGTTATTGCCTCCGTGGATGACATTCACCATATTTAGTATTTAGAATCTTGACCCAAAGTTTATTATCCCTATTGAGAATGGCCAGAATTGTTTTGGCCCATATGGTTCTCGTGTAGATTGCACACACCCAAACCCTCCTTTTCCTTTGGGGAGATAATGGTGTCCCAACAACTCAAACTTAGTCTTGGAAATAGAATTCCTCCAAAAAAAAATCTCTAGAATTTTTTTTAGCTTCAATGATCGTTTTATCACTAACATTCATACTAAGTAGGGAATGCATTGGAAGATTATCGAGAATCGAATTGATTAGAATGAATACATCGACTTGATTAATACATCCTCCGTAGAAATACATTCTCTTTAGATATAACTATTTAGGCATTTAAGAGATAATTTTTCTTTCTTACTTCCTAAGAACACACTAATTTAATACTTTATGATTGACTCATAATGGTTAGAAAATAAAACCTTATACTTAACATAATTTACCTTAAGATTGAACCGTCTTTTAATCTATTTAAGAAACCCATTCAGCATATTAAAAAGGGTAATTCTACCTTTAACAAACATATCATGTAAGATGCTACTAAGAACCTATTAGATAAAAAAAAATAGATAAAGAGATATTGGAAGGATTCTCTTGCTTAATACTTTTATGTTTGTAAAACCAATGTATTATCATTAAGATATAGAAAGAGAAAAAACATAAACTGAGTCTCACTTAACAAATTAAAGAGAAAAATTTGTTTTGTTCATGGCCTTACGTTCAACAACGAAGAAATTTTATCGTACGCTTTATCAAGATCTAGTTTGATAAAAATTAATAGATATTTTTCTTTAGGTTTGAATATTATTTGAGCTAACTCCATATTAATAAATATATTATCATTGATATTATATTTCGATACAAAAGTATATCGTTCTTGATCAACCAATCTTTCAATATTTCAATATGATCTCTAATTCTATTAATAAGGACTTTGATCAAAAACTTTTATATCACATTATAGAGACTAATGGGATGATAATCTCCCACCCTAAAGTTATTGGGTTTTTAAAGGATAATCACTAAAAATGTTTTACCCCAATTATAAGGAAGATAGGCTGAAAGTATCACAAATATTATCTTTCATAATATCCCAAAAGACTCTAAAAAACTCAACAATGAATCCATGGACTATTTCACATAAAAGGTGTCATAAATTTCATCAAGAGAAAAACTCTTGATGAAAGAAAAGTTTACAATATGGGAAAGTGGAGGGCAATCCCTTTAGCTCAATTGAATTGACGCCCCATTAATCACCCCCTATAATTTTTTATATCAACTAACAAATTGATATTTTTATACCACTTTCTACATTTGTGTTATTATCTAAAATGATATGATTAATAATATTATGTGTCCTTTTATATGAAAATACTTAGTATTAAGGTCACCTTCCTCAATCAACTTGAATTTTGATTTTGGACCACCATTTATGATACAATTATGGATCAAGAGCAATAATTTTGTTATGCAAGCTAATTAAAACTTTGCTCTCAATCTTAGAAAGACCTATGCACTTATCTTTAGATTCAAATAAATCAATTTTCTTATAAGTGTATCTAATCTTATACTCAAGGCTACTTGAAATTGACCTATTTACCTTCCCTTTGCATTTGGATACTTGAAAATGAAAGTCTTCAACATTAGGGCTTCCATCTCCATTATTGAGTCCATCATTGTAAGGACAAAGAAGGAATTCAAGGACAATTTTCTCATTCTATTATATTTTTGCCCTTACCTTTATTTATAGTAACATTAGCATTAATGTTATGTGATAGATTATTTCATTCCATCTTTGTATCTTTCTAAATCCAATAGTTCTTATTTTGGAAAATTACTATATTAGACGTAGACAATTCATCTCATATACTACTTGTATCATGATTAAACTCATTGGATATAAATTAGACTATTACATCTCCTTTAGCTTCCTGATCCTTATCCTTTCGACTTGTCCTCTTGAGCCCCTTTAATATTCTAGAGGATTGTAGTCAATACTTCGATCACCCTTCACACGCAAAGGGTAAAATTCTTCCTCCATAGAATTAACGTCAGAGCTTATCTATGTATTAAACTTTTAAAAAAAACTCATCCATTATATTCATGCATGATAAAAATTTTCACGATTTTTGGAGGTAGTCTAGTGGTAGATGTTTACCTAAAATTTTTTATATAAGTAATTTTCTCTTTCTTTTATGATATTTGTAATTTTCTATGGGTCAAGGCTCCAATATGAGTTCAAAAACTTGTTTGAATCTTCTATATTTTTCCTTGAAGTTTGCCATCAATTTTCCATAACCCCCAAAGTCAAAGTCAAACCAGTCATGAAAGAAATAAATAAATTTTAAAGATCTTAAATAAATCCAAATATGATTTACTTAGATATTCCTGTCACATCTTCATAAATTTCAAACAGAATATTTCTATAGCTGTCAAGAAGCATAAGTAAAAAAAGGAAAACATAATATATATATATATCACTGTAACATCTTCATTAATTATAGATCCTCCTGAAATACTCCAACGGTATCATGAAAAGGCTGATTCTGAGGTGAGGAAAGATGCCACTCCGACCCCTTTGTTTTCCTTCATGTCCATTAAACCTTGGCTACACTGCTTCTGAGCCAAGAACGAGTCCCGATGGCCCCATGGAAGGACTACGGGACAGGCGGACCGAGAAAGGGGACATCCCTCTCAGGTCGTCGCCGCGGTCAGAAGAGAAAGCTTCTGCAGAAGCGCAAGAACTTTGATTTCGGCTTCCTCTCTGTGCATTAAGTTGACCACATTTAAAAGTAATCTGCTGTGGAATTCTCATGGTTGAGTGGCCAATTAAGTCATCTCATGTACTTTGTGGGATCTTTCCGTGTCCTAATAATTGACCATGGACTCTTTGATTCTGTGAACCAATCCAATAACATGCTATTTATACAAGAACTAATGAATTTTGTATATTTTGTGTTCGAAGAACAAGTAATCTGATTGATGTACTCTGTTCAATGACTTTTCAGGGGATGTAATTTAACACCAGACACGATCACTGTGCCTTCCGATCCCCGCCGATCCCGACATGTCACATCACCTTCTTCAACCCATGGCTGCTAACGGTGTTGGGTTTGGAAGCTCCATCTTCGCTTCCCACCTTGCGGATCATATTATCCTTTGCCTTCTTCCCCTGCGCCACATGTGAACGGTGGTGCAGGTCAACGATGTGGGCAGCCTCCACCTCCCACTGTCAAACTTATTGCACGTAGAAAAAGGTTGAGAGTGATACAGTACTTCTCCGTCACCGCTTCTCCTTTCAAAGCCTGAAAAAACAAATGGCATATACTATAGATTTGACAGCGCCAAACAGGAAATCCACTTAAAGTAGTGCATTCAACTTTCAATTCCTCCTGTTGGAACAGAATCTAAGCAATAGATCATTACAGCACCTCCAATAACTCAGTCAAACCGCCTTTCAAGGCCTCCCAGATTAGCCAAATGAGCTAAACTTCTATCTTCTTCCTCTCCCCCTCCTCTCCACCTCCTGCCGAGCTCTTCTCCGATGAATCCCAGAATCTTACTGAGCCTCAAGTTCTTCTTGATCCTTTCTCTGGTGGAAGACAGACCAGTCCTTGCCGCAACTATTGGGTCTGGGGATTGTCAGCCTCAAAGATGCGGGAATCAGACAATCAAGTACCCTTTCTGGCTCAACAATAAGCAACCGGCTTATTGTGGCGTTCCTCCGTTCAACGTCACCTGCATCAGCAGCGGCAGCCAAGCCGAAACCCTTTCTTTTAACGTTTTTGACGGTGCATATCATGTCAAGAACATCTTCTACGAGAACAAGTCGGT
Source organism: Musa balbisiana (assembly GCA_004837865.1). Taxonomy (NCBI): domain Eukaryota; kingdom Viridiplantae; phylum Streptophyta; class Magnoliopsida; order Zingiberales; family Musaceae; genus Musa; species Musa balbisiana. The sequence goes on along the minus strand of CM017188.1, from coordinate 20,159,315 downwards.
TCAGATCACTGCCGCCGTATTCGACGATGATCGGTGCCCATTACCAACCTTCAACATCACTACCGGCCTCTACCCCTTCGTCCTCAGCTCCGCCAACAAGCGCATCTTCTTCCTCTCCAATTGCTCGAGCTCGATGAATCTACCTACCTTCCGAAACATATCTTGTGCTGCTGATGGAGGACTGGTCTACTTCGGCGGTGAGTACAATAGCTCGGGCAAGCTGAACTTGTCCGGTGGAGTATGTACGCTGTTTGTGGTGCCGGTGGTGGGTTACATCGATGTGGGCATCAATGTAAACTACTCTGCTCTGCTGAGGACTGGGTGGTTGCTGAACTGGTCGGCGCCGGATTGTACAGAGTGCAGTGACAGCGGCGGCCAATGTGGATTCAATGACACGACATCAAAATTCATGTGCTTCTGCCCTGACCGAGTCCATACAAGGAAATGTGGTGAGTATGTAGCTTTAATCCAAGTACTTCTATTGTATTTAGATATCAGTTGCAGGAATTTGAAGCATAAGATGTAGTCAGATCATTAGAACATAACTGATTAATCTTCTCTGAATTGAAACCACACAGAGAGGTTATTGTTTGTGTTTGTAATACCAAGTGCTGGAATTTGTTCATGCTCTTCCAAGATTAGACAAATCTGAATATGTTCTTATAGCCTCAGTTAACCTCAGAATATAACTGATTAATTGTCTCTAAATTGAAACCACACAGAGATGTTATTGTTTGTGTATGTATTTCCAAGTTCTGAAATTTGTTCATTCTCTTCCAAGATTAGACAAATCTGAATATGTTCTTGTGGTCTCTGGCAACAGCAGGTCTTCGATCATGCTATAAGGATATATTCATAAACATAGAATAGTAATTCGCATGTTTTGATCAAGTGTCCACATTTCTTTTGTGAGCTGGTTGCTTACTCCCTAATGCATCAACCGGTCTAATGTGAAGGCTTTGGGGCTCCATTTTCCTGATTTTGACTAAAACTTTATGCTGCTGACTTTGCTAAATCTACTAATCAAAGTCTTTAAGTTACTGGTGAATCTGAATTGCAATTCTTGACTTCAGCTCCTGGATTTCATACAGAGGTCATGACATCCTGAGACATAATTCAGGTGTTTTCTGGTGCTTAGAGATGGGTCTCGTTGGTTCATAACAAAATAGTTAGAGAAGTATTGTATGCAACTTGTTTTGATGTTCATAGCACATATGAGTTCCTCAAATCATTCTCTGATTCAATATATATAGCCAAAATTTCATGTCACTATGAACTTCTATTTTACTGCTTTTTTTCTTTACTGAAAATGGTTTTCTATTTGGCTATGTTGTTCCATATTATTTCATACAATGAAATTTCATTGGAATTCATTAGGAGAAGTTTTTGGATCTGAAAACATCAAACATAAGTTTTGCTACATTCATCGAACAGAAGTGAGAGACTTTCTCTTAAGTTTTCCTAATAATGAGTCAGAGATAACTATAGCAGTTACAGAAGTTCCTTCCACTTCATTTGCTTTTGTAGCATTCTCATAGGTTAACCATGTAGCATATTGTATTATTTGTTTCTTGTTGAATCCCAATTTGGATTGGCCAATATAACTGTGATTATAGGTTTTGTGGACATATCATGGACATAGATTTGATAGTTTTTAGGTCATGGCCTGCAAACCTGTTTTTTCTTTGTGAGATGTCTCACCTTTAAATATTAGGGGCCTTTCTTCACAAACATGATGTTTTTAGTGTGTGCCGAAAGCTTCACTAAATTGATGCATCATGCATTTAAATGGCTCTTGTAGCCTCTGAGAGGTATTGGGCCACCTAAAAGGACAACAACTATTTGTGGCCTTTATCTGAGCTCTTATTCTTTATCACTTTTTTTTATCCTTTTAAATCTTCTTGTCCCTATATGCTCATAAACTTCAAGCATTCTCACAAAGAATGTTATCACATTATCTTGGACAAGTTCAAGCACTATGCTCTTTGGAAACACACACACTTTGCATACATTTTGATGCATCCACGAAGCTACAGAGCACTTGCTATTCAACCTCTAAACCCTCTGGCTTTGCTCCAAGTTGTCATTAAATGAAGAGCAGGTGATATCCTGTTGTAATTACAGTGTCAGATGCCATGCAAACATGATAAGAAAAACTGTATTCTGTCTTTATTTAGTACCAGTGTATGAGCAAAATGTTTTGTGTCTTTTGTTTGGATTACAAGACCTTCGTCTTAAAAATTAAACTTTTACATGCATATATTAGTCCAGTTTTTGGGTTGTAATAATTGATCTCTTATCTAGTTCATATAAGTTGTAAATGATATTGTGATCTATGACAGAGATTGTTCTTGATGTTGCAGCTCATTCAAAGAGGACAAAGCATATACGTATAGGTAAGAAACACTCCTCTCAACCCTGCCATTGATTTTCGCTAGCTTCCATATCCTTCTACTTGTAGGAGTATGATTAACAAATAAGTCATTTTCTTGATTAGTAAGAATATGATCTTGTACAGCTTAAAGGTTGTTTAGAAACATATCATCAACTGCTTAGGGCACCGATAAACTCATATTGATAAACAATGGCAAAGAGCTGATGTCTCATGCTCGAATGGCATCCAAATCTAGTCCTGTCAAAGGGTAGAATGTCATTGAACTGATATAGATCTCTTCCTAGCCCTGTGTGCTTTAATCATAATCCTTCGAAGTTAAAACTATTCAATATTCCTGACTTTCTACTTGAAGAAACGGACAAAAAAGATAAAGGAAAGTGATGCAATGGTCACATATTCAGAATGGAAGCTCATATTCTGTTGAACGAAAATTTACTTGGCTTATACAGGAAAAAAAAGTGTTTTTGTTGGAGTATCAATTGACTTTTAATCGTTGATATCAGAGTGTTGCGACATCTTGACTACACAACAGTCGTCAATGCTATTCTACAATTCCTTATGCTAAATGTTAATCACGTTTCAATTTTCTCATACAGGTGTTTCTGTCTCAGCTGGTTTCCTTGCTCTAGCATGTGCTGTGGGCTTTCTCATTTACCGGTACAAGAAAAGGAAAATGAACTCCACATCCTCCAAGTTTCTCACTAGAAATGCCTCTTCTTCACATATGAACACCGAAGTGGGTGCCCATTTCCAGACTCACCTCTTCTCCTATGGCGAACTTATGGCAGCTACCGACTGCTTTGACACCTCGAGAGAACTTGGTGATGGAGGTTTTGGCACTGTGTATAAAGGTACAAGAAAAATGTTCTGAATTTGCTAAACATACCAATTTCACCATCTACCTGATATCTCATTGTATCACTGTCCTGCTTGAATACAATTTCAGTTAAGATTGTTTTCTGCTCTTCAGGAAAACTTCGAGATGGTCGAACAGTTGCAGTGAAGCGACTGTATGAGAGAAACTATAAGCAGGTCGAGCAGTTCATGAATGAGGTTGAGATCCTCTCCCTTCTTCGTCACCAGAACCTTGTCAGCCTCTACGGCTGCACCTCCCACCGCAGTCGTGAGCTCCTCCTCGTTTATGAGTTTGTACCAAATGGCACCGTTGCAGACCATCTCCATGGCAGCCGTGCCAGTGAGCGAATCCTAACATGGCCTATGCGTCTGAACATAGCCATTGAGACAGCTGATGCTCTTGCATACCTCCATGCTGTTGACCCACCTATCATACACCGTGATGTCAAGACCAACAACATTCTACTGGACAGCAGCTTCCATGTAAAAGTTGCAGATTTTGGGCTCTCACGTCTCTTTCCGGTCAATGCTACGCATGTGTCCACTGCTCCACAGGGCACACCGGGGTACGTAGACCCCGAGTACCATCAGTGTTTCCAGCTTACGGATAAGAGCGATGTTTATAGCTTCGGCGTGGTGCTGGTTGAGCTTATATCATCGAAACAAGCCATCGATATCACCAGGCAGCGGAGTGAGATCCATTTGGCCAACATGGCGATTACTAAGATCCAGAAGCATGAATTAGAAGACCTGGTGGATCCAGAGCTCTGGTGTCCATCCGATGAGGTGACGAAGATGACGATCACCATGGTGGCAGAATTGGCATTCAGGTGTTTGCAATCAGATGGGGACATGAGGCCACCAATCAAGGAGGTCCTCGAGGGGTTGAGAGCGATCGAGAGTAAGACATACAAGACCGATGAGAAGGCGAAAAATGATGTTTGGACACAGGATGATGCTACTGGGGTACGGAACATTGCAGTGTTCTCTCCTGATTGTGTCACAGGCAAGTGGGTGAGTCAATCTACTACACCAAACACCAGTCAATAAAACAAGTTTTCTGGTTGTTCATATGGCACAGCAATCTTTTCAAACATCCAGAAAAAAGAATATTATTTTTGAAGGTAAGTGATGTACATAGTAAATAGAGTTTCTGTGTACCATTCCCACATAATTTGTGGACCTGTATGCACTCTCAGTGCTTCTCTAACAAATTAGTGGAGATGCTTAAGGTGTGTGCTTCAGTTAAGTGATCATTCATCATCTGAGTTCATATTCTCAGTTGCAACTCTGTAAGCACATTGTGAAGCATAACACTATCAGTTACTTGCGGGCCGAAAGCATGAATGCCAGTTGTTCCCACAAGGAAGATGAAAGCATAGCTTCTGGTATAGCAGTGAGTAATGAGGAAGGAAGACCTGAACTTGTAAGAAGAACATGTTTTGTTAGAATCAGCTGTGGACTGCCTTATCTGAGAAGCCTGAAAGCTCCAGAGTGTCTACATTTTATTCCAAATGGCTGAAGAGTTTGATCTTTTTTGGTTGGAGGCTTTGAAACCCTAGACATGAATCTATGTCTGACCTCAAATGCATCTCTAGCCAAATTTCACAGTAAGCCTAAGATGTGTTGACTTTTTCTGCTAATTCTCATACATAATTGAGATGATGATACTCTTGTGAACTTAAACCATCACTTTTCAGGTCTATCAAGTTGCCTATATATATATTTCCCTAACAAAGGCCTCTTGAACAATTTTAGGAGCAAGATATTGTCATAGCTTTAATCGAAAAGATTATATCATTAATAAAGCATATTAAACTATATCGGTTAATATGTTGGATCTCATGAACATGGAGCTTCCTGGAATTATAGAACACACAGCAGACATTGACAGCAAACTCTCACCAAAAAAATTTCCCATACCCCAATCTTTGACCACACTGTTAATTTCTCCATCACTATGGTTAAATGAAACTGCAGTGTTCCCATACAACTCCTCCACATCTTCCAAACAATGATGGCCACCTGCACCATGCCTCAGAAGCTCATTCAATGAGCAGTGTCACTCTCTCAATGATGGTGTTAGTCAACCTCTTCTAGCCACCTCCACAAGAGCTTCCTGAAAAGCCATTAAAGAAACATAGCTTGTATCAGTCCTAACAACAAAATCCAATGCCTCTTTTCTTTCCAACTAGTCTTGGTCTTCAGCAATGGCTTAGACCACCAAGAAGAGGTAGGTGGGAAGATATCTGCTGCTTTTCTAGGTTAAACCTACTCTCTGAACTTTTCACTGTCAACAATGTGGGCATGAGTCTCCAACCTTTGTTTCAAGTGTAGGAGGAGCTGCACAGACCCTTAAAAACTCCACCAAACATGGATCAGGGGAACCAGCCAAGCATGAGGGTTCATTTTACCCGAGGCAGAGAGAGAGAGAGAGCAGAGCAACATGACAACAAACTAAAGCTCCAATGGCACTCACCACCTTAAAGTGCCTTGAGTAGGGCTAAAGTCACTTCACATGCCAAATCTCTGCATGTAGCTTCTGCAACACAAGAAAAGTGTTCCTAGCGTCAGATCTCATCAGAGAATGACCAAACATTTGCCCCATTGGTGTGTGGGTCATATGAAGCATATGTGTCACATGAATCAATTAATTATTCATGAAATAATCTACACCGGTCAAGAATGAAAATTAACCAAAAAAAGAAAAAGTACAGACCATGATGGACCTCATGTCACTTTCATGGACCTATCTATGGCCAAGTCGGCCCTCAAAGCCGTGGACTTTCTTTCGATCCGATCTGATTCGATTCGATTCGATCCGTTATAAGTTGGCATCATCTTTATATATATATATATATATATATATATATATATATATATATATATAAATAATTTTTTTCTTCTGAAATCTTTTTTTTTTTTATCTACAGAATTAAGAATTAGGAAGCGAAATTGGAATTAGGAGGAGGAGAGAGAAGAGAAAGAAGAGAGAGGAATAAGAGTTGTGAGCTGGTTATGTTGGAGTACGAGGTGAGGGGGTTGCTTTCTCTACATCCCAAGATCCCAATTCCTTTCTTCCTCGAAAGATGCACAGTCCAATCTCATGATTCCAATCCCACCCATTGCGTTCATCGGGTCATTATTGCGCCATGGTAACTGTCTCCCCGGGAACCGAGACGACCGCTCTCGCTCCCCCTTACACCCCCTTCCAATCCCCTTCTTTTGAAGGTATGTGATGATGAAGAAGAAGAGAACGTGAAGAAGAAGAAGAAGAAGAAGAACCGTCGAGGAGCCCCGCCCCGCCGCGGCAGTCGCCCCCTCCAGCCCCGCTTTCCGGTTGCGCCGCCGGAGGAGCCTCAGGACGCTCCTCGGCCGGGCGTCGTCCCGTCGGGCCGCGGCCGCGGTCCCCGGGAAGCCGCCCCCCGGTGCCGGATCGCCCGTCGGAGAAGCGGGCCTTGTTGAGCCACTCGCTCGCGGATCTGTTCGTCTCCTCGCCCCCGCCGGTGGAGCGGAAATGAAGGGCAGTCAGAAGAAGAAAGAAGAAAGAGGAGACTTGCTGTTTCTAGGACGAGAATGGCGACGCTTCAGAAGTTTAAGCTGCTCGCGACGCAGTGCGCGGCGCCGGCCGCCAGCCCGTCGAGGAGCCCCGGCCCCGCCGCGGCAGTCGCCCCCTCCAGCCCCGCTTTCCGGTTGCGCCGCCGGAGGAGCCTCAGGACGCTCCTCGGCCGGGCGTCGTCCCGTCGGGCCGCGGCCGCGGTCCCGGGAAGCCGCCCCCGGTGCCGGATCGCCCGTCGGAGAAGCGGGCCTTGTTGGTTGAGCCACTCGCTCGCGGATCTGTTCGTCTCCTCGCCCCCGCCGGGTGGAGCGGAAGGAGGGCACGAGTCCGCCGCCGGAGCCGCCCGGAGGTTCGGGTTCGACATCCTCGCCGCCGGGGGTAGAGCCGGCGGGGGACCCAGGTTTGGGTCCCGCGGCTTGAGGTACCGGTTGCTGCGGCGGACCTGGCGGCCGGTGCTCGTCGCCATTCCCGAGTGAGCGAGCGATCCAAAAAACTTGCTCTCGTTGGGGATAATAAGAGAGTTCAAGCTGTAGGTACTGTTGTAAGTTGCGTTCACTGTGTGTTCATGGGATGGTGGACACTGCATGAGTTGATCTATACCCAGTATTCATCTTCTACATCCTCTTTATCTCCCCTTCTCTTTCTTTTCATAAATGGAGAATGATTTCAGGCTACAACATCCTAAAGGTCATAAAATTCTGAGTTTTCTGTCAGAACCAATGCTTCCATCGCTAGGAAAACATCAATTGCTTCACCTGCCAAGACCAGCTCAGTGCAAGTTGAAATGGTGATGTGTTAGATCATGAGTTCATCGTGTTCTGCTCTGCTATTGTCAGAACAAGCTTGCTGAAGGAGAAGTTAGCTAAAGACTTGATTGATGCAACAAAAGAGTTTCCTACCAAGTCTTCTGCTTGTTCTGTTTTCTGTCATCATCCAGCTTCCTGTACTTGCTTGTGTCTTGTGCCAAATGACTGAAGATAAAATGAAGGCGGCAGGGACCAAAGATAAGTGGCATTCATTGTCCTCCAATGCATGTAGAGGAACTAACAATTGTGAAGAAGGTGTTCGCTTTGCAGTTCAAGTTTATCCGCTTGCTCACCCTGTTCAAGGCCGAGGAGGTGGTGGCTTTCGCTGCAGTTCACATGTCAAAAAGGGACAGTAAAGTGATGCTACTTCCTGATGTCAATAGAGACAGGGAGAATCAAGAGCAGAAGGATCCAATCTACCATTTAGCCCATCGCCACCAGTTGCCTCCAAGAAAAGATGCGTTGGGTGAGCCGCACAAATCAGTAAGCTTGACACCTCGCCTTTTACCTTCTCAGTCACTTGTCCTGCACTGCACTGCACCTTCACAGTGAGATATACGCCATGGAGAAGCCTCTTTCTTCTTTTTACATCACCAGCAGTATCTGAGCACTCTTTACAGCCTTGTGAGAGAGTCATACTTTTAATCACCTCCTCGCCAACCTTTCAAATCCATGCACAATATGATGTGAAAATGAATCAGATAATGAGAAAAGGAGTTCCACAGATAGTAACATGAAATAAAGGTGGGAAATTAGTACATGAACATTAGAAAGCAAAGGGACAAGATGAATGGACACCAGGAAGAGAGAACCAATTGAGTCTTTTTCTTTCATATGGAATCAGCTTTCATAAAGTCTAACAGATACAGCAGTGCTTTGAATATCCATGAAAGAAAACCAACACAGACAACCAGTCAGCAATTTTTTGTGAACATTGGTGAGTGATGCCATACACTGCAGCTCATTTGAATGCCTTTTTGGCTCCTGTGGGGTTCCAAATCATGATTCTTTCAACTATTTGGATATCAAGTTCCATACTGAATTTTTTCTGTGACTATACAGTTATCAAAGAAGTTCAAACTCCTACTTACAGTGTGGATTTTGTGACCATATGCATGTATGTAACTGTGTCCCAGCTTCATTTGGATAAATAATTTGGTCAGGTGATGTCTGAGCCCAATTTGTTGTTGTGGAGAGAAGGATGCAGAACAGTGCTTATGGCTATCCAAAATGACATTTCCCCTGAGCTTGGTGAGACAAAAAAGAGTATCATTTCTTCATGTAGCATTTGTTCCACCAATTCATATTTACTGAAGAAAACTATTACTTATCACAGGCTAGGCAGGAGCCACATTTGATACCCATAAAATCTCAAGTTGTGTGCATGTTGTTGTCATTTTAGATGGGCAATGTCCTAATGCAGGTCCACTGTTCAACTATGTCATCCTCCAACAACCTCTTTATTCCTTCTTCCATACTGCTTTTTGTACCCCTGATTTGATTCCCAAGTAGGTGGTGGATTGATCTTTCTTTTTCTTATCCAGTCTATTGGTGAATAGTCTTGTTTTAATGTCTTTATCAAGTTCCACTGTGGCTTGCTCTTTTTATCCTTAAATGTCAATTGCCAACTCTATATTTTTAGTAGAAGATTTAAACCTGAAATGTTTGTCTTTTGATTGGTTAGACTGAAGGGATCTTCACAAGATTATATAGCAGCTCATTCTACCCTCTCTCATGGAAATATAGAATGTCATAAGCATAGATATACCTTTTTTTCTATTGTGTTTCAGAAAGAAAAAAAAAAGAAAAAGATGAATTTTTTTTTCTTTTAACTCGATTTTTAGTCATGCATAATAGAGTATCATTTGCCAAAATGAAGAAAATGATTTATAATTGCATTGCATCAAAATTATTTTAGAAATTTTATATTACAAGTTCATGGTATGATTCTTATTTTGTAACTTTGATAACCATGTTTAGCATTAATCTATCTACACCAATCCTCGAAAATCCTCAAGCATTAAAACATTATATATATATATAATTAATTTCAATATAGAGTTAGGTTATTAGGACGTGAGGCATCTTGATCACCTAAGTGTCTCAAATTATAAATAATAGGATAGAAGATCGCTTGAAAGTAAACCATCACATCGACGATTAGTTATGATGTCACAAGTAAATAAAGATTCTCTTATTGTTTTGGATCAATGATAATAAAAAAGTTAATCTAAGAACAAAGTATTAGATTAGCAATTCGGAATACATAAATACTTTCAAGAAATATATTAGAATTGATAAATTATAATGAGAAGAAGAATACATAATATTTGCTTAAGTAGATATAGGGAAAAATTTAGAAAGATTGAAGTACTAGATTAAAAATTTGATATACCAAAAAAAGTTAAACATCGAAATGATATATTTTATTTACTACTTTGTAGATTAACTTATATAATGTTAGGTTAGGTCAATGTCGGTCCCAAGCTTTGATGAAAAAGATGGATGGTTGCATTAGGTCATTAATAACTAACCGAAAACTATATCATATATCATGAACATGAATGCTAATTAATTTCAATATAGAGTTAGGTTATTAGGACGTGAGGCATCTTGATCACCTAAGTGTCTCAAATTATAAATAATAGGATAGAAGATCGCTTGAAAGTAAACCATCACATCGACGATTAGTTATGATGTCACAAGTAAATAAAGATTCTCTTATTGTTTTGGATCAATGATAATAAAAAAGTTAATCTAAGAACAAAGTATTAGATTAGCAATTCGGAATACATAAATACTTTCAAGAAATATATTAGAATTGATAAATTATAATGAGAAGAAGAATACATAATATTTGCTTAAGTAGATATAGGGAAAAATTTAGAAAGATTGAAGTACTAGATTAAAATTTGATATACCAAAAAAAGTTAAACATCGAAATGATATAGAAATTATTATTGATAAGGATTTAATGTTGTAGATATAAAAAGATTTAAAAAAATTATAATTCTAAAATTTAGGAAAGGATAAAATAATTTGAGTATCATTAGTGCTTATGCCATTTTAGTAGGGTTGGATAATCAAATCAAAATAGAGTTTTGGGAAAACTTAGATGATTAAAATTTTATAATTAGAGAATATTTAAATTATGTATAGGAAAAATATATGGTGAATATAAAGAGGTGAATTGGAGCATTGTTTATGGGTAAAAAGAAAAGATGATGGTATAATTTTTAATATATAATTTTGTATAATTTTATATTATAAATATTCACTTTAAGAAAAGAGATGAATATTTAATTATTTATAAAAGTGAACATAACTATAATCAAAGATATTTTTTTATTGATAAAACTATTTGTAAGAATTATAAAATTATACCCGGAGAAAGTTGGATGAATCAATATATGTTAATAGTATTAGATATTTACTGTAAAAAAGAAAAAGAAAAAGATAGTAATTTCTAGGACTAGATGACAAAATTTTAAAGATGATAATGTAAATATTTGTAAGAATAAGCAAAAAAAAAAAAAGAAGATTAGTTGGAACTTAGATGATGAGAGGTAAAGAAAGACTTAAAAATTTTCAATAAGAACTATAAATAAAAATTGAAGTACTCTAAATTTTACTAATATATATATTTTTATAAATCTTAATAATGACAAAGGATTTATAATCAATTCTAAATAATTGGGACTTTGTTGTTGTTATTGTAATAAGTAATAGTAATAATATATAATGTTAGTTGGAATGCTACAACTTACAAAAAAATTAATAACGTATGCTAGTGATTAAAATTTAAATATCTTTAGTCATTAGAATAAGCAATGATGGAAAAAAAAAATCATAAGCACAACGGAGAAGAATTAAGACATTACAATTTTTTATTGTCATATCTTCGACCTTCGCGATGATAGCTGTGATAGAATCGATGAGATTAACATATTAATAGGGTTCGTTTATATTTATGCTGAACATATTTAACCCTACAAAATATAAACGCTGGCTGTTAAATAGAGACCTTATAATAACTCTAATCGACATTAATAAATCATAGAGTATGTTTTGGATATTCTTAATTTTTATTTAATTAACACGATTGGGAGAGATTAAAATTTGGATGGTATCTTTTTACAGAAAACAGAAATTAAGCTCATAGTAAAAGAATTTATGTAAAGAAAAATAGATATCAGAAAGTTCTTTATTTTTATTTGGAATGCCAATTAAAAGTGAGAACGGAGGTAAATAGTAATGTGTAGAAAGAATATATTATTAATCATGATGAATATTATTTATTTATTTATGGCCAGCACATCTATGCGAACATCCACGACGGATGGGTAAGAACGTTATGGCGCCCTTTCGAACATCGAACATACCTTTTCTCAACCAATTTTGTTTAGTTTTAAGTGGGACCCACAGTTGGCCCACTTTATGACCAATGATCGGCAGGTAGCTTGGGGGGGCTCGGGGTGGCGTCGGGCTTCCTCATCTAACAGAATAAACCCTTTAAAGAGCCGCGGGGGGGGGGGGGAATAAAGAGAAAGGGGTGAAGGGGATGGCCGGGAGATCCGACAGCAAGACCGTCCGGGAGATCCTCTGCGACGCACTCGCCGGCGCCTCTGCAGGCAAGTCGTCCCTGCGATTTCTTGATTCTTTCCGTGGTTCTTGACGTTGTTGTCTCTCTCACTACTCTCTCTCTTGCTTTCTTGATCGGCACGCGGCCGTTGGGATGCGGTGGCGGTGGATGCAGGGGCGATCGCGGCGACCTTCGTCTGCCCGCTGGACGTGATCAAGACGCGGCTTCAGGTCCACGGCCTGCCTGAGATGCCCCCCTCCTCTTGAAGCAGGAATAGGAAAGAGAAAGGGGTGAAGGGGATGGCCGGGAGATCCGACAGCAAGACCGTCCGGGAGATCCTCTGCGACGCACTCGCCGGCGCCTCTGCAGGCAAGTCGTCCCTGCGATTTCTTGATTCTTTCCGTGGTTCTTGACGTGTTGTCTCTCTCACTACTCTCTCTCTTGCTTTCTTGATCGGCACGCGGCCGTTGGGATGCGGTGGCGGTGGATGCAGGGCGGCGATCGCGGCGACCTTCGTCTGCCCGCTGGACGTGATCAAGACGCGGCTTCAGGTCCACGGCCTGCCTGAGATGCCCCCCTCCTCTTCCCGCCGTACGCTCGCGTCCCCTACCTTATGACCCTCGGCTTTGCGCTAGTCTTGACAGTATATGTTTGAGCTTTTCTTTCTAATCATCGAATTTTCCATTTCTATTGTTGTATGTTGTTAAGTGGGGTTTGAAATGAGAACTCATTACAAGCATCAAGAACTACCGAAAGTTCAGAGTTAATCACTTGCTTGGCAATATAGAGAGATGAACTGAGACTGTTCATAAAGTTTGAAGTGTTCAAGAATTGGACTAGTTGCAGAATTCCTTGTTATTTCTTGTTTGCTACTTTGATACTGTTGAAACACAAACGTCCGATGGAAAACTAAAACCGACTGTAGGTTTTGATTAGTTTGGTTGATCTGTTGAACATGTAATTAGCGATTTCTAAAATTTAGTTAAGTAGCACGTGCAAACAATGTATGTTACACAGTGAACCAGGAAATGGGCTTTGAAGGTTTGAAATTTTAGGAGAATGTAATGAAAGAAATTTGTAAATGAACAACATCTTATGGTTGTATAGGATCAAACAGATGATCTGCATGCTTGTTTGATTAACAATTTCCTTAGAAAGAGAATGTGTGGTCTAGATCATATCAGTGTTGTAAAAGGTGTTAGGCGCTAAAAGGCACCAAGGCTCTAAAACGTCTGAGGTGCTAGGTACTCGCCCGAGCCAAGTGAGGCACTTGCCAATATAAAGACTGATGGTTGTTAGGGAGAGAAAGAAGCAAAGGAGGAGGCAGGAAAGGGGGGTTGTCAGTGCTGAAGAGGGTGATGCTGAGGGAAGAAGAGGCACGACTACTGCTTTGTTGGGAAGAGAGAGAGAAGGGGGTTGTCAAGGGAGAACATGGGGGGTGTGGCAGCAGGAGGGGGAGGTGCATCAATGGGAGAGAGAGTGAGAGAGAAAATAGGAGGTACCTTCTCTTGCAAGATGGGATGCACCGTCGGAGGGCCGCCTTCCAATTGTCAATTGTGTTGGCACAAGTAGGGAGGGGGATCATCGTCGGCCACCTTGCATGCACAAAGATGAGCACCGCTGATGGTGTTGCTCGCAGGGATTAGGTTTCGAGGGTTTTGTGTGTTTTGTTTTAGATCAGGCTTGGTTTGGTTAGACCAGCCTTAATCCAACATGGATTGGGTTCGTTCAGGTTTGAATTGGCCTGATTGGATTCAGTCACTCACCTGAGCCACCCATCACATGGTCTGAGGCACATGCTTGGATCGTGCCTGATTAAAATCGTCAGCCCAAGCCTAAATCAAGGTGCTCAGATCTCACCTTGCGGGCTACTAGGAACCATGGATCAAATGATTGCTATTTGCTTTATTATAGACAATGAATCTCCAGCTGCCTAAAAAAAGTATTGGAGAGTATTTGTAGTGTACTTTAATACATGTAGGATACAGAAGCTGGTTGGTTGGTCAGAGTCTCCACTGGACCCAGCATTAAGATTTCCTGATAGTTACTTTTAGTCTGAACCATTTGGCTGCTTATTGACGTTATGATGCAAGGAAAGTTGTTTCGTGTTCTCTGGATCCTTTTCTTCATCTGATGCAGGAGCACACATGAGATAGGGTAGATTCAAATTAATGCTTCGTAGATTATGCACTTGCTCAAGATTTAATTAGATTGGGATAAAATGATTTATCCTTATTTTTGGCAAAAATTTTGGAGAGACATACAAATATTCATTTTGAGTTATGTTGTTGCCTATGAGCCCTATTCTGGTGTTGCTTGGTTGCTATGGTTATTAAATCATTATGATTCATGTTTCAGAAAATTTCTCTTTGCATTCGATTATGAGATAATGAAGTTTGTTATTTTGGAAACTTTTGTTAGCGTGGAACCTTTTATAATGTAACAATGTGGATCAAATTTTGAACCATGCCCATATCAACCTTAGGCATGACTAGGGCCTAATCAGTCTCAAATCTGTCCTTGGTCATCTTAAAGGCTAAAAGAAGGGTCTATCCAGGCACGAGTTGGTTTTGTACAGCTTAGTGTAGCCTTTAATGATTTTTGTCAAGCAAAACTGAGCTCAAAGGAGCCTCGTCTGTTGAGGTACATGTTACAGTCCAGCATGATAGTAGGAGAGATGACCAGTCAAAGGATTCTGACATAGCTCTGGAGTAGTGGAAGAGGCCGCCTATCCAACTGAAGATAGAAAAGGACATGCTAGTCATAGTGAGAATAGGAGTGGAAAAATACTTTACTAATCCTCTTCTAGTTGAGTCAACTAAGGAGAGGACCAACCAAATTCTTCACACGATCCTTAGGAGTAGATTAGTACTTTTCATTTTAAAGTGATTTTATAATTTATTTTCTTTAGTATTTTTAGGAGATGTCTTTTGGTGTCTCTAGAGCTTTCTTCTAAATCTAATCAAGAGTCCAATTATGAGCACAATAATGGATCAGGAATGTATTTAAATTATTAGGGTAGTATCTCTTTATGTGATAAACATGATTACCAAATAAAGAAAACTTTTCATTCACATTTTCTCTTTGTTGACTTTATGCTTGAGTGCTATGTGGCCCTTGGGGCATAAGAGTTGGTTATTTATTCTACCTTTAATGAGGTTATTTCGTTTTATTTTATTTTTTAGTTGGCTGTAAAGGTGAGTGTTATATAATTTTTAAAACCTTAAAAGTCTTCGTTGGAGGTAAAAATATATTAATATCTTTTAAAAATCTATATTGTTATACAATGGTAAAATGCTAGGAATTTAAATAGATATTTGGCTCAGTAGCTAAATAAGATCAGGATTTTTGCAAACAATTAAAAGTACACGATCCTTGATTAATGTGAAAACAGCGTCTTTGTAAACACTGACTTGAATGTATAACTTAGACAATTTTTGGTTAAAAGATTATATGTTGAGGTAAATAAAATCATAATTTGAAGGTTTAAAAGCATTGGTGAGAGTGGGGGGTTTGTCATTTGTTGGAGTGGTTATACATGTGTGCCGACCAAATGTGCTGCTGGAATGTAATATAAAAAATAATAAAAAATCCAAGCTCACAGGAAATTGACCGGCATATAAAATTTTAAAGAAAAAATATTCTGGACGAGCTGATTCTCCCATCGTCTCCTTTGGCTTCATTTCTGATGCCAATGTCAATGGATAGGCAATGACAAAGTTTTGAGGAGAGCTGCCAGTGTAAACCCTAGAAATGTTGAGCAGACTGTCCGATGAAGGATTGTTAAGGATGGAACTAGCTTATCTTGCAAAGTTTACCCTTGGTTTTTAAAATTGATTTGTCCAAAAAGTCTGAGACCAAGTTGAAATTTGGACAAAATCTCCGCACCTTATTGTAAGATACAATGAGCCCGTTAGAGCTGTTTTCTGGTTGGAATGGGAAGTCTCACTTGAAACTACATTGTCCTCTTCAAAATTTGAATTGATGGATAAAAAAGTTTAATCTCGGTAATGATTCATGTTTTTGGTCTTGTCACCATAGTGCTTGGTTATATTCTACCATGAATTTTATAAAACTTTGAAATTAAAAATGGAATTAGCAAGACAAGAAGGAAATAGTGAGAATAATCAACTCCACCTGTCAATAGATTTGCCACCTAGTTCTTCACATTTTGAACTGCATATTGATATTCATAGTCACCCTTATTTTGAGGTGACATTTCACTTATTCCGCTCCTGTTTGATTGTTTGTGCAGATATCAATCACATCCATCCTCTATCTTGAACCAAATATTGTCTTTTTCATGGCTTTGTTGTTTGCCCTTACAGCTTTGTGGATTTATTATAATTACTTCTAGTCTGTTTTTATTATTCGTGAGTTTATACGGGAGTTCAGTTTTTAAACAACGATTAGGCTTCTTGTATTCATACTAATTATATCCATATCATGTATATAAGAGGTCTTAGATCTAATTTTTTCCAGACTAGAGTTGTCAAAGACTTGATGTTTATTCTTTTCCAAATAATATAGGCAGTATCATCGTTTCAAGCTTAAAACAGATACTAAGGAATGAAGGCATAAGTGGGTTGTATCGTGGTCTCACTCCAACTGTTACAGCACTACTTCCAAATTGGGCTGTAAGAACTTTCCTTTTACTTATTTGCACAGCCATCTTTCTTTTAACTAGCTGTGTTGTTCGAAAGTACTTTACTTTTCTTGTATCATCATATAATTTATTGGATTTGTGAACAAATAGTATGAAGTTTTACATGAAATTCAAGCGTAAATTTGTTCATTTTAGTGCTTGGTGTGATTGCTTTATTGGATTCATTAGTCTATATTTGATTGACATTGGATGAAGGACAATTGTTATTTCTTGATCCTGAGCAATTGGACACTTCACATAATATTTGAAGAAAAACGAAGGCATATCCAGTGAGTTTGGCCTCAGTTCATCAGTGAGGTTGCTAGATTTTGACATGCATGTCACATTATTTAATCGAAATATAGACTCGTGAGGTGGGATCACCTATGTCAAGTTGTCAACCTTGGCCAGACCCTGCAGGGGTTGGGGCATCATTTACCACTATCTTTATATAGAGATATACACATTTTTCAATAAGAGCACTCATTCAATGGAAATCATTTCTGTCAAGTTTCATTGAGTTTACATGATCTTGGGAGAGAGTCTCTCTCCGAAATATAAAACATGTGTAATATAGCAAAATTAGCAAGTTTGTGGGCTACAGTTGTTTACTGCCAGTAAATATGGCTATAGCATTCACAATGTTTCAAAATGCCTTTCAAAGACCATGGAGGGTTTTTAGCTCAGAAAAGGATTTGAAGCACTGGTATTATACCTATGTTGAAGCTAGAGATTATGAAATCCCTACTGAAAGCCTGCTTTATGCCATTGCAAAATGTCCAACATTCCTGCAGCTATTGGATTGCCAGCAACAGTATGAGAGCAGTACCCTGCAGTTATTGGATAAACTTGTGAGTTCTTGAAAATGAAACTAATTCCTGCAAACTGCCAGTTAGAATTGAGAGAACCATCACAATCTAAAATAAGTTGAACCTGTGTTAGATGATTCTTAGAATCTAAGTCCACATGTCTAAGAATGAATCCCTTTGACTTATGAAGGAACAATGCACATCAGAAAAAGCAACATTTTTGCACCATGATAATATAGACTGGGCATGATGGCTGCAGAATATGCAGCTATTTCAATTATTCCAAAGAATCCATAACATGTTTGCTATCAGGGCCCTGAGTTTACTAGTTGAAGTGTTATCAAGATCCTGGCCTGAATCATCCTGACCTTTGGAAATTTAGGACTTGTTGTCCCAATATCAAAATACTTGAACTTAATGTTAAAATTGATCATTGTTAAAGGCTAGAATGTAGGAAAAAAATGAAAATTCACAAAGAGATGTCAATCAAGGAGTCAGAAAAGGGCGCACACCAAGCAAGGGCCACAATTTATGTTAACTGGTTCATATTGCATTTGATAAAACTTTATGCCCTATACTACGGGAAAACCACCAGAGGAAGCTTGGTTTATTAGAAACTTGATTATTAGCTTACACTAAATAAACTTAATACAAATATTATTTAGTTTCAAAGATAGTTTTCAGAATCAGTGCCGACATCAGCTAGGTTATATGATGGAGATTGGCGGGATTGGTTGAATTGGATTGTTAGGAACAAAATGAGCCAAGAAAATAGTTTAAATTTGTAAAAAATTTAAACATTATAATAAGCTGAAAATAAAAAATAAAAAGTGAAAACAACATTTCTAATCATGTTGTAGCTATTTAATGTTAGATTTCATATTATATGTATCTTTATTTTTTAATCTTGTAAGTGATAACAAATGTTATATGCTAAAAATGAAAAGAAACTGTTGAAATATATACAATTAAAAGATTGATAAGAAAACCATGGTAGGTTTGGTGGATAAAGATTAAATTATCTAAGCACCATGATATATTTAACAACTGGAAAATAAACCATCCTGATGTTTAAAATTCTGTATAATAGTTTATTGGTAAAAGGTGAAATTGTCTAAGCTCTTTAATATTGAAATTGAGAGTTTGGCTTTAGAGGGAGATCCCGGCTGAATAATTTATTTATATTGGTACATTTTAATAACCAGGTTTTCAAACTTTTACTTGATTTCACTTTATAGTTTATACTATATGTGAGAATAATTCTAGGATATGTATATTTAGTGCGTTGACAAGATGTTGAAAAAGATCTACATATTAGTGATCAAAAGTGGTAAAAAAAGAAATCTATAAGCATGGTATAATCAGGAAAAGGAAGAATAAAGAACGATGCTAAACTAATAAAGAATAAAGCATGGTAGTAGTAGATGTGTAAAGAATGATGCTTAACTACTAACATTGAGATTAACAGAAGATGGAGAATTTCTTGAGGGGACCTTTTGTGTAACTTGACATGGGAAACAGAAAATAGTGATAAGATTGAAAATTAGACACATGAGGAACGGAAGATTTGAAGATGATGAAAATAGGCATGACTGTAGGTCTGGATGGCTTTTACATTGAGGCTCGGGCTAGTGTAGGAGATCATGGGGTAGTTTAATTTACACACTAAAAGAATGGATAATGATCGGAGAAGCTTCTTGGTACCAATATATAAATTGCTTTATGGAGCCTGGAGTAGTATGACAATTCATGTTTCCGCAATTGGGTGTTAGATAATGCCATAATTCATGTTTGCTTTACGAGGAGTAAAATGGCATGATTATTTTAGTGTGCTCACAAGATAGAGGATGAGATTCTTTGTAACTAACATGATCCACCTCATGTATACATGTCACCCATACCAAGGGATAGGCTTGGGCTCTATGCTAGATGTTGCTTTAATTTATGGCGAAGTTAAACTAGTGAGCCATATTTTGAAAATTTAGGAGATGGTGATTGACTGATGATTGAGATATGTACACTTGAAGATCATGCCAGCCTTGTCTAAAATACTGTCATATAAGATAGGTATCTATTGAGGCAACTAATGGAGAAAAATATAGAGAGGAGGACTTGAATAGAGAGGAAGACTAAAGAATATATAGTCATAACTAGTCTTAGGGCGTTGGGAGTTTCTAGTGAGTTATTGTCACTGTGGGCTTGCATTAAAGACGAGTTTTAGGTCTATCTTTTTTGCTGGTAATGGATGGTATTTACTATGAGTTTGGTATCACCGTAAGGTTGCTACTTTGAGATCCGAGTAATTAGATTTTGAATCATAAAAAAAAACAATATCTTTCTGCAGGGAGTAGGGTTGGATATGTCAATCCAACACAGATCTTGTACTGGTAGGAATCGCGTGCATCAAGCTTACCATTTTTTGTCATCAATAACTATTGTTGGTTTAACTTTTGACCATCAAGACCCAATATCAGTTCAATCTTTATGACAATTTTAGTTCAATCGAAGACAAGCTAAGCTGAAAAGGACAAATAACTATAGTTATTCATATCCTACAAGTTACCTATCATGTTCTTGTATACTTGCACATCCTAATCTGAACAAGTATATAGCTAATTCAATGGACAACCATATTTGCAGGTGTATTTTACAGTTTATAATCAGCTGAAAAGCCTACTTCATGGTTTGTCTTCTTTTGCCCCAGAATTTCCTTAAGAATTGTTTCGTCATCATTTATTTTCATGAGTTTTGAAACACATTTGGTGTTTCCTCTTCATGCTGGTTGTATAAAATCTCAATAAATCTTTTTCTTTTTGGTCAATGACAAGTTGTTAAACCTGATTTTGCTTGTCTATTTGTGCATGTGCAGTGGATAAGAGTAATGAGCTACCTTTCGGCGCAAATATGCTTGCTGCCTCAGGTGCGGGAGCTGCAACAGCTATTACGACCAATCCATTATGGGTTGTTAAAACTAGACTTCAAGTAAGTAAAATTATGGTATCCATGTTGGAATTCTTAAACATATGATATTCCATCAATGGAAACTGCAGTACATAATAACCCCTTTTGAAGTCGTTGGTCTACTTGATGTAAAGCTTTAGTAGGTTCCTATAATATTTTGAAAGCATTCAATTGAGACAAATAATATATCAGTAGAATAGATCAAGTATTCAACCACATTTACATGTTGTTTGCCTATGATGAAATGGTTTGAATTTATTAACTTTTTTCAATTTTGCCATAAGTGGTTACATCATTTGTCCCTTTGTTCATTTTTTTTACGCTTCAGTTTATTTTACTTTGCCATCGTTTTTAAACAAGTATAATTACGTTGGCCATGGTTTGCCTGTCTTGTTCACATTTTCTGTAGACTCAAGGAATGAGACCAGAAGTGGTGCCATATAAGAGCATGCTATCTGCTTTAAGAAGGATTGCACTTGAAGAGGGCAGGCGTGGTCTATACAGGTCAGCATTCTTTATTATGCATAGGCAACACAATATACTACTCATATTACTTCTCAACCTTGTAGCATCTTATCTTGTATGTTTATGTGTGCCATATTACTCGGTATGTAGTGGCCTTCTTCCTTCTTTAGCAGGGGTTAGCCATGTTGCTATCCAGTTTCCAGCATATGAACAGATAAAGTCTTACTTGGCAAGACGAGGTAATATGAAACTCTATGGAGCTACAATCTGACAAGTTTTCTCCACATTCAACTGAATAATTTCTACGTATGTATGCAGATAATACTACAGTGGATAAGCTTAATCCAGGAAATGTAGCTACTGCTTCTTCATTATCTAAAATAATTGCCTCCACATTGACATATCCGCATGAGGTTAGGCAGTTCACCTGTCGTACAATTTTAGTCTTTGATCCTTATTCTGTATTATATACTTAGGGCAGGCTTATATGCTTCTGTGCTTCAATTCAACTGAGGATGGTTCTCACCAGACACTTTACATTGTATCATGTCGAACTGATTAGTTTTAGTTTAAACATGATATTAGAATGATAAGTGATAAAACATATTTTTTTAAATTTGTTAGGATTGATTCATCTCAGAACAAAGAGGCTAGGACTTTTTTTGTTATTTTTTGTGTTTTCATAATGTCATATATTATAGCAAAATAGGGAAAAAAAATAAATTAATATTTTTAAACTTCTTTCTCTCTCTGTCTATCTCAATCCTGCAATTTTCCCAGGTCATACGGGCCAGGCTGCAAGAACAAGGCCATGCACACAATAATACTAATAAATATGTCGGTGTAATGGATTGCATTAGAAAGGTGTACCAGAAAGAAGGCATTCCTGGCTTTTACCGTGGCTATGCCACAAACTTGCTCAGAACTACCCCTGCTGCTGTTATTACATTTACAAGTTATGAGATGATTCATCGACGGCTGCTGCAAATTATTCCGACCTGACCAGAAGCACACAAAATAAATCAGCAAAACATCCGCTAGTCAGATTGGATTTACAAAAGGGAGAAGAAGCATCGAGGAAAGAGATTGTAATCATTCATTTGAAACGAATTCAAGTAGCATTCAAACCAGCGGCTTTGGTCGTGTCAGATAAATTCAATTATCTGACCATTGCAGGTACACAAAATAGCTCATGGAGTAATAAAAAAGGCTTTCTGTATCCCAGAAACATGTGATTATTTTGGCTTACTTTTTCATCGAGCATAGGCATCTCGAGCTTGAAAGCATGTTGTGAACTTACTTTCTTCTCTGTGGTAGGTTGACAAACATGTTGTATATCCTTGCATCCTTTGGTAACGAATGCCACAGTCAGCATGCTTCCGCAGGCGTGTGGTAACTGCGCCATACACTGTTTTGCCTTTTGTGATGCAGATGACATTCTTTCCCTAGGATGGGGTTTGTTTATGCATCACATTGGTCAAATCAGGCTTTCCAAGCATTGTAGAATGCAGACACCTGAGAAGAATAATACAGACAGAGGCCCTTTTTTCTTTCATGTGTGAGTGGAATGTTTGATGCTCTCTCTCTCTCTCTCTCTCTCTCTCTCTCTCTGTGTGCGTGAAAAATGTTTATGTTATCAGGGGAGGATTTTTATTTCATATGCTGCCCCACCATCTCCTGCCTGCCTTGCTTCTATTCCTCATCTTGAGAAAGTATATAATATCCACCTTGGTTTAGTCTTTTACACCTTTACTCGGTAGGGAGCATCTATTTACTCGCAATTGCTTTTGATCTTTGAATGTATTTTAACTGCTGCAATCTTATATTTGCTCCAATGTTTAGGGAATGAGATCCGCTGCAACTCTAGCCCAATCGGCTAAAGTCAACACAGGTCAGAGAAGCCGACAAGAAAAACATACTGTTATCAGTCTAAAATATCAAGTCGGAACGCTTTCTACCCAAGTTTGACTTTTCCAAGGTCAGACAGTGGACTAGGCCATGCATGCCTCAAGAAGCCTCCAGAGTTTGACTACCATCCGATCTGATCCAACACCACCAGCGGTGGATTAATCTTAAAGCTTCTCCCATCTCAGAGGCAGGTCGTGAATAGATCCCTTTCACGGTGCAGTTTGTTCAGTCAGCGATCAGTCTCTCCTATTAAATTTAAAGAACTTCCAAGAACAAAAAGGCTATCCTTATTGTAATAATATTGTGATACTATTTAAGGAAAATGAGAAACAAAACACCAAATAAGAATTTTAAATAATTTGGGATGATCTCCCTATTCATCTTTTTCATCTTTCCAATATGGTGCTTCATATCTTCTATTTTCATCTTTTATTTTGTCATGACTGTGTCTATCCCATCGTCTTGACATGTACGCCTCCACCTAATTGGCTATGAACTGGTTGAGGGGGATGGTAACACGCTTCTTCATCTTCCTGGGCTCCATTGTCGTTTGCTCACTCTTAATCTCCACACACTAGGCATCGAGCACCAATGCATTGACGTTCGCTCAATCCTTTTCCATCCCTTTCGTCTATCGCTTTTACCCTATTTCTGTTGCATGGTTCTGCCCCTTGTTGCCACTCATTCATGGGAGCAAAGCACATCATGAGAGGTTGGTGACGATGAGAATAACAACCTACCCGCCACATCACTTAGGTTGGCGGAGTACAACTCTCCTCCGCTATTTACACTACGACAAAGAAGCTCCACTATGACTGCCACCTTCCCCTTTGTGAAGGTTGATGATGATGATGCATGGGAAGGGCTCAACGGTCGGTGTGACACAATGGTGATGCCTCATGGTATGATAGAGGCAACAAAGATCGGTGATCATGAGAGATATTTATAGGATTATAAAAAATAACGACATCATATGAAAAAAATAAAAACAAAGAGACCGTACATGACATTCAAAAATACCAACTCTGAGTTGATACTTGAAACCTACAATCAAAGGAAGTTGACTTATGGACACAACTCGATATGTTTTGTTGATGCAAGAGGTCAATTCATACCTATCAAACATCAAATAAGAAGGTAAACAAAAGGATTCCAATTCCAATTCCAATTCCAATTGTGAAAGACTATCAAGTTTGGTAGCTAAGAAGCCAAAATATCGTCTTCAATTGCATTCCGAAAGCTACATCTTAGTAAAATACTTCCATCTCGGTGTAAATAAACTACTTATCGAATCTGATGCCAAATGGATTATAATGGTTTTGAACCCCTCTTCCGTTCCTCCTCAACTCTCTTCGTAAGATTTTTGTTCCACTAACTTTGTTGTGAGTTGAAGAAGACATGTATTTAGAGAAGTCAATCGGTGTGCTCATTGACTTTGCTTCCTTTGTCAAAAGATCCAAATATAAACCAGATTTGGACAGAGGATGCCACCATAACCTGTAATAGGAGTTTGGAATAATATATATATATTTCTTTTCTTCTTCTTAAAGAAGAACACATTTACTACTAGCTTTGAATGCAAAAGGTGTGTTTGTGCAAGAATTCACCTTTTTGTACTCTCATGATTCTATCTACGGTCTCTTCATACCTGTGCGAGACCGCTGCCTTTTACGCGCTATTTATGTTGCATTTGCAATTAGTCGAGCGTCATGGGATCAGAACGAAACCCTAATCCAAAATATAACAAGAGAACAATGGGAAGAGAAAGAATCGCAGGCCTACCTGAGAGCGAGCTTTGGGTCGGTGCGGCCGATTTGATCTCGGGTCTTACGACACGGCGCCTCGTGGGGATCGCCGAAGGGCCTTCCGTCTTCCCCGCCGCCCGATCATTCTTTCACCATCGCACACTCTTCTCCCCTAATTTCCAAACCGTCCGGACAGAAACCCTAATTCCCTTCCCTATCCTCCTACAAATCGAACACCAAAATCCTCACAGAAAACGACCCCATCTTTCCTCGGGGCGAATACGAATCCATCGATCAGTGAATCTTTTCGCTCAAATGACGATGCAATGGGCGGAGGAAGAGCACCGGAACCCAAAAGGAGAGCGCGCGAGAGAAGCGAAGAAACCAGGAAACACGCCAACGTTTCATACGTGGTTCTCGATCAGTGGAGGCAGATTAGGGCCCCGTGCTTCCACCAAAGACAGCGCGGGTAGGAACGTGGGTAAAACAGCAGGTACGAAAAGATCGACCCCGTTAAGGAAGCTTTCCGGGTTCCCGAATCCGCACCACATACATCGCATCTGTTCGATGCTTGGATAGATTGAATTCGGTGAATCCATCGAACTCTATTTGGGTTCGTCTTCTTCTCGCTCTCATGTCTCCCCACGTCCTGACACCGAGAACACGAGACGATGATCCCGTCGGTGGATCACCAGCCTTCGAACTCCAGCGCCATGGGCGACGTCCCTTCTCTTTCACCTCCTCCTCCATCAGTCCGGAGACGCCACGTCAAGCGATGCTCTCCCAGCGAAGAGGAGACCGACGAGGAAGAGAAGAGGCCTAAGAAGTGTTCGAGGAAACTCCCGCAGAGGACTCCCACCGAGCGAGTTCTCCGGCCGAGGAGCAGGGACAGCAGACACGAGGAGGAGGAAGAGGAGGAGGAGGAGGAGGAGGAGGCGGAGCTGAGAGTCTCCCTCAGCCAGAAGGAGATCGAGGAAGACTTCGTGAGGCTGACCGGGTCGAAGCCGCCCCGCCGGCCCAAACAACGGTGCAAGACTCGCGCCCAGATCAGGCTCAAGGTGGGATGATCCTCCATGCTCTAATCTTTGGTAGCTTTACTGCCTGATCCGCCTGTGAAAGCTTACGGTGCTTGTTGCTGTGTTTGATCGAGAACAGCGTCTCTTTCCTGGTCTTGGCTTGCCGAGGACGATAACATCCGACGCATACACTGTGAAGGAAACGGATTAAGGAGGATTGGATCGATACAAGCAAATGGATGTCTGTGTTCATTTCATTATATTCATTATTGTGCTAAAATGGTAAGCCGATCTCACTGCTTCGATCGGTGCAATGAAATCATCTCTTCGTAAGTATTAGATGCGACTGTCACAGATTTAGAGCGGACAAGACTATATGTACATATCCATCACAATCTCGATGCTGGTAGTCTAATTACAGAATCTGCATGCTATGTATGTGAATGACGACTAATTAATATAAAGACAGTTTTATATATGGGCAAATTTCGTTGGAGAGATCAGTATCTGCTTCTCACATTTTATGGAATAACCTTTTTCAAAAATAAAGAAGGAATCAATTTTGATTTTTTATTTATTTATTTTGGTTGTCGAAGAATAACAATTATAAATATCATCAGAATTTTCTTTTTCTTTTTATTTTTTTTGCACAAACAAATTCTCAGGTTTTTTTTTTTTTTTGGTTGTGAAATATTAAAGATGGTCTTATATTTTTTTTTGTGCAAGACCAAAGAGGTGAAGCTTTGCGTTGCATCTCTTGTACATTAAATATGTGTGTTTGTCCTTTCTAAATGTAGTTGGAAAATATTTAGAGAACTTGTAGACTTTAACAAATCATTAGGAAAAGAATAGAAGCATTAAAAAATAAAAATTATTATAAAGCATAATAACTTTAAATTTTCACTCTTAGCCTCTCTCTCTCTCTCTCTCTCGGCTATATCTCATCACTCATCTTTTCTTAAATCTAAAACCTTAAGGATAAAGTCAAGACTTTGACTTCCCTTAAAATAAGGATGGATCTAAGAAAGTGAAGGATTGAAAAATTATAGATACCCTGAGAGGAAGAGGAGAGGTTTTGAACTAATGAAGAGATGTCGGAAGACAGCTTCTCTCCTCCATTATACATGTTATTTGGTGTCAACAGTTCTATCTTAATTTTCTTGCACTTTTAGGTGTTGTAGACATGAAATAGATGCAAGGGAAAGGTAGAAGTCGAAAGTGCCGGAAGAGAGTACTGCTTAGATGTGAGGCTCTGAGAGAGAGAGAGAGAGAGAGAGAGAGAGAGAGAGAGAGAGAGGACAAACAAGATATGGAAGAAATGATGATTATGAGAGACCTAATCCAAGGCTTAATAGAATGATATATAGATTACCCAAGTGAAGTCCGAGATGGAACTGACAGGATAAAGCCGCCATTAGTACTGTTGTTATTAGTGGACAAGGTATCTATAAGACTTGCAGAAAATGTAAAGGAACGAGGTATCTTGCTGACCTCCCCTTCTCCCTTGATTGCCGTGAGGAGAATGAAGCCACCGCCCTCAGGTTCCTTTATTCTCCAGAAATGGAGGCACCAGGGAATCAATGTGTTACTCGAGGAGAACCCTCTGCTCCTGTAGATTCGTGGCCTTCCTACTGCTGCAGTGCATTTGGGCAACGACAATGCATGGGGGAATAACTATCTTGTCACCTGATGAAGATAAAAGGAATTCAACGTCTCCAACGCACAGAATATTCAGCAGTCATCTATAGGAAACCCTTTTGTAAACCCTAAACCCATCTGCATGACAGCATGAGACCTTCGAATCATGCTGCTCATGTTTCCATCTCAACTCACACGACTGCTCCATGCACATATATACCGTTTCCTTTTTGACTGTTTGGAGCAGACCAGTTTAAGAGACTTGTTCTCTGCCTTCACTCGGGCATTCTTTCTAGTGAGAGGAGAGACTCGAGGATGCAACGCTTTTAAGGAATAAGTTGGACTCATCTTCTCTTCGTCCCCTTTTCTCTCTGCCCGGACATCATCTTGGTAAGTGCAGATGTTTAGATCTCTTGTTGTCGAGGGTGTTAGGAAAAGCTCTGTAGATTAAGGATTAGTCTCTTGCTGATGCGATTCTCTGAGCATGACATCAGAGCTTGTGTTTGATTCGTAAGGTATGTATATATAGTATTCCCATATCCAATTCTGGATATGCTTCTTTTTCCCCTCGATGTTTTGGAACGGTGTTACGTTGACCCACAAGATTGGCTTAACTATTCTTGCAATCTTTTTCTTCGACTATATGCACGATAGACTGCAGACCACCAACAATGAAAGCAAAGATGAGAATGACTTGATCGATCTTACTCTTAAACCACGAAATATTTTGACTCGAACTTACTACTGGTAATCCTGGGGTTCGCTCCATGGAAGAAAGAAGAGAAACGAGTGCAAAAACGTCGACCCTCAGTGCAGACATCATCAGTTCATCACAATTAATGCGTCGAGACAACTGCACTCTTGCATGATAGATAACATACATAACAATGCATCAACTGCACTACTGTCCTATTTGTGATTAGGTTAGACGAGCTATGTCCATTAGCGCTTGTCGAAGCTAAGATTATTGCAAACAGATTCTTCTTGTCTGCAGCAGTTCAAGCGTGCATTGCAGAGATATCATACTTAATTGCATGTCATAGACACGGGTAAACAGAAGACGATGATAGAGGAATTCATACCTGTGATGCCGCTGGACAAAAGGTTCTTCCAGATACATTCTTCTGAAGCTGTTGGAAAGCACAAGCATCACCAACTATTGATGCAGCATGATCTAAGCCTGATGCCCCGTCCAAGAGTTACAAGGTCATTATCTCCATCATCTTCCTGGCCTCGCCTCTCAGAGAATACAGTTATCACACTCTCATGCTGAGTCCAAACAAGTAGCAATTTTTTTAGGGGTATCCAAGCAGGAATAACTTCAACTTGCTGCTGCTATCAATGCCAAGTTGTGATGTGATCCAACCTAACCCCAGCATAAAGAAATGAAACCCTAGAAGATGGCCAGTGGGACAAAGGGCAAGCATGCATTGGCCTGAGCTGTGTGAGGTCCTGCATGAAGTGAGGGCCCGCATATCACAGCTATGAAAAAGCTATCCTTGTGTGGAAGCCCTAGAAAAATAATCCCTGTGATGAACTCTTCTTTTGTATGTATTATGTTGCCATCTTAGCCTGTAGCCATTATTTTAGTTGCCAACCAACATGCTTGATGATGAATGCTGTGATACTAATATGTTAGATTTGAAGAGGGTTGTGTGACAGTCCCTGTCATTATTATTTCTTTTCATTGATAATGTTAATGCATAAGATAAACTTGATTTACCTCAACTATGCATTTTCTAGTCATGGACTCTTCAATTTAATACTTTTAACATTGCCAATTAGGATTGCATGCTTATCCAAATCTAAGATGCAAGTGATGTCTATGTCAGGCAACTTTGGCCTAGGGTTACAACTTGATCAGCTTGCTTGACTTGGATTTGTTTGAGCTGGATTAATCTGGTGACATAAGTTAACATCAATCTATTGGATCAACAAAATGCATTAAATTTGATATAGTATATTTCTCTCTCTCTCTCTCTCTCTCTCTCTCTCTCTATATATATATATATATATATATATATATATATATATATATATATATATATATATATATATATATAATGTTTGATTCTCATTTATGTTGCCATGAATTGCATAAAGAATTAGAGGAAGCACATTGGTTGTTAACTTAAATATCAACAGTGACACACATAATTATTCAACCACATTCTGCTTTTTCATTAACTATATGCAATATTGATAGAGCCACATAACATGCCTTTAATGATAGTATTCAATATTGATAGTAATGAGACTCATACTCATTAATATTGATTATTAGTATCGTTTTCCATTAAGTCATTCATGAGTTCACCTTATAGCATTAATGAGACAACATCGTAATACCTCCATAATTATAGTGTCGGTGCATGATTTTTATTGTTCGTTAGACTCCTATTATAGCGAAAGAGCAAAATCATATATTTTTATTGAAAATGGATAATTCCTTACAAGCCCTCGTGTTCACATAGACGATGAGAAATGATGACTTGTGCACTAGAAGGATTCATGAGACCTTATAAGTGTCGACGTCTATTTCTAAGGTTCTGATTTATCATTATGAAGTAGTTTGATATCGATATGATGCACGAAATAGATAACATCTCACATCAACTGAATAATTGAATTCTGCATAAATAAAATAAAAATAGTATTATGATAAGATTATTCGTATAAGACATGATTGGATCGGCGGGTGATAAAGAAGGCGTATATTTGGCGAAGGTTGATAGTGATATGTGGGACATAAACTTGCAAAGATATTACTTTGCATATTCTGGAAAACTTTATATCTTGTTTGCATATTTTATCAAAGAGGGGGGGAAAAATGTCATCTTTATACTCGATGCTTCGGATATAAACCCGATAAGGATCCGAATGCGTGAGCCCGAACAGCGACTTCCCGAAAGAATCCATATTGCTTGATGCCTTATCGCGATCCCAACATGGTCAGCTTCTGCCGCTTCCGCCGTCCGCCCCTGAGAGGGGAACTCGATGGAGCCACGGCTGCGCTTTAGCACATGTGATGCTGACCGCCTCGGCAGGCAAGTGGAGTCGGAATCGCTGTGCAGAGGCGCACGGACCCGTGCGATTCGATGGATGGCACATCGTGCAGGTCAACCTCGATGGGGACGGCGAAAGGGATCGGCTCAGGTGTTTGTGCCACACACACGCGTGCCGTGATAAGTAAGCAGGCACCGATCCCCTTCATGGGGTTGCCATGGGCAAGCTTCGAGAGCACCACATCGCTGGGGGAAGAGTGGGGGAAGAGGGGGGGCGGGGGGCTTCCTCCCCCTTGCACGCCACCCGTTCGACAAAATCCGGGCCAATGTAGAGGAGCACAGGCGTTGATGCATGGACGTCGACCCGATTCGCTCGACCAAATGGTCTCAGCACTCCGGTCTCTACTTGTTGGCGATCCTTATCAGTCGCTTCGGTGCTGTCCATCGTCTGCTCCTCTTAAAGGACAGACAGCCCTTGTGCGGCATCGATCCTAAGGCACTACGCCTCTTCTTACTCCTCCTTGGGCTGCTGCTCGTCTTTATTCCTTTCCAAGTGCGCCGCTTCGAGGGGCAGTTAAACAGGACGGGGAGAAGACTTGGAGAAGGATGAGATGTGTGATGCTTTAAGAGGGCACAGTAACTGGAGACGTGGTGTAATGGAATGATTGCAGCCTGATTAAACTATGAAAGGGATGGGTGTCGTCCTCCTGTACCACTGCCCTGCTCAGTATAAATGGCCCCTGCGAGTCCAAGGCAAAGGAATCGAAGCAGAGCATAGGAAGCCCGCACCAGGTTTGATGTCCCCAGCCTGCAGAGAGCATGCACAATGGATCAAATCATTAGCTTAATCCCTTCCCCACCTCACCTCTCGTGTCAGTCCTTGACTGGAACCTGACACTGCAACTCTTGCATCGCTTCTTCTTCTTTTCTTCTGCTTGGTGGAGCATTGTGAGCTGGTGGTATTGCCTATATGAGAATTCTGCTATCCAGCAGTGGCAGCAGAGCTCTACTCCTCCCTTACCTGCAGAGGCCGGCGACTGCGAAGAAGCAGCGCGTCATGACGACTGTCGCGCCGCGACAACAGCAGAAGCACCACCGTCTCCACCCCCACGACCTGTTTGGCGGATATGGATACGGTGGCGGTAATGACAGGAATGGGCAGGGACAGGGGGAGGAGGAGAGAGTGGTGGTCATCATGGGTGCCACCGGCACCGGGAAGTCGAAGCTGTCCATCGACCTGTCCGCCATATTCTCCGGCGAGGTCGTCAACTCCGATAAGATTCAGGTGTACCGGGGCCTCGACATCACGACCAACAAGATACCCGTGGCTGAGCGGCAGGGCGTGGCGCACCATTTGCTCGGGGAGCTTGATCCGGCGGCGGGGGAGCTGCCCCCGGCGGGGTTCCGGGCCTTGGCGGGGAGAGCCATTGGCGACATCTCCGCCCGCCGCCGGGTACCCGTGCTGGCCGGCGGGTCCAACTCTTTTATCCACGCGCTGCTATCGGACCCGTACGATCCCAAGCGCGACCCTTTCTGCCCGGCTGAGGCGCCGGAGCGGATTAGGTTGACCCGGCAGGAGGCCGAGGAGAGGCTGCGCTACCGGTGCTGTTTCCTGTGGGTGCACGTGGACGCGGCGGTGCTGGCGGAACACCTCGATCGGCGGGTGGACGAGATGGTGGGGGAGGGGATGATAGAGGAGCTGGAGCGCTATTTCGCGGAGGAGTGGGAGGCGGGACGGCACCCGGGGCTGGGGAAGGCCATCGGGGTGCCGGAGTTCCAGGAATACTTCACGGGACGTGGCGGGCGGACGGCGGCAGCGTATGAGGCAGCGCTGTCGGCCATCAAGGCGAACACGCGGCGGCTGGCGGAGGAGCAGGTGCGGAAGATCAAGCGGTTGGCGGCGACGGGGTGGCCGCTGCGTCGGGTGGACGCGACCGCCGCGGTGGCGGCCAAGGTCGCGGGTGAGGGGGCCACGACAACGCCATGGCGGAGGGACGTGCTAGGGCCCAGCGCCGCGGCGGTGGGGCGGTTCCTGGAGAAGGACGGCGAGGGCGACCACAACCACCACCTCCTCCGCCGCAGCTACCGCACGCGCGTCGTACTCCCTTCGATTAAAGTCGGTTGAGGTCTCGTTTCTCGTGTTGCGGCTGCTTTACCTCTCTCACTTTTGTTTTTGTTTTTTTTTTCTGTTTTTGTCATATTTTCTTGGTTTTCTTTATTTAAAGAGTTCAGGTGGAGACGCAAAAAACCAAAACAAAAAAAAAAGGCGAGACAGAAGAAGAAAGAATAAGAAAACAAAATTTCCCCTTTGTTTTTGCTTTTTTGTTTTTGAGTTTTTAGAGATCTGTCGAGGAAGTGTGAGGGACGGGAAGAGTCCAATTTTGAAGGATTCGGATACTGATGAAAGGGAGTAAAAGAACAGAATAAAAACGTTGCGATAAAAAAGAGATTGTACTGCTCGATTCATAATTTTGATTCTTTGATGCTTCATGTTGAGTACGATTGATGAAGGGTCTCTTCATCACACACTTTGAGTGTGACTGGGGGCACACAGAGAGAGAGAGAGAGAGAGAGAGAGAGAGAGAGAGAGAGAGAGAGGATTTGGCCACCAAACAAGTGTGTGATGTCCAAATGGCATGAATTGTGGGTGAGAAGGAGAATCGAGTGTATTATATTCAGTGATGGTTGTACAAAACCAACTAAGGAGGAATAAGGAAGAATGGACATCAAAGACTTTGCACAAGATGGCCATGTTCTTTTCTTACATCCAAGTGGCTGTAAAGTTTGAAGGTCCCATCAACTCAAGTTTTCATGTTTATAATACTATTCTATGTCACATACTTTTGGGATTATTATTATTATATAATATTTTGGTCTAAGTTTTGATGTGTTCTTCAGATTCTTCTCCACTTGATTTTTGGTATCATGTTCTCCTCCTCCACTTCACTGATATTTGGGATCATACTCATTCCCATCATCCATGCTTTATCACAACTATCATCATTGTGCTCATGATCATCATCTTTCCTCATAACTTATATCATCATCATCATCATCATCAAATGTATCATGTAGATCTTCATTATGAGCATGAACAAAATAATAATAACATAATGTAAAAAAAAAAATTAAGGATCAAATTATTTTATTAGATAAAAAACTTTAACCTATTTAAAATTGTTGCTAGAAAAGATGAATTTACATAATTAGCTCTCTTGGAGGTTATCTTATGCATACAACTTGGCTAATTGTCATTAATTATATAACCCATCCAAGCATCTTCTTAGCATGTCATATAATAGTCGACATGGTGAATCTGTTTGGTACTTATGTCAATCATGTTGTTTTATGGTTGCCATAAAGTTCAAAGCAAGAACATTAACTGTCCTCGTTCTTCCATCTTGGCATCTCATAGAATAGTTGATAGGGTGGTGGTAGATAATTAACCTCGTGAAATGTCTGTTCTAAAGTTCAAGTCCAAGCATAGGGAAAAGCTACCCTCATAACACATCTTTCGATTTGAAATGAATACCAAAAAAATAATCTAGTGCACGAGACTTTTACCAGTAGTCAACATGCACAGACTCTATCATTATAAAATGAAAAAAAGAACTATTTTCATGATGCTAATCTTTGTCATTCATGATAAGTGAGAATAAGTTTAATTATAAATTTATTCCAATAATTCTAAAACAGCATCCAACTAGTTTGTCATCTATCTCACCAGTATAGTTGAGGCAGCATCCAAGAGCCACCTTTGGGCTATAAGATCATACCACCATTTAACGGAGGACTACAAGTTCACAGTTCTTCTTAAGTCCATCGCAACTTGGGCACGCAATTTTGTGGCCACTGAACTCAACATATGGTATTCAATTCAACCCCTCTCTCTCTCTCTCTCTCTCTCTCATAGGAGATCCTTGGAGCATCTTCACGTCAATTTCGTTCAGTATATCTATTCCTAAAGACTGCAACTTAACGAGAGGATATAGGGAGTGGCAACAGTGAGTTCTCTTGTTTCCCTTCTCATCTACGCCCTCTCTCGTTCTCTCTTCCTTTTGTGATCGTTTTATCCTCGTCTATATAAATAAACGTTTTGATCCTTAAGCTCAATCTCTCTTTAAGTATTAAGGATTTCTTATACTATCTAAAGCAAGAGTTCTAAATCGAGAAATATCAAAATACTAAGAGAAATTATTGCTGAAATTCTCAACAACAATAACTTAATGTTGTAATTTTTATTTTCATATTAATTTCCTTGTATTTCTATATTTTTGGTCTTAAATTTTCTTACATTTGGTATCAGAGCCATGATTAACCTCTCCTTTAATATAAAAAAGTTTTCATTTTTATATCACGAATATGACTTCATTTCAATTTCTTTTTTGAAACATTTTGATACATTTGGTGTTGAAAATCATGAGGATATAATATTTTCTATATTTTTAGTGAAATAAAATGGTCATTATCGATAGAATGCTTATATTCTGTATGAATATTTAATTATATTAATTCATGCTTATGAGTCAATTTTATATATTCAAAATGTCTAGTGATTCATATAATCTTAATTAATTAAAGATTAGTCATAGCATTCTTAATTAATTAAAATTATATATGAAGTTAAAATGATGATCACATAACGAATTAGACATAATATTATGACTGATTATATTTAGTATAATAATTGTTATCTCATAAGATATTTTATTATATTCATATAATTAATCAGGATAAAATATTTGATTATTTTCATAACCTACGGAGATTATGAATTGAAATATAATTTGATAGTTTTATCATAAAGACCATTTGAATATATTTGAATTCAAAAAAATTTAACCCATAATCAATTTTTTATGTCATGAGATTCGACATGTTTCACATTACTAAAATATGTAATTTAGACTATTAAACCTTAAATTTTGACATAAGCATTTTTTATTTTATGTAGTTTCTCAAATTATTAATTTGTTTGATATTTGATGTGACTTTCCGAACTTAAGGGTGATAACTATAAGATATTGATTATGTTATTAGGAAAGACGAACCACCTATAATCACTGATACCAACACTCCAATTGAGGTCGCACTATATGAGCAATGGGAGGCATCCAATTGGCTCAGCTTGTTATTTATCAAGATTAAGATAACTATTGGCATACGTGCTTCTATTGACCAGCACGAGAAGATATGAGACTTGGTACGAGCTATCGAAGAGCAATTCATCACTTTGGAAAAGGCATTAGCAATTACCATAATAATGAAATTCGCATCCCTCATACTCACCAACATAAAGGGTGTGCGCGAGCATATAATGCAAATACGAGATATTACAGCTCAACTTAATAAACTCGAGGTTGATATATCAAAATTCTTTCTAGTACACTACATTTTGAACATCCTTCCACATTAATACGGACCTTTTAAGATTTCATACAATACATATAAAGACAAATGGTCAATCAATGAATTAATGATCATGTGTGTTCAAGAAGAAGATAGGCTAGTAATGAAGTTGGGTGAGAGTGCATTTGTGGTAACCACTCATTAGAAGAATAAAACTAATAAAAATCAAGCCAATTAGAAAGCTAATTAGTAGGAAAAAGATAAAATACCACCCCAAGCTAATATCAAGAAATAAGCAAAATATTTCTTTTGTAAAAAAAAAAGGATACATGAAGAAAGAATGCATGAAATTCCAACTACTACTTAAAAGAAAAGGTAAACCAACTTCTTTGTATGTTATGAATATAATATGGTTAATGTTAATATTAACACTTGGTGGATTGACTAGAATTGTGGAATCAAGAAACGCTAAGTTTCTTGAGGATGACATAATCGGTGGGAGTGATTAATTCAAGAACATAGTTTCTACACATGATCATATATAATCTCAACCTTTCACATCGAATGATAGATTGATTATAGTTCATAACACTCCTCAAGTACAAACTGGTGTTAAACAACTAATCATTAAAATTTCACAAGTTGCTAATAATATTCTAATAGATCAAGCAGTTCAGAAATTACAACAAGCTCTTGAACAACTAGTTGAACTACAAGTTCCTTAAGGAAATATTTGTACAATATTAAGATCTAATAGAAATGAAAGATCAATAAGTCCTAGTGATTTTATTGTATATCTACAAGAATCTGACTATAATATTAAAGCCAAAAATATTTCTAAAACATTTTCATTGGCCATGAGTTACAAAGAATCAGTTTTGTGACATAATGCCATGAAAGAGAAGATGAATTGCATAAAGAGCAACGGAGTTTGGGATTTTGTAGAGTTATCTAATGGAGCAAAGTCTATTAGCTGTAAATGAATCTTTAAGACCAAGAAAGATTCGTTATACAACATTAAGAGATACAAAGAAGACTTATTACAAAGATATTTACTTAAAAAGAGAGAATCAATTATATGGAGAGGTTTTCTCCTATATCTAAGAAAAATTCTTTATGTATCATTTTAGCATTTGTTGCTTATTTTGACCTTCAGTTACAATAAATTGATATGAAAACAATATTTTTTAATGAAAATCTAGATGAAGATATTTATATAAAACAAATTGAAGGTTTCTCCTCTAGTGTTGGTGAATACTTGGTTTATAAGCTTAAGAAGTCTAGATATAGTTTAAAACAAGCATTCCGTTAATGGTATTTTAAATTCCATGATGTGATTTATTTATTCAAATTTATTAAAAATCTCATGGATCAATATATATACCAGAAGGTTAATGGGAGTAAAATATATATTTTTTGTTTTATACATAGATGATATTTTATTTGCAACAAACGATAAAAGTTTGCTACATGAGGTGAGACAATTCCTTTCTAAAAATTTTAACATGAAGAATATGGGTGAAATATCATCATTACCATTAAGATCCATAAAGATAAACCTCAAGACATTTTAGGTCTATCATAAGAAACTTATATCAATAAACTTTTAGAAAGATTTTGGATAAAGGATTATTCACCAAGTGTTGCTCCCATTGTGAAAAGTGATAGGTTCAATTTGAACCAATGCCCAAAAACAATCTTGAGAGGCAATCAATGAAAAACATCTTATATACTTATGTTATAGGAAGCCTTACATATGCCCAGGTTTATACTAGACCTGATATTACATTTGTTATAGGGATGCTAGGTCGATATCAGAATAATCCAAGTATGGACCACTAGAGCTGCGAAGAAAGTGATGAGGTATCTTCAAGGAACCGAAGATTACATGCTTATATATAGGCATACAGATAATCTAGATGTGATTAGCTACTTAGATTCAAACTTCATCAATTATGTTGATTCTCGTGAATCAACATCATGATATATTTTTATGATGGCTAGTGTCAAGCAGACCTTAAC
Source organism: Musa balbisiana (assembly GCA_004837865.1). Taxonomy (NCBI): domain Eukaryota; kingdom Viridiplantae; phylum Streptophyta; class Magnoliopsida; order Zingiberales; family Musaceae; genus Musa; species Musa balbisiana. Next base: position 20,121,555 of record CM017188.1, on the reverse strand, counting down.
TACTAGTTCTACCATAAAAGCTGAGTTTGTCTCTTATTTTGAGGTTACTTTACATGGTGTATGGCTTAAGAGTTTCATTTCTAAGCTTAGAATTATATATTCTATTTTTAGGCCATTAAGAATTTTCTGTAATAATTTAGTTGCTATTTTTATGATTAAAAATAATAAAAGTGAAAATAGAAGTAAACATATCGACATTAAGTATTTAGCCATAAGAGAACGTGTAAAAGAAAAAAAAATGGTCATTGAGCATATTAGCACTGAATTGATGATTACTGATCGTTTGACTAAATGTATGCCGCCTTTGAAATTCAATGATCATATAAAGAAAATGAGACTTAGTTCCACTTTGGAATTATATTGAAACTCTTATATATTGTGATATTTTGTCATGTGCACATTAATTTGAGAAAATATATTTGTATTGGACTAAGAATAAACAAAAGGTTTATTCATTAAGTAATATTATCATATGATTAATTTTTAGGAAACTAAACATATCGTGATACATGGATGATAATACTCGCTCTTAGAGGACTTATCGATATGATTCATGTATTTGTTTCATAAGAAAGTTATTCAATAAGATTAATTCAAATTATTAAGCTAAACATATGGACCAAGTGAGAGAATGCAACCATTCTCATTAAGTTCATCATTCATTATCATTAATTTATTCATTTATTATAGTCTAAATATTTTAATTTTTTAATGTAATAGTTATTATTAAATATTTTATTTATTATCATTAAAAATTCTTTATTATTGTTTAAATATTATAAATTTGAATTAATTCTTGAACATTATGAAGTTTGTGATAATAAATATTCTTAATGGGAGAACGTCTATATAAATAAGAGTTTTGGTTCTTGGACTCAATCCTTCTCTCTCAAGTATTAAGGATTTCCTAGATCATCTAAAGTAAAAATTCTGAGTCAAAAAGTACCAAAATACTAAGAATAATCATTGTTAAAATTCTTGATAATAATGACTAGACGTACATAATTTTTGTTTCCACATTAATTTCTTTATGTTTCTATTATAGTGATTTAGAAACACATTTTTAGTCTTAAATTTTTTTACAATAAATATATTAACACCCCTATGATAATATCAAACTCATTTACCATAAGAAAATACGTTACCTATTTGTCTATTCGGGTCGAAGTCATTCGTATGTGTAGCTTTTAAAAGCAAAATTATCTTCTCGAATGAACATAATATATGTAGTTTATGAAAGCAAATTTCATCTTACTCTAATTTTACTGATCCATTCAAAGAAAAAAAAGACCATTGATGGAGGCCCATCAATAGCAAGATAGCCATGCTTTTGTGCTGGCAAATCCAGATCCACATCATGGCACTTTGATAGGCCAATCCATCTCTAGTAAAACTACACAAGCTTTAACAAGTGCTTGTAGAATCAAATCATAAAGAAAACTTCATATGATAATATGCACACAAACGCATTGGAAGTACAGTGCAGAAACTTGCCCCCAGCTAGCTAGCACTGATGTGTGTGCATAATTAGAGCACTCGAAACTTCTTCCAATGTAAACGTACTGTTGGAATATTAGTCCTCACACTCCTCGATTTCATGTTTCCCTTTGTGTTGCAGGTGTTACCCACCTTATGTAAATCTATTCTTCTTTCCGTACCTATATTAATAAATGTCATGTCACGCTGTTCACACTCTTGCCAAAATCAAAATACAGTTTTTTCTGAAATAATATTTGTTAATTATTTGATATGGATATTAATTCGGAGCCAATCGAATTATTTTTTCATGTATGTTTTAAATCTCATGGTGTGCTCATCTAATTTTTGAAGTTGTCGAATCCTTGCATTTGGGGTATTATCAATAATTTCTCTCTGATATTTAAATTAATTCTAAGTTTGAAAGATTTGACTCTTATGTATGTTAATCTTAGGATCGATACTAATTATAAAAAATGATTATGTTTAATCATGATTGTGTGCATAGAATTCGATACACGATAATACCTCACCAACTTGGCCTAGTGTTGAGGTATCGATCATGTGTCGACCATGTATTAATCATATGGTGATGAGGTATCAATTATGTGCCGATAAGATGTCAACCATGTGACACTAAGATATTTGTCATATGGTACTAATGTATCGACTATTTAATATTAAAGTATCTATCATGTGAGATTGAAATGTTAGTCATGTGATAATGAGATGTCAGTCATATGATGTTAAGGTGTCAATCATATAGTACTTAAGCGTCAGCCCTATAGTGTTGTGGTATCGATCGATCGTGTAGAATTGAGATATTGGTTATGTTACGTTGAGACATGAGCCACATTACACCTTTATCCTCCTATCATTATTAAATTAGTACATTCAAAAATTTTAACTTTAGTTATATTAGTAAGATAGTCGTTAAGAGTTGGCGTTGGGATAATTCTTTCTTCTTATATGGGTTTTCTTTTTATCTTATAGTATTAATGTATGAATTTATTTTCTCCTTTTTTTGTCTTTCGATCCTATTCCTCAATAAATAGATAGTATCACAACACCCTACAAATCTTGAATAGAATTACAATCCATCTTAATTAGCAAGCTAGAGATTAGGACTGCATCTAAATTAGTGCATGCGCAACGACAGCCATAATGAAAGGCATAGTGAGCAAAGTGAGGGAACATGCGATAAACCCTACCTCTTCCCCTTCCTCCACCTACTAAAGTTGATGGCAGGTGGATGCTCCATCCATGTGCTCTTCTTTTCTTCCTCTCTCTTTGCTCCAAAAGGGGATTGCTACTTTGCTTACCTGTGAGTCGTAAGGCAACACACACACACACACACACACACACACACGCGATCTTATCTGTTGCAATGATTGTCCCCAACATCACCGAGTCTATAACTGGACGCGATCTGAAGCTCCCCTTCTTCCATGCAACCTTTCGATGGACTGCCACGGAACCCGGTCGGAGGTGGAGCTGGAGCTGGAGCTGGAGCTGGCACACGCTCGCATCGAGGAGCTAGAAGCCGAGCTGGAGCAGGAGCGCAGAATACGGTGCAAGGCGGAGTCGACGAGCAAGGCGCTGGCACGGGAGCTGGCGGAGGAGCGCCGGGCGAGGGAGGCGGCGGAGGGGCTCCGTTGGCGGCTGGAGGAGGAGCTGGCGAGCAGGCAGGAGGAGGTGGAGCGGGTGACGAGGGAGATCGAGGAGGAGCGGCGGATGCTGCAGATCGCGGAGCTGTGGAGGGAGGAGAGGGTGCAGATTAAGCTCCTAGAGGCGAAGCTGGTGATGGAGGAGAAGCTGCAGCAGATGACGACGACGACGACGACGGCAGCCGGGCAAGGCAAGCGAGAGGGGGAGAACAAGGGTGGCGATCAGAGTCAAAGCGGTCAACACGGTCAGCAAAGGAGGGAAGTGGAGAACCCGCACATAAGGAGAGGGATCAAAGGGTTCGTGGAGTTCCCCAAGGTGGGGAGGACGCAGAGGGCAGCGAGGGAAGGGCGAGTGGCATTGGGCGAGTCCAACTTGGAGTGCCAAAGGGCTCAGCTCCGCATACTGCTGCGGCACAGGAATCATGCTGGACTCGACGGCACTTCTCTCCACTTTGTCACCTGAATCACATGCCCACTCGATGTTAATTTCCTCTGTCATGGCTGTCTACTTGTCTTCTTCTTTTTGCCGAACTGAACTGAGACTTCATTTATTTATTTATGCTCCTAATCACATGTATGTATTATTGGAAGAACATGCACATGCGATGCTTAAACTCCAGCATCGACGACATAAAAAATGACCAGACTCCGATCCACCAAAATGACGGGAATCGTGATAATGTACCATTTCCCAATGTGATCCATGGAAACGACAAATTGATGTTGATGTGAGAATAATATGCATGTGAATACAACACGGACACGTGTATAAATCTTCGTCACAATACCTTTGATATAAGATATGAATATATTGTGGGCTAAATATGATTAATTTTTTTTATATATCTCGATAATTAAATTTAAAAAATTTATATAGTTATAAAAGTGAAATATCTAATTCCATTTACCATAATATCGTCAATTTTACTGACAAAAGCACATAAATAATAGGCAAAAATATCACTTCAATATCATAGTTATATTTTCGGTGGTGACAAACAATGACATTGCTAGGGATTGTAGGTTGCTATTATGGATGAGGAAAGAAAGCGATCACGAGAGGTGAGACGATAACATAGATGTAGAGCAATGTCACTCTGCATCTACGTCGGTGTCAACACAATTGTCAAGCGACAAAAGGGTCACTCGACACAAATGTAAATGCAAAGCAGCACCACTTTGCATCTACATTGACGTCAACGATAATACAAGGAAGGATAACATCTCTCTGCATCTGTGTTGATGCTAATACAGATGTCAGAGCGGTCATTTTGTCGCTCTACATCTATGTCGGCGCTAACGTAGTTACCGAGTGACGTCGATGTTGTTACAGAGCATCGACATTTGTGTTGTTGTCTCATCTCTCATCGTTGCTCTCGCTCCTCATCCACAATAGTCATACATGAACCGCAATGACATTATCGTCCACCACCATTAAAAACGTAATTGGGATGTTGAAATTACCTTTTTTATCATCGTTTTCATGCTTTCATCGATATAACTGACGACTTTATGATAAACTGAGTTAAATATTTCACTTTCATAACTATAAGGATTTTAATATAAATTTTTTAAGTCTAAGGACTGAGATATTAGAAAGATTTAACTATAAAGGATAATATATGATTAACTCAAGATTCATAGATAATAATGTCATGCCTCGATAAAACTAAATTCTAACTAATTTATGTCTTATTTATGAAATTTTGAATATCGAGACAAAAAGATTTGTAGGTAAATAGAGAATGATATGGATGATGATATCTAAGATATTTGCCTAATTATAACCTATCATACTCATTATCAATCAATGGTTTACGATCTAAAACCTTGCGTAAAATACTAGTCCAATAATACCGAAATAGACTTACTCATCAAATATTGAATGTTTGAAATTTTATTTAATATATATTTAAAAAGTATTAACTAGTCTGAGTAAGTTTGAGCATTACAAGATCAAAATTTATATTCATTATCTATCTTTTATTAAAGAAATATGTTTATTCTCTGATGAGATGTTATTATATCTCCACATAGATACGACAAGACTGAAAAAATAATTTCAACCCTATTAGATTACAATGCAGCCATCATCGGAGATTCCACCAAGTAAACTCGACATCTTATGTACGTAAACTTCACCCAATACCAAGCGACATTCACACTCCACAATAGTACGATGATCCTCGGAAAGTCTCCGGCATGTCTTTCTTTATATATAATATTCTTTAAATTTATTGTACTAACTTTAAAGGACAAACGACTCAATCACATCATTAGATGTGACTTATATTTTCTTGATTAATTCCTTAAATTTAATGTTCTCGCAGCATAAGCAGACTATTAGTTGGACCGAATCATGCATTCCATGTCACAAATCTCGAGTCTATGTGGTGTGCATTTTCTATAAATTCATTGACTAAGACTCGCAAGAGCCATGCCTTGGTCAACTCCGGTCAACATACAAAACAAAAGCCGGGCAATGTCCTACCAATTCCGACATTTCTCATTGTGTAGGAAGCTTCCTGGATTGTGCTAAAAACTCTAAGACATTAAAATGGTGCTTCATATTTCTATTCTCCTGTGAAGACCAGTCTTATTTTAGCCAAAATCTCATTTTAGATTATATAAAAGAAATCAATTTATTTGCAGAAGGCTAAAAGCTCACAGTATCTAAAATAATAAAAATATATAGTTCGAAATGTAGACAATAATTATTTAGATTCTAATTCCTTGCTTAACACTACTAACCAACTGCTCGTCAACATGATATAAAATAAACACATTTAGTTTGTAAAAGAATTCGACACGTCTTTTTGGATTTAGATAAAGTAGATCGATTGTAGAGTAAACGAAGATAAATAATGACTTATCTGATTGATTCTCGAATAAAAATATATAAATAATTCTTAGTAACTTTATATGTCATTGATAAAATAGAAAATATGATGTAAGAACACTTTCAAACTATGCTATTATAAGTTGGTAAATTGGAAGATGACGGGATTAGCTAATCTCTACAATTTTAATGTGTCATAAAGAAGGATGGATATATTTGTTTATATGTCAAGGCGGCCCATTATCATCATCGTCATCGTCATCGTCATCGTCTGAACGAGCATTTGTTCCCCCTCCGAGACAAGCGTCATCTTCCTGACATCATCACACGTAAGAGATACGACCCCTCATTGCATGACAAGCCTTACGTAATGCTGCTGACTTCATGCATACGAAAGCGGACAAAGAAGCACCCATTCCCCAAGTCGAAGTCTGCTTCTCCGACACATTTCCCATTCATGCACGTCTCCCTCTCTCTCTCTCTCTCTCTCTCTCTCGTGTGTCCGTTGATTGGATGTAGCAGCTTACCTGCAATTTCTTAGCATCATCATGCACATTGCTGGATCTCTAATCTCAATAAATTATTATGATCAATGTTAATGCTGAAAAGCTGCACACCAGCTAGCTAAAAAAGAAACTCTTGCAGAATCCCTTTTTTACTTTCAAAGGAAGATAAATCCTACAAAAAGGGTACAAGGGACCCAACAAGAAAAGAAGACATGAGAGAGGCATGACCCAGTGAGGGAGCATGGAGAATCTAACGAGTCATCTCTGCGGCGCTCTCCTCTTCCATGGAGCCTCTCTATAATTGCTTGGGATTCTTGAACTGGCCTTCCCTCTCCTGCTTGTTGACTGCAACCACCACCAACCATCCTTGCTGCTTACTCCAGTGAAGATTTCCTGTGACTCCCTCTCTTCTCTCCGAGCTTTAGGTTCTGGGTTGAGGCAATGGAGAATGGAGGTGGAAGGGGGAAGAGGCCATGTCCGACCACGCCACCGACTTCAACTCCTGCGGCCGAAGCAGACGGCCAAGAGGAAGCTGTGGAGGAGTTCTATGCTCTGCTCGAAAACATCAAGGCCATGAGAGACCTCATCAGGACAAGTGACGGCTGCAAGAGGCAGAAGACCGAGGCGACGCCGCCGTGGAGACCGACCTTCGCGTTGGAGGACTTCAGGGAGAGAGAGGAGCCCCGTGCGACGGCGGAGAGCGCATTGAATCCCTCGAAAGAGGAGGAGAGAGGGAAGGAGAAGGAGAAGAGGGAGGTGGGAGAAGAAGAGGACTCTGTGGACCTCAGTCTCTCGCTCTAGTGCTTGCCTCATATCTGACATGATCAGTTATACCGCTTTGATTTCTTCTCATTTGTATGATCTTTCCTTGGATTTGTATTGCTCATGGAAAGCTAATCCTTCCTCGATGACAATCCAATCTTACTGTCGATGCTGTGAACTGAATGGAACATATTATCCTGTTAAGTGAATTGTTAGATCTGGACGCTCTGCTCTGACATTTCTGTGCAGATAGAACAGATGTATTTTTTTTCTCTTCTTCTTGTTCATTAACTGGCAAATCAGAATCATTGAAGTTGAAATTTGAGAACAAACAGTGGCTTGTTTGCCTGCTATAAGTATGAAGTAAACAAAAAGAAAGTAGAAGAACAACCAGAAAAGGCGATCTTTGTGGAAATCCTTGCATTTCCTTTCTCTAATTTTGTAAAGCAATAAGCAGAAGATTGGAGGTGATCAAGTTGAAAGCAATCACTCACCGCTGCCAACTTTGGACTTGTAACAGATAAAGAAAGCCTTGAAGGTTAAGGCTTCCTTAACATCCAGAACTTGGAATACTAGGAATCTGAGTACAACGTAAAGCAGGCCGCCATATGCTTCTTTTCCAATTGGAATGGTGAGGTATCATCTTCCACATGACATTTGCATCTATCCATCCGAATGTTGCGCAGGTTAGACCTCACCAAACCCTGGAATCCATCCAGTTCATGCACATGGTATGTGTCACGGCCAACTCATCACATCTGCTCTTATGATACACCCTCATCATCTGGGCCCTGTGGGCCTCTAAATTAAGGACAAGCAAGCATTAAGTGTTTCTACTAATTGCTCGAGTGTATGTAATCGATTCAGTTTCTACATTTTTGTATCATAAGGTATTCATTCACTCGAAGCCTCTCTAACCGGATCGAGTAGATCCGACTACGGTCCTATAATTGGCACGCGTTACGTGGTGATGGACGGTGTACAACACGTGTCAGTGAAGCCAGCGTTAATGGCCGGCCACGGAAGGGAAATTCCTGTGTGCCAACGGCGACTTTGGCGCCGGTCCTCGGATTGGTCAAAACGTTTGACCATCGCCTTGTTTCTTGATGTGTGTCTTCCACTTCCTGGGTCAGGATCACATGTTCAAACTCCAGGAAGTTGTTCCGTGATCCACATTTTTGCATGATGCAGACACAAAATGGTAATCGATTTGCCGTGGTGATCATGTGGTCATCATCCCACCATGACCCATCTCTCCAAGAATTTTATTGTTCCTGTTTTTTTAATCTTCTAGATCTTTTACTTTTCCAAAGATCATACGCTGACTCCTCGTTTGACTAATCAACCTCATGTTCTTTGTCCAAATTAAGATTGTCCGCAAGGCTACGTCCATATACACCCCCACTTCTGCAACGTTTGAACCCACCCAACTCCACCTTCAGCCGCCTGCTTCGTCCACAGAATCAGCCGGACCGTTCAACGGTGGGCCCCGTCTCGACTGCTGAGATGTGAACCGGATAACTCACAGAGAAAGCGACGGGTTGGTAAAGATCAGAAAGAAATGCCAGCTTGCTTCGACGACTCTCTTCCATCAAAGCTGCCGCTCCATCGCGTGACGTCGCCCGCTCCCCACGCGATCCCGCTAACGGCCGCGTGTCGGTTCCGCGGGCCTCCAACGGCCACCGTTGCACCGGAGGCGCCGGCGCGGGGAGCACATGTCGTGTGAAAAGCGAACCGGAGGGCGCGTCGAACCGCCCGCTCCCACGAGACACGTGCCGACGTGGGCGCCTCGCGCGTGGAATCGTATCTGGTTGCTTGGCCGCGACGGAGCCGGCGAAAACATCGGCGCCCAGAAAAATACTTCATGGAAAACCCAACGTTGACCACGTAATAGAAAGTCGAGGGGCGGTGACGTGGTCGCCGATCACATGGAACAAACCCTCGTCTCCACGCCGTCCCCGCTCCCACTCTTATATAAATACCCACTCCCCCACCCACGTCTCTTCCCCAAGTAACTCCATTCTTCTTCTCTCTTACTCTCTCAACTCACTCATTCGGTACAATTACGCGCCCATGGAGCACAAGCGAAGCCGAGAAGAGGAGGAATCTTGCAATTCGCCGTCATCGCCCGAGGCGAAGCGCTTCCACGCGGACATACTCCTCGGAATCTTCGATGACGGCGACGAAGAAGACGGCGTGGGCGGCCGGGAGGCCCCCTTCGACGTCCCCGAGGAACTCGCCACCGTGATGAGGAGCCTGGAGCAGGAGATCGCCCTCGCAGCCCCCTCCTCTTCCTCCCCCTCGCCGCCGCCGGAGATGGGGTACCTCTTGGAGGCTTCCGACGACGAGTTGGGGATACCGCCGGCGGCGGAGGAGGAGCGCGGGGGCGGCGTAGAGGCGGAGAGAGCCGCGGCGATGTGGCTCGGCGACGATGATGGGATGTCCGTGTTCGGTTATGATGGGTTGGGCTTCGGGTTCGTCCGGTTTGAGGAGGAGGATGATTTGGTGGACGACGGTGGGCCGTTCGATTACGCCAGAGATGACATCTGGATTGTCTGATTTGTACTGTTTTACCTCGAACAATGTGTAGATAATGGTATATATATACATATCGAAATAGTCAACGATAGGAAACCTTCGCTTTACCGAGCAACGGTCGTTATAATGTACGTTACATGTGAAACCGTTATATTGCACTGTGACGGTCGCCATAAATTGATATAAAAAGCTACTAATTAAGAAATACAAAAAAAAATCAAAAAGTATTTTGGCATATGTCTCCGTATAATGTGGCAAGCATTACTTCGCATAAACTACTACGCTATTATAATTGAACGCGTCAAATGTGTTATGCCATCAGACATCATATGTGTGCATTGGATGGCTTCATCATCGCATGCGTTTGATACACGCTCGAGTATTTTATAACGTAGAAGACGCTTGTCATGTAGGAAATGTTGTCGTCAAAAAATATAGAGATCATACGGTGCATAACATCACGACAGAGTAGGTTGATTATATTAAGTTCTAATGAGCCCACAGGATTTGTTTCCTAATTGTTTGACTTGTAATATAATTTAGTAGAAAACCATCTTACAGACAATTTTATACGGCAAGTAAGATTGTTACCTAATGAGTTTTTAATTGAGTTGATCAATGTCATTGAATACATTAACAACTAATTTATGGCTGGAACGGAATATTATTTATGGTTATGTAACCCAAAGTTAAAAATATTTTTTTCAATGATTTTGATGAATTTGTACCATCTGATATGCAAAATAATTTTCTTAGTTTAGAGCTGTGACAATCATGTTTAATAAAGTCGGGATAGTTTTTTATTATGTAGAATTTTTTTTAACCTTGCTTGCTGTTAGGGATAATCAAACATAATTGTCGAGATTTCATCCTTCTCTTTTCCAACCATATCTCAAAAAATCTAATTTAAATGTCAAATGGACTGCATCAAAAATACATACATGTCAAATGGACTACATCAAATCTAACTTGTAGTTAGGGATAATTAGAACCGCCACTCTAAATCTGTCACCGACATCAAACACTAACACCGTCAAAACGTGTTGAATCCTAATTCGCAAAGCTTGGGTTTCGAAAGGGTGTGGGGATATAAACATTGATAGATAGTCCTCCTAAAGATTGCTGGGACCGACAAGAGCAAACGCGACCCGTGCCTAACGTGAGAAGGTGGAACAAGTTGGGTTGGTGTGGAGGATGACTCATGCCTCTCAGACAACTTCGACATGAAGCTTTTCGCAAGGCGGACGGACGATAACATTGATGTCAATTCATCGATTAAATATGAAAAAAAATTGATAGAAGAAATCTTGACAGTGTCATTTCCTTATGTTTAGTATTTTCATTAAAATAATTTGATATTCACATAGGAAAAGCATTATTGATCAATTGTCATTCGACACATGATTTTTACGTGACATGAAGAAGGCAAAGACTATCAAGATTATGGGTTGTCTATCTTTTATAGCTCACGTGAAGGAAATGGTAAGAGAAGATTGTTACAGGTGATTGAAAGTTATTGTATAATATTTTATAAAATAATAAACTTATTTTTAATAAATTTTTTTATCTCTCATGATTGTATTTATTTATTTTAAATTATTAATTTAAGTATTAGAGAGATCGAGTTAGAAATTTTTTTTTTAATCTCGATCTTCATATCGATGACATCTCATGGGCTTGATATTTTCTATCACAATTGAACTACATCGGATTACTCAATATATTAATGATATTTTATGGAAGAATCGATTCTTTTTATTTTCTCCCTCTCCAAGCTTGTAGGATAATTTTTGTCATATTTTTCAAGATATTACGTATTTAATTTCATCCAACATTGCATCAATATTAGTGGAGGATTCAGATGGACGTTCCTTATTTAATATAGCAGATCGATATTATTTGTTAACGGAAATAATAAAAAGAAAAAAAAATCAAGATGAATCAGAACCATAGAATTGTAATCCATCTCATCCCCCTTCACTCTCCCACTACTACCGCTGCTACTGCTGTCGTCACTATAAACTCCTCGACTCGCTCGCTCGCTCTCTCCCAAACCAAAGGGAAAGGAGAGATTTATGTCTACAAGCGCTGCCCACGACATCCGTCCCTTCTTTGCCTCTGCTCTCGAGTTCATGACACGGAAGAACAATTCGATGCGCTTGTTTGCTATATTGATCGAATTGTTCGTGTTGCAGAGGTGGTTTTGGAGTGAAGTCGATTGGGTTTCTCCACATCGAACGGTACTTCTTCATTTTCTTGCTCCTAATTAGAGGAGGAACTCTCACTCGACGGATACGAGGATCTGTTTTTGGCCTTTCTTTTCGTTTTTTTGTTGTTTTCTCTGCATTTTTCCCGGAATTTTTGGAGTTCGAGAGAGATCTCAGATGATCGGGCCGCGGACTCAACAGCTCTGGAGCCGATACAGGATGCGAAGGAAGAGGAAGATGAAGAAACTAGATTGTTTGGGCTCGATTAGAGATTTGAAACCACCGATGATGATGAAGAGGAGCAGGGGGAAGTTGGATGGATCGAAGGCGGTCGGATCGAGTCCGGTGAAGAGGATCAGGGTCTTCTTCACCGATCCCGACGCCACCGACAGTGACGACGGCGACGAGGCTTTGATCGACAAGAGCAAGCGAGTGGTCTGCGAGATCCACGTGGACCCGATCGGTAAAACCCTTAAAACCCTGGCGGATCCGGAGAGGAAGAAGAAGGAGGCGGTGACGAGACTGGCCGCGCCGTCGCCCGCCGCGGCTGGCAGATACAAGGGCGTCCGGCAGCGGCGATGGGGGAAGTGGGCGGCCGAGATCCGGGACCCCATCCGCGGCGCCCGCCTCTGGCTCGGCACCTTCGCCACCGCGGAGGAGGCGGCCGCCGCGTACCGTGCGGCCGCGTCCCGGCTCGAGGAGGAGAAGCGCTGCCTCCGGCGCCCCGCTCCCGCTCCTGCCCCCGCCGCAGAGGACTCCGCTTCCTCCTGGGCCTCCGCCCCGTCTTCTTCCTCTCTTCTCGCGCCGCCGGCGGCGCAGGAGGCGGAGGAGGAGGAGAGGTCCATCGCAGAACTCTTCGCAGAGGTACCAGCGGAGGTGGACTTCGTCGGCCTCGACGGGGATGCGCCGTTCTTCGTGGGCGAGGTCGGCGATGACTTCGGCTTGGATGATCTCCTGCTCTGGGATCAGCCATTGGACGGTAGAGATTTCTCCTTCATCGAGATCTAAGCCCCATTTTTGCAGCTTAAACGAGCATAGAAATAATATTAAACATCATCTTTTCATGCCTTTTTGGTGAGTAAGATACATACTGTGGAGGTTTTGGTCGCTTGCCCTAATTTTGCAGCTTTAAAAGGGCGGAAAAAATATATTAATTGGGATATATATTACTGTACATGACATGATTTTATATTGTTTTGATGTGTTGGGAGGAGGAGGTTGCGATGCACAGTGAGAGAGGAAGTCAAAAAGTACGTTATATCATGTGATGGACCTACTGGCTTAGATGTACTGCACCCTCCACGAGTCTTTATATGCTGGAATATGTTAAGCTGTCATGCACTTATTTGAAGTTACCGGTGTTCACCCTTTGTGTTATTTTGTCTATTTAGGCATAGATTATGTATCATTCTGTTTCCTGCTTTGGGCTAAGTTGCTTCAAGTGGTGAATAACATGAAAGATATCTTGGAGATTAAACTAGTACACTTGAGTGGTAAGACCAAACCATGGGTTTTGGTATCTTCTTAGCCCAGAGGTTGTACAATCCTAGTTGGTGCTGAAACCTAATGTTTGTCAGTTTCCACCAGGCATATTAATTCTTTAATGTAGGTGGCCCCTACCTTTTTACATTTGGCAGCTGTTCTAGTCAACAAGTGACCACCATGTCAGCAGAATACTTTTCACATGGGCAACAGTGACATAATAAGACTCGGTCTGAAAGACTTGGACTTTCTCTGTTGTCTCCTTTTACATGCTAGGGTAAGAATTGGGTTCAATCCTGAGGCTTATTGGTTAGAGCAGAAGGTCAAACTCTCAGGCCCGACCACATAAAGTTGATCATCTTGTTGCAATCTTTCATTCTGGCTCGATTCAGGTTCATGGTTTCGGCCAATTCATCATCATTTAGAGACATCACGACTTTATGGGTTCCATATAAACCCTAGTAGAAACAAATTATTAGTTCAAACATGATTCTATCATTAGTCCGATGCATCAGATAATGCAGTTAGTTGTAGTATTTAGTCCTAGGGACTTGCATTAATTTGGATTTAGGGACACCATATGAAAGATTATGGTAACACGTGAAAACTCTTGTATGAGATTGATCTCAAAAATTGTTTGGAAAAAATACTAGAGAGAGAATCCAATTAATATGTGGAACAGGTAAATGCTTCTACCATGTTGTCCTTGTAAAGTTGGTAATAGATTGGTTTTCTGCAGGCTTGTAATATTATTTTTCTGTATGGATCATTTGTTCACCCGAAGCTCAGATCAGTCTCCTTTCTTCACTCTGTTTGACCTATAGTTGAGGTATGAGATCTGTGTTTACTTTTGTGGGACGAAATTGCAGAAATATATATATATATATATATATATATATATATATATATATATGATGATGATGATGATGATGATGATGATGATGATGGTCATGGTAATATAACCATTTGTGTTGATTTCTTAGACAATAAGCTTACTTTGGTGTGCATGGTAATAGGAGGTTTTTGGTGATGACTGATGAGCTCATTAATGGATTACTGTACCTTTTATGAGTTGGAACTGTGTAATAGGTTTGGAGGCACGCCTGCAGTTCCAATTAAGGATGAATTCATTTGTTAACTATGGGAGATAGCCCTCTTGTGTGGAAGAATCAAAAGAAAGGCAAGGAGGAATGACACTACCCATTTGAATTCTTCTTTTGGATCGAGTTCCTCTTGGTGGGATTGTTGCTTGTCATTCGGGAGCCAGTTCGTCGATCATTGCATCGTCCTCATCAAGAAGACCATCGTGCGTTGCTCTCCTAAAGGCACTAGCCATGTGATCAACCAAGGAAGAGGGGGAAGCAGGCGGCTGGTTTGTCGGCAGCAGGTCTCTAGCGTTGGTCGAAAACTAGGATGCAGGGTTTTGGCCAGTCAACTATATTGCTCAAGGATGGCTTGGAACCTGTAGAAGAGACATTAATAGTACTATATTCTTTAACAGTAGGAACAAGAGATGATGTCAAATGGTCACTAAACTCATTAAATGACTCTATCCCATGGAAGGAGATATTTGGGTGGATTGGGCAGTATTGTTGTTGATGAATAGGGAAGGCTTTGAGGTTATGTGATCGGGCCCAGTCGGGTGACTCAATTTGAGTTCAATAGTGGGGTTGGTCTTCGAACCAACCAACTGCTAAATCGATAATGTTGCAACTGAAGTCCCCACAGTTTGGGGAGGATGGAGAGGAGGAAATCCAACAGAGGACTCTTACTTAAAACCTTACCATATAAGTTGGTTTGCCAATCATTTCGACCCCAACTCAGGCGTAGGGAGGAGGATTGATTTTGGATCTTAAGCAACTTGGCCTCCAACTTCGCGTCTACCTTCTAGGAGTCGAAGTGTTGGCCTCTGCGAAAGAGACTCACCCATGAGGGAGGCAATGGGGGTTTGCCTAGGGGAGATGTAGGGAGGCAGGCGAAAAGGTTCACCAGTGGGTGGAGAACAACTCATCTTTTTCTGCATCGAGTTGGAGTTTGGTGATTCATGGAGTTGTTCCTATGTGCTTGTGTATAGTTGATTGACAACATATGCCAATTTTTGGTCAACTGATGACTTGAGACAATAAAGATATATGAAAACGTTGAGAAGACTGAAGATTCTTACAATCACCATAATCTCTAATAATGAAGGCCTTATCACTTATAAATTTGTTTGTGTATATGAAGTAGAATGTTCCAACACTGATGATCCAAGGATTTGTTGATTGCAGTGTGATAATAGAGCAGTCAATTCACATCAGGAATATGTTCATCCAAAGTAATATGCCCCAACTTTTAGACCACCCCCAGTGCGTGGAAAGACCATTAAACCACCAAGTAGATGAGGAAGAAGTTCTGTATTCCACCTGAAAATTGCTGCCTACAGTCCCTTTGGATGTAACTAAATTTCAAGTGACAAGTAGTTTTCAAAGAAGAAATGTCTCAAAAATGGACTGCAGATGCCAAGGGGTAGAAAAGGTGTCATTGATGTTGTTGATGATCTCTCGAGCACCAGAATGGATTCATAAATGTTCAGACTTTCAGTTCTAACTGGTGGAAGCCACTTCACTCCATCAGTGATTCTTTCTTTCCAAATGACAATGTGTAGTGGGCTGATGAATTCCAGCCATGTCTGATTTCCTGCAGATGACCAGTATCCTCCCATCCAGCCACATAAACTTCAAGTGATGTATCCTAATACTCTTCAAACTTCAAAGATTGATGGCATTCAAAGAATAGGTGGTTAGTATCTTTATTACTGTTTTTGTGGCAGATAATACAATTATGTGTTACATCTTTGTTTTCAGTCCTAAGGACATATTTGATAGATAATACAAATGTTTAATACCAAAACGCTTTTGATTCTCTTTGTTAGTGTAAACAACAAGCCGTGGCTCGGGGCCGACGCGGCTTGGTTCGGGTCCGTATGACGGGAGATCTCCCGGGGGAGGTGTCTCGGGACTGTGGGGGCTTGGGTCGGTCCGGCCGTGGGGGTGGATCGCCGTTTCTTCCGGAGAGGGGCTCCTCGCCTTAGCACCTGCACACAGGTCGGGTCGGGGTGCTCGACCCGACCCCTCCGACGCTCAAGTTAGTGGAGTGGAGAAGAGTGGTGCTTCGGGTCCTCCCCTCTCGTTTAGAACTCTGGGGTATTTATAGATGAGTTTGATGTTACCTGATGTGGCCGCTTGCAGGGGGAGGACGGTACCTCTGATGGCGTCCGACACTGCCACTGGGGTTGCGTGGAGAACCGAACTACCGCAGGGTATGGGCACGCCTCGGTCGACTTCCTCCTCTGCCTCGGCTGAGCGCGCAGAGTCAGATGATGAGGTTGTTGGCCGGGAGCAGGTGACGTTGGCGCACATCAAGTCGGCATTAATTCCTGCTTCCTCGGGCAGTGCGTCCACCGGGCGTAGCTGACGTCATGTCGTCACGTCGCCATTTTTACCCATATCATATTCCCTCCCGAAGGAAGTCATGCCGCAGAAGGGGGAGTCCGAGGCATGGCTTCGGTCTTAAGAAACACGATAGGTGAATCTGGGGTGGTTTGATGAGAATGCGATGGGGGCCTCGAGCGTCCGAGGAACTGAGCCCGAGGCCGAACAGGTGAGTTCTGGGGCGTCATGAAGCGGAGGAACACGACGCAGGCGGGCAGGCCGCGCAGGTGTGGCCTCGGGAGGCGTAGAGTCGAGGAGCACGACGCAGGCGGGCAGGCCGGGCAGGTGTGGCCTCGGGAGGCCTAGAACCGAGGAACACGACGCAGGCGGGCAGGCCGCGCTGGTGTGGCCTCGGGAGGCGTAGAGCCGAGGAGCAACTTGGGTCGACATACTGATCCGCAGAATCAGGGGGGTAGGTCTTTTCCCGCTTGCGCAAGTGCAGGGAATTATTATTCGGGGGGGGTCGCCGGTTATCGAGAACTAGGGAGCCAGCGCTCCTGTGCCCGCGTCGTACGCTCAGTGACCGCCACGTTAGGTCGCATTTATGGCGGGGCCATTTGGGGGCGGCTTGAGGTGACGTGTCTCGGGAGCCGGAAGGTCACGTTTGGCGGGAATTTGCCTATAAATGTCGTTGAGTCGGCTTCATGTCCGCTCCTTTGTATTCACCCAATCGCTTTTCCGGATCACACCACTTCGCTTGAACCAAGCACCTCCCCTTTTTTCCTTTTCCAAAGGTCAGTAAGGATGGTTTCTTCTTCCTCTTCGTCATCCCGTTCTTCGTTTTCTCCCCCTCGTCCTTTCGGTGGGCAGGCACAGCCACCGAGCCCTAAGTCGTCGTCCGACGAAAATGCGGCCAGGGCTCTTGAAGCCTTAATGTGGCCGCACGATCTCGACTCCACCGTGAGCGAGTTGTCGCTCGGCTACCTGCGGGGACGCTTCGGCATCCCGGAGGATTTTACCCTCATTGCCCCTGAACCGGGGCAACGGGCGTACGACCCTATTCCGAAGGGTTTCGCCCTAACCTTAGACGCCCTAGAGGCAGGGTTACGCCTCCCGCTTCACCCGGTCATTAGTTCGTGTGTCTCGTGGTGGCGTGTCTCTCCTTCGCAAATAGCGCCTAACTCGTGGCGGTATTTGGTGGCCTTCTTGGGGGAGTGCCATTATGCCAGTATTACTCCGACCCGCTCCCTTTTCCTATCTTGTTTCCGTCTTTCCAAGGGGTCGGGGGGTTATTATTTGTCCGCCCGGCCGGGCTTCCGGGTTAGCGGGGCTCCTTTTAGTAATAAGGGATGGAAGGAGCGTTTCTTTTATGTCTGTCACTCGGAGGGGTGGAATTTTGGGCTCTGGTGGACGGCACGCGTGATCGACAACACCATCCCGACTCTGAATGATGAGGAGCGCAGGGACCTCTGTCATCTCAAGGAAATTCTTCCGTCCTCCCAAGTTATTCGGAAGATGCCCGAGGCATGGTTGGTCGAGGTGGGCCTTAGCCCGGCACCTCGAGGTATGCTAGCAGTGGGTAGTGTTTGGGCTCTCGGGGTCGTGTTCTTGGTGTACTAATTTGGGATCGGTGCTCTTTATGCAGAAATGGTGAATCTCGCCGCAGTGCGCGGGGGCACATCGCGGGGGCTGCGCTGCCACATCAACCGGCTGAGCCGAGGGTTGGTTCACGGGAGACGCCAGTTGACCTCGCGGTTGACCGGCCTCAAAAGAAGGCCAAGGCCGGTATCAAGAGAAAACCGGAGGCGTCGGCGGTGCGACCAGAGGAAGGGACGACGAGGCGCGTCGCCCGGGACTTCGTTCAAGGCGAGGCCGGCCCGAGCAGGGGAGCGGCCGGGAAAGCGCCTCGGGAGCCGTCGATCCGCGATCTGTGTCGCCTACCTGCAGGGGCGCTAGGCGAAATTTACCTATCTCGAGCTGTGGGAGGTCTTTCGAAGGGGCAACCTTCCGACCCGCTGGTAGCTCGGTGGGAGGGACTGACCCGCGGGGACCGGGTGTGGGCTGACGGGGAGGTCGCGGTCGCATTCTCCCGAGGCGGACTTCATACCAACATCGCTCGGGAGCTGTATGTTCTTCCTTCGGACGTTTTATTGAGCAGGTCCGCTAAGTCCCTGCTGTGGGTAAGTCCCTCGTCACTGGGCCACCTATTTAAACCGGGCATTTGTGGTCCTAACCTTTCTATTTTGTAGGGCCATCACTACGCTACGGTGTTGACAGATCGGGTGCGCGACGCGGGTCGGGCCCTCGGCATTTTGATCGACCGCAACATCGAACTGCGTAGGCAGATCGAGGAGGTATGCGCGGGGGCGGCTCCAGAAGCGGTCGCGGTGGCCGAGCAGCGTGCCTCGGATCTGGAAGCGGAGGTTACCTGGCTTAAGTCCGAGGTCTCGGTTGCCGTGCAATGCGCCTCGAATTCGGAGGCCGAGGGGACCCGACTGCAAGCTAGGGTAAAGGTGGCAGAGGAGCAGAATAAGGATCTCCAGACGTTATTGAGGACGACTCGGACCGAGGTTCGCCTGGCTAATAAAGAGGTAGTTTCGCTCGCCCAGAAGCTGGAGGAGGCGCGGGCCGAGGCAAGGAGGGCCTTCGAAGCGCTGGCCGTCGAGACGCAGCAGCGTCCGGAGAAGGACAAAAAGCTGATCGAAGACTACAAGGAGTCCTCGGGCTTCCAGCTCGGCTTGGTCCGGTCGGGGCAGGTCACATACGAGTATGGGTACCGGATTGCCCTGGCCCGCTTCAAAGCGCGCCACCCCGGTCTGGAGGTCGAGGAGAACCCCTTCAGTTCCCACCCTGAGGACTCAAGCGTCGACATGCCAGACGACGTCCCTTTCGACGACAGCCTCGAGGCTCCCAAAGAATAGGGTAGAAGGTCGTGCGTCTTTCAGTAGGTTGGTCCGACGTCGGTCGACGCCGCGACTTGTCTGATTCTGTAACCTATTTCCGAATAAAAGGCTTTTGCTTCAGATTTCTATGTAAACCGACCGACACCGCGACTTGTCTGATTCTGTAACCTATTTCCGAATAAAAGGCTTTTGCTTCAGATTTCTATGTAAACTGCTTTGTTTTTGGTTATACATAAAACTTCCTGAGGTTTTGCACGTTCCATGTTCTCGGCAGGATGCGACCTTGCATGGTTCCGAGTCTATACGTGCCGTCTCTGACGACGCTGCTGACCCGATAGGGTCTCTCCCATTTGGGAGAGAGCTTTCCCCGTGCTAGGGTCGGGTCGCCGACCTCGGCCTTGCGTAGGACCAAATCGCCTAACCTAATCGGTCGGGGCCGTACCCTGCGGTTGTAGATTCTAGCGACGGCCCTCTTGTAGGCCAGGTCTTTCAAGTGTGCGTCCGCGCGTCGCTCCTCGAGCAGATCGAGACCGGCCCGTAGTCCTTGGTTTGACACCCCCTCGTCGTAGCTCTGAGTTCGAACCGTGGAGATGACCATTTCCGGGGGTAGGACAGCCTCGGCTCCGAACGCGAGGCTGTAGGGGGACTCTCCGGATGCGGTTTTGGGGGTGGTCCGTAAGGACCACAGGATGCTCGGGAGCTCATCCACCCAGGCCGATCGGGCCGCAGATACTCTTCTCTTGAGATCGTTCAGGATGGAACGGTTAGTCACCTCTGCTAGGCCGTTTGTCTGGGGGTGTGCAACCGAGCTGAACTTCAGCTGCACCCCGTATTTTGCACAGAACTCTCGGAACCGTGCGCTAGCGAACTGGGTCCCGTTGTCGGTGACAATTGCCTTAGGCAGGCCATAACGAGTTACGATATTTTTCCACAAATTTTTTCACCTGGTGCTCCGTGGTAGTTGCTAGCGGCTCGGCCTTGATCCACTTCGTGAAGTAGTCTACTCCCACGATAATGAATCTTCGTTGCCCCGAGGCTGGGGGGAAAGGTCCAAGAAGGTCCAACTCCTATTGTGCAAATGGCCACGCACTGTCGATGGGAGTTAACGGAACAGCGGGTTGCCGAGGCACGCGGGCATGCATCTGGCATGAGCCACACCGTTGTACGTAAGCCCTGGCGTCCCGGGACATTGTGGGCCAATAGTACCCCTGGCGGAGGACATTGTACGCCAAGGTCCTCCCGGCGATGTGTCCCCCGCAACTCCCCTTGTGG
This sequence comes from Musa balbisiana, assembly GCA_004837865.1. NCBI lineage: Eukaryota > Viridiplantae > Streptophyta > Magnoliopsida > Zingiberales > Musaceae > Musa > Musa balbisiana. The sequence goes on along the minus strand of CM017188.1, from coordinate 20,100,490 downwards.
ACCTCGGCGAGGACCGACTGTGCCTCCTCAGGTTCGAGGCACCGCAGGAGGGGGTGTGAGAAGGACCTCCTGTAGAGGCGTCCGTTCATCTCGGAGTACCATGCCTGCGCGCGACGTAAGCGCCGGGCCGAGGTCTCGTCGGTTGGGAGGGTTCCGTCTCGCTTGAAGCGCAGCATCTCCTGTACCCACATAATCGGGGTGTCCGCCAAGAACACCATCGCCACTAAGATGGTGGGGGAGGGTAGCTCCTCGATCTCAGGTTGGGCGTCGGAGCTCGCCTTTGAGGCCAGCCTGGCTAACTCATCGGCGCGCCGATTTTGATTCCTCGGGACCCTAGATATTGTAAAACGGGAGAACCAGCAGTCAGATTTTTTACCTTTGCCCGGTACTTTGCCATGGTCGCCCCTTTGGCTTCATACCCCCCGCCCAGTTGTTCAGCCACCAACTGTGAGTCCGTGAGGGCGTGTACGACGTCGACCTGCATCTCGAGGGCCAGCTTGAGTCCCGCCAGGAGCGCTTCGTACTCGGCTTCATTGTTGGTGGCCCGGAAGCCGAAGCGTAGGGAACGCTCGAATGACCGTCCGTCGAGGGCCGTCAAAACCAGGCCCGCGCCGGCACCATCCAAGCCAGACGATCCGTCCACGTGCAAGGTCCACATTTCCTCGTTCCGTTCGGGGTTCTTGTCCTCGCTCGGAGTGAGCTCCGAGATGAAGTCGACCACTGACTGTGCCTTGACGGCGGTTCTCGGGATGTATAGTATGTCAAATTCGCCGAGCTCTACCGACCACTTGAGGAGGCGCCCTGCGATGTCAAACTTAGACAAAATCTATCGAAGTGGTTGGTCGGTGATTACCTCAATCGGGTAGGCCTCGAAGTACGGGCGCAGCCTACGCGCCGTTAGCACGAGAGCCAAGACAAGCCTTTCGATCGGTGGGTACCGTCCCTCAGGTCCGTTAAGGATGTGGCTGACATAGTAGACCGGGTGTGGCTCTCCGGCAGCTTCTTTAGTCAGGACGGAACTCACAGCATGCTGGGAGGCGGCTAGGTAGACGCTGAGCTTCTCTCCTGGTGAGACTGAGGCGAGGCGGGGAAGGTTGGCGAGATGCTGCTTTACGTGGGCGAAGGCTATCTCGCACGCCTCGGTCCAGCAGAAGTTCTTAGGGTCCTTTAAGACCCGAAAGAAGGGGAGGCAACGGTCGCCCGATTGGGACAGGAACCTGGACAGGGCGGCGAGCTTCCCGTTCAGCCGCTGCACTTCCCTGACCGTCTGGGGGGCCTGCATACCGATGATCGCCTGGACCTTTTCTGGGTTAGCGTCGATCCCCCTTTCATGCACGACGAACCCCAGAAACCTTCCCGAGCTGACACCGAAAACACACTTGGCCGGGTTAAGGCGCAGGCCGTATCTCCGCAACGTGTCGAATGTTTCGGCCAGGTCGGCTAGGTGATCTGTCGCTATGTGGCTCTTCACTATCATATCATCGACATAGATCTCTATGTTCCGTCCAATCTGTTGTGTGAACATCTGGTTTACTGCTCTCTGATACGTGGCCCCAGCGTTCTTGAGCCCGAACGGCATTACCTTGTAACAATATACCCCTTGGTCGGTGAAGAAGGCCGTATGTACCCGGTCTTCAGGTGCCATTCTGATTTGATTATAACCGGAGAAGGCATCCAGGAATGAAAGGCGAGCATGTCCGGCGGTCGCGTCGACCAATTGGTCGATCCTTGGGAGAGGGTAACAGTCTTTCGGGCATGCGCGATTGAGATCAGTGTAATCAACACACATCCGCCAGCTCCCGTTAGGTTTTTTTACTAGGACCACATTGGACAGCCACCGTAGATATTGAACTTCCTCTGTAAACCCTGCCGCCAGAAGCCGTTCTACCTCTTCGCGGATGGCCAACTGCCGGTCGGGGGCGTGCCGCCGGGGCTTCTGCTTTATTGGTCTAGCGTCGGACGCTATATTCAAATAATGCTGGGCAGCCTTTGGATCGACGCCGATCACGTCGGAGGGCGACCAGGCAAAGATGTCGGCGTTTTGTCAGAGGAAGCCGACGAGTTGCTCTCGGTCATGATCGGGGAGCTCCGACCCGATCCTAGTAGATCGGTCTGGTCGATCCTTCGTCAGCGGTACGTCGTGAGTAGGCGCCATTGGCTCAGGATGGGGGATTACCTTCTTCGCTTCCCTGGGATCACCGAGGGGCTGCTCGATCCTCGCCCTTTTGCAGAGGGAGACCGTCGCCAAGTAACAACGCCTGGATTCACGGGAGCTTCCCAGGACCTCGCCGGCCCCATGGCGGGTCGGGAACTTCACTATCTGGTGGTAGGTGGAGACGACGGCCTTGAATTTATTAAGGGTTGGTTGGCCGAGGATTGCATTGTACGCGGCGGGGAGGTCGACCACCAAGAAGGTGGACATGACCGTCTTCGATCTCGGGGGAGTTCCCAAAGTTATGGGCAGCGTGGTTGCTCCTATCAGCGAAATCGAGCTGCCGGTGAAGCCGGTAAGTGACGAGTGCGTTGGTGCTAGGGTTTCCCTTGCTATCCCAAGCTTCTGAAATGCATCCCAATAAAGCACGTCGGCCGAGCTCCCGATGTCCACCATGACCCTTCTCATCTAAGCGTTAGCGAGCCTGGCCGTGATCACAAGCGCATCATCGTGCTCTGGTTGTTCAACTCCATCATGGGGGAACGTGATCTCCGGCTCGAGGCCAAACCCGGCGACGGCGGGCCGAGCAGAGCGGGCATACGCCTTCCTTCCGGACATGTTGTCCCCTCCCGATGCCGGGCCACCCACAATTACGTTGATGATGCGCTTGATGGGACCCTCCGGGCGAGGGGAATGTTCCTCGCCTTGCGGGGGGTTTCGGCCGAGGTGTCCTTTCCGAATCAGGTCCTCGATCTGCCGCCTCAACTCACGACATTCCTCCGTGTCGTGCCCATGCTGTTTATGGAAACGACAGTACTTCGACCGGTTCGCGAGCTCCCGTGGGTTCTTCATAGGGAGGGGGTCCCTGAGCAACCCTTTGTCTCTAATCTGGAGAAATATCTCCGTTCGGGACAGCCCCGAGACAGGTAGTTGCGATACCGACGGGCCTGGCCGCTCGGACCTGCGCCTTTGCGCCCCAGGGTGTCGTTCGCGGGATGGCTCTGATTTGGTCCTCTTGTGGTCCTCCCGTTTTTCAGCCATCCAGGCCTCCGCCGCAATGAACTGGGCGGCATGCCGAAGCATCTCTGGGAATGCGGTGTGGGGTCGTTCCACCAGCGACCAGAAGAATCGGGAGGGTCGCAGACCTGCCATGAGCGCCTGCATCAACAAGGAGGGGTGAGCATCCAGTAATTCTCGGACCTGGGCAGTGAAACGATTCAAATAGTGGGAGAGGGGCTCGTACTCCCTTTATATTAGCCTGAGGAGCAGGGTGATGGATGGTTTTGGCCGGGCATGAGCTAAGAAGTTGGACTCAAAATCTCTGGCAAACTGATCAAAAGAGGTGATCGTTCCGGTCTTAAGACTACTGTACCACGTGCGGGCCGGCCCTCTCAAGGTTGTGGGGAACGCCTTGCACATCAAGGCGTCAGAGGTCCCATATAACGCCATCTGGGCGCGAAAGGCGGCGACGTGGTCCGCTGGGTCGGAGGAGCCGTCGTATGCGTCCAGAGAAGGGAGCCGGAAGTTCGGGGGAATCGCCTGATTCTGTACTTCGGGTGTAAACGGAGATCCCTGGTAGGTTTCCTTTCCACGCTCAGCCTTCGACCCGCGGACCTCCTGTTGCACTTCATCGAGTCGCTGATTGACGAAGCACAACTGGGCTCGGAAGGAGTCCGCCGAGTCCGAAGATAATACCTCGGGGTCAGGGCGGATCCCCGGGAGTATGGTCATCCGATCCCCGGGCGGGGTCGGTCGGGCCCGAGGGGAGATCGGTACCTCTGAAGGCGGCGCGTGATCCGGAGCCGATGGCTCTTGACGCCGCGGTGGTTGGACCACAGGCGCGTGCTCCGGACGAGCGACGAGTGGGATCATGGTTTGTACCATGCCCGTCAACGTCCGAACTTGTAGAGCGAGATTTTCAAAGGCTTCAGATGACACATGCAATGGCTTGGTCGGGAACCCTAGCGGCGGTGATAAGCTTGGGTCGTCGAATAATCACCAGTACCGCTCGGAGGTCGCGACGGGGAGTTCGCTTCTTGGTTCGTCCCGCGAGGGGCGTTCCCCAAGAACCACTCTGGGGAGCAACCCCTCCAACGCGGGTTCCTCCAGGTCAATCTGATGATCCCTCGACATTCGGACGCCCTCCTTCTAGCGCCAAAATGTTAGTGTAAACAACTTTAAGCCGTGGCTCGGGGCCAACGCGGCTTGGTTCGGGTCCGGATGACGGGAGATCTCCCGGGGGAGGCGTCTCGGGACTGCGGGGGCTTGGGTCGGTCCAGCCGTGGGGGTGGATCGCCGTTTCTTCCGGAGAGGGGCTCCTCGCCTTAGCACCTGCACACAGGTCGGGTCGGGGTGCTCGACCCGACCCCTCCTACGCTACGCTCAAGTTAGTGGAGTGGAGAAGAGTGGTGCTTCGGGTCCTCCCCTCTCGTTTAGAACTCTGGGGTATTTATAGATGAGTTTGATGTTACCTGATGTGGCCGCTTGCAGGGGGAGGACGATACCTCTGATGGCGTCCGACACTGCCACTGGAGTTGCGTGGAGAACCGAGCTACCGCAGGGTATGGGCACGCGTCGGTCGACGTCCTCCTCTGCCTCGGCCGAGCGCGCGGAGTCAGATGATGAGGTTGTTGGCCGGGAGCAGGTGACGTTGGCGCACATCAAGTCGGCATTAATTCCTGCTTCCTCAGGCAGTGCGTCCACCGGGCGTAGCTGACGTCATGTCGTCACGTCGCCATTTTTACCCATATCACTCTTAATTTCCACATCTTTCTTACAGGAAGGGATACACAATTTGGATGATCAGACATATGCCATATCTTTTCCATGGCCATTTCAAAATGAAAAAGTGTGATGCATATCATTCTCATGTTGTGGAGGACTGCGAAGCACACATGCGGTCAGCTGGAGCACTGCAAGGTTGTATCATTTCCCAACTCTTGTCTTGATATGTTGAAACAATTTGTTAGGAGGTTCTCACAGAGTGAAGTCTTCCTGACCTGCATCTGACCAACTGTTGACTTGGTGGCTCATCCCAAGAGAACAATTGCATCGTCACTGTTCTCTTCGTGGACTGGTGAGAGCCTTCAAATCAACCTAATGAAACACCAACACCATGCAAATATTATTATATCCTTAGCACATGCTGCTGTCGCAGTTTCTACCTTTACATGGTGTGTACGGCAGAAGTAAAGAGGGCCTCCCCAGAGCAGCCCGCGTGCTCCAGGTACCATGCTCCATGGTGCAGAGTGCACGCAAGTCAAAAGGTTGCGGACACACCAACTCCACTGCTGCTTCCAATGTGTTTCTGTTCCAAGACCTTTGAGACCACAGCCGAGATGGCTCTTCTGGCTTCGTTTCTGTTTCTGCTATCCTAGTTTAAGAATGATTAACATAGTACTGTATGTCCATGACTTGTTTCATGCTAATTTTTTTTGCATTGTTTTATGGTTTCTGGACTTGTGTTTTTGTTGTTGCTGCAGACTTTCTCTGATCTCCTTGTTTCTCACTGAACATAATCACCGGAACATATGAAGAAGAAGAAGAAGAAGAAAAAATACAACATCAAAAGGATCCTAAGTTGTTAACACTTTGCATCATAGTCACTTGTACCAAAAGCTGTGAAGCTAGCAAAGAGTGTTTGTGGTTGGTAGTGCTTTGGACTTGTACCTTTTATCGGTAAGCTTACTGCCTTTAGATGGCCTGCTCCTTGTTCTTGTCTCCATGTCTCTATCATCGCTTCCTAGTCTTCTCGGTTGCCTTTCCCATCAGCAAGTGCAAATTGTGAGAGTCACATGGTTCCTGGTGTTTAGTCTTTGTATGTCTTCCTCGGGGTGGCTTTTCTCAAAAGGGTTGATGCTAGGCAACCTTTCTTTGTCTATGAAACTTGTTGACTGAGGAAAGCCGAAGCATTCATCATCTTTATGCAAAAGTACATTTCCATTACTCCTCTTTCTTCAGTGGGTTATGTCATACTTTTATCCCACACAACTACTTTCACCTAAACACTTTCTTGTGTTTGTAGTAGACTTAGCTTTATGGAGCTGCATCTTTTTTACAGAAAAGCTTGTATGCATCTGCCCTGTCATAATAATGCCACCGACGCATCATGAGCATGCTTTGCTAACACACTCCAGAAAGCTGTCTGAGAAGCAGAATGAAGAGTTTGGTTTTGGTCATCAGTCATAAGTTACTCTAATCCATCTTTTAGCACAACACTACAGGAGAAGCTGTGGTGTGGAGAATCTCTCAACTTCAGTTGAGGAGAAAACATCTTCAGAGGTAACTGCTGACTGCATTATTCTGCCAGTAAAACAAAAGACAAAAGTTAGTTTATTCTCATCCACTGACATTTTTTAATTCTGGCTTCCCTTTGATGATTGTCTTGCTTGTGAGGGATTATGATCAGTATAAAAATGCTTAACAGTCTTCACTTTTTTGACTGTCATCCTTGGTTTAGGAAGTCAGCTTTTCCTTGATGATGAGCATAGAGAGAATGTGGAGTCAAGAAATTAGCAAAGCCAGTGTCTGATATGCTTGTGAGCTGATGCAAATGCCACACAAAAGATCAACTGTAACAATCCAGGTGTGCACATTCCTTCTCTCTTCCTCTTATCTAATACTTCATTCATGGTTCACTAGCTTATCCACTAATCCTAATCATGTTCTTAGCTAACAACACAAAGTCACATGAGCTGTTGATATCCCCACCTCCCACCTGTCATCATATCCCTTGTACTAAAAGGCATGGGACAAAGCCTGGCAGTAAACCCAAGTTTGACTCCCTCTCCAGTGAACAATCAATTCAAAATGCATTTCGAAATGGGCATGACACAGTTCCTTGACTCCCACAAGCACAAATCTCCAGACCCCATAAATTAAACATAGTAGTCAGCATTAATACAGACAGGAGACAGGACAGGATGGCATTGCATCAATAACTGCATGAAGTAAAGATTCTGGGCTGCCATGAGTATCAAACACCCCCTAACATTTAAGCCATTCAGACCAAACTTTACCAACAGAAAAGCCAAATGCACAGGAAATGCTACAGACTTCGATCACATTCCCTCACACCCCTACTGATTCTAAGACACAATAGTCTCTTACATTACCACGCAGCTACTTGTATTCTCATCGCTGAGACCAGTGTCCCAATGGTGGTGGCTCACATAGGGACTTTGGTAGTAGGGGCAGGGATAGTAGTAGCCAGTGTAGGGAGGGATTTGGGGTGACCTGTTGTACATCACTTGGGGCTGCATGTTCCTGCTCTCATTCATCAGCATGTTGTTGCTGCTGTGGTTGATCCCCCTCATGTTCATCATCGTGGAAGGGGTCTGGTTCTGATACCCCTGTCCCTGTAGGTTCATCATCAGAGGTGATTGGTGGTGGCTCACCCCAAACCCACCATTACCATTTGCGGGGAAACCTGCAGGGAAGTTAGCCCCTGGCTGTTGCTGAGCTTGATGTAATCCCAAGCCATGACTCCCACCGAGTCCTGGTGGTGGGGGGCCTGCAACTGCACTTTGATTACCACCACACAAGGGAGCACCATTGACCATCTTGTTGTCAGATGCAGTATACGAACCTTTGGGTTCTGACCCATTTGGACCTTTCAAGCCAATGACTTGATTAGGATTTCCTCCGACCTTCTTCCCTCCTCCAATGTTGTTGTTGCTGCCATTTTTCTTGGCACCAGCTGCTGTTGCTGCGGTCACCGCATTGTTTGCCTGTTTTGATGTGTTAAGTTGCTTCATCTTTTCACCAAGAAACCCAAGCTCATCATCTTCTTCCTCATCGAAATCATCATCGAATTCTTCGTCATCCGAACTCAAGGGCTCCATGCGGTTGTGCTGGTTCTTGAATTCTCTAAGACCTTGTATGAGGGCTTGGTTGCCTTGGCCACCCTGGCCTTGGCCTTTGTTGTTCTTGTTCCCATCTTTCCCTTGTTGTCGTTGCTGGTTGGGCTTGCTGCTTTGGTTGTTGGCCTTCTGAGGCCACACCTCCGCGTGCTTCCCTGATCTTGCCAGCTTCTTGATCAGGGTATTGGAGTCCACATCCCCTGAGACCGTGACCTTCTGATGCTCTGCATCTATGCTGACAGTGTAAACCCCTGGTTCAAGAGGCAAATAGAGTGAGATGATTCAGATGGAACAGATCTAAGAGAGTCCTCATGGCCTGGAGAGACAACCAAGACATAACAACAAATCTTCTTTGTTTTCAGATCACTGTAAATGCCACTGGAAAAAACCAGTCGTGAAAAAAATACAAAAGAGAAGTCTCAAGGGAATAGCATATGCATCTGTAGATCACCAACTCTTAGCAGGATATTCTTCACGCTAAATTACAGCAAGTTTATGTGTCAACTACCAGCATGAACAAAGCACATCTTTTTCTTGCAGCATTTGATGCAATTTCATCAACATGGACGACACCCCATTAATGCCCTGTTCTAGTCAGATTTAAAGAGGAAACACGAGCTCCACCATCACCCTACGTTATTTCTTCTGGCAGGAGTAAAGCAAACGGAAATCACAACAAACAAGAAGAAGTCACCTTCAATTCTCTGAAGAAGCTTCTTCACCTGCTGCTTGCATCCGTCACAATGTATGTGCACTTTGAGGATCACCGTCTGCAACAACAACCAGCCAAAGGTAACACTCAGCTGGCTTCTCATCTTCCCCCTCACTACAGCAATCACGAGAGAGAGAGAGAGAGAGAGAGAGAGAGAGAGAGAGAGAGAGAGAGAGAGAGAGAGAGAGAGATGGTACCTGGATTTTGAGGAGCTTGAATTCTTCGCTTTTGTTCATTTCCACTGCTGTTTCCGCTGCAATCCAGAAAACAGAGTCTCTGACCACCGAGAAAGAGCTTCAAGGCACCGCCACCACCACCACCACTGCTACTGAGAGCTTCTCAGCTTCTCCTTCAACATGTTCACTCCCTTCTCCTTCCTCGGTAACCTCTCATCAAACACACACATGCTCTGTGGTGCACCGCCTCCTCTCGCATCTCACCCTGTTTATATATACAGCCTGCCTGCCTCAGCATTCTGGCTGTGAAAAGCCATCCAACGGCCACAGCAAAAGTTTGCAGGGGCGATAGAGGAGGGTGATGTGATTTGACGTTGCGATCCAGCAGAGAAAATTAATCTATTTTATTTTCTTTTTGTTTAAGCGGTCCAAGTAAAAGGAGTTATAGCGACGTGACATAAGGAGCCGACCCCACTCCCTTCCCCCCGCCCCTACTTGTACGCGTAGCCTTTGTCCTCTTTTGCTCCCTTCACTTTTCCCCCATCCTCATAAATAAATAAATTGACGAACATAATGAAAAATGAATAATAGTTCATATTCATTTATTTATTATATATTATTAAATAGTTTGCTATTGTCATCACTATCCGAGTAATTTGACATACTTAACCGCATGGTTATCCCTCGACCACCGTTGACCGTACACGTGTGCATGATGATATGGCCAGTCCATAAGACATGATTGTCCCTGGTCAAAACCACCATGGTTTGACCGATTATGCTACCTTAGCATGCTTCCTAGGAATAACTTACTATTTACTAGTTTATATTAAAAAATACGGCAAAACCTTCCAAAATTAGTGATTTTATTTTGTATTTACTTCTTTAAATATATTATATAATAAAACTACGTAAATAGAGAAAGTTTTGTGTGTTAGATATTTTTGTTTTTCTTACGTACGAATAATTAAAAACCTCCGAGTTAGATTTGGCAAGAAGAAAAATGGATTTGTGAAGGTAATACAATAATTAATTAACACATAGGCAACAAAGAGGAGGAATTAAAAGGATAAGGATGTGGCAGTCCCCCCCTTCCCCACGGCACCACCAGCCCAGCCTTGGCATCATGTGTTGAGGCGGATGTAAATGGACCCAACCGGAGCCTAACCTAATGCCACTCCTTGTCGGCTAAAAGTTCTCTTCCTCCTCTCTTTCAGATCCTTCCTCTGTTAGAACGCGTGGACGACTCTGCAGGAAAGCCGTTTCTGAGTCTAAGTAACGTTTGCATTGACCGGGTCAGACCGGCACAAGAACAAGAAGAAGGTAATGAAGGGGAAGGAGGAAGGAGTAATAATATATCCCCACCGAGCACGAGAGAGTTGATTGGTGTGGGGTTTGTAGGAACTTTTTGTTCTCTTCCTCCTCCCCATCTTTACATGTTACATACCAAGCATTTCTACCTGCTACGACGGCCTGAGAATTCTCCTTGTATATGTAGTAATCTCATGACGTTGTAACTATCCGCCAACGTCAATCAATGTATACATACAGTTAAGAATGAGTATGAGCTTTGGAAGGCGTCCATTCTCCGGAGTCATTAATAATCCTATTAACGAGGAGGCTTCGCTTCTCCTCCTCGTCTTCCTGTCAGGAGTCTCTTCCATCGATTCATTCTTCCGCCCGCAATAACGCGCGCTGCCTTCGACCTTTCACCCTCCTGCCATCATTGCACGCCAGCTGCTGCTCTGCGTGCGGCTCCTTGGTGCATTTAATTCCCACCCCCCCCCCTTCTCCTCCACCCTACCTCTGCAAGGAAAAACAAAACCTCTTCCGATTCTTTACGTCCTTGCTCTGTGTGCCATTTGTTCTCCTCCCAGATCCTGCAGGCAAGATTAGAAATGTCACTGTGATGCTGCACCGCGCTGCACTATTCTTGGAGCACTGATGTATGATGCCGATGGCCTACCGAACGGCCATCGACAGCTGATTGATTGATAGAAAGGATGATTGGACACTCCTTGATCGCTTGTGGCGTCTCAGGATGCTGCTCTTCGTCGGGATTTATGGAGATCCGTAGATGCATAATTGCGTGTCGCAGCTGTCGCGTCCTTCTTACTTGGATCGCCTTAAATGATCTCCCTAAATGCCATTACCCTCCGCAGTCCCAATTCATTGCGACGCCGAAGGTCGACGGTACTGCAGGTGACAACGGATGATTTGGTGCTATCCATCCAACAGTGTCGTATGTCGGTGTTCGCCGCGTGTACAGTAATAACATGAATTTGAATGATATGTCTATCGTAGTAATAGCAATCTGTGATCATAATTTGTACAAGTATTTCTCGGTTCCTTAATTCTCTACTCCTTAATCTGTTTTTGGCTCTCTTTCTCACTGGGATGGGACGTCCGATCTCGTGCATCAACTGTAGCCGCGGTCGTAACAGCATCACCCCGTACACCTTCACCAAATAACCATGGCGGGTTACTGGTACATCATGCCTCTTGTCGGGCAATAACGAGAGGGAGGAAGAGGAACAGAATGCACCGCTTGTTTGAAGACCGTAGACACGAAATGCCATGCTTATTATGTTTTGCTCCGCCATCATCGATGCATGGAACTTGCTGCGGATGCTCAAACTGTGGTCGAATGAGATTGACTCGGACGCATGCAGATCACATCGAGCACGCACTTCCTTTGGAACTTGAGTTCTTGCAGGTCTTGCCATGTCGCGACGTCGGTCGTACGCTCCTCGAGCTGGATGTTCTCTCGAATGATGAGAGGAACATGGTATCGAGACCCACGTCAAGAGCAGCAGCAGAGGCGCGTCTCTGGATCGACCGTGAAACCGCGCGGCGGTATAGTTTTCGTGCAGGATCATCTTCCAGCTCATGCATGACCTGCACGAGTTTGGCACTTGCATGGCATTCACACAGGTGATAGATTCTTCGGTGGACCATTCGGTGATGGTGATGTGCCACCCACCAATGACACGAGTCTCTGGGGTTGGCATCATCGGCTGGATCTCCACCGCTCTTCACCGCAGTATGGTTCTCCATGCATGCATCAGAAAATAATTTACAGACAGGATGAGACATCATTTTGCAGAGATATGGTTCAGCTGCGATGGTTCCTCCCCACGTAAGAAAGGCCACGAGAAGAGTGACAACAGATGGATGTATCAGAAAATAAAGAGTCGATGGAGAGAGAGAGAGAGATGGATATATATTATTTCAGATACCTCTGTGGAAATGAATGCTTAGTTGCGATGTTCCTTTCATCTCCTTGTAGGATATTGGCTGTCCTTCACAGGACTTGGACATGGAATCTCAAATCCACCATGGTTTAAGATGATCTTTTGAGTACTATACCTACACATGCATTAAAATTGTTATTCCCTCTACAGGTTTGTGATCCAATAACCTCTATGATTCACCAATGTTTGATATCATAGTGACAGCAGCCATGAAGCGAAGCTTCTTTGTAGAGGTTAACAAATGGTCTTCTCAAGAAGCTAAGAGAAATTGATGGTGGCATTAAAGGAGGTGAAACACAATCTACAGGATGATCAACAGGAAGTCCTATAGTCCAATCTTGAACAGGACAAGTAAGCAGCTCTTGCATGTTTGTAGACATAGTTATGAACTAAAAGCCCTCAAACCAACTCTATACAACTTTGATTAGGGCAAAGTGTTATGATTAGTTGACCTTATTTGGACTGTCTGTAAGAGAGTAAATTGCAATGATTTGCTGTATTTATACTGACTTGACTGAAGGATTTAATCACCAACTTTTGGGATTAATCTACCTTGGATGAGACACCGGTCAAATTGGGGCTGGTAAATACAAACCTGAACCAAATCTGGCCCGAGCCCGACAATTAACTCGATCGAATTGGAACCCGACCTGATTTTGAAATATGAAGCGTAGACCACATATCGTGCATGCTTTTTTTTTTTTTCAGCTATTATCTTCCATATGCTTTCCTTGCTTCATTTCCTATTATCAACACTTTTATCATCATCATTATATACTATTCTTATTATCATTGTCATCATCATTATCATCATCTAAGAGGATTAAAATGAACCTTGGAAAATTTTATCATCTCTTATGGACATGTAACAACTGTACCTACATGGTTGGAACATCATTAAGGATTGTGATATTATGAGAGGATGAACAACGTTGTATAAACACGGAAAACTGTACGTATCATATATATATATATATATATATATATATATATATATATATATATATATATATATATATATATATATATATATATATATATATATATATATATATATATATATATATATATATTAGTTCTATTACTTCTTAATATGAGATCACATGTGTTTATCAATATTTTCGGTAAAGGAGCTAAGGTAACTTAGGCTCAAATTCAATGCTCTATATAATAAATTATCATTTGTCATCGTTGATGCGGAGTTGACAAGAAATTATCATTTTTGGATGGGTCATATGATTTTGTTTTTTTGATATAGATCTAGAAGACCACTTTGATGGTAGAGATAACTTTAGTATTTATAAGATTTTGGTTCTTTTATTCCTCAAACAATGCAAGACTAAATATGTATATAAGTTGTGAGCTTAAAGCTAATAAAAAAGTATAAAGAAAACCATGATTGGATATCTCCATTTTATAGTGGTTAAGTAAACCTTTAGTTCTACCATTGGAACATTTGTTTGCTTGATAATTGGATTGCTGAAGTGGTGTTGCGGTCGCCATTAAAGATTAATCATTATGATTGTAATCCCATGATGGTTAGATTGAAAGTTGACATGAAACTTTTTGATTAGCCTTAAGAAAAATCAACTATTAGAAAATGATCATAAATAATCTCGAATCAAATCGAAATGAACTAGTAACCAAAGTTGCTAGTGATGATTACAACTACAAAGAATTAAAACAACGCATGACAAATTGCACGAGTGAATCTAAACAGTTGTGTCCACTAAACAAGCCGGTATTCAATGTGGCATTGACCGGTTACAGATGTGACCTACTTAACAATAATAATAATGCAGCTAAATCTAATGATGATGATGTGTCACGAAATATTGTTTGATACAATCAAATATGAACATAAAGCATTTGATGATGATAATATAATCAAATCTGATTATGAATTATCTATCAATCGTGATGCAGTTGAATCTAGTCATTAAACATCATATGTCGATGATACAACCAAATATAACTATAAGTGTTCCTTTATAATGATACAATTGAATTCAATCATAAATCATCGATGATGATACGATTGAATATAGTAATAAAGTATCTCCCAATGGTGATATGATTGAATTTAATAATGAAGCTTCATACAATAACAATATAATCGAATTTAACTATTAAGCATTTCTTGTCAATTTAATAATGGAGCTTCATACATTGACAATATGATCGAATTTGATCATTAAGCATTTCTTATCAATGATATAATTAAATTCGATCATGAATCATCATATGATGATAAAGTAATTGAATATAGCCATAAAGTATCTTTTGACGATGAATCATAATATGACGATAAAGTAGTTGAATATAACAACATTATGTTTGAATCTGACTAACAAGTGTCTCTTAATGATGACATGGTTGAATATGATCATGATGCATCGAATTATGATGGCATGACTAAATTAGTCATGAAACAATGCTTGATGGTGTTGACATAATCCGATCCAACCATTGTCTCTTGATAATGATGCAAGGAATTCAACCACCAAATATCATATGAAGATGATGTGATTGAATCTAACAATGAAACATCTTTCGACAATGATGTGATTAAATTGAACCATTGAATCATATAACAACAACAAAACCAAATCCAGTCATCTAATATATTCATGAAAGATAATATGGTTAAGTTGCTCACCAAGCATCACACGTTGGCAACTTAAACACATCACCCCATGAGCCCGAGGTCTTTGTTGGGTACATCTTGTTATAGTTTTAGTAAGGTCACAAGCTGAATCCCTTACCTATGAGACTTTTAGCAAGATAGAGGTATGACTTAAGTTGGATTTGAACCCTAGACGTATGTATGAGATACTCAAAATCTGAAGTAATAATATCAATATTTTAAGTAATAAAATTTATTAGATAATATTTCAAATCTTTAGTCTTTAGTAGATGTGTCAACATATCTCATGGTGAATGTTGGTAATATTCGAATCGGTCTAACTTAGTTTGGGTTTATGTGCATAAAAAGTCTGATGTAGTCTAACTTAGTTTGGGTTTATGTGCATAAAAAGTTTGATGTAGTCAAAAGAGAGGCTCGAACACTCGCTCAGGAGTTAAGGTGAGTTTGAGTGCATACTTGATAGTTGATTTGTATAAAGACCAAGGTCTAGTGGGGTTCTTGAAGTGCTTTCTATGACAACATCACATTCTACATAGCCCAAAGTGCTTTTCATAATTAGGCCGACATGACCCAAGTGCTTTCTATGACGATAATAAGCCAATATAACCCAAAGTACTTTATATAATGACAGTATGATTGACATGACTCGATATGTTTTGATGATAATGTAACTAACATGGCCTCAAGTACTTTTGACGAAAATAATGTGATCGATATGACCCAAAGCATTCTTTACGAAGATAACATGACCGACACAGCCCGACACGCTATCTACGTTGACAGTACGACCAACATGGCCCAAAATGCTCTTTATGAAGATAGCATGATAGCACAATCAGTATAACCTCTAATAAAAGCTCAACACATAGTAGCCTAATTAGCATGAGGAGGATAAGAAAAAAATGCTATGAGAATATTCTCCCAAGTTAAACCCACTATAAAAAGCAAGCTACGATAATTGAGGTCAATGATTGTTCATTAAAATTACTTTAGTTTTATTAACTATTGG
Source organism: Musa balbisiana (assembly GCA_004837865.1). Lineage (NCBI taxonomy): Eukaryota > Viridiplantae > Streptophyta > Magnoliopsida > Zingiberales > Musaceae > Musa > Musa balbisiana. The sequence goes on along the minus strand of CM017188.1, from coordinate 20,084,679 downwards.
CTTGAGTATTAGAGAGGCCATGTCAAGAACCCCACCTAACATTGGTCTTTGTGTAGGTTGATCATGGAGCATGCATTCGAGTCAACATCAAAACCCAAATGAGTGTCCAAGCCTCCCTTTTAGCCACATTAGATTTCTTGCGTATAAGGATCTGAACTAAGTCGAGTTGATTTAGTCATCATAAATATTTATCATATCATTTTGGTGCTCGAAGGAGGACCTATGTCATAAGAATGTCATTTAGTTGATCCACTCAATGGATGCTCAAGCGAGGGTGCTCCACCCTCAACTCATAGTGTGACCAATACAACTCGAATCATAGCTAAAATGACCTTAAGTGCTCTCTACAATGACATCACGGTTAAGATGACCCAAAGCACTCCATATGATGATACAACGATTAAAATGACCTGAAGCGCTCCCTATGACGACAATGTGATTAGGATGACTCGAAGTGCTCCTTGTTAAATCTTAGATTTTGATGATAAAACCAATTGATAATGTTATGATCTAATTTGCATTTTGAGTGACATAGGATTAGCTTCGATCAGGAGAGGTAAATTGATTGAAGTATGAGGAATCAGATGTTGGGCCGGAGTGAACATGTCAGATGATTGAACGTTGGGCCGGAGGATTGATCGCGTATCGATAGAAAGCTTCATGCCATGAGTTCGAGCATTGGGCCAAAAAGATCGGACATTACGCTAAGAAGATCAGATGTTATGGGAAGATAATATGCTAATTGGGCAATATACCGAAGGAGAGGACGATGCGCCGAAGAATCGGACGAAGCACTAAATAAACCAATGACATGTTGGACAACAGAGGATTCATGCTTGTAATAATTTGTCTAGATCGAGTTAGTTTAAGTCTAATTGAGTTGGTATTGGGGTGAAACAATGCCAACTCAATTAAGGGCCAACTAGGTTTGAATCAGGGCTGAATTGGGCTTATTGTTTGGCTCATTCAATGTCATGTAATAGAGACTTGGTGGTGGTACTACCTAGACACAATCTTTATGATTGTGTTAGGTGATGGTACTATCAGACTGTGCGGTGATACCATAAGACTATGTTAAGCGGTGGTACCACCAAGATATAATCTTCTAGTCTGTTGCTAGTGATATGTGCCCTACAAGCTAATCACGTAAGTGATGGCACGTGTGACTTAACATATAATCATTTTGCTTATTATATTTTTATATTTATCACTTTATATTGCTTGTTGTATATATACATATATATTGTGATGTCTTTGGATCTATGCATTGGGAATCGGATCGTGATGAGATCACGACAATGAGACCAATTCGCCTTTAAACATAGATCCTAAATAATCCTGGTCATAGGTTACTCGAGAGGGACATCGAGATAACCGAACAGACTAATGTGCTGTATACCCGTCCATATGATGGATGTAGTTGGTCTCATAACTACTCATGTGGGGACACTAGGGATATAGTACATGTGCTCATTGGAGAATGAGTTCACTTATTGATTCGCTTACAAAATGATGAATGGTTGATGATGCCTTATTGTCATACAGTGATTCCATAGTCCTAATGGTGTATCTTGTCCTTAGACTTGAGACACCAAGGATATCCTGTATGAGTGCTCCACTCTTTGATACTGGACTTATATGTTTGAATGTCTCAAATCTAGCACAGTCGGTCATCGGGAGTGATAGTCAACCACACGAGGACTATTGAGTGTCGATAGAGGATCATCTACTCTCGGTGTCATGAGAGGAATGTATCATATGTTCTTGTTCAAGCAAATCCCTAGCTAGGGTCATTCAAATTGAGAGAGAAAGAATTCTTTAGGAGAATCCGATTAGAGTAAGACTCTAATAGAAACCATATGGGTCTGACAGTATCATGCCCGTTATACGGTCTTTAGGATATTAGATGGATGAGGAACTATAGGTAACTGAGGATAGATATGTCCAATAAATTGGATTCCCTTAAATCGTCTGGGGATTGCAGCGTAGTATCCTAGTACGTCCGCGGTTGATGAGTCGAGTGAATTATTTATTATAGAGATAATAATTCACTAAGTCAGAAGGAGTTCTGACAGGTATGACTCATGGCCAGCTCGATATTGGGCCTAAAGGGTCACACACATATGATAGGTATTGTAGTGAGTAGAGGTTCGTGTATGAGATATCCGCTAGAGCCTCTATTTTATTGGATATCCAATAAACCCTTGAATTATTGGATCCAATAAGTGCTAATGAAATATTATTGGATAGAGATCTACTAATCTAAGAGGCTTGGGTAGTTGGATGGAGATCCAATATCCAATAGAGCAAGATCCATTAGGGTATAGAGGACAAGGGATCTCTATAAATAGGAGGGAATCTGTGGTTTATAAGCTAGAGCTTTTTACTTGCCTCTCCTATTCTCCTCCTTCCCTCCACCTCAGAGTAGGCTTAGAGTTTTAATGATTGACCTACTGTGTGGATCACTACTAGAGAAGAGAGCGCTTGACCTCCTTTACCCTCTCCTAGAGATCTATAGGGATTAGGGATATATGATCTCCCTAGGTAACACAATCTATCTTACACGTGATTTTCTGTTTCATGGATTTTTTGCGTACCAATATTCACATGACGACGAACATACCTTTAGGAATTGAGGATTTTGTTTTTTATTCTTTCACTGTGCATGTGATGTTGCCCTCCAAGATTTCCCAACAATTGTATCAGGCGGTGGTACCACCTAGTGTTAGTGCTGTAGGTGGTGGTATCGCTAAGACTCGAGAAACCTATGATAAGTCTTTTTTAAGCTCTAATTTTGAAGCAATTTGAGATCTATAAATACCCCAACTATTTCTGCATAGAGCAATAAGAATTGAGCACGAAATTGAGTTGAAATGGGGGAAAGAATACTTGAGAAAAATTATGTAATCTCTATTAGGATTTAAAGTCACTTCTTCATAGTATTTAAAAGTTCTTCTAAATGGAGAAATGAGGTCTAAGAAAGAGAGGTTGTAAAGATTCTTTTTTGAGCCTATCAAAAGGAGAAAGAGTTATAAGGATAGTTGATCTTCGCCATCGAAAGAAAATCGTTAGTGGATGCCGGTGGCCTCGACGGAAGAGAAATTAGGAGTGGATGTAGGTCATAATGACCGAACCACTATAAAACTCGGTCTACATTTCTATTTTGCTTTTTATTCCCTTACTATAAACTGCTTTACCTCCTCATTAGTTTAGCTACAAACTCTTATGAACGTTTTCAAAGTTAAGTAATTACGATATTAGTTTTTATCGAAACAAAGATTTTTTGCTATTTGAGTCATAAAAAAAGAATCATAAATTTTCTTTTGATTTCTTCAAATTTATAACATAAGATTACCTTTGAAGATCATTAACTATTTAATCTCCTAAGATTTCTTATTTATTAAAAAGGAGATTTGTCAAGATGAATCATTTACGAATTAATCTTTCTTGATCTTTCATTTTTCATGTTATGATTTTCATATGATTACCTTTGTATTTATATGAATCTTAGAGCATTGATGTAAGAAGGAAATAAATTGCATCATTATAAAATTCCCCTATTCTTCTTTTTTGTTTACAATAAAAAAGGGGAGAAAGAAAATCGCTAGCATATCAAGAGATTGATAAATCTATTTATATCATTTTAAATATCTTGAAAATAATTTTAATGATTTGATGATTTGAATCTAAATAAGAATTTTCCAATCGAATCATGAACTTTCTCTTGATTTCTTAACTTGAGAGTTTTTTTATGAATCAAGATCTCTTACTCTTTATTCTCATATGATTATTGCATTTTGTTTAAGAGAAAATTTTCTATATGAATCATGTCTTTTAGTATTCAAATAATATTTGATATTATATCTTTCATATCATATTTATGATACTCCCTTGTATTAATAAATTATATATCTTATTTGATTTAAATTTATCATTGTTATGATGTAAGAATTGATGTAATGGGAAAAGTTTTGCATTATTGTAACAATCCCTTCTTTTTAACAATTATAAAGGGGGAGTAAAATTTGCTAGCTTGTACGTCTCAAAAGAGAAGGAAAAACTCACTAGTTTTCATATTCTAAAGTGATGAAAAATTTACTAAATAGCTAAGCTTTCGTATAGTTGCACTTCTCCTTTTTGTTGATGATAAAGGGGGAGAAGTAATGATGATGATTTGAATCATGTGTGATATGATGTATTTTTATATTTTGAAAAAAATTACATGATTTTTTGAATTTAAAGGTTCTATAATAAGACTTATTGATAGAGGGAGTTAGGGTTAACTTCGTCATCAATTGGTTGTCATCATAAAAAGGAGGGAGATTGTTGAATCTTGGATTTTGATGATGAAATCGATTGATAATATTATGATCTAATCCACGTTTTGAGTGATGTAGGACTAGCTTCGATCAGGAGAGGCAAATTAATTGAAGTAGAAGGAATCAGATGTTGGGCCGAAGTGAACATGTTAGAAGATTATACATCGGGCTGGAGGATCGGCCGACGCATCGGCAGAAGGCTTCATACCATGAATTTGGGCATCGGGACAAGAAGATCAGACATTGCGCCAAGGAGATTAGATATTATGGGAAGATAACATGCCGATTGGGCAATATGCCGAAGGAGAGGACAATACGCTGAAGGATCAAATGAACCAATGACATGCTAGATAACATAGGATTTGTGCTTGTTATAATTTGTCTAGATCGAGTTAGTTTAGGACTAATTGAGTTGGTATTGGGGTGAAACAATGTCAACTCAATTAGGTGCTAATTGGGCCTATTGTTTGGCTCATTCAATATCTTGTAACAAAGACTTGGTGGTGGTGCCGCCAAGACACAATCTTCAAGATTATGTCAGATGATGGTATCACTAGATTGGGCAGTGGTACTGCCCAGTGTTAGTGCTACAGCCAAGGAGATTAGATATTATGGGAAGATAACATGCCGATTGGGCAATATGCCGAAGGAGAGGACAATACGCTGAAGGATCAAATGAACCAATGACATGCTAGATAACATAGGATTTGTGCTTGTTATAATTTGTCTAGATCGAAGTGTGTTTTTACATATGCAGGATTAATTACGATAGCAAGACATAAAGCAAAATGAAGTCCCAGGGTCAAGAACGCGATTTCATTGGGAGTTCGAGAGTTCGTCGAAAGTTCTGTCGGAACCAATCGAGAAGTCCTGGAGCTTGCCACAGAAGCTCACCAGAAGATCGTCAGAAGAAAACTTGACTCATAGGACTTGTTTAGCTTAGTAAATGTCTTAGATTTCGTAGTTAGCACATAATTGGGACTGGATTTGGGCCAACCCAATTAGGGGCTAGTTGGACCCATGTAAAGATTGTGTTGGGCCCAATAAAAGGCCCAAACAGTGACCCAAGAGGTGACACCGTCGTGGCACAGTTAGTGCTACAGGCAGTGGTTGTTGAATCTCGGATTTTGATGATAAAATCAATTGATAAGTGTTTATGATTTGATATATGTTTAAGTGACGCAAAAAGCTTCGATCAAGATGAGACAATTAAAGCAGGAAGAATCATGTTGGACCGGTGGAACACGTTAGAAGATTGGACGTCGAGTTAGAGGATCGGTCGACGTATCGACAGAAGGCTTCGGGCCATGGATTCGAGCATCAGACTAAGAAGAGCAGATATTGCGCCAAGGATATCAGAGTTGCGGAGTCAATTGGCCGATTAGGTAATAGGCTGTAAGAGAGGGAGATGCGCCAAAGAATCGGACGAAGCGTCGATGGACCAATGACATGTCGGACAATATGATTCATGCTTAGTATTAATTGTCTAGATCGAAGTGTGTTTTTACATATGCAGGATTAATTACGATAGCAAGACATAAAGCAAAATGAAGTCCCAGGGTCAAGAACGCGATTTCATTGGGAGTTCGAGAGTTCGTCGAAAGTTCTGTCGGAACCAATCGAGAAGTCCTGGAGCTTGCCACAGAAGCTCACCAGAAGATCGTCAGAAGAAAACTTGACTCATAGGACTTGTTTAGCTTAGTAAATGTCTTAGATTTCGTAGTTAGCACATAATTGGGACTGGATTTGGGCCAACCCAATTAGGGGCTAGTTGGACCCATGTAAAGATTGTGTTGGGCCCAATAAAAGGCCCAAACAGTGACCCAAGAGGTGACACCGTCGTGGCACAGTCTCCGAGACTGTGTCAGGCGGTGGGCAGTGGTACTGTCCAGACACAACCTCCGAGAGGCTGCAAGTGGTGGTACCACCAGTTTGGGCGATGGTACCGCCTAGCACAACCTCTCAAGCGATGGTATCGCCCAATGTAGTGTCAGTGTCAGACTGACACTAGCGGTGGTACTGCCCGTACCCAGGAGACCCGGGATGAGATGCTTTTAGGCTCCAAGTTTGAATCTACTTGGAGCCATCTCATCCAAGTGGATTCAAACTTGGAGCCTAAACGCAGAGAATTTAAAATGGTACCACCTAATATAGGTACCACCTAGCATAGGTGGTGGTACCGTTAGGACCTGGAAAATATAGGATGAGACCTTTTTTTGCTCCAATTTTGAAGCCATTTGAGATCTATAAATACCCCAGTTATTCCTACATGGAGCAGCGAGCTCGAAATTAAGTTAAACGAGGGGAAAGATACTTGAGAAAAATTGTATAATCTCTCTTAGGATTTAGAGTCCCTTCTTTCTATTATTTAGAAAATTCTTCTAAAGGGAGAAGTGATGTCTAAAAAAGAGAGGTCGTAAAGGTTCTCTCCTGAGCCTATCAAAAAAAGAAATAGTTGTAAGGGTAGTTGATTTTTGCCCGTTGAAAGAAAATCATTAGTGGATGCCAATGGCCCTGATATAAGAGGAATCGGGAGTGGATGTAGATCACGATGATCGAACCACTATAAAACTCGGTTTGCATTTCTATTTTGCTTTTCATTCCCTTACTGCAAACTGCTTTACTTCCTTATTATTTTAGCTATAAACTCTTACGAACATTTCCAAAGTTAAGCAATTCCGGTATCAGTTTTTATCGAAAGGAAGATTTTTTGAATCGACATTATTTTTATCGCTGCACTAATTTAACCCCCAGTGCCAACTCGATCCTAACACTTCCTACAATAACAATGCAAGTGACATGGCTCGAAGTACTTTCTATAACGATAGTGTAACCAACATAGCTTAAAGTGCTTTTTATTATGACAACATGATTCACATAGCCCGATGTATTTTCTACTGTGACAGCATGATCCATATGGCCCAAAGTGCCTTTTATGAAATTAATGACTAACACAACTCGAAGCTCCTTGTACATGGATAATATAGTTGAAACAACTTGACATGTTCTTTGCAATGAGACTACAATCGATACGGCCCGACATACTCTCTTCGATGACAACGCGATCAATAATGTCCAAAGCATTTTCTACAAATATAGCATGATCAATATGGCTCGAAATACTCTCTATGATGGTAACACTCTCGATACAACCTGTAGTGCTATGTACAATGACAATACGATCGACACAACCCGAAATGCTCTATATGACAATAAGACAATTGAAATGACCACTCCCGACAATGATAGTACAATTGAAATGGCTCAAATTGCTCGTTGTGATGACACAATAGTTAAGATAGCTTGAAGTACTCTCTATGACGATAATGTGACTGACATGGCCAAAAGTGCTGGTTGGCACAACTTGAAGTGCTCTTTATGATATCATTGTGACTGGCATGGCCTTATACGCTCTCTATAACATCAGCATGATCAACATAGCTCGAAGCACTTTCTACGAAGTAATTCTTTTAACGGCAGCATAATTGAAATTATACCAATATTTCTCCTGTCAATATTAATGTTTGAGGTTAAAATTTTTTTTTCAATGAGATCTCAAACCATCAACATTCAGTGAGTGGGTTTGACCGTTGACCATCATATTAATATTTGAAATATAAGATTATGAGAGGAGATGTTGAACCGTTACCTTTTAACAAATCGACGGTGATCCTGTAATTGAAATCGATCGCGACAATTGTGGAAACGTGGAATATAACCCCTCACTCCATGATTCAACGGCTGGGCCGCGATATCACAATCAAATCACAAAAATACATCTACTCCCCGGCGGCGTTCTGATTTCCTCTCCGCCTCATCATTGGACACAACGAGTCCTACGGCGGCTCACTTCAGCTTGCAGTTTCAACCCATCATTCGTATGGCATGCATTAGGTTGTTATAAACAATATGACGACCAAGTTTGATCGTAACAATCATTGGGATGTCAATTTCTTCCTCTAGAGAGAGAAAAAGCGAAAAATAAAAATAAAAACAATATGAGAAGGAAACACATCCCTATCATCAGCTCCTATTCTCTGCATAACAACACCCTATTCCTCGGGGAACAGTTCATCCTTCACCGAAGGAGCGATCCACTGTATCTGGATATTAGTTATATCCCACAGCTCATTCCCGTCTTCCTGCACCAACACCTCCTTCTCCTTCATCTCCACTATCATCTTCTTCAGCAGGACCGGAACCAGCTCCTGCAGCACCCCGACGTGATCCCCCAGGTCGGCCTTCATGCAGGTGTCCATCCTCCTCAGCATCCCGAGCCAAAAGGACCTGAACCCCGTGCTCTGCGACAATGGTATCAAGAACTCCAGGTACACTTCCACCAGCATCTCCATGGCCACCTTCAGCGTCCCCTCCATGCTCCTCATCTCCCTCTCCGAGTTCTCCCTCCGCGAGTACTCCAGCATCTTCTCGTGCAGGTCATCCACCATCGCGAAAATGACGAGGTTGAAGCACGCGAGGCAGTTCGCCGGCGAGAAGTCCAGCTCCTCCGCCGCCGCAAAGCATTTCCTCAGCTCCGCCACCGCTTGGTTCCGGATCTCCTCGCGCCGGACCAGGCTCGTCTTCCTCAGCGCCTCCACGAGCTTCATGAACAGATTTGCTCCGAGGTTGCCGGCGCTACCACCGGCCTTCTGGCCGTCCTCCGATGAGCTGCTGTTGGTGCTCCCTGGGTCGGAGTAGCCCGACTTGTGCCACTGGATCAACAGATTCACCGTGTCAGCCATCAGGCTCAGAATCCTGGAGCTCTTGTCCAGAGGGCTGATCTTTAGCGCAGCGAACCCGAAGGCAGCCTCGATGCAGTACGGGTAATTGTATCTGGTGATGTGGGTGCCCTCGCTCATTAGCTTGACCAGGGCTTCCACCCCTTGATCGAAGGTCTCGGGATGCCGGCCGGCGACGGTGAGGAGGTGAAGGAGCGTCTTCCAACCGAAGACGGTCTGGACGTTCTTCCCGTGCACGTTGAGTATTTGCATCGTCGACTCAGCTATGCTCTCGCAGCAGGTGTCGAGGATCTCCTTGTCGAGCTTCCACATGAGGTTGATGGACTTGAAGATGAGCTCCTCCGGGAGCTTGTCGAGGCGAGACGGGGACGCAGTGAGCTTGACGGCGATCTTGAAGAGCCCGACGATGGCCTTCTCGGCGAAAGGGCAAGGAGAGAACAGGGGGAACTGGGAAACGATCGCGAAGCTCTCGTGGAACTGAGGCCAGAATGCAGAGAACCTGTGAAGGTTGACCGAAGCGATGGTGACCAGGAGATCCCAGCAGAAGCCAACGATCTCTTCCTCTTCCACAGGGGTGCTAAACTTCTGGCCTTTCCCTGCCGCTGCAAAGATGAGCGCCCTCCCCATATTCTGAAGCGACTCATCCGGCAGCTTCGAGCTCTTGCTAAATATGTCCCCGATCTGGCACTGCTGAATGATCTTGAGGTTGTTCTCCAACTCGCTGCCGAAGCTGATCATGGAGTCGTTGCTGTTGTCCAGCGACAAGAACTGGGAGAACCGCCCGATGAGCCCCGAGACGGACCGGTTGCTCCCGGCCCCGCGATGGGATGCAGGAAAGATGACGCCCGACTCTGACTTGGCGTGCGTCTGGGCCTTGGAGTCGGCGGCCAGAGCGGTGTCAGGTTCGATCACTGACTGCGGCAGCAGCTTCAGCCTCTTGAGCTTGAGCAAGCAATCGATCATGTTCTTCCACGCTCCGCGGATGGATTCCCCGAACTTGTTGGCGATGGTGAACAGGGCCAGCGTCGCCATTCTTGGCTTCAGCTCGTTGCTGAACGTGAGGAGCGTCTCCTCTGCCGTAGCATAAGGGTTCAGAAGGTTGGTGAGCTTGCAGAAGCAGGAGAGGAGCTCGTCGAGGATGTCCTCCAGTCCGTAGCGTGCGATCCTCGCCACGGATATCAACCCGTCGAGGCTCTCGTGGAGGATATCCTCGTCGTCCGTTTGCTCGAATATGGCGGCCAGCGTGGCCACCGAAGGCCCTGAGATGGCCACGAAGACCTCTCGGCTCAGCTTATGCTTGTAGTCGCACGTGACGAAGGGCTCCACCGTTCGGGATCTCTTGATGAGGTCGTCCCAGTGGGCGGAGCTCATCTCGGTGGGCGTGCCAGCGGTGCCGAAGAGCGTGATGGCGTTGGTGGAGATGGAATGGAAGAGTTCGGAGAGGTACTCTCTGGGGAGATCCATCCCTCCATTGATTGCTCTGTTGTTCCTGATGAACTCCTCCTCCGTCATCTTCTTCTTCACCTGCGGATTGTGCTGGTCGGTGTTAAGCATGATCAAGGAGTAGCAGAGGATGAACACGGCGTCCTTGCTCGCGAAGATCTCCGACGACTGCTGCTCGTAGAACCTGTCCGAGAAGGCCTCCAGGATCCTCTGAATCTTCTGCGACTCCCCTGGCAATCGGAAGGTCTCGAGGTAGCTACGGAGGGCGATGTCGAGGATGACGCCGGTGAAGTCGAAGGTGCCGGTGAATTCGTTCAGCACTTGGATGTTGAACTCGTCGGGATCGCCAAGAAAGTCCCCGATCTTGTTCTTGTCCAAGCTCGGCGTGAAGCGGAAGAAGTAGGCCAAGCTCTTAGGCTCGGGAGGGCTGGGCACCAACTTGGACAACTTCAAGAAGTCCAACCCTTTCTTGTCGTCTCGGTTGTAGTGGTTTGCCGCGATCATTATCTTCTTCTTCTTGAGCTTCCTCATCCGGACGAACTCCACCCACCTGTCGGAGTTGTCGCTGTTGTCGCACTTCTCGACCCAGAAGGGCTTATAGTCGGAGACGTCGATGTTGTAGGCCTCGCGGTCGGGAGCCTGGTCGACCTCGATGTTGTCGGCGATGGTTGTGATGATGGTGACGATGCCGCCGAAGGCCTGGATCTGCAGAGGGGACATGGGGGTGCCCACGGGGAACGCGATCTTGCACAGCAACCTCGCGGCTTCCTCCAGCACGTTGTGCCGCAGCGGGTCGCAGTCGTAGTTGACGTATGTCTCGATGACGAAGTTGGGTTGGTGGCAGAAGCTGGTGATCCCCTCGACCGCCACCTCTTGAAGCTGGGCGCCGTTGCTTCCTGCGGCAATCCTTAGCATCACGTAGGTGAACAACGCCTCCAGTTGCAGCCTGAGACACCTGCGAGCACGTAGGGACATGGTGTTGAGATGCATTGCTGCTCCTCGCCTTCTCTGGTTCATGATGGTTGGACGCGTACCGTCGCAAGAAGTTGTAGAGATGGAGAACGGTGCTGCAGATCATGGAGAGGACGAGCGGGCTCGTGTGGGTGGCGTAGTGGATGAGGTGGTGGAAGAGATCGTCTTGGATGATCCGGAGAAGCTTGGGGTGCTTCCCGATGGCTTCGCCTCCCAGTTCGATGGTGGAGTTGATGAGCACAAGCGCGAAGAGCTGGACGTCCTCGTCGGAGCTGATGGATCCGACGCTGTCGGCGTAGTCGATGACCTCGCCCACGTTGAGGAGCGAGCAGAGGAAGTGGAAGATGTCGACCATGCAGCGCGCTCCGTAGCTGCCGGTGGTGGCGATCACGTCGTCCTCCGCCTCCGACCTCTCCACCGGCACCTTCACGTCAGGGAGGCGCACGAAGATGGCCTGGACGAGCTCGTGCATCGCGTGGCGGGCGCTCCGCTGCAGGAGGTCGCCCCGGTGCGCCGACTGCTGCACCACCTGGAAGCAGGTGTTGACGAGGGTGCACACGGCGTGGTCGGTAAGGAGGACAGAGGCGCGGGTGCGCATGACGGCCGTGAGGACCTGGAGCACGCGCATGAGGACGGCGTCCTCCGACGCGCTGTCGGTGTTCTCGAGGCGGCAGTTGGTGACGGCGAAGACGACGGAGTGGATGGCGTCGCGGGCGCCGGGGGTGTGCTCGTCGAACACGTCGAGCTTGAGGATCTTGAGGACGGTGGAGAGGGCGACGCCGGTGGCGGCCGCCGGCACGTCGTCGCTCTGCACCACGTCGAGGAAGGGGGAGAGATAGACGGAGGGGTCGGTGGCGCGCCACTCGCCGAGCTGGCGGGGGTGGAACAGCAGGGAGCGGAGGGCCTTGAGGGAGTGGAGAAGGTGGGGATTGGCGGCTTCGTCCGGGGAGGCGACTGCCGGGTCGTGCGGGCGGCGCATCACCGCCAGGACGGCGCCCACCTCCGCGTTGAGCATGCAGGAGATGCCGATCTCCCGCCGCCGCGGCACACGGCTTACGACCGAGCTCTTCTCCATGTCGGTCATCGCCGTTGACAGCCCTCCCTCCTTACGCGGCCATTCCCAATTAACCTAACCCATTCCAGGCTCACGAAACGGTTGGTGGTGGCGCGTGGGACACGGTTGCCTGCACACACACACAGACACCTGCTCAATAATAGAGAGGCAGTTACTGGCACCACCTTAATAATTCCACCACCTCCGCTCGTCCGTCTTCTTCGGCGGCATCGAAATCAACTCCGGCCTCCCCTTCTCGATCATTATAGATGCGGAAATGAAATCCGATTCTGGTTGTGCTGCTTCCTCTGCATTGATGCATTTCTTCGCGGCCTCCTACCTACGCTCAATTCAGAATCGAGAAGGGAGAAAACAAAAGGGGATGGATCCATCAATGGCCATGGAAGGTGTTATAAATAATTATTCAGTTAAGATTGGGTAATTAACCGATCTTAATTTTAACTGCATTCTATAGTAAAATTGACGAGTTCGATCGTCTTAGACTAATAAGACGGTCTAATGATCACTGCCTTATAAATAGTTATCTGAGTGTGCCATATATATGACTTTGATCATGCTAAATTTCAGTGGCGAGAACGACCCTTTACAGTGATCGACACTTGACTTGGCAAAAGGGCAGTCGTTATCCTGCTAATTATTTTGGCTGCATGTAAGCAACTACATGCTAATAACCAGTCATCACATAAAACCTGATCCTGACCAACCAAATCCTTGTGTGACAATGGGGGGAGGGGGGGGTTCTCAGCATAAACTTGGCAGGAGCAAAAAAATTATTGAAGGACCAAAATTGACACAAACAGATGAGGCACAAATTCTGGTTTCCAAGTTGTCTCTTAACTCATAAAAGTGGATATGGAAGTTGCACAATAGGAAAGAGGAGAACTTGTTATTTCAACTTGTGTTCTCCGCATCCTACAAGCATTGCGTCATGTTGCTGTCTCCAAAATTGCAATGGTGAAATAATATATACACTTCATCCCCAGCAAAAGAACAGAAATCAGGTAATTAGAACAGGAGAGCTCCGAATGATAATCCCTTTTTGACTGTGTATATTTCGACTTTTTTTTAACAGCTGCAGATGGCTGATACTTTGGGATGCATCTCACTTCCAAATTTCTCTTTTCCAGAAATATCACGAATGTCAGTAACATGGTCAGCTTTTCCGGCAAAATAATAAAAAAAAAATTCTCGTTAATTAGAACATAACACAGAATGTTTATCATCCTACTAATCATATGTCCTTGAAAGAATGAAGTTGGTGTGTGTACTTCCTATTCTTCTGCTGGGCTCTCCAAAAGCAAGCTAATGCTCCAAATGTACAGCTAGCAACCGCGATGGCCAATGCAGCCCCAACGGGTACCGCAACTGCATTAGTTGAGGTGGTGATGTCATAGGATTCATCGTACTTGCTGCTCAAAGTTGCATCATTGTGAGAAGATGCAAGGATCCTCCCGTAATATCTGACCAGAAATTTGTACACCTCATCCTCATTCCAATCTATTTTCATGTTGTTGCGTCTTTTCCTGCTTGAAGAAACATAACACGACCGACAAAGCTGCTTCGGGGGCCATATGATCTTCGGAAATCGTGGATCACCTGTGCCTAATGCCTTTTCCTCTTTGTTGAGTCTCTCGTTGACTTTATTATGTGCCCTCCACAGCCACATGCTCAGGTCGCGAGTTGTGTTAAATGGTACTGAGACACTGCAGGCACTCCAAAGTCATATGTTGTAAAGATAAAATACTTGAGAGCAGCAGATTATAAAATTGTGATATTTACCTTGAAGACATCTCATGAAAATGCCTACGGCAGTCGTCACAGACAAAAAAGTTCTGGATAAAATCACATATTGCTGTGAAACCGATTGGCTCTCTCCATCTCCAACCCTGACGGACAGGGAGTGGAACAGAACCCATAGGCCACAGCTGCAACAAGCACTAAAAGAGTAAGCCAAACTATCACCTTCATTAGTCTGTTTGACGACACATTATGTGAGCAGAAGATTTTATGTAAGCAGTCTATGAGATTCTCACTGCCAACAATCAATAATATATACGGCCACATCATTCAATAAATTTCCATTTAACACAGATGAAGATGCTACACTCCCAAATAATATGCAAAGGGAACAAAAATTAGCATCATCATCAACTCATTAAATTCTTAAAAACATTAATCATGCCCCAATCTTATAAGTCCAATTTTCAGTCCAAATTGTCAATGTAAACCGCAAGCTCAACATCAGCCAGCTATGTCACTTGCAACAGCAAAATATTTAAATGGATTAAGGCCATTTCTCATAGAGACAATCAAGCTACAAATATCAGGTAAACTAACATCACAGGACATATTTCATTCCTTGCCCTTCCCATAACCCTTCAAGGTGTACAAAAGGAAGAAAATAATGCAGAGAACTAAACTGACATAAATAACAAGCCATATAAAGCATCATGGATGCATACGTGAGAAAGAAAAGAAAGGATATACCTATGATCTCTGATCTGTTTATAATCCTTAAGTTTTCTACGAAATTGGATAGACATTCCATTTCATTGTTTTTAGTATTCATTCCTTACCTAATCAATTTGATTTTAGCTTTTTTGTAAGATATCATATGTACAATGTTGATATTTTAATTTCTGGATCTATATAATATGTTATATGGGGCAGATTTAAAGAAGCATGAAACTTAAAACCATAATCAGCATCTCTGATTTTTTTATGTATAATTTTTATTCATATTCCATATTTGAGCTACCACAGAATGACTTATGTGGTCCAACCCTCCAATTACCCTATAATCAAGTATATACCCTTTAAGACTATTCAATTGCTTAATGAAGAACACAATACCATAGTACAGCAATCAAAATGGATACAAGTTGCAAGCACCTGAAGCCTCTCGTATCGTTTTTGCTCCCACGGCAAAATATCTGCAACATAGATCCACATGATTTAGAAAATCTGCTAATTGTTCTTTACCTAGTTACATATTAGATATGACCTATTAATTCACTTTATCTTATAGAACAATTTATCTCATCAATCAGTTAACTCATAGCAGGAAAAGCTAGCCGTGATAAGCAAACCTAAGAACTTCAGTCACCATTTAAAGTGGAATCTGGTGGTATCATTATCTGTCCACTACATAAAAAACAAGTGTTGTTGGTCAAGCATAACTTGACCACTTCTGTATCTTTAGATCAGACGCAATCTGACATGCCTGCCAGATCATCAGAAATTCTAGCTACTATTTTAGTTAATGATGGCTTTATGGATGATTCATCTCATTGATTAGTAAATTCATAGCAGGATAGGCTAGCTGTGATAAGCAAACCTAACAACTTCAGTCATTAGTTAAAATGGAATCAGGTGGTGCTATTCTCTATCCACATTGTACATGTGGGTCAAGAATAACTCGAGCAATTTTGGATCTGATCAGATCAGAATGCAATTTGGCATGCCTGTGAGGTCATCAAAAGTTCCAGTTATATTCTCTATACACATTAATAATTAAAAAAATCCTACAATAGCAACAATTCTTAGAACAGAAAAATGGGATGGCACATCAAAGTCAGACCTTCAAAGGAAAAGCAATAGAAGACATAAGAAAAGAGCTTTCCAGTTAATTTCTTCTCGGGTTTATTATGATTCACCAAGTGCAGTTCAAAATTAAGCTACAAAGATCAGTCAAGGTCCAAGTATTAAAACAAGATATAATACACTAGAAGGCCTTAACATACAAGAGGAAATCTAGGTACAGCAGTTTGGATAACAGAAGTAGTCTATCAATAATGTAAAAGGGTGACTAGAACTCAAAAGAACACCCACAAATGAAAAAAATATGTTCTGGACGGGGTCATCATCTTCAGTGGATTGAATCACAAAGCATACTTGGTCTAGATTATTGACTTTAAACAGCTGTGGATTTTGACTGAGTATTTGCACATTTACATTTAGAGTAGTGAAGCTACAAACAAATCCAGACAAGATTATGACAATTCCAACACTAAATGATTTTATTTATTAGTTAGGAGAAATCTGAATCAAGAAAATGAAAAAGGTATACATAATCTAAATTGACTTTGCCCAGTTATGGGTTTTGATTATGTAAATGCAAATTTACATTTAGGGTAGTGAAGCTAGATAAATCCAGAGAAGATTATGACAATTCCAAAACTTAAATGATTTTGTTTATTATTCCTCAGGACAAAATCTGAATCAACAAAATGACGAAAGTTTAGTGCCCACCCAATAATGACGAGGAACCTCCTTGCCACAGATTGAATAGGATTTAAGTATGTCCTGTTCCTGTAATATGGGAGCCTCTTCTGAACTGATTGAGAGCGGACCGGAAGGCCACAGGTCATCGAAATTTAGAAGTATCTCAGCAATTCCTCTCCGACACCTATACCAAAGTCAATAATATGCAATTAGGAATATAATAAATAACTTCAATTCATGAAAAGATCAATCTTTAACCTTTTTGAAGGATGATGTGTTGCCAAAATCTGAAAAAATTTTATCAGTGGTGCTTGAGTACTTGACTTGATCATCTGCATTTTACAAGGGAAATGTTGTTTATCTTCTCAGGTTTTAGAATCTGAAAAATCAATCCAAATGTACAGTTAAGAGAAATAAGTTTAACTTTGTGTTGTATGATTATCTCGAAAGCTAAGGCTGTTGCTTCCTCAACATCATATATTGCTCGTGCAATCTGCCACAACAGAAGTATTATAACACTCTCAAAGTGATTGCTAGAAATAAGACAATGACAAATGTATCTTCAACTCGAAGAACTAATTTAAAATGATATTAATATACCACTTAGAATATCTAAGTAGTGTGTACCTGTTCAGGATCAGAGACATTTGTTGGAAGTGTGTTTTCATTTTCATATCTTTCATCATCAAAGCTAAATGAACTGCATAGAACAGAAATTACCTACCATTGAGATAACTTCCATCTAATCCTAGTATCTTCAGTACAAAGTAAATAAACATAAAAGATATGAAATCCCAAGTAATCAATTTCCTTGACGTAGAACACTATGAAATCTGACCATCTAGCAGCAACAGTAACTAATTCTTGTACAAGCAACAACTACACAAGTATGCATGAAAAAAGCTAAGACAATAGATGAGGAAGGAAGACTGCCCTTGACAATGTAATGAGAACAAACACCTGAAATTTTAAACGCACAATTCTTTTTACCTTTGTCAGAAAATAACTTTTGGATCATAATCTAGTGACTTAGTTATTATAATTCCTCTGAAAGGAGTTTTGGTTCATAGATAAAGCATACTTTGATGCATCATGTGGTATAACCCGATCCTGATTACATTAAGACTACATGGCAGGTTTTCTTTTTCTTTTCTTTTATGTTGGAAATGCATATATATACAAATAAAGGGTAGTTCTAAGAAGAAGATAATTGAGAAAAAAAATCTGAACAGTCACTACCACTGGTAGGATCTCCATATTATTCAAAAACTAAGAGGTAAAATGAGAACCAACATCTTGCCTGCCCATTTTTTTGTTTATCCAATTGAGTAGTCGATCTGCTGTCCGTCCATCATCAATTGATTGTATCTCACTTTTCTCTTGCTTAGGGTCCCATTTACCAGCCACAAATTTAACTGAAGGACCCCATAATAACATGGGATAGTAACCAACTGAAAATCTATCACAAAGATTTGCATTTATCTGTGCTGCCAAACAGAATGTATGAAGAAGGAAGTAATCAGTAAATTACTCAAAAGTTTAAGTCAACTGTCGAAAAAAGGCAAGAAGTGGAAATGAATATCTTGAAGCCAGATCAATTGAACCACAGATTGTTGTTTCATGGCACAGGACATGTCAATTGCTTTCTGGCAATCTGATGTCTAGTCCTGCCAGTCGGCATGCTAGATTGCCAATCAACATAAGCCAAAATCATTGACCCAGCCAGAATGGCTCAACACACAACATCATGGAACCACTTTTAGCATGATATGTGAAAACCAGCACTAATTGACATGACAATCCTTGATTAACACCACTTACTAATTAGAAGCATAGTGAAATGTTCTAAAAATACATCCTCATACAAAGGAGATAAAATATTAGTTCCAACAGGCTAACCCTCAAGATTCCAGAAGCTACTCTGGAACCAAACAAGATTGCTTCTATGTCAGATACTAGTCCATTAAATACCCATTTTTTTCTTCAGCATATTATATGTTCCTTGATAGGAATTGTGAGTTCTTCAAGGAAAGAAGAAACACTAAGGAAGAAGCTTGTCAGCTTTATGAACAAATTAACTAATAGTATAGAAACCAGAAACCAACAGAAAGCCATGTATTCTAGGTCAAGAAACCCAAAAATAGTAGCAACCAATAATATAAATTCATTGTTAGCAGCTAGCCCATGTTGATCCACCATGTACTGGAATAAACATGCAAAACATAGGTGTTTGTTGGCATGCCTTTTCCCGTGGAGCTTGGACAGTGACTAGCACTACAATGAAGAGTGAATCCTAAGGAATGAAATTTTCTCACCTGATATTTGCTGGTGATATACTTTTGATGATTAAGACCTCTGCTAGAGATCCTAAATCCATTAATATTTTTCCTAAAGATTAATGTAACTCTCTCCAACCAAAAGTTTAATAGAGATATATTCGGTTAAATTCTATCCAAATTCCTAAAAGCTCCTTAGCTGTCTGTTGTGTTTAGGCTTTCCTATTACTTGGATGCTATTCTTTCTCACAAAAGAATTACCTTACCTCATTTTGTAACTGAGAAATTTGCAGGACGGAAAAGAGATACCTTGCGTCTACCTCAGTGATTGAAAAAGGCGCTTGGGCGAGGCGAGGCGAGGCCCGAGCGCCTCGCTAATGTCCCAGGCGGCGCGCTTCAAACAGGCGCCGCCTGGGCACTCGCCTGAGCCCAGGCGCTGGGCGCTTCGGGCGAGCGCCTGGGTAAACCAAGGTGACCGAACCAGAATTTTAGGTCTGGTTCGGTCCTGGTTCGGTTGTTAGTTGGTTCAATCGAACCAACTAAACCGATATAACCCCAACCCTAACCCTTACCCAACCCTAACCTGCTGCTGCTGCCGATCCCGATCCCGATCGCGATCTCGCTGCTCGTCGCTCCTGCTCCCGCTGCCGCTGCTCGCCGCTGTCGCTGCTCGCGCCTCCCACGAGCCTTCCCGCTGCTCGCGCCTCCCGCGAGCCCTCCCGCTGCTCGCGCCTCCCGCGAGCCATCTCGCTGCTCGCGCCTCCCGCGAGCCCTCTCGCTGCTTCCTCGTTTCTCCATCAGGCTCAGTATACAGTATACTCTTAATATTAAGTTTATTTGAAAATATTAAGTTTATTTGAATTTTGAAATGATTAATTTTCTGTTAATAGATTAATAATATATTATTTTGATTTTAATGTTATTAATTTTTATTTATTTGAAATTATTAATTATATTATATATTTTTAATGTTGTTAACTAGCTTTTGGCGCCTAGCGCTTTTTAAATCACTGGTCTACCTAGTAAGGCTGGATTAGTAAAGTACTAAAGTGTACTCTTGTTGTCTTTCTTATTAACTAGCTTAAACATATGTGGTCTCCCAACAGTATGCTAGATTAGATTACCATAATTTCTAGGAATTTTCTTTGGGATAGAAGACCTAAACACAATGTCGCTCACCTAATTTACTCGTGAAATCTTGTTAGGCCTATTGATAAGGATGAATTTGCCAGATTAGAACAGCTAAGTCTTCCCTTAGGGCCAGGAATTTTTTCTATATCCATTAATTAGGACAATAGTCCTTGAGATAGAATCTTTCACTTGAGTATGGGGACATCAAACATTTTGCCATGATTTGTAATGCCCATTAAACCACATCAAGCTACGATCCTTGGAAAGCTGGAATTTGATATGGAAACTTATTGTTCCTCCTAGAGTTAAATTTTGCGTGGAAAAAAAAATGAATTAAAATTTTCACTAACAATTTTTAGCATGCCATGCATCTTTACCCTGATGGAGTTGGCACTATTGTGTTGTCCAATGAATTTACTGAGCATATATTCTTTTTGTGCAAATATAACGTGGAAATTTGGGAAAGTTTTTAAATCAAATTGGGTCATCCACATTTTAGCCTGATTGGCTTAATGGGGACTGGACTACTGACCATTTACTGTAGGAATCTGATCAGCAAAATTAAACTAAAGGCCAAATTTCATAATATCCTTCTACTAAACTGGATGAATAGATGCCAAAATTCCTAATATCCTTTGGAAACTGAATGAACAGATGCATGGTAGCCTTTGGTGGTTCAGAACAACCAACAATTGGTTTGGAAGGATCTAAGCATCATTATAGGCTACTTATCTGTGCAGCCTTCTAAGAATAACCTCTGTGGATTTCAAGCAGATTAAATCAGAAACACCACCCTTTTTGAGGTTAAAGTTCAATTTTGATGAAGCTTTGGATCCTTCCAGTAACAATAGGGGTGGTGATTGCTTAATGGATCCCCCATTCTTGTTTCCCCTATCATGAATTAAGATTGCAGTGCTTGCTTTTTTACCCAAAGAATCACATCAAAGATAATTAACAAGCTATAAAGAGATCTCACTTGGGAAGAGTAAGCTTATCCATGAAGTCAAAAGTTAAGTAGTTCAGAGTGAATTTTGGAACTTAATATATGTTTTTCTATAGTTTATATGGCATATTAAATTTTGTACAAACTACAGCTATTTTACTATTGCATGCTTGTTCTGGAAGAAAAAGGAACATCACATGTTTGTAAATAAGCCAACTTGATAGCTGATTCAAGCTTGCTGCATTGAATAAGAAACTCTTCTTGCACCACCTTCAGTTTTGTAAAAACTTGGATGGACTTTTTGGATTTATCAAGTTTCAATAGAAGAATCATGAAATATTGAATTTTTCATTTAAAATGTTCTTTCCATGTATTTTCTTGTATATATTAATGTCTTTGTTGAAGTTTTATGCCCCTTGTCTGTACCTTCAGATGTAAAACAGCTGAAGGCCATAGTAGTGCACAGCATAGTACTGATGGTTGTGCTCATAATGGACACCATGTCCAAGATATTAAAGAACATGATGGAGAAAAGACTAAAAAATAGGAACTTAAGACTTGAGAAAATGCAATTCATGTGAAACCTTATAAAAAATAGAATGGATGAAAATTAAACAAGATAGTTGTTTCTAAATTCAAGACAGAATTACCTTCATTGCACAATCAACTCGTGTCATGAGTATAATCCCAGGATGCACTGCATCTGGCCCGTTGAAAAGCCTTGCAACCTTTTCATAGTGAGGCTGAATGATTGTGGCTCAATTATGATTGAAGTTAACAATCAAGGAAAATTGAAGCATATAACCAGAATTAAGAAGTCTAAATACCTTATAGTTTCTGCAAGCAGGACACCTGTTGAGTCAAACAAGTTATAAGACTAAAGCATACCAAATAGAAAGTGCAATTACTTACAAAACTGATATTGTTCAACATTCTACATCAGTTAAATAAAAGACAAACTTCAACTATATATGTAACTTCCAGTACATCATGCAGACATGCATGCAACACTGACTTGCTAAGAACCAAGATGACAATAGCCGCAGAGAGTACATGACGAACAATGAATAGCAAACACATTGACTGCAAAATGGACCACCAAGTTGTGATCTATAAATGAAAGTATCAAAACATGATACCTATGTCTTGATACTCCCCAATCAAAATCAATAGACCAATCAAATGAGAAACCGGCACCATGGAGCCTATAAATTAATAGATCTTGCATGCATGGGAAGAAAAATTCAACCTATTTCATGATCATCTATTCATCATTATGTGATTCTAAAAGTAACAAATCCAATCAGTTGAAATGCTGAACTTTTTTATACATGTCTTCAAAGTAATTAGATCATGATCAAAAGCTTAAATTTTTTATTAAGCATTTGAAGTCAAAATTTTATGTATCATCTCAATGCATACCATTCATTTTGTTTAAATTAAGCATTCATGCAAATGACTAAAATTTTTGGCAAACTAAAATCTTTTAAGTGCTCGATCATTGATTTTGGATGAGAAGAGTCAAAGCAAGGTTCGTCATACAACAGTGTGCCGCTCGGTATGGGTAGTATATACCGGTCCAATAGGAGAACAGTATGGGTGGTACATACTAGTCTATTGGTACACTCCATCATACCATATGTCGGTACATCGGTATGTATCATACTGATGGCCGATCGGTACACCAATATGGATTGATAAGGTGAATCATGAATAAAAGCTCCAAAACTTTTTAATGTATTACTAGAGAATGTGTGGTGCGTGCACATACATACATGTATATGTGCCTGTACATAGTAGACACATACGTGCACGCTCTTCCATATTCATGTGGACTGTCTGATATGGGCACACACATTGCTCATGGTGCCATTATCTGCCAACCAAACATATGAAAACAGATATACTTCCAATCTAGATCCTGTTCATCCAAATGAAGAACGCATAAAAACAAAGGGAGAGACAAACAGAGATTTCTTCAAGCATTTATTGTAGCTAGAAATAAACATAAAGAAAAGAACCATCATGTCTTTTCTTTTTGGTCTTAGAATTAATATGACCTTTAATAGATCAGAGTTTAAAATATATGTGATTAGACATATATTGCAACAATAGTGCCGGCAGTGGGGTGGGGAAGGAAGGTGAGAGGAGGAAGGGGGGGAGCCTAAGGAAATGGTTGGGGGGGGTTGGCGAGGGGTGAAAGTGGTGGGATGGAGGGGAGGTGACCCATCATAGCAGGAACAATACTGCTGCTAGTAACCTGAAGCAAAAACTTAAGCGACTAACCAAATCCTGGTTGAGATTCAAGTAAACCGATATGAGCAGCTAAGGTGCCGCTCAATGTGTTGTCAGACTCAGAATATTAGTGTCTGCTGCGAATTACAATGCCCTTATGCTCACCGTATTGGAAGAGAATGATGTACAATAAATGAAGAAGAAGAAAAAGATCAACAATTTGAGCCACAAACCATAGAAACCCAAAGACATTGAGAGAGACGCATCATAGTGTAAGTTCTTAATACGATGACCTAAAACTCAACTAGATTCTTTCCTCAAATACACAGGATCCCTTCTTAGTACCTTACATATTTTGGGCTTTTAGAAACATCCACGAGATTTTTATATGTCAAGGGATCAATATACAGAAGCTTCCTATTCTCTTTCAGCACTTCATGAATTGATCAAAGGTGGAGCTAAACTTGGTCCACATCAACTGAAAGAAGATGAAACTAAATCTCAAAACTTCATTTTGAAGATTTGGTTTATCCATCAAATATCAAGTTTTCACAGCTAAATAATTTTAACATTGGACACGCGAGCCTTTCCAATGAAACTATCTCGATTCTGATAGTGTGCAGGTGAGTACAGATTCTACATAAATAGGAGACTTTCCAGATTGCAAGTACAGTTACTGATAGCCGATCTCTTCTAATACATTTTTGGAAGCATTTTATACAATTTATTATCAACTTGCTTCACCACAATCACAAACACTCTGTCAGATTCCCAAAACCGAACACTTCGTGAATTGTCATGAGCTGTACTGTGGTGCATATCAGATACGCTCTTTGACAATGAAAGAATCATAAATTGCATTCTACCCACGATATTAATTGTCTCGTTGGTCATATCGATCATAAGTCCAAACAAAATAGAGCTGCTAAAGTTACCGAATTTTTTGGACACATCGCTCAGTATCTGATCCAAATTAAACCAAAAATAAAACTCGATGATAGGCAACCACATGAAGCTAAACACGAACATCCTCTTGTTTTTTCTCGAATCACCATATGCCCGAACCCGCTCTAAAATCGAGAACTAAACTTACGGAACAAAAAGAGAGGAAAAACTAAAAACAGAACGACACAGAAGAAACGAAAGGCGTCACCAGTGAGCGAAGAACTCGACGATGGCGAAACTCGCCGGCGATTCCTTGAGAACGCTATCGAAATTGGAGCTGTTTTGCTCCACGGTGGCGTCGGGGAGGTCGGTGCGGAGATCGGTGCCCTCACCGACAGATCGGAGGGCTTCGCCTGCAGGCATGCGCAGGATGAGAAGCAGAGAAGAAAGAAAGAATGTTCCATAGACGAGACGCATCGGAGAGGAAGAATCGGAAAGGAAGAAGAAAGCAGAAACGGGGGAGAGATCGATCGCAGCAACGGCGATCGCTTTCTCGACGACAACGTTTTCGACGTGCTTTTCTGGGAACTAATCATCGTTTTCTATATATATATATATATATATATATATATATATATATATATATATATATATATATATATATATATATATATATATATATATATATATATATATGAATTTAATTTAATTTAATTATCTCCTAAATTTACCACAAAGCATGCATTAGCCGCGTGCAGTAGGCACGGGTTTGATCGAGTCTATTCGTTCTCGGGATGGTTTGGCTTGAGATCAATTTGGAACCTATTAAGTTATTTATGATTGACCGAACCAAACTTACGACTCAGTCAAAAGAGGACCGACAAATTAAAGCCGTCTTTTGTTCATGCTACATATGAGTGACGGTATGTCGGTTTTGGAACTATCACGTGGACAACACGTGACGTTATTTGGCTATAATTGCCGCTCAAGTTGAGGTTTCTGCTTTCCGTTTCATGAAATTTCTGTGAGGCGGCAAAACGAGCGCGAGGAAGGATGGACCGATCTTCTTCTTCCTCCTCCTCGATCAGATGATAAAACTTTTCGATTCCCTCTCGATCCTTCGCTGATCTTTCTCGTTTTCTGTTCCTCCTGTTCCTTTTGAGATATGTCCTTGTTCACTTGTTTTCTTGGATCGAACTCTTTATCTTTCTCCTCCCGTCGTATTGAGGTCTATCCTTCACTTGTTTTCTTGGATCGGAGCCTCGTGTCCCCATCGAAATCCTCGGAGCAGTGTGCAGAAGGGCGACGAAGTTTTGAGCGACCTGATCGTACTTCCTCGATTGGATGGTAAAACTTCTCCGCTCTCGCTCGATCTTTCGTTGATTTCTCTCGATTTTTCTCTCGTTCTCTCCGTTTGAGGTTCTTTAGGGTTTTGAGATTTTCTTTCTCGTTCTTGTTCGTTTGCTTTCTTGTTGCGGATCATCGCAGCCGGATCCGGTGACGAGCCTTGACCCGCTCGTACAAACCTCTCTGTTCTGATGCTGACTTGAGATATTCTTGATGCAAGTAATCGCTTAGGCTATAATCCGTTCTTGTTTGTTTTCTCTTGAAGGTTTATGTCCTTTCTGTTCCAATCTCTTATTGAATCTTTTCGTGTTAGGTTTGTTAAAGAATGTTGTCATTCTTGGATATGTATGCTAGCACCCGTAGGATTAAGGACAGTGATGTTAGGTTTCAACTGTTTCTAGTCGTTAATAGTTTATTTCTACGACTCTGTTGAGTACTATTCGGCAATTGACATTTCAAGATAATGGTGGTTAGATCGATGTTTCGATTGTTTGATTGGCTGCATCAACTTCTTGATAGCAACTGTCGTCATGACGAGCTCTTACACTTTTTGGGGATTGAACAGTTATAAGGAATTATGAAGGTATCAGTGCATCGTTGATGTAAATTATGTGGAAAAGACCCAAACACCGTAGCAGTTACGAAAATATAAGTGGATAATGATAGTAAATATTGGTGACCACCATAATCCAATGTTGCATGTTATGGCTCCTTATGCTATCAAATTAATTATTTCTTGTTACATCTATCAAATTAAATCGCCCGCTATTTGTGGACAAATGGCAAAAAAAAAAAGTTCAGATGTGGACAGATCATATAGGATTATTTTTTAATCAATATAAAGGACATTTGGTAGCAAGCTGATATTAGTTGAGCACAAATTTTTCAAAAAAAAGAAAAAAACGTGTGTATTGAAGTTGTTTGTTCCTACAATATCTGCTATGGTAGTGATAATATCTGCATCATATCAAATAAATAAAGCCATCAGATAAGAGTATGAATGCCATTGATGCTGGTGATTATGTTTCTTTGTGCCATTCTATTAACTTTACCATACTTTTTTTAAGAGTCATATTTTTGTAAAGCCACATTGTCAATGATGTCTAGTTGACTTCTTGTCTACATTATAATGCATTACTGCTCTATGGATGTGTTGCACATTGCAAATGCTGGGGGGATGAGGAGATGTGATAAATATGAATCTAAATGCATGACCCATTCTATGTGTTTCCTGGAAAGAGGAGCTGTATATGAGTAAGAAGCTCCTGTACTTGCTGTCATTGGGACTGGTCCAAAACAATTATTTCCTTTTCTTTTCATCTTTGTTAGTTTATATCTTAATCTATTATATATATATATATATATATATATATATATATTTCATATTACATTCAGATTTTCGAGTACATGACACATAATGGAACTAAAAAAAATGAAAATACACACCATTTTGTGATGTTCTATTCTAACTTCATATTTTGATATAAAAGAATAGTTAGAACCATAATTTTAATTTCACCAGATTCTTATATTGTGTCTATTGGCTTAATATCATATGTGCATATCACGGTATTTGGTTATAAATATTTTTCTTCTGACGATATGTCATTTTTGTCCAATCTCCTAGACCCTCTCTCAATTTTGGTAAGAGTGATCTTCTTCTACCTTCTCCTCGATAAGATGGTAAAATTTCATGATTCTCTCACAGTTTAACCTCATGTATCTCTTATCTTTTTCTCTTTTTTTTTTTTTTCCATTCAATTTTCTTGAGGGTTTTGAGATTTTTCTCGTTCTTGTTGGCCTGTTTTGATGAAGCGGATCATCACAGTCGCTGGAGCTCATTATGAGTGCCTTCCCGCTTTATGATATCTAGCCCTCTCTATCTTGATGCATTGTTGGGTTCTTCATATCCGCATGGTTTTTCATATAAGGGATCGTTTATGCTATAGCTCTTTCTTTCCTTGATTGATTGTTTTCTTGTGAAGGTATATGTATTTTCTTTTCGGATCTCTTCTTGCGTTTCTCAATTCTTTTCGTGTTAGGTTCCCGTTAAAAAAAAGGTTATTATCCTGTGAATATTTTTGCTGATAGTTTGTAGGACTAGGAATCTTCGTTGATTTCAGAACTGCTCTGTTGATCAATGTTTGGGTTGTCTGACTGACTCGTTCTGAGATAGCGATCCCTCTCACATTTTAATCAGATAACGATTATAAGGAATCATGATGCCCGTGCCTCACTATTAAGTTGTGGAAAAGAAAGAGCGAACACCATGGCAATTATCATAAGGTAAGTTCCACTTGTTATAACGGATGTTATGGCTCCTTATGCTATTAAGTCACATCCCTTGGTACGATATGTCATACTAGATGTCGAGAGGCCTTGTAATTATTTTAACCTAGAACATTCATGCAAGAATCGTCAATGACAATCGTAGATAAACTTTGTACACAGTAGTGCCGCGGAAACAGCTGATTATGGCTTTAAGGTAAATATTGAACATTAGGCTGTTGTGTCAAATCCTAAGTTGTCCATTACCTATTTGTGTCAAAAGCTTTTTCTAATTTTTCATTTTGGCTCGGTTTCAATAAAGAAATAAATTTATTTCCAAACTTTTTGGTTTTCTAAGAAACAAAGATAAATGTTCAATATTTACCTTTTGTTTTTCTAACTTATTTTTCGAAAATAATGAATATTTTTTTAAAATATTAAAATATAAATAACTCAATATTAAATAAATTTAACCAATATTGAAAAAGTTAAAAATTTCGCAATAAAATTAATCTTAGTACAAAATATCGAATAAATTTTCAATATTTTTGTAATCAGAGTTTTAATTTTTAATATTTTTTAATGTTTCGTTGAACCAAAGTCAGGAATCGAATAAATCAGAGCTTCACTGTCAAGTCCGAGCTTTTGTTTGTGCCGTTTACAGCAAATTCTTGTAATAGCCAAATCGAATAAATCTTTTTATTTAGTTCGTTAAATAAGATGCGTTGGAACAAATTTCCGGAGGCTAAAGCAATTTTGGTTGAAATTATAAAAATATTTAAATGTTAGATATATACATTAAAGGGTAAAAACAAAATCCTTGAAATTTTAATGGAAAAACCCCGTCCATTCCATAAGAGCAAGGTTTTCCGTAAGAACATTGAAGCGCCATCTATGCTTGTCTCTTATCTATATGTAAGAGACAAGTAATGATGTCACTGGTCTTTGCAGTGCAAAAATCAGTCTCGCCAGTCGAAGGATCTTCACAACTTAGAACTTCACCAATAAGTTAGTTGCCATTTTGCATCTCGTCTGCTTTTTTACCTACCTATTATTTCTCCCTCTTTCTAAAGTGTCCATCTACATGGTATGCGGTCATATAGCTAATTTACTTTTTACCTTGTTAGGTTAACATACGTGTGACTCAAAGAGAGGTACACAAGAACAAATTTATAACCTGCTGAAATGGGTGCCTATCTTTGTGTGATGATCACATAAACTGAACCCCTAGGAGAAACTGTAGTATTGGAATGACTGAACTTGTCCAGTCAGGCGAAATAATTAGTTAAAAAAATTTATTTAGAGCTACTAACATTCCATGATCCCTGTATTTCCATAGCTCGATTGATAAAATACCCCAAATCCCTAGTGGAAAGTGCTCGGTGTACCCAAAAAAAAACAAAAAAAAAAGCAAAACGCAAGAAACTTCCATCCAGAAATCATAAGACAATATAAAGTTTCTAGAAGATTATAGAAGGGGATGCACAGTCTACATACATCATTATTGAATGTAAGACAGAAAACATTCTTCAATAACCATAATTTCACTTGAAATCATCCTTCATCATTAATGTTGGGACTTCAGAATTGTTGATTGTACATACAGCACTTGCCTTAAAACGTTCCAAGCAAGGATTGTCCAAGCTACACATGTTGCAGAACTGAAATTCCACTTTATAGCTTTAACAGGTGTGATAAACTATTTTGTCACGTTGTCATGTGATGTTAATCTAATCGCATTTATGAATTCAGCCATTAGTGTTCCTCATATCCCTCTACAAAGATGCATTTCATAAATTAGCTAACCAGTTGAAAGAACAACAAAACGAAGAAAATGAAGTTTTATTTTATTTTATTTCATAAAAAAAATAAAGCTTTTATTCTATTTTATAACAAATGTTCAGTATGCAAGGAAGAGTATATGACAACAATCGCTTCAATGTAAGGTCATCTAAAAAATGTATAGAATGTATGTACTTAAGTCACATACTTCAAATTCTTTTAAGGTTTTAATATGGACAATAATATTATATGATATCATTGTCTTAATTCCAATATCTTCTAAAACATGATCAAACAATTAATTAACATAATTACAGACTATCTATGTATATTCTCAACATAACTTGTACAATGAGACACATTTATCTTCTGGTCTTACTTCCTAGATCCTCTCTCTTGTGTATTCCATACATGATTAGGTGGAAAACAGAGTTAGATGTTAACAGAGCAGAACTACTCACATTGCACTGGCCCATGCAAGGGACCATGTTGTAACCAGCCACACATATCTCTTTTGCTCTTTACTTCGTAGTTCCTAATCCCACATCGTACTACATATATGATTCAGATGGAAAACATAGAAGCGAATAAATTGGAATAAATCTAAAACAAATTCGAAGCCCCTGTGCAACCAACACCTATAAGCTCTTTCTTCTTCATTTATCTTTCATTTCTATTTTTAGCATAAGTACTACAACATTGTTGTGTTCTAAAATTCGTTTCCTCTATACAAGAACTTATCGTAGGTGGCAATAGTTTATCATTGATACCAATTTCTTTCAGATAACAACTCTTCACTTGAATCCAGATTCAATCTGTGCTTTCTATCAATTCAAGATCCAGGGTAACAAACAAAACCTAAAAAAAGAGAAGCTACACCAACATATCATGAACTATCATTTCAAGATCTGACCTAATATAAGAAGAGGGATCTAAGATCACAAAGAAAAGAGATAACACAAACGACTCTATCGATTCAAGATTCAACATCACAAAACAAAAAAAAATCAGAAAAGAAACTCAAGATCCAAGATCAACATAAAATACACAGAAAAGAAGGGACCAAAAGAACACCACAGATTACCGATCTTACGCGGAAAGGAAGCCCGATCTGGACCCAACGAAGTCCAGCGCCTTGCGCTTCACAACGGGAACCTCCGGAGACCCTGCGGTGGCAACGGACTCGGATGGGGAAGAGGGAGAAGGGAAGGAGATAAGAGAGGTAGAAAAGGGAATAAGGACAAGGCGGAGGAGGAGGGAGGTACGCGAGAGGCAGAAGAAGGATACAGATTTGGGGTTTCTTCGCCTAAGCAGATGAAAGAGAGTTCCCCAACTTCGAGAACGAAACAAGAGAGCGGAATCCTGGGAAGGAGTTTGTCGTTGTCTGCAATCCTTTATAGGGTGCCACGAGTGAAGACTTATAAATGGTCGGTACGAGTTTATCATGCAGGCATGCGCGAATCACGAGATGATAAGTGACTTGAAAACCTGCAACATAACTTAATAACTCTAAACGGAGCTTCATCTGAAATATCACTAACTCCTATATTTGTTATTATTTTTATACTTATTTTTTAAAAAAATTATATTAATATTTTTATACTTACAAAAAATGAAATATGTAAATCTATTTACATGTAAATCTACTTACCATAATATCATTGATTTTATAAATAAAAATATAAAAATAAAAAAGATTAAAAGATAATTTTAACATTTCTATTAATGATAACGAATGATATCAATAGTGATGAACGATGATGCCACTGAGGGGCATTAGTGGCTATTGTGGATAAGAAGAGTCATCGCTAGAGGAGAGGGTCGCTCGACAATTACATCGATGATGGGCACAACGATGTACTTAGCATCAAATTTCAACACCCATATTTTTCTACCATCATCGAATACGGTAGTCGGGAGCTCAACAATTGCTCACCTACTAGCCTTTCAGAACCTCCCTTCCCGATCGACAACAATCGCGACAAATAGAACTCTTCCAATGACGAGCCCCCCATCTCTCTTTTTTCATGTATATGCTAAAATCGACACGATAATAGGAGGCACGATAAGAGCTTAAACGACCCCAACTTTGAATCGAGTGATCCACCTAACAAGTTAGTAGCGAGACAACCATCATCTTTGTAGTAGACGTCATGATGACCACCACCATATGCATTAACATCGACGCAGATGCCGAACGACCCTTTTATCGCTCTATATCTACGTTGATATTGACGTAGACACAAAGCGATAAAAGAGCCGTCAACAATTGAATCAATGTCGAGACAAATGTAAAGCGATCCACATCTCTCATCGTCACTCTCCTCATCTATAATAACCACTCATAGTCTTCAATGACACCATCATTCACCACCATCAACATCATTCGCCTCTTGAAACATTAAAATTATCTTGTTACCATTTATTTTCATATTTTTATTGATAAAACCGACAATGTTAAGATAAATAAACTAAAATATTTTACCTTCGTAATTATTGAGATACTAATATAACTCTTTAAAGTATAAGGATCAGGATACTAAAGTAGCTTACTATGTATAGGAATCTATAATTAGGCGTCAAAAATATACATTAAGCAAATTGTACGAAGCTCCACCCTGATTACCAAACCCGTCTAAGCATGATGATAGCTACGTAAAGGATAAGTTTGGATCAAACATGTGATTTATGTAAAGTCGACCTCGATTGGCATATTAATTGAGTCAAAATCAATATAATATGAATCAATCTGGCCAGCATGTTATGTTTACATCAGCTTGGTGATCAAGAAATGCCACCCTTGCTAGTGTTTGTATAATTAGCTCATATGGTCTACTTTAACAACTCCACATAGATAGTGTGCATGAGCCTAAACCACTGTGTCATACCAATTCTGGGCGTCTCCTGTTGCCATTTGGGCCATAACAACTTGCAAGCAACAAAAAAATAACGGCAAATAAGAGATTTTATTGCATCCGATCATGCATTTGAAATATGTCCAGAGACAACACAACCAATGTACACAATTTCTACCATTATGAAATATGCCCAAAGACACCGCGAGCATGTCTCGTGTTCTCCCTCAAGGTTTGCCCAGTTAATCCGATCAATCCTTACTGATTAATTGTAAAGCAATGATGTGCAGTTCAAAATGGCCAACACAAGGCAGGTTTCTTTCGTAGAGCAACAAAGACCGATGAATTGACTCATTAGCTCAAATCCTATCTTCACCACTTACCCTTAACAAAAAAAAAAAGAAAAGATCGATGTTAGTGTTTTTTACGTGCTCCTATCCCCACGTAATGCACATATTGAAAGATTTGAAAGACTCCTAATCAACCAGAAGAAAAAAGATATGCCTATCATATATAGAACACAGGAGATCAAGATGATTAATACAAGCGGAACTAACCAAGAAACACTTCTTTAATGACTGAATTAATGGTAGGGATGGAAAGTCTTATCTAAGACAGCAGGTGTGAACCCTGAACTAATGGTCCATGGACTGGTTAATTCTGCTGTGAAATGCAAATGGTACACCTTAAATAGAATCATAAGCTGGAATAGATTAGGAATAAAGAGTTCACCATGTGATTACTCTTTCTGAGCCTCCACCCACTACATCAGTACCATGATTAATCTTGTTGCATGCAGACAAAGTTATGAGAGGAAAGACACTTCTTACAAAGCGCACACAACCATGGGAAAAAGAAAGTTGATGTTACCT
The DNA here is from genome assembly GCA_004837865.1 of Musa balbisiana. Lineage (NCBI taxonomy): Eukaryota > Viridiplantae > Streptophyta > Magnoliopsida > Zingiberales > Musaceae > Musa > Musa balbisiana. The sequence goes on along the minus strand of CM017188.1, from coordinate 20,051,313 downwards.
TTATTAATCTAGTTTATAGAATGACAGTTAAATCTTTTGAAGTAAAAAAGACATGTACAGAGATTCCACATAGCAAACGAACCTCGATCTCATCTGAGACAGGTGTGCACCTTCACAAGAGTGGAGCCTTTCCACCCACAGCAAATTTGCTAGGTGGAGAAGCAACATCTGATTGCTAACTACAATTTGGGGTCAAGTAACCTTGGGTTGTGAGATCATGCTTAAACATGGAATATAAATTATCCCAGTGAACTAATCATAATTTAAGGTTCATATTAGTGAGTGAGATCTACTAGATGTCAGAAGTAATGAAACATGAAAAAGAATAATGAAACGAGCATGATCTTCTAATATGAATGTAAGCATATTATGGTTATAAGTCATCACTTGAATAACTTCAACAATGCTAAAAATGTTGCACTTGTGTCTAGACTTGATAGAGTAGGAATCATTAGTACATTGCAAAATGTAACATGATAGCTACAATCATCATAGAGCCTAAGGATAAAGAAAGTCGAAAAGATTGTGCCTTTGAAGCTGGCATATAACAATCAAAAGGTATAATTTTTTTATCATCAGCAGTTATTTTCATATGAACTTATTTTTTGGACAATTGCACAATGTAGGACCGTTTGGCAGCAACAACAATCCCCCACAATGATAAATGAATGCTCATACTTATACAGAAATTTATAAGATGTTAACTTATCTCAGACAATAGACAAAAGGAAAGAAGGAAAAATATTCTCAAACCATAAAGCTCTAAACTCTGAATATCCTTGTTTATTATAAGTTTAACATCAAAATATATAATCAAATCTAGGATAGTTGCAACCTAAACCTTATTCCTCAAACACCGGATCAGTTTCCACCCAAACATCACCTGAAATTTACTTCCTTAAGCATTTATCTATTAGTAACATCCCACTTTGTCCCTAGAAACCAGATGAGTCACACTTTCTTTATACGGATACATATCCCCCTTCCATCAGGTTCTTCCAATTTAAGACTATTGAGTCATCATCGTTAAGGAGCACATTCATCTCTTCGTCATCTATGCCATGTTTAACTCCCGATATAAGGTAGTAGGCGCCTTCTTATCAACACCAATCAACTGCAAACATAATTTACAATGCTTTGCTTCGATTCTATATGTCCTATTACTTTTGCTTTGGACAAAAGATATGCTCTCTTCCTTTTTAACTGACATTGACATTACTCTCATCAACTGCAGCACATGTACCTTTAACTAGAATGCAAATCATAAATGAGGTCTTCTTTTTACTCTCTCATGAAGAAAACCAATGCAGTAAGTATCAACAGAACAGAGTGGGGCTAAGAAAATTCCTACAGTTTGAATCAGCCAAACTCCTAATTCTCTTATCTAACATTCCGAGTGAGACGACAACCATTATCGATTTCAAGAATATATATATATATATGTATATATATATATATGATAAAAAGAAGCATAAATTTCAGGTCAAATTAACCTCGTAAAAAAAACTTCAGAAAAGCACAAGTATCGATTCTTTGACCCAAAAAAAAACATCGAATTGCGGGACGCAAGAAAACAGAACGCATTAGATTCAAGAAACGTGATACCAGCAGCAGATTTTGAAGATCCTCCAAGAAGAAATAAAGAAATTACAAGAAAAAGAATTATTCGAAACCCTAAAATGAGACCCCGACGACAAAAGGAGAGGAGAAAGAGAGGAGGGAGGGGCAGGAATCGAGTAACCTGTGATCTTGGGTGGATGCCTCTACGGCAATCTGCTCTGCCGTAACCTCTTCGTTGATCTCGTTGCGATCGTCTCTCTCTCTCTCTCTCTCTCTAACTGTTCCAAACAGAGATATGCAAATGGTCTCGCCTTAAATGATCATGCAAGACCGTGGGGGCGCGGCTCCGATGTCTTGTCCGAGCGACCAAACAAGAGAGGGCCTTCTCTCGTTGGCTCTCGTATCTGGGTCCCACAAGAGCTCACGAACTCAAGTATGAGCAACCGAGTACAACATGGACACCCTGTTTTGTGGCAACCATGGCTGGGAACCAATAAGGTGTGCCCTTGCAACTCGTTGCTGCTCTTCAATTCAATGTATTCGATAACCAATGTTCTATATACATCGATGAAGAATAGAATCAACCCCAGTGGAACACTGACTTCCTCCTAATGAGGCAGTGCGTTCATGGCTTCTTGCAGGACGCCTTTGAACCTTCTGACATCGAGCCTCACACTCTGTTTGTTGAGGAAGACGGACCAGAGGACGTTCCAACCTTGTTTGTGAATCGAAAGAGGATCTGTGAACACTGGATGGCTTCTCGGGTACTGCCGCATCAGTGAGCTCTCCCCTTCTTTGATCTCATACTCCAAGTACCTGATTCCCATGTCCGGTGCAGGTTCTCCGAAGTCATGGCCGCAGGCGTACTTCAACCCACCCCATGGGATTACCTGCACCAGCGCTGCGTCGGTGGGCAGGAAGAGCATGTTAGTCAGCCCTGCGCCGTGCACGCCCATCATCACGTCGCAGGAGTTGACCACGCGTGCAAACCTCGACAGGTTCTTCGTCTCCTCGGGGCCGGCGACCACCACTTTGTAGCCCAAGCTTCGTGCCAGCGACGCCACTTCCCTTCTGTTGGTGAAGGACCTCGGCCCCTTTCTGTTGATCATCAGCAGTCTCGGCTTCCTGTTGCCGGCGCTGACGGACTTCCTCTTCAGAGAGAAGCATGACCTCAAGAACTCCCTGAAGTCTGCCATGGAGTAGCCATTTGGAGACTTGGCAGGATCCATGCTCAACTCCTTGTGGCTCAAGAGACCGACATGAACATGTCGAAAGCAATGCACCCTGCCTTCTCGATCCAGATCGATGATTTGGTAATGCGAAAGCCGTCGTAGAATCTGCTCATACTTCTTGATCCAGCCGTAGTTGAAGTTGGTCACCAAGAACTGGGCTTCTCCTCTGTACTGATGTGCGGTCGTGAAGAGGGGGATCAGCACATCGGTGAAGTCATGGAAGAAGTTGCCCAGGAATCCGCCGGTGGAGAAGACGATGGCGGGAACCGTGTGATGAACTGCGCACTGGGGGGTATCAGCTGGCTTTGTGGATTCTTTGAGGGTGAGTTCTCTGATAATTTCCATCACTGAGGACTCCCATTTTCTAGCATACGGTCTGATCTTCCAAGTATTCTCTTCTCCGGGAGCATCTGCTTGTGGTGCTTTGGACAAGATGATCGAAGACGAGTATCCAAGAACTCTCACATCACCATGTATGACACAAGTATCGGATCGACGCTCCGATAGGTCACAGGTTATCTTGCTCTCTGCAACTCCCTCTGCAGTTTACCAATAGGCATTGTGAAGTTATGCTTGACAGGAGCAACTAAAAATGTGGTTGCTGAGCTATGAATTCTTGTTTGACATTCTACCATTAATGAAGAAGGTTTTACCACAGTCAATCACTGGAATTTCTTCAAGAGATTATTCGATATTGGATGCGGAAATCTATGAGTAATTGCAATTTTTCTTCTTCAGAAAAGTAGATGTACACCTTATTGAATTCTCTTTCCAAAGAGAAAGAAACAAATTCAACTATGTGATAGGATAAGACTTGTTCTTATTGCTCTGATCAGAGTGAAGTAAATCAATCAACTTTGTTAGAAACTCCGAATAACAATTAAATTTGCTTCTCAGACCAAAGATTGATACTTAATAATATTTGGTGGATTCACAATTATTCTCGAAAAAAGAAATCGAAATCAGACTCGGATAAAGCACAAGATCCTTTCATGAATCTAAGGTTTAGACTTTAGACTCACCAGTCTGTGAGTTAATTTCTTGTGTTCCTTCTTCTGCTTTTGGTTTCCCTGTTGCTAAGCTAAATTCTGCAAAGAAGGCATTGGACATTTGTTGGTAGAGGAACAGATATATACATCTGAAGATATTTAAAGTATGTTTCAACCTTGTTTAGGCTTTGTTGCATCTTTGACATTTGTTGCAGGGGAAATTCCATTATCGTTATTCTTCTGCTCTTCATCCATGGTTGAGTTTGAGAATTCAGCCTCTGAATTATAATACCAAAAACATGGTCACTTTAAGTAAGGGTATGGAATGATTTGGTGATAAATGGTGAAACATTGTTGTTTTTTTCTTGTTCAAACAAAATAATGAACCAAAGTAATTGTTGTAAGAAATATATATCATCACAAGTGACTAGAAAACCTAATGACTACAAAATTTACTATGTTTTATTGGAACAGTTAATGATTGTTCAAGATGAACAGACGAGAACTAATTGCAAGTCAACAGTATTTGAATACATGGCATTTGCTTAGAATATTATGACAGTACTTTTGCTTTCAAGTTTGCTTATCCTTTACCTCTAAGAAGGCTAATGCCATTGTCATTTAGGAATATGAATTCCAATTCAACAGAAAGTGATCAATTGTATATATTAATCTGTGTCACATGAATTGTGAGATCAAACATTTATTGCACAAACATCTTTTGATTCCTCCTCTGCTGCTGCACTGAGCTTCCAAGTTTTCTTTCTTCATGAAATGGGTTTCCAAGTTCTGAATCCCACATGCATGAAAAATCTTATAATAGATTGTTTTTATTAAATAAATATACCTTTTTTCCTGATTTTTGTTTGGTGGGAAAAAACAAAAAAATAAGGAAAACTTTTTTTCAAATATACAACAAACAATATTTCATTTTTTATTTTTCAGATTTTTTCAACCAAAAAAGTTTTTGTGCTCCTCTTTTTTATGAACTTTCTAACACATCACCCCAAGAAGATCTATTACAAAATCTTATAATAGATTGTTTTTATTAAATAAATATACCTTTTTTCCTGATTTTTGTTTGGTGGGAAAAAACAAAAAAAATAAGGAAAACTTTTTTTCAAATATACAACAAACAATATTTCATTTTTTATTTTTCAGATTTTTTCAACCAAAAAAGTTTTTGTGCTCCTCTTTTTTATGAACTTTCTAACACATCACCCCAAGAAGATCTATTACTAGTTTTTCTTTTATGCTAAACACAGTCCAAATACTTCAAATTCTTCTCTCTCTTAATGCCAACATATGCTTACACCAACCTGTGAATGTCATATTTACTCTTCCCTTCTCTTCTTCAGGAGGAGGCATCCTTACAATCTCAGTATCTGTCAAATGAAGCCATAGAAGCTATCTAATGTAAAATAATTGACATCCAAAATATATCAAATATCAAAAGTAAAGAACAATAAAGCTAACTTTTTTGTCTGTGAGTTCATAATTTTCACTAACCATTGGTTAACTCTGCTTCATCCTCATTGACAGAAATTGGCATCACCACCATTTCACTACCTGCACTTGGAGGAAAGATAAAAGGCTCAACCTTGGAATGACTATGAGATAAAAACTAAATCAAGGTTAACAAAAGAGTGGACCAAAACCATATTAAACTAATTATTGTCACTTCCTTAAACAGTGCTGCATTTAATTAAATTTGACTGATGTAATTATGTTATTTTAACCACATTTTGAGAAGAAAACAAAGCTCCTTTCAGATCTTTCATATCAGACACATACTACAGGTTTGGTTTGCATCTCTGCCACTCTTCTTATATGTCTTAAAGACCAAAAAGATAAAGAAATTCTATCACTCATGTAGAATGTGATGAACATAGTCATATGGTTTGAATAATAAACATATTCTTTTAGCTGTGATCAATAGGATGATATTAGAAAGTTAGTTTGATTGCCTCAAAGGATTGGATGCTGCTGGCAATGAAACTTGACCACTTCAAAAGAGATGAATGCTTGATTGACTATTGAACTAAACAAATGAAATTGACCTATCTTTCTATTAAGTAGATTAATTGTGTGAATCAATTTGTGACTGAAACCCACATAACACCTCAAGCCAACAATTGAACTCAATAATCAGTTTTCTTTTTTGTGAGAATGGATGGCCTATCAAAGGACTCATTTTCCATTGACAGCTCTCCTTCCACAATAGACATCTATACTTTGGTGTTGCTATCTACACCTACTTTGAGCTGCTATCCGATTGTTTGTCCTTCAAGGTTGCGTATAACAATAAAATGCTGCCATTTGTTCTTATGTGGTTGTTATCTATTGAATTATAATAATCACAAGAGAAGTTATAGCTCTGAGAAAAATACAGATACAAGGAAGCTGAGATAGAAATTTCTATACACGAAGCACAAAACTTATCTGAGGTGCAATGCACCTCCAAGGAGAGGCTGAGAGATGGGTGCTGCCATATCTGGGACCTTCTTGATGTCCCTTTCTCTAGTGCAGCCAAAAGCAAGCAGGTGGGCAACACAAAACTACTAGTTTGATGTGACTCTATTGGTTATCACCCTGTCTCTTATCTCATGAAGCCTATCAATAGTGAATGGGAATTCCACTTGTACCATTTCAGTTCCTCATGAGATAGTTAGGTGGATTTATTCTGGTGGTTCCAAACTGAGTTCTTTAGTTTGCATGTATGTAAACAGGCCATGGCTAATGGTTTGTTATCTGAAAAGTAGCAGATGAAGTAGATAATAGCTTTGTTATCTGCATGGAGCAATAGAACAGACTTTGTTGTAGAATGTTATGAAGGATGCTTGATTATAGAGACTGTTGAATTGCTTCTGCATTCCATAATGCGTGCTGAAGCTTTAGAGAGAGATGGGAATCAGATGAAGTTCTACAGGAACATGATGAACATGGAAAGTCTACTCACCGGACCGATCGGAGATGCTGGAACTCTCTCGGACGGCTTGTATTTTTATGCTGGTCGTCACGGATAGCTGCAGATTTGCTGAAACGAAGAGAAGAGATGATCGAGTCAAGAACCGTTTGCTGGCCACAAAACTCTCTCCGAGAAGATCAAACGATCACATATGAGTTCAGAGAATTCGGCTTACGAGACGAGAGAGGGTCCAACTTTGGCTTCCACACTGCAACGAAGAAGCATGGGATGATCATGAGCAGGCAGCCCATGAACGCAACGAGGACAAGCCTTTGGGGCATTCGCCCGTCGGTTGACGCTGCCGTCGAAGGCCTCATCCTTGCGATCGCTCGTCTTCTCCACCACCTCTTTGGTCAGAAGGTCTTTTGAGCAATGGATATATAGGAGAGTGCCGCTGGATTTATCAGGCAGCTGCCATTGGAGACTGTGGCCAGATGTATCATGTGAGGGTTACGTCTTTGAAAGAAGTAGCTGTGGCATTTCCCTCCACGCCACCGAGGGAAGACGTTGACATTCCAATTACCATTCATATTCCATCCATCAAATGCATGCCAACCATTTTTAATGGAACTCACAACTTGTTCTTGTTTGCCGTAAGCATGTGAATCAAAATACAAAGTGTTTTGTCTGACTTTGAGAATGACACTATTATCATATGGTCATTTTCTCTTCATTGTGGATGGTGGAATGTCTCGATTAATGCATGACAGCTAATTGAAAGCAAGGTCTCAAGGCAAGTGTGTCAAGTTCCAGTGCTTTCACAAGTCACTGTGGTGAGCTACGGATATTAATATAGAACTTAGCTTGAAAGGAGTTGAACAAAGGTCTATAATTTCGATTAGGAGTTAGTATGAGTTTGTATTGAGTGTCGATAATTTATAAAAAAGAAAAAAAAGAAAGAAATGATTCAATACCATATAAGTATATTGCTTGATTTACTTTTTGTCTCACCAGTATCAAATCAGACCGGACAGTGGTTAGAAATCGTCTCTTCATCATGATTATTTGAACATTCATCTCAATGAACCAAAAGATGGGTTCATATGGTCATCTAGTGGGGAAGAAGAGAAAGAAGAGCTCGAGTCAAATTTGATGGACTGTCAGATTTTGTTGTTGACTGTTTTTTTTTTTGTTCAAGACACTAGAAAAGCTAAGTTGGAGAACTTGAATGACCCACTCAGGGATATGGGGTTAGGTTTCTGAAGCCAAAACTATCCTTGGCAGGTCATGTGTTCCTACTGATCAATTCTCTTTAAAATGTGAAGCTTACTAACTTTGCAAGTATTTGACCTACCATTTGAGGTCTGATTCCATAACAGTGGACTTTCTTGGTGCTATGATTGATGAAAATAGTTGTACTTCTAAGGTCAATAAAAGGCAAAGCTTACCTGTAATCATAATATAAAACAAAGGAAGAAAAAGAACAACGAATCAGTCATGATTTGCCACTTGACAACCAAACCAAGTTGTTCCAAGTCAGTTACACACAATAATATCCAGTTAAGTACAATGGAATTCCCAGATCAGCACTGTAGGATATATAGCCTAGGAATCCACAAGATGGTTCCAAGAAAGAGGGTGAATTTGTTTTGCTTGGAGGAGGCAGGAGTCGGTCTGATGATTACTGGGCCCTTCTGCTCTTCCATCATTTGGTGGGCCGCATGATGATACGATACTTGCATGTGAATGGAGACTGGTCTTGAAGCACATCTATATAAATCTAATTGCTCAGAAATTTACTGAGCAATTTGATCAGTAGGACATCATCCAATGGAAGATCATTTATTGGGCACTATGTTTGTTGATTTTTTTCAGCAACTTATTCCACACACACTTGTTCAAGGAAGCTATTAGCATGTAAAAGTCAAAGTTAGCTCTTCTACCAAGTTCTTGACTTTTAGCTAAATAAATGCAACTAAAATATCAAAAATATTAGCCATGTAACAGTAAAATTTAGAAAAGTCAACATCTCCTTTGCTGTTACCAAGTACTTTTGCAGATAAAAAATGTCAAAGACCTTTAACCAGAGGAAACGCTTCCTTCGATACATCATTATTAACCATATAACCATAGCAACAGAGCATGTAAGTCACTACAGTATGCTCATTTCACCAAAATATGGATCAGATTTCATATACCACATTATATCTTAAGCACAATCATCATATTGATGCCAAAAGGAAGCAGCTGCTTGTTTGAGCTCTGCATGGACATCCAACAAATACCATGTTTTCTTATGTTGCAGAAAACAGTTTTAAACATTAATTCCAAAACTCATTCTGATATATTAGACCAGGAAATGGTACCAATGTGTCCAGTATAAATACATCATGTAACAAAAGAAGAAAGCTACTTAAATAAGTAATGGACTTCGACACAACCTCAAAAGCCTCAAGAGAATGCTGAGGAAATAGCCACTTTTTTGGTTCTTATCCACCTCAGGTAATTATCAAATCTTTAAAATCACTCGGTAATCATACATAGAAAGAGGAAACCAACTCGATCACTCACATGAAGTCGTAGTCATCCACATCATCATAGCCACCTGCAGTAACATAGTCATCCTCTGCCTTGTCAACATGGAGCTGCTTTTTCTTTGTGCCTGTTGAATAATACCGGTATACCAAAATTTTCCCTCGTTATTATCCTTGTAAACTTAGCAGCACACCATTATATGGCAAGGACATTCTAATATTTACCTTGTTTTTTCTTGCCCGCATTAGCTTCCTTTTCTGCCTTAAGTTTTTCATTTGCAATTGCTGTAACTGAAGAAGCCACTTCTTTCGCATCTGCTGCTTTTAGTGAAGTCATAGATAGCCTCATAACAGCTTTAAGAAGGCCAATATAATGAAAGCTTTTCTGAAGAACAAGAAAAGTAAAGCAGATCAGCACCAGAAAAGAAAAGAGTTGCAATACAAGTTCCAACCAATTTTTATATAAGATTGCAAACCTCATAAGGGTGAATTTTGTGAGAGAGAAGCTCGGCATACTCCAAAAAATCATTCTCAGATTTTGGAATAAAGTTATCTAGGGTTTTCTCATCACCTTTCTTGGCAAACAACTCAGCAGTTGACTTGTAATCAGCTTCTTCAACAAGTCTGCTAAGAGTTGTTACATGTCAGCCTAAGCACATGAAACCAAGAAAAAGCTATAGTAACCAGTAGGTTGTGTTCATTTAAAATTTTCATTACTTCACAAAGTACACTTTGCCCAGAGCCAACCCCTCAAATTCAGCTTTATATAAGAAGAACAAAATTTCAACCTTTGTTGGCGAAGTTTCTCAGCCACAGGATCTGCTAGAACTTCATTACTTATTTCGCTTGTCTTTGCTTCAGGTAATTTTTCTTTCTTCCCAGCAGCTTTGCGACCAGTCTTTGATGCAGTAGCCTGCACTGTTTCTTCTGCCTTAGGTGCCTGCATCAACAAAATCACATTCAATATGTCTTAGGAAAAAAAAGAAAGAAAACAGTTACTCTTGCTCCCCTGTCAGCCAAAATCTAACATTATATTTCAACCATCTTCCATGCAAACAGAGAAAACAAAGAAATTAGCAAAAAAGGAATCCATCGAAGCAAATCTTTTGCACACTGCATTTTGCAGGGACACTAGAGGGCAACCCAATGATTATGTATTCAGGAGATGAGGATATACGCAACTGTATTAAATTATATGTGAACATGACTCTGATAAATCAACCTTCACACATTCAAGTACCTGACAAGCACAATCATAAGATCATGTTGCAGAAGACGTTCAGGTACTCTAATGATAGTGATGTACCATTCATGGAATCCCTATACAGTTCCTAAAAAAAACAAGTGATCATGTGCTGGGTGGCAAATTGAAGCAAGAAGGATGGCATGAAGAAACAAAATCCTTGATGCTGAATCCTCTATACAACTTCAATATTTAATTTTATTATGACTAATAGAAATTTTCTGAATGTATTTTATAGTCACAGTTGGAAAACTAATAATACATAGCTAAAGTGTGAGTTACAATATCTAAGATTGAAAAAACTGATCTACCTGTCCAGTCTCTAGAGCTAAAGACCAGTGATTTTTTGCGTTATATCAATTGACTAGAATTCAAGTCAACTGGCTTATTTGAATTTCTTTTCTAGTATTCCAACTAATGCCATACATTGAGATGTTTGCAGTTGCGGGCTCCACTCCCCCAACTCCTAAAGGTTAGCTTACCAACCTCCTCTATGGAAGAGATGTACTTTGTACCACCCAAAAATCACAAAAATCTTAAAAACACCTTGATTTTTTTCCAAGCATATGGAACAGCCATGCAACAAACATCCAGCAAATTTAAATGGAATATTCTATCATCACACCCATTCATAATTAAATTTTTGTTGAACCCAAATCATCAACTTGTACAAACACAATGTCCCCTTCTATATTTTATTTACTTTACAAGACCATTCAGGAGTAAACACTGTGCAAATTTATGGCTCGTGCTGATCACCATATTGTTGACTTAGACAAGGCGGTGTTCTAGTCAAGAACTGTAAGCCATGGTTAAACTAGGAAGTTTAATCCTCTCAATCCAGATGTGCTAGTAAAGATAACAATAAATAGTTGAAACATAATTGTCCACCACTGAAAATATTGTGGCAAATAGCAAAACTATAGGATGCTTAAAGAAAAACGTTTATGACAAACTCTAACATAACTGCTTTATAGAATTTTTACAAGGTAAATCAATTAATTATAATATACAAGTTTTTTCATTTTTTGACAGAACTCCTATGGAATTAAATGTTCTAGCAATTATTTACATATTAATGGGTGCATGTAACTAACTGTACATCTAAGGATAATTATGTTTCCTTTGAAGACAGAGAGCGATGGTCCAATGCATCAATTAATTAATATCTCAGTCTGATACCAGTTTCAGCAATTGATTAGAAGTTAAGGTATTCGTATATTAAGCAATACACCTAACATACCATCCAGCATCACTAAAAGAAATAATAAATAAATAAGACCAATACTGGACCATATGGTTTGGTACACATCCTTGGTCCGACTGGAAAGCTTTTATTGCACTCAGCACAGAACATTCCCTAGTACTTGCCAATCATGACATAATTAGCAGCATTCCTTAATGCCTACATTTATGATGCCTGTAAATAGATCTTAAAGAACAATGCTACCAATAACAAGTAGGTGATATATTATAAAACTGAAATGTGAGAACTTCACCTGCACAGGAACTTCTTCATCTTCCCAGGATTCTTTGACATCTTCATCTTCCACATCCTCATCATCCCACTGGCTCTTTGGTTTATTAGTTATTAGACTTGGTGGTGCTGGTTCAAAATCTTCTTCTTCTGAGAGAAGGAAATGAAAAGAAATATACAAGAACATTTCAGCAAACTCATGACAGAAGGAACATAATCAAAAACAGATATTCTTTTTCTCTGCAAGAAAACTGTATTTTATGCATAACACAAGCTTTATAATCATTCTAGCAAATAGAAATATGAAAAGCTATCTTTTCTCATGAAACAAACAAATGTCTTAGAGAGAAATATTAACAGTTAGTGGAGATCAAATACTTGGAATTAAGATTCTGATGATGTTACAGCCAAGGAATGCAATTTCGGGTACTGGACCTGTGTGGTCCATGGCCAGACAGGTATGGGGAGGAAGATTAGGTTTGCTTCTTACTTGCAATTGGCAGAGACAACGAGCATTTAGAAGCACAGATATTTGTGGGCATGAATGATAAATGATCACAAATGTAAACATGATTTCCATATAAACTATAGGTTAGAGATGTGATAGTTGCAGCTCAATTGCCTAAAATATGTTGGGAAGAGAAATTGTATATCCTAAAACGAATATTTCATGTTCTCTGATTTTTTTCTTGAGATTGCAAATAGTTAAGTTGATGCAAAGATAACTTGAGTATTCAAAACCTTTTAGAGTACAAATGAAGCTTTCATGGAAGCGGGCAAACCGTGAAGTGAAACATAAAGGTAATCCAACAAGAAGAGGCCAAAAATTAATCTCTGACCAATCTACAACTACTATCAATTGATATGAACGAGTTCATTGATTTTTCTCTGATAAGTGACTACAAACCCCAATCGGCCATGATTTTCTTCTTTCAATCCCGATCCCTTACGGCTCCAACTCACCAAGGTTACAATACGAACCAACAGTTCTGCAACAAAAAGCACGATAATACCATCGGAATAAGAACAAATCATCCATCAATCCAGGCATGGGCAGATCAAAAGAGTCCGCCACCATCCTAAGGTGGCAAAGAGAGAAGAAAAATTGACGATACCCCTCAGAAAGAAAACAATCAAAGATACGCCCGAATCGGCCGCCGCTCCAAGAAGCCAAGATCGGTCCTCGGGTGGTTTGGTGGTGCACAGGGAGGTGAAAGTAGGAGCCGGTGTCCGGCCGTCGATAGAACAACCCGCGCGAGACACCGCCAAGCGGGGGAGGCAGATCGCTACGGCGACGGCCGCGTGGAGGCGGCGGAGAGGAAGCGAGGGGTAACGAAGAATAGGGGTTGATCGGGGGGAGATGCACGCGTGACGTAGGTCAAGATCAAGGATCACACGTATGTCACGTGCATTGCACGTGCGTGATTTAAATCATATCGCCTTGATTCCATTCAATTCGTTATAACCGACATGAGTATTTGTTTTGGAGCAAATTAATTCCATGAGCAGTTATCATATTTCATGTACAGTCGATCGAAAGATCAAAATACAAGGCCTGTCGAGCTTTCTATAATGTAATATCCCTAATTAATCACAAATAACTACGTAATCGATCCTAATAACAACAAAGCAAATCATTGACTAATTATCTACGAATCATCATTTTAATCGGACCCGAGTCAAGGCCGAACCGGAAAAGGCTTGGTTTACAATGGGCCCGATTAGCAACCCAACCCGAGTCGAATCCGATTCAATTGTAACTTGGTCTGGATTAGCCTAAATCCGATTCATTCAATCCAACCCATCTCGTTGGCACCCTCGGAAAGATTAGCAATGGGATTTGATCAGTGGATAAGCAGCAGCCCAAAGACTACTGTCTGCATCCAATCAACATTGCTGCTCGTGGGTTGAACTCGTGCATTTGGTCATCGCGATTTATAATTATATAATATATATTTTTTGGGTAAATAATTCCCTCGATTTGGTGTATGGAGGGGAAGCGTCATCATGCTTTCGACATGTGCTTAGTGGATTGGCCAATTGCTAAGGGACCCACACGTCTCAGAGTCCACGTGTCTTATCCATGGGGCATCAAAGACGTCTGCTGCTCGTCCCGAAGCAGCGGTCGGGCCTTCCACCTTCCCCTCCCATAGAAACCCTAATATGCACCGGTGAACGACTACATTCTCCCCTCTCCGATGGCAAGCCCGTAATTATTTGTCGAGGCAGTGGCGTTAATCATCCCCGTCTATATCGTGTGTACGTCAAACGAACACCGCGCTCGCTCTCTCTCTCTCTCTCTCTCCAACCCCACACCAAACCCTGACTCCCCTTCCCGACGAAACCCTAACCCTAGACTTCTCGTAACCCTAAATTTCCTCCGCTGATATGGCCTGCGAGAACTGATCCCCTCTCTCACCATCGGCCGCCCGAGCCTCCGGCAGCGAAGCGATGTCACTGGACGGCGCAGTCGAGAGGAGGGAGGGGTCGCCGGCGGGCAACGGGAACGGGAATGGGAACGGGCCGGTGATGGCGCCTCCGGCGAGGCCGACGTACGGGGACCGGCGGCTTAGGCTGAATCCGAACACGGAGCACAAGCCGGAGCGATACGACGACGTGCAGTCAGAGTTTGACCCCGCCATCTTCAGCTCCCTGGAGCGGCACCTACCGCCGAGCATGCTCGAGGTGCCGCGCGACGCCAAGGTGCAGTTCATGAAGGAGATCCTCGCTCGGTACTTGCCAGAGGGGGAACGAAACAGGGTGAGCTGCTCTGGTGTTCTTTTTCTTGTCCTTAGCCTTCTTGTTCTTTGCCGTTGAAGTTGGTGTTTCTAGAACTCAGGGTTTCCGTTGTTCGGATTCCAGGGATCTATGATTTCTTCCCTCTGGACAAAAAAATCATCTTTTGGGTGAAATAACGGAAATGCCCTTATATGCTTTACTGCGAACGATCTTGGATTCAATTAAGCCACGGCACATTAAATTAGTTGCTCTGTCCTCTGCAGAAATTTGTATGATAGAACATGGATTTGTTGGGTGTACTTGTAAATATGTTGTTTGTTGTCTTTTGCTTGATGACATCATACAGACATGGTAGTAGGATAACTTAGGTGGAGAGCTTTGATGTGTAGGAACCATGCAGCCTGATGTTGATCTGCTTGTATTTATAAATTGGATGATATGAATATGGATATGAATTTTGAGCTGGGATGTTTAAAATGCTTTTAAGTTTATATTGTACATTTATCCACTTTCCAATATCCAACTCAGAATTGTGGTGACATTACTCTTGGTATTCTCGATGTGTTTTAGTTTATGGATTTAGAAGTTTGTGAACAGTTCTACATGATTTGACCATTTTCAAAAATTATCCTTAATTATCTAATTATTTATGAATTATAATTTATTCTTTGTCATCTAGGATTATTTCAAGAAGTCAACTTTGGTTGTAGAGCGTCATGTTATGCTCTTCCATGCTTATTTTGCATGAAAGAAAGCTGAGATATATCAAATCCCTACTTCCTCGATTTATATTTGAGTTTTTCTTATATAAAGCAACTCAGTCCTTGTTTTGCTTGTTTGAAACATCACCAGTTGTGTTGTTGTAGTTGGTACAGAAGTTTAGACAATCTCGTGCCTCTTGTTTTCGCTAGGGCAATAATATAACTATTTATGAAAGTTGTTGGAAGTATGGAAAACTTCTCTTTTCTTGATTTAGTAGTTTAACTTGAGAAAATAACTTTTGAGGAAAGATTTCAGAGTAGTTGACTCAGCGATTTCAGTAGGCGCTCGAGCGAGGCGAGGCATGAGCGCCTTGCTTCATGTCTAGGTGCCTCGCTTCAAAGAGGTGCTCACTCGAGCCCAGGCGCCGAGTGCTTCGGGCGAGCGCCCAAGTTAAACCAGGCGACCAAACTAGTGTTTTACATATGGTTCGGTCTCCCATGTGTTAGTTGGTTCAATCGAACCAACTAAAGCACCGCTATCAGCCTCCCAACATCCCTCTCGCGACTTCCCCAACCCTAATCCTACTCGCGATTCTGCCGTTGACATTTCCTCTCTACTGTCGTTGTCGTTGCTCTCTGCTGCTGCTGCCACTGTCGTTACTTGTCGTTGCTACCGCTGCTCACTGTCGCTGCTGCCGTTGCCACTATCGCCGCTCCCGCTCCTACTGTCGCTGCTCGCTGCTACCGTTGTTGCTTCTCAATAAGCAGCCTTGGTCTTACTCTTACACTGCGCCCTCGCTACCGCTACCGCTACTGTTGCTACTACCACTGCTCGCCGCTGCTGTCGCTGCTTGCCACTATCGTCGCTCCCCTGCCGTTGCCGCTACTGCTACTCTTACTCCCTCTACTCACATCGACTTGATAGTATACTGTTAATAGTATCATGTTAACTGTATACTAGTAACAATATTTTTTTATTTATTAGATTAATAATATATTATTTTGATTTTAATACTGTTAATTTTTATTTATTTAAAATTATTGTTATTGTTTTGAATTTTGAGATTTTTTGTTAATGTGATATTGTGATTCTGTAAGATTTTTTTAATTTGATATCATATTTTTATTTAAATAATTATATTTATTAATTATATTATATATTTTTATATTTTAACGTATCGCTTCGCTCGGGCTAGCGCCCAGCGTCTCAAGCGTTTTTGAACCTTAGCGCCGTTTGGCGCCTAACGCTTTTTAAATCACTGGTTGGACCATTAGAAAAGTTTTCTTAAATAGATCTTTTATAAGTTAACTTTCTCTTTTACTTAGTAGATTCTTGATAAATGAAAATTATGATAGTTGACTTCATAGTTTTTAAATTGCAATTCTTGAATCTAGAATGATTAATTTTTTCCCATTAGTTCATAAAGAAACTTTTCCTGTAAGTTTACAAAATATTATGTTCATTAAATGGCAATATGAAGGAAAATTTCCCATTTATAACAAAATTACTGATGGGAGGGCTTGCTATTTATTTGCTTACTGCTTCTTATGTTAATACTGCATTATCTCAAGTTGTACATGTTTTCCTAGTTCTTTCATTTTTTGTTGTTATTTCTGGTCTTTTATGGCTTAGGCAAGTGGTCTTTTATTTCAATTAATATAGATACCTATTCACTATATCAGGTTCAGAGGCATAAAGAATACAGGCACAAACTAATGTTGGCTTATCAGGTTTGCCATTTGAATATCATCCCCGTACTTTTTGTTACTTTAGAATCCAAGTGTTTCCTTGTCTACAAAATTTCTACCAGATTTGGTCCTTGAGTATGAATAATTTAAGAAAATTAGAATATCTTGAATAAATTATTTAGATAAGTTTTGTCTAATTTGCTTTTTGTATGATTTGGCTGAACATTACTAATTACAATTAGTGGTTGTTTTTTGTCTAGTATTTTAGACAAACTATGTTGTGCAACTTCATTAGCAATTTTTTGTGGTGCTACATGTGATAGTTCTTCTCACTTTTAACAATTAATGATTATGTGTTGAATACTGTAACAAATTTTTATAGATATATCATGTTACCTGTGTGATAATGTCTGTAATTTCTATCTATATATTTATGATGTTGTTCTTTGTTATGTGTACTGTAGTCAATCTGAGTTCGATTTTGATAAAGATATACTATTGACATTAAGCATAAAGAGAGTAACGGGTTAGTGATGTAGGACAAGTTTGCAACAAACGTAGCCTTTTTTATATAATATTGTAAGGGAAAGATAGAGGAAGGAAAAGACAATTATTAGAATGATAATAGGCAAAAAAAAATATGCTTGTTCTGACTCGAGGAGAATTCCTGATAAAAGTTTCACACTTCCACATATCCCACACATATGATAGAATTTTAAATTAGAAAAAGACATGCGACCTTATACCATTCAAACACACTATGGAACAAACCTCAATTCATTTTATCATTCTTTGATCCATGTCCCACTTGCAGTCCCTTTCCCTCTTTTTATAGTCCCTAAGCACAAAAAAAAAGCAAAAAAGTACAGAAATAAGAAAAATATTGCAATTACATCAAAATAAGTAGATAAAGAACTTTTTCCTTTTTCGAAGAAGAGAATGTTCCAAATTTGATTTGAAAAATAGTATTCCCTTTTGAAGATATGGTAGTCTTTCATCTGTGTATAATCTTCAATAAAGAACAAACTTTCTCATATGTTGAAATCTTCAATCAGATTCAAGGCTCATCTCCTTCCTTTTCATTTACAATCTTTAATCAAACATATTATTGTCTCCTTTTGTTTGTTTCCTTTTTGTCTTCTTTGATATTCTTGGTAGCTAACATTGTCATTTGGCAACTTCCTAAATTTGTAGAAGACACCCTAAACTAGTCAAAAAATTTCAAGAAAAATAAAAAAACACAGATGGTCCCACATCATCATGCAAAGAAGACTTTTGCAATATTCCTAATATTATGATAGACTTTAAAATTTTTTACCCAATTTTTGTGAATCTTCCTTCAGAAGCCAAACTTTTTCTTAACAAAACATTGTTATCCATTTGAATGTTGTTAAGATGACAAATGTATAGCAAGTGAATTGAAGAAGAGTATTTGATCATCTAATTTGTCGTATCGGGAGTCTGTCTTGGTCATGAACTTAGGTACAACTAATTTCTTTTTTAGTAAGCAACGCTTATTAGGATTTATAATCTTGCCACTGATACCAGGTGAAAGAAAATATATATCAGTTAATTTCGAAGGGTGGAAGTGGTGCTCTTCACATGTATCTTGTCTTGTATTTCCTTTGTTTTTCAATATTCCTAACTTTGATTTATCAAAATATTGTGATGCATTCATGAGGCAATATCTTTGACTGGAAGCCACTCTGTGCTGCTTGTCGAGGGCTCCATTCTTTTTATTCGAAGTAGCACTCAACTTACTTTTCATGATTATGGTGAGTCTTGACTCTTGATTCAATGAAATTATGTATAAACTCAGAGGTAGCTGGAATGTATGGGGAGGAAATAAAAATACAGTCTTATAGACTCAAGTTTAACATATTCATGCAGCATACAGCTAGGAAACATGGTGGAACTTTTTTGATTCGGAGTATAGCAAGATATCCTATGCATTCGCATACATACCTAGGATTTTTTTTTATCTGCAAAATATACATGGAGTAACTATCCCTAACTCAGGTGTTTCTTGATGGATATAAAATAATTTATTCTCTGTGAGAATATTACTAGGATATGTTTCATTGGGGCCATATGAATGATCCTTTGGGATAATATTCTTTTAGCCATTTGTTTAGCATTCTTTTAGCTGTTTACACTTTTTTAATCTCGTTCTACAAATTTTACTTTAACTGTGATAATTTCTTAACTGCTCACATAATTGGAATGCTGGCCTCCTATAAATTATGATGTTCTTTATGTGCCTTTTTATTGTTTTCTTGGACAGCCTTTACATAAGGAACTCTACAATCTGCATCCATCAGCTTTCTTCGTGCCATCATTTCTTAAAGCGGTCAATGACAACCCAGAGGAGAGCTTTAGAAATATATTATCTGAACCCTCACCTGGAATTTATACATTTGCTATGCTTCAGCCAAGTTTCTGTGAGCTGCTATTAGATGAGGTATTACAAATTCCTGTACTGCTCTTCAACACATAACAAGTTCTTTTGTTTTGCACTTATTGATATTTTGATTTTTGATGATTTCTTAGGTAGAAAATTTTGAAAAGTGGGTTAATGCAGTTAAGTTTAAAATAATGAGACCAAATACAATGAATAAGTATGGTGCTGTGCTTGATGATTTTGGCCTGGAAACCATGCTTAATAAGCTTATGGAAGAATTCATATCACCTATAGCTAGAGGTAATAAATTTACCTCCCTTCTGTGTCTAACATGATATTTCTTGTTAATGTATATTGCTTTTTTATAAATCTTCACCAAGAACTATTTTCTTGTGTTGCAGTATTTTTCCCTGAGGTTGGTGGATCTACTCTGGATTCACATCACGGTTTTGTCGTTGAATATGGGAAGGACAAGGATGTTGAATTAGGCAAGTAATATGTATACTAACAAGAATTAGTCTAACTACTATTTCTGATATTCGGCTAAATTAATTTGATTTTTAGCACATGAAATCATATGGCTGTCCAAATATTTGAATGGATGAATTGTATCAGGTAGAGGTTGATTAATGCCTTGATGCTGGTTGCAACTAACTTTGATATTGTTTGGTCTTCACCTTGTGTATGTGAAGATGTTACTTTATCATGCTCGTTTGTCGGTGCAAATCTTATCACTGGAGGGCTGACTAGATCATTAATATCTGTCAGTCTGTTGTTGGCACAAAATCCCATCTGAAACTGTTAGAGAAAGAGGTAGACGAAGAATAATACACTGATAACAAATATAAGAGAGGGAAAAGGTAATAACAAGGGTAATTGGCCATTCCCATATTTGAAAATAATTAAGTACTGACCAGTTTTCTGCAGCTGAAAATTCCCTTATAGGTAAATGTGAATCTGTTCTTGTGTCACCATAACTAGGGTACTTCTCTAAAGGAAAATGGGACATTGATCCAATTCCTGTTTATTCCAGACTCATCTTCTATTCTAAATGAATTTGAACTGAATCAAGACTAATTAACAAAATCTTGGACTATTTATATGTGGACAAGTGAGTCAAGAGAATTCTATAATTCCTTCACATATGATAATCAAATCTGGGTACATCCTTTCCTCTTTGGATTTCTTAGTCAGCTCTAAAATTATTCTAAAAGTTAATTTTAAGTAAAAAGGGCAATAAGAAAAGTATATAAAACTATCTCTACATCACCCAGCCCTAGATCTATATGTTATTTCTTGTAACTGTACCTACCTGCATCACTTTTGGGACCTTGATGACACTTCTCATTACAGGGATCTAATATTTGTGTCATGGAAGTGTTCTGGAAACATGTTAATTCTGCATGTCATGTGGACATTCATCTTAGCCAGTCATACTGCAACATTGGTGGCACCGTTGTAGCATCGCGAAAACTTAGTTTCCTTTCGATATTCCTCTTACATCGTTCCTAGTATTGAAAGGAGAGGGGCTGATAGGTTAATTTTTTTAGGTATATAATTAGTCCCCAAATTTTAAATTGTTCTTAAAATTTTGAAGCAATGTAAAAGAAAGATATGACTAAAACCTAAAAAAGCAAAAAAAAATTTGTGCTATTTGGGTTAGGAAATCTACAGATGTGGTCTCCAGATAAGGCTGAAAACTTTCTTCGTAGCAAGCATCAGATTGGATGCATTTCTCTTTCTGAAGATCCCTTACCGTGACACATAACAAAGACCATGGATCTTATGACTTTGTGCCTGTGCAACTTGTTGAAGTATCAGTGCCAAGCTATGCCAGTTGTTTGTTGGTATGATACACATGCTGGGCTTTGTTTCTTTGTGCCGTTCATCTGTAATGCATGCTTGCTATGTAATGTGGTATCCATCAACACCTCATTCCATCCAAGTGCTACTCAGGATGTTGCCAAAAGAGTTTTGGGCAATGCTGCTGGTACAGGCACTTCTTGCTTCATTAATTACGTAAGGTGAGACTCTTCCAATTCATTCCTTAAAAACCACCCTATTGACACCATCTCATATAAGCTCATCTTGACTTTTAAACTATTTTATTTTTAAATCTTCAGTCCAATTTTTGAAGGCAACAAATACTTCCACCAGTTTTGTATCTTGAGCAAATGGTAGACGATTAAGCTACATTAAGCAGCCATGGAAAATCCTATGTTCTTTTTAGTTGTATATAAATGGTTTCAGCTGGAGACCACAAGCAAATAGTCGAGCTAGTGAATTTTGTGCCTCATTCGGATCTGTGTGTTCTAGAGAACCATTCGTTCCATTATTTTGGGGAGTTCATATATTTTTCTTGGTCCATTCTTTTCTCCCATTTATATACTTTAATTTCTTTCATCTTACTTAATACATCAGGCAATTTCCTGTGAGTTCTTCGAGTAATGTCATGCATATGCTTCTGACTTGTGACTGCTCTGCAAATCACCTGTGGCTAGATGTCACTTTACTAGAAGATGCATTCTTTTTTTTTTTCTTTACAGGAAGTGAACTTTGCATTTTAATGTATTCCGATTTCTTCTCTTTTCTGTTCCCTAAACTTCACCACTGGTTCTCTTGCTTAGCTTTAACTTTTAGGCCATGACAATGTGGAAATGGTAGATACACATCTATCAACATGTAAAAACCTCCCATGTTGCATCTTGACATGTTATTCTTATAGCTACTCAGGTTTATTGTAGAACATACCATTGTCTGTTCATCACATTCTTGGGTGGTCTTAGTTTTCTAGATATTGTTTTTTAATTTTGATATCTATTTCCACAGAACTAAATTGAAGTAATTCTTTTATACGTCTTATTTAAGTCATTGTAGTTCCTGTGATGCAGGTTTCCATGTGGATGATTCGGAAGTCACTTTAAATGTGTGTTTGGGGAAAGATTTTTCTGGGGGTGAATTGTTCTTTCGGGGTGTTCGATGTGATAAACATGTGAACACGGAGACACAACCAGAGGTTCGTTATGTCTCATGAGAAGTATAAGCCAGAATAGCCGTATAGATCAACTTAAAGTCTTATTTGTTTGTTCTATGTTGACCTGGAATCTGTAATGGATATGACATATTAGGCTTGTAGAACTTAGCCAAGCCAAGTGTCTTTGGAATTATTTCTTCAATTACAAGATTCATTGCTTTATAAGTTACTATACAAAATGGTTCACGTATCAAACATTTTATATTAGCATTAATTTCATTAGGATGTTTCGAAATGCTGACTTTCATGTATTGGCTACTTTTTAAAATAATTTGTAATTTTACATACTTACTAATACTAGAACCACACTAAAATTTAATGAGACTTGCAAAATGGTACAGAAACTAGTGATTGTACTGATATAATCCAGTAGTGTTAACATTATTGTCAATAAGGCATAATGAGATTGCTATTAAACTGATATTAACTTTCATCAATTGGTTTCATGACAATCCATTCCGTGTATTGGTCGTGTGGTTTGTGATGGATAACATGCTAGGAAAATGTAGGCATATTGTAAATCTTGCCAGTAACACATGATGAATTGTTACAAACTCATATGCCATTCCTTGCCTTACGGTATATTATCTCTTTTTGCTCTATAAATAAATAGATATGAAGCTATTCTATACCCATTAGTCTCATAGAGTTGATCTTATCAGAAGTAGTGTTTGTTTGTTTTGTTTCATGAACTTTTACTGCAAAGGAACTAGGTTGAAACTTTTGTTCTTTATTATGCCTCCTTTTAGTATATATTTCTGTTATAGTTGCCTGAAATAGTGATTTTTTTGTTTTCATTCATTGACTAGTGTGAACAAGCTGCCTAAACTCTTCCTTGCCTGATGAGGCTAACAATTTCTTGAATGGCAGGAAATTTTAGATTATTCTCATGTCCCTGGTCAAGCGGTACTTCATCGTGGCCGTCATCGACATGGTGCTCGCCCCACAACTTCTGGACACAGGATCAATATGCTTTTGTGGTGTAGAAGGTACCTTTTTGTTTTTGTTCTATAGATGCATAATGTTTTGATGGCAAGATTTCCTTTCAAGAGCATGAATGCAATATTTATTGCTTGTCATTTGAGGCATTGAGTTGACTGGGTATTGTTTACCATGTATGTAACCATTCTTTAGTTTGGTACTCGCTTCGTGATCATCCATCTCATGCCTGTTATTTAATCAGTAGATAGCTTGGTACTTGATGCTTCTGTTGTTGTGTTTACTATTCACTGCAAACATGATGTTTTTCATCTGCCACAATTGTCATAATGTTCAACATTCACTGTTGAGCGTGACAAAAAGATGTGATGATAGAGAAAGGAGATGCTATAGAATTCTAGATTAATCCCAAACTCTGCTCTTTTCAACTATAGTCCTTATCTTTGCATTATCCAAAAATGGACACATGGTTGTTACACAAGGCACTGAGGCCACAGTTGCGCACATAACCATCTTCAAAACTATGGATAAATAAGTTTGGGTTCTTTTTGTATGAGATACAATATTTATTTGTCTTAATAATATCTTTGTATAATGTGATTAATATTAATTTTCATAATAGTTTATCATGATTTTAATGAATTTCTCAATGTTTCGTAACGTATCATGCAGTCCATACTTTGAACAACTTTCTGTTCCACGATGATGATATTTTATGCCAAACTCTCTTTTGTTTCTCCTTTGCTAATTCTCTTGGTTTTATGTACTTTGTGCAACAAGTGATCTTGTGTGATCTGGTCTACAGTTCAGTCTTTAGAGAGATGAAGAAATATCAAAAGGATTTCTCTAGCTGGTGCGGTGAGTGTCAGCGCGAGAAGAAAGAACGGCAGCGTCAGTCGCTTGCTGCCACCAAGATGGTAGGACTCACATTTTTTAAGATATTGAATTTCTAAATGTGAAATTGGTCAAATGAGTTTATGATGCCGTGGTCTTGAGTAATAATCATCATGACTGCTTCTTTTGACAGGCATTTCTTAAGGGCTGTGGAGGATCAAATATATAAGGTGCTTTTGTTTGTATCCAAAATTGGGTGGTTGTAAAGTAGCGTGCTTGTCACCCAGATTGACCTTTGATTTGTCTAAGGTGGTTATCTTGTTTCTTTAGATTGTTGTAATCACTGAGGATATTTGTATATGCCACAGTTTATCTATATGAATGTCTTATATTGCTCGCAGGAATCTGACTATACCGGTAGCTTCAGCTTTGTTTGTTGAATTGGACCAGCCTTCTTTAAGTTATAGCCGTCGGTAGGCATCATTTTTTTGGAAAATAATCCATTTTATGCCACAAAAACAGTGTTGGAAATTTCTATGGTCTCATTGATCGGTTGGACTATGTTCCTATTGTAACTGTTATTAGTGGCTCAGACATTGTGGGAAGGAATACCAGGTCTAATGCCTGAGAAATTCCGTCAAAAGATTTCTGTGAATTGGAGAAATGCTAGCAAGAATTAGTGGGTAAATTTTTGTAGTCCTTTGAACATGCCGCCACCTCTGCATTTTTAATGCCTTGCTCAGCAAATTTCATTTATGATTCATTGCACATATGTATTGCTCTTCTAATTCTCATCTTTTCCGGCAGCCACTTCGATGCGGACGCGCTTGAGGTAAATGAAGATGACTATTTTTCCTGCAACTGTGCATTCATATTCTTTGCATGCTTAATTTGCAAAATTCTCTAAGACATTAGCTGTTGTTGGAAAAAAATATGTTGGTTGATTGCATCAGTTCAGAAATGTTTCTGGGTTGATATGGGTTCTCACAGACTTGAGGCAGTGGGGCCTGTACTCCGAATACATTAGTAGGTTTATTCTGTCAGCTTAAATACTGGTGTCCTACAGATGGAAAGGGCAGGAAATGTTGGAGCCAAATGCTAAATGCTTGTTTGTTGGTATTATCAATTGTATGTTGTTATGGTGAAAGGTTTCCATCTGTTTGATTTATTGAAAAATAACAGCACTGAAATGTCATGGATGGCCTTGTGCAAGAACATCTAGCCAGTCATTTCGGAAAGCACTTTTCATTTTCCTTGTTTTCTTTCTTGGTAATTTAATCAGACTGCTGTACATTGAAGTTTCAACAGTGGGTGATGAATTTTGAGTTTTGAGGAGTCTTAAGAACTGTAATCTTAGATAAATTATAATGCGGCACACCTCGGGAGAGGGAAGAGGAGGACATAGTTTCAGCATGTCTGCCATCTCTTTGTTCTGCATATCTTTTCTCATTCATGTTCTTGTGATTTTTGTTTTTCTAATAGAAGTGGTATTGGTATTTTAGTTGCAGAAGCCTATCAAACCATAGAAGAGTTATTTGATGACTTTACTCGGTTTGAAGAAGAATAGAAATATGATGATGATGATTATTATTATTATTGGTATGATAACTCAGTTTTAGAATTTTATCCAAATAGAAGTTTTTTTGTTTCTGCATCTCTTTATATGATTTCCTATTACTCTTCAAGTTAATTTTGAGAGTGTTAGATCTAAATATTGCTTCTTTTAGCTACTAGTAGTGCTAAATGTGTTATCGTATCCGAAAGAAAGTTCAATTTCTACGACATTAGATATGTCAATCTTCCACCTGATCAAATAATGGCTATACCTCAAGAAAATGTTTGACTTTGCAGACCCCAGTATGAAAACATGTTGACTTTCACGAGGAGTCTGTTGATGACATGACACCGGTTGGAATAACGTCTCACAGCATCAACTCGTCAAACTAATGTAGCAAGAAAACGACGGAGACAGGTGAGTCCAATTACTGAACTTCGAAAGCTTCTGTTGCAGTCAATCTTTCGTTGAATCATACATACTCTTATGGCCTTACAATTGTTTCATGGTCACCACTGGGAACACATTTAATTATAAGATTATATTTATATTTATATTAAGAGTCTAATATATATTTTAAATATAAAATATTATATTTGATTTGAATGTCATATTAAAAATGTTCAAATGCTAATGCTACCTTAACCGAAACATTAATATTTTAATATTTTATAGGATGTTAATATATTTTTTTAAAAAAATTAAAATACCTTATGATATTATTTAAAAACCATACGATTGTCACTATATAATGGAATCTCTAACCCTCATTTTATCATCTATTCTTTTGATTTTTATCATTGTCCTTTCTCTCACAAGTTTGAAATCTTACTTATTTATTTCAAAAGTTATTTTTATTCATTTATGTGATTAATTTTTTATTTATTATTTATAAGATTACATACATTTTATTTATTTATTTATTCACTTATTAATTAAATAAAAATATATATTTACTTTTGAATAAATATATAAAATATTAGAATGATAAATTTATCACATAAAATTCAATGAACCTTTGAAATACAATTTTACCAAACGATACCTACATCAATATACATTTAAAATATAATCTTCATCTATTATTTATCAAACACTCAAAACATTATACTCTTTTTCTCAAAAAATATATTTTTTATTAACATGATAGATTGTGCCAAACATTATTAACACTCAAAAAATATAATTACGTTCCCAAATATAGCATTAACATGATAGATTGTGCCATCATCATGCAAAGTAAAGAAAATTTGAATATCGATTTCAAATGTATCGATCTATCTACTAGTCGGAGTGCCGAATGAATTATTATCGAGAAATAAAGAAAAAATAGCCTCCTTAGATCATACTTGAGAGAAATTTGTACATCGTATACATCTCCTTTCGAGTGCGAATTTTGATATAATGATAAGATTATTGATCTTAAGACTAGAATTTGAATCGCCAAAAATAATCTTTGTATATTTAAAAATAAAATTATAGATATTAACCTTTCTAGATTTGAAGAGCCTCGTGTTTCATTGGACACAACCCTTAGACAAAAAAATAAATAAATAAAAGTATATGATTGTGCATCTTAACCACTAGAAAATCTCTTGGGGGGCTTTGTTCTTATATTGATGATATAAAATAATTCATTCACACCCATTTACGATGGCATCAGCTCTTATGTTGCATATTTGCATTAAGATCAAGACCGCAAAACAATTATCGTCACCAGATTAATCAGATCTACAACATCTATTGCTTGATATCTCCATCAGATCAAGAGTTCCCAATACGTTCATCAGCACCCTTAGTTTTGAATCATGACTCTTTTTTCTCTATAGGGCATTGCAGAAACTGTATGATCGCTGATCTATCACAGGCAAGCTTATGTGTGCGTGTAAGCATGCAGAAGATAACCACAAATATGTTCTGCTCGAGCATACATTATGCATGAAGTGGGTTCAAACTTTATTCTTCGGAATGATGCCGACGAGATAAGCATGCAAGTGCTGCAGATGCTTTTGCAAGAACGAAGAATCTCTTTGCAGGCAAACCGAGAAACAGGAACACGATAAATTTGCTCTCCTTTAGATCGAAAACAACAAGCGAGAAGCATCAAAGTGTAGCAGAGCGGATCTTGCCTGCAGACGGTCACAAGGTAATCGGAGACAGCAAGGGGCTGAAGGTGATGACAGAAGCATAGAGAGCACAAAGGAGTGAGATGCAGTAGCCCACGCATGTCACCATCTGTGCTCTCTATCTTCTGTCAACAGCTACCACCATCACCTGCCTCCTTTTGCTCCTCCCACGAACCTGTAACCAAGAGAAGCTACACAGATGGGCGGGCGAGGAGAAACCCGATGCCGAAGCCATGTATGTGCCTGAGCAGTGCAGGTGGAACTTGAAAGACCTACGAGAACCACAGCCATCCTCCTACTTATAGATGGTCAGAGAGAGAGAAAGAGAGAACAAAGGGGTCTCTTCAGGTTACAGCCTGAGTGCATGATGAACAGATGAGGTAAGATAAGATATTCTAAACTTCCTCTCCCGGCTGGCTCATCACATGGTGGACTGACAAGGAGATGAAAGGATGGAGAAGAGCACCTTATCCTTCGCCATGACCAGTCCATTTCAGAGAAATAATGGGGCGGTGACCCCAGTCTTCGACACTTGTCGACACCCCATCATGAGGTGATGACGACTCTCATCAGACCCTCCATTGCCGGTGCAACACTGTGCCCCTAATTCATCAGCGAAATGGACGTTTCAGCTTCAGGCAACGAGGATTAGCTGCAAAACCGATGGAGAAACACAGGTGGAAACGATGGCAGGCATCTAAGATGATCTATGATCTCAGCGGAGACTCACAAACTGCTGCGGTTAAGAGGAAACTGAACCTTTGCGATCTCGTCGAGCCACCGATAATAGGTTTTCTCACGACATGATTGGGTGAGTGTTGGAATTGAGGTTTGGCAAAGTGAATGATCTGATGATATAATATTTCGTGATCTATCATATCAAACGGATCAGTGCTCATTAGACATCATCTCATATATGAGCTTTCGCTTAATAATTATAATATTTGTAGGGTCTTGTCGAATCTCACAATTTTGTGACATCGAAATTGTCTTTAAATCTAGATTGATTCTGAATCCTTGACGTATCGAATAATCAGAATATATAGAAACGCTAATCTCTTTGACGTAAGATTTAAGATCGTTCGAATACAGTTAAATCAATAATGGTTCGTTCATAGATAGCAATGTAGTCAGTCGTAGCTTCAATCAATCACATGTACTTCTTATTTATTCACTTGACTCGATATTTCTTTTAATAAATGATAAATGACGAAGATGAGATCCATACTGCTCGCTATAATATGCTATTAAAATCTTTACTAACTAAACTAGTTGATACCTTCTAATCTTTTTCTATTTATTGTTTGTTTAATATCTTATCAAAATCTCACATAATTATATAATCTTTGAAAATAAAAACCATTATTATGTCTCTTAAAATATTAAAAAAAATCTAAAGCGAATAATAATAAATTCATCAAACTTAGTGGAACATTAGACGTGGATGGATGGAAGTAAACTTGAATCTAGAGAAAGAACCAATTGCTTGAGCCCACCTTTGAATGAAGGTGGGGGTTGCAGAATGTGATGCCTCTACATCAACGCAAGCAATTATTTCCCGAGCTTTTCACAGGAGGAGGAGGACCTACGCATGTCTGCCACCTGCCGTCGCAGGGACAGTGGAGTCGTGGCCTTGTCCCAAGACTTGGCCAGTAGTTGCCCCATGGAATCTCTCTCTCTCTCTCTCTCTCTCTCATGCTGACCACGCCGTCTGGACCCTGCATGCCTTTTGCATTACCATTTGTCATACGTGCGTGCCTGTCCTCCAATCAATCTCTCTCTCTCTCTCTCTCTCTCTCTCTGTCTCATGGTGGTGCAGAATCCCTGATGGACCATATGCGTCCCATTTGCATTGTCGTTGTCCTCCAATCTTTCCCTTTTTGGGCTGCCTGCACGAATCATGAGGTGTGGCAGTGTGATTCCATTCCTTAAGGCCACCCAGATTGGTTGGGGAATTTGATTTGGGATTGAACAGAAATATATATAATTTTTAAATATAAAATCATATATATATATATATATATAACGACTTGAGTCTGTCGTAAACAAGTTTTGCTGATGAGACCACATCGGAACAGTGTGTGAACGCAGCATGGAAAAGGGCGCCGCAACTTTTTATGTGGAGGTAGAATCAAATTATATTCTCTTTTTCTTGCCTGAAGAAAGGGTTCTTTTAATGTCCGTTTCTGAATATCAACTACAACGCAGCATGGACTGTGGCCTCCGCCACCGTCCCGATGCCCCCACCCTCGCTTTGTCGGCACGTCCTCTCGTCTATCGGATCTCGGTATCGTCGGCTCCTCATCGAGTTAGCAGTTGCAGACGGTGTGAGTTCACCGCCTCCACCCTCACCCTAATCCGCCATGCTCTCACCCCGCCGCCTTTGCCCCTCGTCCGCTACTATTGTCGTCGCAAGTAAGGCGGGGTTCCATAGATGTGCGGGGGCGTGATCAACTCCGATTTCATTCTGCCGATGACAGTAGCGTCGCGTCGGGTGATGGCGGAGCACCTGCGACCGAACCCCGAGAAGGGTAAGCGAAGGAGAGGGAGGCGTCGGAGAGACGTGGAGGTCGGGGATGATGACGACAACTTTGAGGCTTGCTCAGGCAGGCCTAGGCTGCGACTTCGTTGCGACTGGTTCGCACATGTCGCGGTCATCGTCGATCACCCTCCCGAGAGACTGGCCGCCTCGGTCGTCCCGGTGACAACGGTGGGTGAGGGGCGGAGGCGACATACAAGGGATACTACAACAAACTTTGATGCAGTCTCAAATGTATCACTGTCAACTACAAAAGCATGCATGCAAGTTTTTGGATTTTGTAGATATTTGTATGATAAACCTCTCTCTCGAGTCTCCATGACAACCTTTCTGTGGCATACGCCACTTCGACAGCCTCTCAGCTCATGTATCGGAGCTTTCAGCTCTGGCGTTGATGTTGGTTGTTGGACCTCGGAACCAATGTCTTGCACTCAGCAGCCACGAGGCAACAGTGAGGAGGAGCAGGCCGCCGACGAGGACAGGAGTGTAGTTGAGAGTGTCCCCGGTGATGGGGTACGCGACGGGCAAGGAGAAGAGAACCGTGATGGTTGCAACCCAGAGGACGGCCACTCGACCCACCAAGAGACTGTAGCGGCCGAGGTTGAAGGGCCCTGGCACGAACGACTTGCGTGCGAGAGTTACTCTGAAGAAGATGGGCAATGCGTAGGCAATGTAGAGCCCGATGGTGGCGATCGACACCATTGCCTGGAATGCCACCAAGCTGCCGAGGGACTGCAAACAGTGTAGAGAGTCTGACATGAGAAGGCCCATCTGATGAACATCTTCGGCACAGGACATGTATGAAAGGCAGTACAGAGGAAATGCAAAACTATTGATTGGTTCTATGATCCACCAACAGGTCAAGATTGTAAAGCAATGAAGCCATGAGATATTCTGAAAAGAACGATAAAACTAAACGAAAACTGGAACATGGAAAGACAGACGATACCGTAAGTGCCATGCAAAACGAAATAAAAGCAGAGAGCCAAACTGCATTGATCGGAACTTCTTGATCGTTCACTTTGTGCCAGAATGAGGATAGAGGCATGGCTCCATCTCGCGAGAAGGCGTACACCGTTCTGAGTTTAAGAAAACAAATACCAAGAATTACTAAATCTGAAGATGAGTGTAACAAGTCAGGCAAAAATGATAATTCGACTCGACTTGTCATTCTATAGGAGCATAGGTAGAACATTGGTGAAACAATCACCAAAAGAAATAGATTCTTACCTGGAGTTGCTTGTTACTGAACTCATACCACAGAAAAATATAGCAACAGCAACGATTCCTAGACAAATGATGCCACCGATTCCATTGCCATATCTGCTTTTAAAGGCAAGATAAAAAACTTCAGCAATTGCATATCCACCAGCATCATTGTCACTGCTCAAGAGATAGGGAATGTTTGTAGCTGCAAATGTGATCCCAAGTAGGTAGCCCCAGCCGACGATGATTGATATGCCGATGGAACTAATTATTCCCTTTGGACCATTCTTGTCTGCATTTTTAGTTTCCTCTGTCTAAAAATAACACGCTGAGTAGCTTGGAATGCATCCGTAAGAACAATATCGAGGTCTAGTCGTGTTTTCAGAAATATATCTCTTATAGGAAATGATGCATGTCAATCCACCAAAACAGTTGAAATAACACAGCAAATGGAAAATGATATCGATTCAGCATGAGTTTGAGGTTTTCTCCATTTCTAAGGCCGAGCAAATCAATGCAACAGTCGTCTAACCAACATAATACTCCGATCATGCCAATAAAAATTACTACTGCATGGTAACGAAAAAATCAAACTTGGCTTGCAATAGCTCAAAATGTGGTATTCATATAAACTAATTTAGAGAGCTCCAGAATTTAGACAAGGATTCATACCATATTTGCAGATGCATCATATCCTGTTAATGTATATTGGCTCATCAAGAGTCCTAAAACAAAGATGTAAAGACTGCTGTGGATTCCAGCATCATTGTCAGTGTTGAAGTGAGTAAAGACAAATTTGGCACTGGACCTTTCGGTGGCAACGGTAGGTACGAGGATCATAAGGACAAAAACACCTGAAGAGAAACACCCTATTTATTGAGAATCTCAATAGATTTTTTTAATTAACTGTGAGAAAATTACTGAATACGGAAGTTAATTACTGAATGCATACCTATTACATTCCATGTAGCAGCTAACTGTCCAAACAATGATATCCAAGTTATAGGAAGACTGTTTATGATAGCATGAATCAGGAGAATAGCCCCATGGAATCCAATAACCACATATTTGGAAGCCAAGTATCCACCTCCATTGTTCCCTCCAGTACTGAGTAGGATAATCACTTGAAGTAATTGAGCTAATGAAAAGTCTACACTGGTTGTAACAGCCCACTGCAAGAGAGAGTCTCCTTAGCAGCTCTGAAGGATTTGGAGGTTTAGCACCACAGGAGGCATGGCCATGGTGAACAAACAAATAAAATTGCACCGAGGAAAATCTAGAATTACCTGCCCAACAATGTTAAACCTGCAGCAAGTTAAAAAGAAAATGTTATAAAGCTTTAGATAGGAGTATAATTTTACTATAAGCTGACAGATAATTACCATCTAATAATTTTCTGGAAGAAGTTAAATGAAATCTATAGAATTGACTCTAACTTCAGATTTCGAAAGCTTATATATGGTACATTCACCAAAATTATAAAGAAAAAAATAATTTCACCAAATTATCTGTTACTTGTGATGCTGGACTAATGCTGATAAATGCCGTCAAATGTGAGAGCTGACAACAATTGATCATTGTGCAATAATATAATGCTTGTGTCAGTATAGAATGATTCAGCAAACATATTTACACAATAGATTTGGCATCACTGCCAAATTATATGACTGATGATTGTCTCCTCTGTTCAAGTTTCTCATGAAGTTGGAAAAAATCGCATCCTCATCTTCAAACCACCACCCTGGAAGTACTCAGGCAGAGGTCTATACATGCCATCCATTTTCATAACCAAAAGTCCTTGATTCTTAAGCATATTTGTTGCATTAACTTGTGCTTAAAGAACTAAAAGGTCATACAGGAACCATTTAAGATCCCGATCCATTTCTGTCTGTCAAGGATACACCCATTGACAAATATACTGTGTTTGAACTCCATGGTGCAGACACTACCATTTCTCCAGAACTGTAGTTGAGACCCATTTACAAGAATGCATTCATATAGAATGATGCATAGACAAAGTGATCGCCTTTACAAACTAGCAGTTCCAAAAGTCAGAATGCTGAACTTACTAGAAACTAACAACATTTAGACTCTGTATTTTCATAGTTGGAAGAGGGAAAAAGGAAGCATATGAGAAACATAAAACAAGAATTCAATGTAATAGTTGACTAGGTTATCTTGGTCTGATTTGGTTCACTACATAAGCACAAATGACCTGATATGAAGGCCTATGCATAAGACTGTCCAAGTCTTGTGGTCTATAGGTGCAATAGCAGGCTTCAATAAGCAAGCTTTTGGAGTATGTCCAGTCAAGCACTTCAAATTAGTGAAACACCATCATGTGCAGAAGGGAAGAAGGCAAAACTAAGCAGCCAATCATCCATGAAGCAAAAGGTCAAGTGTAAAAAGAAACAGGTATCTACATGCTAAAAGAGAGCTAAAGAAGACTGGGAACTCCATGAATGATGCATTAGAAAAGAAACAATCATGCACTACATTGCTGTGAAACTTCACGATGAGGTGAAGGAAGGAATGGAGTAACATCACAATTCATTGATGGGAAGGATGCAGCACTCACCATCCGGTGATCCATGAAGCAAAAGGTCCCCACCGGTTGCCACAAAGCTTAGCACTCCAAAAGTAGAGACCACCAGAGGTGGGATAAGCCGAGCAGATCTCAGACATGGCAAGACCAACCATAAGAGTGAAAGCACCAGCAATGGGCCATCCATATATCATGGTCACGGGTCCTCCAAACTCAAGGCCAGTGTTGTACAGTGTTGTTATACCAGTCAGGACCGATATGACGGAGAAGCTGACAGAAAAGCTGGAGATCACCCTGCTCACATCGAACGAAAACAGCAAGTAATCAATGCCATCACTGAAATCTACAGAAGCATGGATGGATCATTGGATCAATCGGTCAAAATACAAATTAAATAATTTTTAAAATATAAAATATATATAGACAATATTAGGATGATAACAAAAGGCTAATAAATATAATAGAAATTTCTTTTATTTAATTCTTATAATTAAAAATAATTAAATGTTTATGAAAATAAATAATACAACAAAAATGATAAGTCCCAATTATTTGGAGTCGACTATAAAAATCTTTTATCGTCACTAAGATCTAAAAAGCTGTATATTTAGTTAAATTTAAAGTCTTTAAATTTTTATTTATAGTTTATATTAAAATCTTCTTAGATCTTCATCTATCTTTCCTCGTATCATTAACATTGATCATTTCACCTCTTTCGATTACGGGGAGATCTCTTAAGCACAGACTCATATCATCCAAAATAATTCATAAAAATAATAATATTTTAATTTCAAACGATCTAATTAATTAACTTAACCAATTGAGGATATGACATTTCTATTTCTTTGATTAGATCGATCGATCTGATTCAAGTTTCATAATTATTTTTGGGAGCAGCAGTCTAGTCCTTTTTGCTGATGCATTTTTCATAATTCACCTAACACAAGATACAAAGAACATTCCTTGGGACTCTATTATTTAGGTGAAGACAAAAACAAAAAAAGGATATAACATATAAAATTATTACTTTTGGAAGTATATATATAATTTTTCTGAATAAGAAAATTGAGGAGATTGTTCAACATGCTCGTACAGCAGCAGCCTTCAATTTTCTATCAATCCACACCAACCCATCAATAATTTGGAAGAAGTTAGGCATGTCTGGATCATAACAATTTAGATGTCAATGCCCCAGCTGACGAGGCAACCTGCAACAATCGAAACCACAGGATCGAAGTCCTGGAGTGTTCTGGTCGTCTTGTAACCCAACTCATCAGATTCCTTCTCCATCTTGTTCTAAAGCTAATAATTTAGACCCTCACCATTAAGATGAAATAATTTAATTACGTTAACAATGATAAAAATTAGTTGCTAATCAACAGAAAAGTCATTTCAAAAATGATGCTAAAGATATTAACGATATTTGATGTATTTTTATGCTTTTTAATGTCAGCCAATGAGCAATTGCTTGTGGAGGATCTGAATATTTGAAGGAATAAATACCTTAGATTAAAATTTACAATAACATATATACTAACATCTAAAAATTATATATACATCTCCAATGCCAATAACCTTCATGATTGCCATTCTAAATAATTTAATTTATGCCTACAACACCCAAAAAATTAGTGATTAGAGCATATATGTTTAATTTTACATGACCTTCATTCAAAGAGTGGCAACTTAAAATACTATTTAAGGCTCTTAATATTTCTAATATTCTTTTTCTATATTCAAACTAACAAATTCTTCCAATGAAAAGGACATTCTTAATACTTGCAGATATATATATATATATATAATATTATATATATATATATATAGGGGCAAATGCACTACTTCCAAAGTTTGCAATGGATATGTAAAACCCCTATCTTGTAAGAAAAATCTCGAATGGCAAGAAGGTTTGTCCGATGTGTGGATGCAGATTAGACGCGTAAAATAATTAGAAAAACCAAAGCCGAATTCATGAGATGAGAAAGGCGAAGAAAGAGAGCGATGGGAACATACGAGAGGCTGCGGCTGAGTTCCTGCTTGTAGCCGAGTTGCTTCAGCCGTGAGCCGTCGGCATTTCCCTCCTCCTCCTCCTCCTCTTCCTCCCTGATCGATTCATCGCCTTCGAGAAGTCTTCTTTCAGCCATCGGCATCTCTCTCTCTCTCTCTCTCTCTCTCTCTCTCTCTCTCTCCTGCGCAGAACAAAAGGGATGAGCTTTTGAATGTTTGGTGTCAACCAAGCTTCTTATATGTTGTAGCTCTCTGTCTTCATGGTGAAAAGGGGAAAAGAAACCATTTGCTTTCTTTGTTTCTGTTTTGGAGCTCCATTGGTTGGTTAAGAGACCGCTGTTTCTTCTGTTTAATGCTTATCTCCAACAGACCCTGAGAAAGAAAATTCCCATTCCGTTTATTGAAGGCTTATTAGAGAAGCCACCAATTGCTTTCACAGATGCCTCAAACTGGACCAAACAGGCAAATTGGAATGGGACAAGTGTGTCTTATATCATTTCATGCAAAATTTGTAGAACTTCCATCCAAAAGGTAATATCAAAATTAATTTCAGATGAATTCTTAATGGGCAACATACAATTTATGGCCCAAGTACTCTTTTTTTTTTTTTTGTATGATATATATACATGAGGGACAGAATAAAACTATTTGAGTGTTGCATCAAAAACCAAATATGACAAACACTATTGAATAGATAATGAAGGCACTCAATTCAACTTGTTTTCTTGATTAGATAAATACAGGATGTTAATTGAGTACATATAAACAATAAAAATGTTTTTGGCTGTAATGAAAGGCACACAACCCAACATCAGTAGGATGAAGATGATTGATTCCACAGTACATAATACTAGTTTACATGATAGACTTTACAGTAGAGGAAGTCCCAACCCAAAATGAGTGTGGAACAGAAAAAAAAAATAAAATGACATAAAAAAAGAGGGACAGAAAATTCAAAAGGCTTGTCAAAAGTACAAAAGCACTAAATAGAAGATGGAAGCGAAGAAGTGGGCTTCTTCTTGTTCCCTCAGACTCCTCCACCATCTTCACCTTGTTCTTCCTTTCTGTCTTCTCATGCTCTTGGAAGGGTTCTCACAGCTCTCCGGAGATGACGAGGGACTTGTAGATCTCGCATATTAACCTCCGCTCGAACTCAACCGATTTGATCTTGGCCGATCGAGCCGTGGGGATCCTCTTCGACCAGACCTCCGGCCCATTCTTGGTGGAGAGGCCGGGCGCCTTCCCGGCCATGGCAAGCATGCAGTCGACGTAGGCGTCCCTGAGCCGGACCAGGAGCCGGGCCGGGGAAGGGAGTCTGATCCTGAACCGGAAGCTCCGCCGGAGCCTCACGAACCACCGCCTCGTCCCCCGCGCAGCCCCGAGCTTCGTCACCTTCTTATGCCCGGGTGACGACGATCTCTCCAGCTTCTGGTACTTCCTCCCTCCTCCTCCAGTAGGAGTTGATGCCCCTGTAGAACTTGATGGGCACCTCCATCTCTCTCCTATCCTCTGTTCTCTTCTCTTCTCTGTGTGAAGCAGGAGGAGCAGGACACAGAGTATATATCGCTCAGGCTCGCACACTATCAAATGCAAAGTTGGTGTTCTCTGGTCAATAATAAAAGGTTTGTCTGACTTGCAATGCCCAAACGGTTGCGTGCGTGGTTTGTGCACGACCACCATTTTGGCCACCTTCCAGCTTCTAGAATGGCAGGCATCCAATCAATGGCGCCTGAGCCATCACAAGTCAGCAAGAAGAATTCGTGGGAGTTGACGAGTCAGTGTGACTTGGTAGGAGTTGACCAGGAGCGGTGACACGTGGATTGGCCTGTTGGGTTAAATGTAATTAGTAAAATAATATTATTGTTATATTATGCATATCGTAAGTGGCTGCAGAACAATTCAGATGAGACTGTTGAATAT
The DNA here is from genome assembly GCA_004837865.1 of Musa balbisiana. Classification (NCBI taxonomy): domain Eukaryota; kingdom Viridiplantae; phylum Streptophyta; class Magnoliopsida; order Zingiberales; family Musaceae; genus Musa; species Musa balbisiana. Next base: position 20,013,135 of record CM017188.1, on the reverse strand, counting down.
GCATGTAAAACACATGCTTCAATGACCGCAACACAGTACCTTGAGTTTTTGATTTCTACCGCTTCTTTGGTCATCACAATCAGCAGAGGAGTTTGATTGCTTCCCAAGAAACATAAATTGTTGGTCTACTGAGAAGTGTCGTCAGAATGAAGAAAACTCAGCTTATCCATAACTTGGGCATGATATGTACATATACGCACACCAGCAGTGTAATGACTTTGACAACTATGTCTGAACAAGTCTAAGAGCATGAATCTGCTGCAGAACTCAGAGAAGTTTGCTTCTGGTTTTGGCTTTGTCATGTAAATGTGATTGTCATTCTTCACCATGGCTTAGTCAACTCAACAAGGAAGCTTAAGACACAGTCTCTTCTACTGATGTTGCCTTGGGGATGAAGAAACTAGCGAAACTGATGTTGATCAAGTCAATCAGGTAAGTGAAAATGTTCGAACTCACATGGTATACCACTTCAGTGTATAAATTGGAACATCTGTTGAATTGGAACACTGCTCTTTAGTGTCATAATGTTACAATAACATCTGTTGCAAGATTGAGTGATCCATCGGCATGGCATCTCCGGCATAAATAGAAGAATTTAAGCTTGAAACCACTGAATTCAATCTAATCCTCATCAATAGAAGTCAAGAATAAAACGCTTGTCGTGTGGATGACAGTCACGAAATAGTCTTCAAACTCGGATCAAACTAATATGAACACTTGAATCATCATTTGTCAAATGTTGGCTGAAATCCTTGGGGAGTAGTAGCACAGCATTCAAATGCTACTATTTGTGAACAGCTTCAAGAACGAGTGAACTAAACAGCTGATACTAGATGGAAACTTTCTTGGGAGAGTACATTATTGGCTGCCCTTTCCTCTGCCAGAAGAGACTGTAGGTCGCTTCCATTTGCCAAGCTATTGAATTCTACGCATTTGGAGGGGTCTGTTGGGTACCGGCGCTGGCAAAATGTCATGAGCCTCTTCACCGACTGCAAATACTTACGCGTCGTCTCGTCATTCATGATGTGGGCGATGCTGTTCGTGCAGATCTTCTCACGGGCTGAACGCTCGTGGATTCCCACCATTGTCACACCGATAGGCCACGGTGCATTACCGATGACCAGCCTGATATACTCATCCATTGCAGCTAGATAATCTCGTTTCATGCCGCATTGCACAACCTTAACCAAGGCCTGGCAGACGTCACCTGGGAGAATCTGATATCAAAACAATCATCATCAAAGGCATAAGTTATGCTTGTAGTGTTGAAATGTATATCAAGAAGAATAGCTAATGCCTAAGTGATTGCATGGCAGAAGATTGTGATGGATGCAAAAGAGACAAATGGATAACTAAGATGTGGTTCCATATGTGCCTCTATCATAATCTTCTACAATAGACTAGCTATTCTCAAGTAAAGCAAAGCACAGAATCACAGCTCACTCAGAGCAGTGGCTTAATTATTACCAGCAATATTTTTCAATAATGGTTACTGATTACTGGCACTTGAACACAACCACCACACTGTCTTGACTGAGTAGGAACCAGACAACCATTTCTACCAAGCTTCCCGAAGAGTCAAGCTCAGAAGTCTCAACACAGGGACAACCTCTTGACCACTTAAACCAGACAAAATTAAGTATTTCCTTTTCTTGTTGTTCCAAATTGGTCAGAGCATAAATGAGCAAGCCTGACCCTGGCCAGAGGTCAGCCATAACAGAGCAGCGATAAGAAACCAGCTGGATAAACACAATGTAAGAGTTCTATTAGTGGATAGGAGTACAATGGGTCAAACCTGAGAAGGCTCCACCCTTCCCAGATCACAAATTCAGTTAAGACTTTCCCATTTATAATTTGGACAAGTTTCTGAAACTCATAGTTACAACATAAAGCCTGATGTTTATCTATGAATTTCACAATATGAATGAGTTAACTGGGTTTAGCTCAAAAAACTTCTTATGATTGCAATCAAATATCCTTCCAGAAACAAACTAGCACTAAGTTAAACATGCATTTAGAAATAAAAAAAAACAATTAATTGAAAGCAAAAGTTTGATATTAAGTCATCACAACACAACTGAAGCCTCCAACAGAAAAGAAAAATAGAGATGATTTTAAGTTCAAAATACAAACAAGAATTATTGTTATTATGGTCAAAGACTGATGTCCCGCCCAAAATGATACAGTATGGGTGGTACTCATCGATCCGACAAATCATCAAGATATGATATTCAGCAACAGAAATTGTCTCGAGCGATACGGCCTTCATACAGGGCGAAACGGTCAGAATTTGACCACTACCAACCAGTACCAATTAGTAACAGTTAGACTTCGACTGATATGGATCAATGGTTGTGATCCATCTGTCCAACGGTCAAATTGATCGTTGGACCACTTTCAAACCCCATTTAAACCTCCTCCCTCCCCTCTTTCACCCTCTCTCACTCTCTCAACTTCTAAACTCTCTTTCTCAGTCACTCTCTTTCCCACACATTCTCACCCACCATCTTTTTATCACCGAGGCAATAGAAGAAGACGAACAACATCCTAGCAAGAGGAAGATCCTCTCAGTCAGAACATAGCGAAAAGAGCCCTACAACCCCGAGTCATAATAGTTAAGGTCATGACACCCAACAATCATAGCTATCTACCCGATGTGCCAAGACAAAGGGGAAAGCAGTAGCATCAACTAATCCCTTGAAAAAAAATCAAAGAGCAACAATTTCAATCTGACAACGGAATACATTCTCCATCGCATTCAGCACTCCGCTTGATCCGTAGAGATAGTAGTGACATCAACAATAGTGCCTCAACCGACGATGGGGAGTCGATGGTTCCATCTACTATCGCTTTCGCAAAATTGCTGATTTGGAATGTGCCGGTAAGTTGCTCCTCAACGTCCACAAAAGATAAATATCTTATCCCTTCCTTATTTGGACAATTTCTTATTAAAATTGAACTAAATTTGCATTTAGTTCTAATTAAATGGCTCTAATTGACTTTTTTTTCTTTCTATTTTTCAGGTATTTTTGGGAATTTTCGATTATTTTTTGGGTCCATTGACACGTACCAACACATGGTACACTAGTGCCAATCGATACATGCTGGTCTAGGCCTGAATCGACACCACCAGTCGACATGAACCTTGATTATGGTCCTAAACTATTACAAAATTCATATATAATATATATAATCAGGTTTGGACTAGTAATCAAGGGCAGATTGCTAACGGCACAATTATGGCAGGTTCTCAATGTGTTAAACAAGTAATTTGGACTGCCAATCTGAGTACCGATCCATTACCATCCCTATTACCTTCATGGAGAAGGTTTGCTCTGATGATGCAAGCATCCAGCATGGTCCATTCTAGCTGGTGAAAGCTCTGTACCAAAAAGTACAATCTAAATGCTTGCATGATAAAAAGACAATCTACCAACAGTGGGAAATGGGTCGTTGCAATCTTGAGCTATTGAGACTAGTGTAATATCCAAAGCAAGTGGAATAGTGAAAGATTGAAAGGCAGAGCTGAGCAGATTTTAGCATGGATGTCCATAAGTACAGATCATAAGGAAAGAGCAAAGACAATAGATTGCTTGCTGGATATCTGAAATATATGAAGATGATTTTTCTAACATGAAAAGTTATTATCCACCTTTACATGTTAAATACAAAGGAGAGACATACCAAATTCTTGGTCAGATTTGGCCAACATAAAAAATAAAAATTCATTGACATGCAAAGAAGGTTAGAAGCATGTTATGATGATGCAAACTTCTGGATCATTCCTAGCCTTGAAAAGATGTTATGCATCATGTCAATTACAAAAGCACTAGCAACGTTAAGGCTACAACCTGCAGTTTTATATAATTCCTCACAAGTCTAAAACCCATTAGCTTCTTTCAGACAATGTTCGTATAGGTTAACACTACTACTTTGGAGTGTGCTCGGGGCTGAGGGAGACTGTGGGTTGAGACTCAACCAATCAGTATGGGTTTTAGGATAAACAATACATGATGACCAAACATTAAGAAAATTCCTCTTGTTAGTCGATGGTATGTTCCAGTCAGTGTGCCATGCCACACCACAAACAAAACCATTAGTATGATTGTGAATAGAACCTTCAGGTACTTTTAAGTAACACCTAACATCAGTCAAATGATGCTTTGGACTTTTGCCAATTCATTGGATATTTCAAAACGGTAATTCTGAAATGAGAAACAATGGGATCAAAATAGAACTCGGTCACGGACAAATTTGTAAGTTAGCAATTGCGAATAGACAAATCAACAGTTTATTAAAGTACGATGGAGCTCTATATCATAACCACATCTTAGAGGAATACTACTTTTCTAAAATAAATTTGTACGTATTTTCTAAGATATGGTAATAGACAAATCATCATTACCTAGACTAATTTGATTAGCATCACCAATATATGGTATAATCTAGTATCCAGGCATAGAAAGTCCATATTGTACCCAGTAAAGAAGTAACATAATGGAATAACAACTGAATAGATGGTCAATGAACAAATACCAGCAATAGCTGACAATTCATGTAGAATTGCCAAGAGCTGGTAGAAGATCAATCAGAGTTGCGATTCTCCTCGTCAAGTTGATTTTTGTACATTCATTACATATCTCTCCTAACAACAGAAGAAGAAAGTTAAGAATCTCCACAAGCCATTACATGTGAATATATGCAACTATAAAAGAGTATCCACAAAACAGAATAACATGAACGTTTCTTTTCAGGATGAAAATGTCACAGCGATCTCCAAACAAACTTTCTGCATACCGAGTTATCTTAAATGAAGCAACAAATCTATGCTGGTATTATTAAGATTAACATAACACACCCTGTGAAAGTGTTAAAGTCAAGGCTCCTAAACTGGGGTTTTGTTTACAGATAATTTTGACCTAGTTTTCCCAGTTTCCAAGATTTTGTTCCTTTCAGCTAATATTGCTGTAAGACTAAACAAGATTTTGATCCGGATGCTTCGAGATTCTTCCGCAACTTTCATATTTTATATAGAACATTAGTAATGATGCACAGCTCATTTACATTGAAGTTCTATAAACATTCCATACACCTCCGATCACCTTCAACCTCAAGAAATTAATTCTAAAAAGGCATAAAACCAATCATTTTCCTACAAACTTGTTTCTTTCTTTCACCAATTTAGCATCAAATTCATATTAAATACATCCCAGGGTTTAATTCTAAAAGGTCCAAAGAATAGGAACATACCTTCTTCCCGCACATCTTGAACATTGGCTTCAAGTACCTCGCACATTGATTGAACGTGGCCACCACGAACTTGCCCTTGGCAGTCCGCTTTTCCGCCTCCGGCATTTCCTCCACCTCCTGGCCCCATTCACTCAACAGCTTGCTGAAGAACACAAGAATCTTGTCCTCGTCGCACAACTCCTCAAAATCACCCCTCAGCCTCTTCAAATCCGTATCGACCTCCTCACCCTCCGCTGCCGCGCCGAGTTCGCCATCGCCCTGGCCATTGCCAGCGGTGAGGAAGTCGTTGGTCTGGCCGTCGGCCATCTCCTCCTCGACCTCGATGGGGCCGGACTCTATGACCGCCTGTAGGCGACGGAAGCGGGCGGCATCGTCCTCCCCAAACAGCGTGGCGGGCTGCTTCAGGATCCGGAGGCGGCGAACCACCTCGTCGCGGGGGAGTCCCGCCGCCGCGTCGTCGTTCCCGCGTTCGCTTAGAAGGGATTCGGAGGGTTTCTCGAAGGAGGAGGTGTGGATGCTGTTGTGAGATTTGGATTGGAGGTGGCGTTGCTCTTGCTGGCGTAACCTCTGGATCTCCTTCTGCTCGATCTCGGATCGCCGGAGGAGCTTCCTGCCACCGAAGTCGGCTTGCAGCATCTGCCGCTTCTTCTGGAGCTCGCGCTTCACCAGATCCATAGCTGCGTCAATTTCCGCGCGTTGACGAAGGCAGGCTCGAAGGAGGCGATGGGACAACAGGAGTCTACGACGCTCTCTCGCGCTCTTTAGCAGGGGAAGGCCGTTGCACAGACCGGGTGCATCGAGAAGCTTCTTCATGAACCGAGAAAGTTCGCGCGGACGTGAACACGTGATGTCCGTGTCTCCAACGGTTCAGATTCAAAGGCTCCACTCATCATCTGATTGAAGATTGGATTCACAACGTATCGCTTAAACGAAACATGCATATTAAGTTGCACTCATGCAATGGTCTAATTGTAGATTACTTCATCTAAATAATTATCTTTAGTATTTTAATTTTTATATTTTAAAAAAATTATATTGATATTTTTGTAATTACGAAAGTAAAATACTTAAGTCCATTTATCCTAATACCCCCGATTTTATCAATAAAAAATTATAATAACTAATAATAAAATAATTTTAATATTTCAGTTGATGGTGACGGATGACATTGGTAATAATAAACGACAATGCTGATAGGGGTCATAAGTAGATATTATGGATGAGGAGAGTAACGATGAGAAGTGAGGACTGTTCTATATCTACGTCGATGTTGACGTAGTCATCAAGCGACAAAAGAGTCACTGATGTAGAGGCCAAACGATCCTTTTATTACTCAGCAACTAAGTCAACATCTACACAGATACATAACAACCTTCATCTTTCATTGTCGTTCTCCTCATCCATAATAACCATTAGAGGCCCCAGTAATACTATCATCTGTCACTATTGACACCTTCCATCACCACTAACTAAAATATTAAAATTATTTTTTTACCCTTTATTTTCATGTTTTGATAGTAAAACCGATAACAGTATAGCAAATGAACTTGAATATTTTATTTTCATAACTATAAGGATATCAATGTAATCTTTTAAAGTGTAAATATGATGATGTCATGAAAGTGAACTTGTAACACCTCCAATTAGTCCCATATCGGAAGTGGACAAGAACTAAGATTGATTTACATAAGTCTGATGAGTATATTATAATAACTCTAACTTAAATATTTTGGTTAGCGGTTTAGAGGCATGCAAACAAGTAAATAATTTTATAGGGAGTATTATTTTGGTGTCTACCATACAAAACATATTGAGACTTATTATTGTTTTATATGATATCATTTTGAATGTAACAATTTGTCACTTTGTGCAATTAGCACATGTGAATTACTTTCCTAGTTTCCAAACCTAAAATAGTTTTTACTATATCAAAGTTAATATATTAAAAAAATTTCAAACTTAAGCTAATTTCTATGGAAGGTAGGATATGTTCATTATGATGATTCTTATCATAAGATAGGATTTGATGTTCCCTAAATCCGTCTAAATATTACAATATACGAGATGGATTTTATTTACTATCCTAATTGTGTTTCATCCTATGCATGGGATTGAGATGTAAACAACACACACACACACACACACACACAAAAAGTACACATGCGATCCCTCTTCAGATTCACTTTCTCAAGAGTTCCTCACACCGGAAACACACTCTTATTGTGACATATTCGATACTGCCTCACTGGCCAAACCAAACGCACATCGAATCCCGGAGCTCAGATGGAGACGCTGTTGGGGATTCCCCGTCCAGTGAGCCCGCCGACGCCGGTGAAGTCGGAGGTGTTGGGGTAGAGCAGCGTGTAGGGCATCTTAACCGGGCCGGTGCGATTCCTCAGGCTCGCGTCCTGGTTCATGCTTATGATCCGATTCTCGATCTCAATCAGCTTATGGCTAAATCGCTCGAACGCCTCGAGCGCGCTGCGGTCCGTGGTCCACTCCGGCGAGTCCCTTTGCCCAAGGTACACCTCGTCGGAGGAGTGGCGCGACAGGACCTCGATGAGTGACACGCCGAGGATGGTCTGGAACTGGCTGGTGATGGTCTTCAGGAACGCTAGGTCCGGGTTCTTCTCCAGCTCGTGGTACTCCGGCGTGCCCGGCTCGGGCATGAACCGCCGACTGATGGTGGGCCGGTTGGGGAGGTAGCCAGCGTAGGGGTACTGCCCGAAGTTGACCGCCGCGTGCAGGGCGGAGGCCACCCAGATGATGGTGGTACAGGTCTTGGTCAGCTCCGCCAGGGTCTGCATCTTGGGCCACCAATCCTCGTCCTTCTTGTCGCCGTGGCCGACCTCGCGGACCTCCTTCCACCAGGCCTGCAGCTCGACATCGGCCCGGATCGCTGCGTCGTTGCTGTAGTAGATGGAGCAGTACTCGGTGACCCACGTCTCGATCGCAGACCAGATTGCCAGGCCGTCGACGGCGAAGGGATAGTCCTTGATCAGTAGGCGGAGCTTGTTCGGGCTCGCCCGGTCTTCCACCGCAACTCCTCTGCAATCACATCACTAACTCACCCGTAAGCACGAAGCCAATGCTTGCACGGGCTGAGGAGACCAAATCCACATGAACATTTACCGCTTGAGGAGATCATCTGGGAGCCCCTGCTCTGTCAATTTCCAGCTCCTGTAAACCACGGACGACATCTCCATGGCGTACTTTCCCGGGAAGACGGTCGATTCCAGGACGCCGCCGGCATTGATGAGGGTCTGACGCGCCAATGCGTTAATGTTCATGGTGTCACGGTAGTGGGGGCTGAGAAGCTTGTAGACTGGGTGGACAACGCTGAGCTGCCGGTTGGTGGCGATCACGAAAGGCTCAATGACCGCGTGCGTGTTCAACCTGCAAGTAATCAAGCTTCCATCATGAATGAATCTCCTCATCTTTGCAAGTAGAAGAAGAAAACTCCTCCATCGCATTACGAGCATATATATATATGTGCACATATACCAGTGGCTGATGAGTTGGTGATAGCCGGAATCGTTGACGCAAGCATAAGCCTTGGCCAACTGCCAAATCGACCCCTCCACGCCCTGCTCGGCCGGTGTGAAGACACGGTTGACGGCGCCGTGCTGATCTCCATCAGGGTGCGGCAAACTCAGCTCGATGACAAGTGGCTTCAGAGTGCCATCATCCTTGAGCAGCAGCAGGGTCCTACTGGCGTAGATCTTGTTGAAACCAGAGTTGATGCGCCTCAGGTACGGCATCAAGGCATCATGGTGATCCAAAATGAAGAGCTTGTTCTCCTTCAGTGCCTGTAATTAAGACAGCAGCAATCCATGTCAGAATCATCCATCCCGTCGCATCGACAACCTTCGAGCGAGCGCACAGATTCCACCAACCTGCTGCACAGTAAGGCCTTCAAGATTCTTCTCGATGTGAGATGCTTTGATCGAGCTGGTATGATCGCCATATACTTTCGGATCCAGCTTGCTAGCCGGAGGAAACTCCTGCAAATTTAGAGCTCATTAGCGATTCTTCCCTCTTGGAGAGGGAACACGTACGAAGCCGTGGATTACCTGGAGACGGCTGATGATGACAGGGTTAACGCCAGCGAGCATCTCCCTTCCGAACTCTTCATCGGTCCTCCACGCATTTCTATCCTCTGCAGCATGACCAGTGCATATATCACACACCTCCGACGTCAACTGATGAGCAGTGAGTCGCGACTACCTTTGATGACCTGGGGAAGCGGGAGCTTGAGAACTCGCTCCCCGTCGGTGCGGACGAGCTCCTTGAGCATCTCGAAGGGCAGGTGGCTGCGGATCTCGTCGAGCTCGGGGCTCTGAGGAATCGGCAGCCCGCCTTCGTACAGCTGCAGCACATCCTTGAACGAGTCGAACTCCATCGGGGTCGTATCAAACACGGCGCTAAGAGTCGGGAGAAGGGACTGCGTCAATGACTTGAGGGCATACGCGAGGAAATCAGACATCTTGAGGTGCCCAAATCGCTCGTCCCTCGGAACGTATATGTCCAGGCTGAGAAGCGGCAGCCTACTCTCGTAATTGGGGTCTGCAACAACCAAGCTGCCATGGTCACGCGCATCCACATCGGGCCACACCACGGGAGCGAGCGAGCAGACGTACCAGTCTTGGTGGGGTGGCGGCCGGTGCGGCCGCGGCGTGGGTAAGGTTGCTCCTGGGATCCGCCGAGGATGGGGCGGGCGTAGTCTTGGCCCTTGTCGGGGTTGCCGAGGTCGTTGTAGTAGGCATAATTGTAGATGCGGTCGTGTTCCTTGAGCTCCCCGGTGACGTCGTCGCCCCGGAGGTGGACGAGCTCTTCCTCTCTGTATCGCTTCAGTGGCTCCGGTGTTTTGCTCGGAAGATATGTCTGCAGTAAATTAAAATCGTATTGTGCGGCATAAACATCAATCAAACATGGAATAAAACAGAGTATAACATATGCAAGATCGGATACGTAATACGTACGTCGTTGGCGAAGAAGATACGGTCGTATTTGTACTTGTCGACGGGGTACACCCAAGAGTTGCAGACGAAATGGATATGCTCCTTGTTAGGGACGCCCTCCAAGGTTATGGTCTTGAGGTAGAACGCCGAGTGGTGGTTGTTCTTGACGATGATGGCTCCGGGGACGCCTTGACTCTCGTCCCAGCTGAAGTGCACGTTGAACTTGGTCTCGCCGGTGGCCACCGACGTCATCGTCGTGATCCATTCCTCCAAGTATGCCGGTGGGCCTATCTTCCCCTTGTTTCCATTGTCTGCTCCATCATCATCATTTACATATGAGATGAGGATTAGCACCGCTATTGATCTTAATTGTTTGCATTATGGGTTTGTCAAGAGAAAGAAACATGGCATCTCTGCCTCTGTGTCACATCGTAAGGCATCATTCGAATAATAATTGTACTAATCCCACTTTTTGGGCCCATAGATTGTGACGTTGAACGGTGGTTTGGAATGGCGGACTAAACACAACTCAGATCAAGTTGGGCACTTGGCATTAATCTCCACAAGTCACGGAAAAATACAGATGTTGGATTTTGCTTTGGTGGAGTAAATTTATTTGCTATTAAATTGGAAAAAAAAAGGTTTTTTAAAGGATAAATAGATATTTAAGGATCTGTAAGGGGTCCACATATAATTATTATGTCTAAAAATTAGCCAACAATTATATTGGCTATAAATGTTCATGGCGATCACCATGTATGCCCATCAAGCTTTCCGTCCGTTCACGTTTAAGTAGCCAGTGGAAGTCACGGCCTTCACATTGACTCGAGGGGTGGCGTCAACTCACCGACCGGCAAACCTAACCGTGATTGAGTCAACACAACCAAGGGTGGTCTCCCCGAGTCGACCCCGCCAAAAGCGATGGTGGAGAGAGATGAGGGAGGAAGAGGAACTCACGGGGGTCGGCGACGGTGGCGCTGACGAGCTGGAGGCTGACGCCCTTCCCCAGGAACTCGTGCAGGCCGTCGAGCAACGAGGCGTTGAAGTCGTTGAAGTCCAGCACGTTCTTCTTCATCAGCAACACCGAGCCTTTCACCGTCGCCGACGACTTCGTGGCTTCATGGTGCTTCCCGGTGATGGCGTCAAAGAAGCCGTGCAACATCTTGCCTCCCGATCCACCAACCCAAGTGAGAGAGAAAGAGAGGAAGTAACAAGTAGCAGATATCCTGCTTGGGGTGGGAATATGTTGGAGGATATAGGGAGGTACTTATAGAGGCAAACGGCGAGCCATAGACCGATCTATATTTCCGTCCCAAGTCACATGCCATGTTGGAGGCGAAGCATCAGATGACCACATCATATGGACCCCATGGGGGACCCACTGCTACCATGTGAACCACGAGACGTCGGTCTCCTGCTGCGTCTTCTACAACCTGCTATTAGGTTTCAGAGCTTCGAAGCTTCCTCCATCACTCTACTGTTTCTCGTTCCCAAGCCCAGTAGATGGTCTTTCTTGATTCAGCTGATGAACGTGGTTTGCTTTCAGATTTTGGTTTACGTTTCTGAATTATATTTCATGATTCTGATGAATTTGCTTTATCATTTGGACCAAAAAAAGGGAAGTAATCATCTCTTTCTCAGTACCAAACACACAATATCTCACAGGATTTGAGTGGAAAAGGATGTAATGTTCTTCTAATATCTTGATAAGAAAGGTTGCTAAAAAAAAAAATGAAAGCTCAAGTGTGCAAGTTTGCTTGGAATATAAAAGAAGATGTGGAAAAAGTTGCACCACTAGACTTCCTGTGCCTCTTTTTTTAATCTGACAGCTCATGTAGGATGATGACCACATAAGATCATAAAGAGAGAGGAAGAGTGAAAGAGAGATTAAAGATATCTTTGGTCATACATAATTATATATATATATATATATATATATATATATATTTTTTTTTTTCCATGTAATATAGTTTTCCTCCAAACACTTAACACCATAAACTCTATTTCTAAACTAAGAAAACATTAAATGTAGTTTATTTTTAATAAAAAATTCATAAAAATAAATATTGAAAAAAATTATCAAGAAAAAAAAAAAGGGATAAAATGGAGATTGTCATATGGGACAGGCAAGAGGAGATTAAATAAGGAGACAAGGAATAATGTACTACAAGTTGGTCCCTTAGCAATTATTGCAATGGCTCACATATTCCTTTGAGAAAAGTTGATGAGGGTAATATTAGGTGAGACTGATACTAAACCATAATTGACCAGTATGAGAGGAACAAAATTAATATTTGGGAAGATCTTTTCAAATCTCAGTCAGTAGTTTCCTCACCATACCATAAACTAGTTTGAAGCAACTCAAAAACTATCATCTCCGATCAATGAGTAGATGAGATCGTAACATTTCGATTATTATTTGATAAGAATATTATTGCTATCAATCCTAACTTAAATATCTTGATCAATAATTTTTAATTTGAATCAAATAAAAATTAATAGATTAATTATTTTCTCGATTTAGTATCGAACATAACGAAGGTCTCGATTCAAACTCAACAAATATACTGGTTCATGATAAATATATTTCTAGACTAAAGATTTAGTATCTCTTATTGAAATATTAAATTAAACTCTATATTCAAATTAAAAAAATATTTTTAAGAGTTTTAATATAATTAAAATTACTATCAAATTAAATTAGATATAAAATGCCTTATCAATCTTACTTGGCTCTGATATGATTCTTTTATATGTATTGCTTGATGATGAGGTGTTGACATATCTTCTTCCATGTTTCTCCATCCTGACTTGAGAGGGGATGATGTTCTTATCCATCTCTCAGCTCTTCATCTCTTGCATTAAAAACTTTCATTCAATTTGGGACAAACACGTCTCTCTCAAACTTAACCCTCACTTATAACATATAACAAGCAGTACCTATCGATATTTTAAATCAATCAGAAGTCAATATATAGCACCTAATCAATATAATGTTAGAGGAAAGATTATTCTTTGTTTCAAAAATATTTTTCATAATATTTCATAAATAAGAGTCTCTTATATATTATTATAAATATTTACTGACTTGAGCATTAGAATGATCATATTAGATATACCCAGTAGTATTTAGAAACTCGTGTAATAAGATTCATATTAGAGAATTGACGAACTATAATGCAATAACTTTAGAAATCGAACTACATCGACTTGATTATGCAGCATAGATCGATGATCAAAGTTGGTATTAATCATCATTGTATTCAATATGATCAAATCAGTTAGTGGTGATTCTGTCCATCTAAATCGAGAAGATTCCCTTTCACAGATCAGTTGGTCATCGGCTCTCCTTATTGGATGAGCCATCAGCCTCTCTCTCTCTCTCTCTCTCTCTCTCTCTCTCTCTCTCGTCGTTGATTCTAATCATATACTGTAGAGGTGAAAACAATGGAAACATGAGGAATTAGGGGCAGCCTGTGTTGTAAGACCCACACACGAGCTGAGCTTGTCGGCAGCTCAATGATGTCGATTTAAGACAGAGAGTGATTAACGTGGTGCAATGTTGTTGGATGTGATGGCCGTCGTAAAAATGTAGTTGGAATAGAATCAAATAACACTAAATTTCATCTTCATCATTTATCATTAGTAAACATTACAGTAAGATTAGAGACAAAAATGAATCCCCATGAAAGAAATAGACAAATTTAATTTAGTTTAAATTAGAGAGTGACACTTAAGATGATCCAACCAAAACAAAATGGTATAATTGTCTCAGAAATGCTAACTGGTTTGGTGCGTGACTCACGTTGTTCTCCCATTGGACCCACCCAACTTGGTTTTTTTTGTTTGATTGCAATGATGGACTCATTCGTACCCCCACATCATTCATAACCCACATTGCAGTGATGGAGTCATTCATACCCTACATGAAAACTCTCTCTCTCTCTTTCTCTCTGATTGCAATGATGGACAGACAATGTGTCACGTTAAGCTTATCAGTTGAATGCATGAACCCACGCAAGAAGGTACTAATTCATACCCCACAATTTCATTCTCTCTATTGAGGTGCATAAACGTGTATTGCGTGTCTGTTGGATGCATTAACACACCCAACATAGTGCTAATTCATACCCCACGCGATCTATCTCTCACTCTCTATTGTGGTGCATGAACTTGTCCGATTACATGCGACGATATGCGTCACTTTGGGCCTTTTTCTGTAGAATGCATTAAACCTTTTCATAATCGAATAAAGTAGGTAAATATCACTTACTCCATCTTCGAAGGAAACATATTACCTAACGTGAACCTTTTTCACATATAAAAGATATGTCTAATGGGCACATAGGAAACAAGTTTGGGAAGTACATATTAGTGCGATGTGTAAAACTAAGGAACATGTTATGAAAGAGATTATAATGATCATATAATGATCATTCGGCAAGGAGATAAGTACTTATGTATTTTGAGTAAGAGATTATTTTAATCATATATTCAAATCATATAACCAGATCAATTATTAAAATTCATGATTGATCCTCAAATGGTAGATTGATCGAAGATATAAGAAAATAAGAATGTTATTGCATGTGTATCTTTATCATGATATTTTATTATGTCACCATAAAATTAAGTTTATGTCAAGGATGTCAATCTTGGATTGATGTCATTGAAATATCTTATGGGCGAGAGGTTGGTAAGGGTATCTACTAATTGATTAAAAGTATATATATATATAGTTAATGTCTGATAACTTGATCTTCGACGAAGTATAAATCGATGATAAAGTTTTTCATGTGTGAGTGAAATACTGGGTTGGCGCATAGTTAGGTGACACCCACATAATCACAGTATATTATATGAATAGATTTTGAGGTGATGTCAAGTTCCTGTAGTAGATTAGTGACTTAGTTGAATTTTGAATGATAGTGGCGATAGCTCAGTATTCAGTTTCAATGATGGATCTTGCGATTGTTTTTTGTTTCTTAGAATTTCAACTGATTAAATTTGCTCAAAAGAAGATAATATAGGTTGACGTAAATGTTGTATCATCTGTTAGTGAACATTAGTGCTGTTGCTGGTGAGTCAGCACGACTTGGTCCACGGGTCAATATCGGGAGTTTTTTGTTTGCTGAGCTGGATGCCGAGGTCAATTGGGCCCTCGCGATGGGGTGTTGATCAGTGTTCCTTGGTGTGCCGATCCAAGCGCCATGTATGCTGAGCTGCGTCTCTCCTTCTTCGGGGTGGTTGGCAGCTCATCTTCGTGAGGTGGTTGTGCCCTCAGGAAGGAGTGCTGGTTGGCACTGGTCGGGATCCGAACCGATTGGTTGTTCTCCTTCGTGCACTGGATGGCGATTCCTGGGTGGTTAGCAGCTTGTCTTCGTGAGGTGGCCACGTTTTCCTGCAAAAATGGCCCTCGTCGGGATCACTCGACGAGGCCCCTCCGATGAGCAAGTCAGTGGAGTGATCCATTGATCTGGAGAGGCTCAGGCAAGAGCTAGGTCGCGAGCTGCAGGTCAGGAACCGATCTGGAGATGCTCGGGCAAGAGTTGGGCCGGCGAGCCGTAGGTCGGGAACCGATCTGGAGAGGCTCGGGCAAGAGCTGGGCCGGCGAGCCACAGGTTAGGAACTGATCTGGAGCGGCTCGGCAAGAGTTGGGCCGACGAGCTGTAAGTCGGGAACCGATCTGGTGAGCCTGTGGACCTCTTGTGACGAGTGGCTTTCCAATAGGAGATTTTGGATGACGAGGCATCCTTCGATGGGTCCCCTGGGATGTGGAGTTGCTTCTTGGGGTTCCTTGAGATAGCGCCCGAGGTGACCTTTTCGTATCAAGTCCTCGATTTGATTCTAAAGGTCACGACATTCTTCCGTGTCGTGGCTGTAGTCCTAGTGGAATGTGCTCAGAGGGAGAGGCGGGGGCCTCGGGAGCAGTAGCTCTTATCAATCGAGCCTCTAGCGGGGTTACACCGGGGCTGCTGAAGTCGTTCTCCAGGATTGTTCTGCTCTTGGTCTCTTGTTGTCCATGCGCTTTCCCGCCACTAGAGCTTTGGTGGTGATGTTCTGGTTGGCGCGTTGGAGCATCTCGGGATGGTTACTGATGGCTTCTCGATTAGTGACCAGAAGAACCTTGAAGGCTTCAAGCCCATCAAAAACGCTCGTCTTCGCACTGAGGTAACGCGAACAGGGTGGCCATGGAAGGCCTAGGTTGCACGCTAGTGAGAAAATTCTGCTCGAACTCCCTGGCAAGCTGGTCGAAGGATGTGATCGAGGACTAGCGCAGTCGGCTAAACCACATTCGTGCCGGTCCCCTGAAGGTGATCGAGAATGCCCAACACATCAGTGTATCGGAGGTGCCATAGAAGGTCATTTGAACCTGAAACACGGCGACATGCTCCGTGAGGTCGGAGCTGTCGTCGTATGTCTCAAATGTGGGTAGCCTGAAGTTGAGGGGTACATACTTATCCTGTATTTCCCGAGTGAAGGGGGATCCACCCGAGCCGCCTTCGTTCGACTCGCAACGTAATTTTTGGAACTCGCGCTGGAACTCATCCAAGCGTTGGTTGGCCTGGGACAGCTGGATCCTGAACGAGTCATCCGTCGAGTCAAACGATATGGTGTCGAGCTCGGAGTGGGGCGATGTGATTTGGCAGGGTGCGGGTATGCTCTGCTCGGGCAGACTTCTCGGGTCCGTCGTTTGGTCTTGGGCTTCTCTCATCCCGCCCTGCTCCCTGCTTGGCTTTTGCCGGGTCGGGTCAACAGAGGGAGCTGCTAGTTACGTGATCTGGGGAATGTGTGGGACGAGCGTCTGCATCATCCCTGCCATCGCTTGTACTTGCTTGGTCAAGCTGAGGAACGCCTTGGGCGACATGGTCGAGGGTCCCACGGTAAGTCTGGGAGGTGGTAACCCCGGGTCGTTGAACGGGCGCCAGTAGCGATTTGGCATCGAGGCTAGGATCCCCCCATCTCGAAGGACGGGGAGGGGCTGATATCCGAGCCTGACAAAGGGGTGACTGGCCAGTAGTTCTCCCTTGGGGAGAGCTCTCGCGGGATGCTCCTACGACATGGCCTTTCCTCTAGCGCCAAAATATTAATGAACATTAGTGTCGTGGCTGGTGAGTCAACACGGCCTGGTCCACGGGTCAATGTCAGGAGTCTTCTATCGGCTGAGCTAAATGCCGAGATTGATCGGGCCCTCGCGACGGGGTGTTGATCAGTGTTCCTTGGTGTGCCGATCCGGGTGCCATGTATGCCAAGTTGCGTCTTTCCTTCTCTAGGGTGGTTGACAGCTCATCTTCGTGAGGTGGTCGTGCCCTCGGGAAGGAGTGCTGGTTGGCGCTGGTCGGGATCCGGACCGATTGGCTGTTCTCCTTCATGCATTGGATGACGATTCCCAGGAGGTTGGCAGCTCGTCTTCGCTAGGTGGCCGCGTTTTCCTACAAAAATGGTCCTCGTTGGGATCACCCGACGAGGCCCCTCCGATGAGCAAGTCAGTGGAGTGATCCATTGATCTCCCCCCCCCCTTTTGCTAGATGCTGGCTAGAGGTCTTTATATTACTGTACGTGGATTGGTCGTACGCAGGTTGGCTTGGTGGACGTACTGAGTAGTACCTTAGCACGGATTCTAACTTGGCATGTCTTGGGAGCGGCGTCGTCTCAGGGTTTCCGAGGCCGAGTAGTTCCTTAGTACGGATTCTGACCTGACGTGTCTTGGTAGCCAAAATATGTCGTATCATCATCAATATTACTTAATCAACATTGACGAAGACATTAAAATAAAGTGATAAATATTTATGACGAAGAAGTCCATAATTGAAACTTTCTTTTAGATATCACAAAACTTATTTTACTATAGACTAATACATAGTAAGGGTTAATGTATAAGTTGTGATTATTTATTAACTGAAAAAGAGATGTTGTGTGGGATTAGTAACAATCATATGATTTGAGTGATTTAATAGTAATAAATAGAATGATCATTTTTTTGACATTCTATATATTCGTTAGATCAAATGTACTTTCTTTTGAGTTAGAAAAAATCGAATCGTTCCTAGAAAGTGGTTTAAGATTCTTAAATTTTTTATAAAGAATTAATCTGAGATCGAGATGCAGAGAGGAGAAAGGCCCTTCATGCGACGGTGGCGTAGAGAGGTTGGTGGTTTACGGGATTTCAATCTTTGCCAGCACCGAGTGATCTGGGTGAGTAAGAAGAAGATCTAATGTCGGACGTCAGATGTGGCAGGAACACAGTGGGTCCGTCAGAAGACGCACGGGCGTGAGAGAAGGCAGAGGGGCGACCACTGTGGGGTCCGTCGTTACGCAGGCATGAGAGAAGGCAAAGGGGCGACCATAGTGGGGTCCATCGACAGCGAAGCAACTGTTATGGCTGGTGTTCGCTGAGGGGGGCGGGCGCTCAATGCAAATCAGCGGCACTCGGTGCAGAGGAGGGCGCTCGGAAAGAGAGCGCTCGGCTCCCGCGGGTGGCTGCGCCGCCGCGGCTCCTACCCGCGCGCGACCGCCGCCGGTGCGCGGCTCCCACCGATGCGGCGGCCGCACGCGGGCAGAACCCGCGTCCATGCGGCGGCCGCACGAAGGCAGACCGCCCAGGCGGCAGCCGCGCAGGCAGGAGCCGCGGCGGCGCAGCCACCCGCTGGCTGCAACCGCGCGCCGGCAGGCACAGACCGCGGCGGCGGCAGCCGTGCGCAGGCGCAGGCGTACCGGCGACAGCCGCAAAAGATGATCAGATTTTTGGGGCCAAAATTACAGTTTTCCCATTTGATCAAATTACATCTTTACCCTTATGTATTTTATTAATATCCTTTAATTCTTTTGACAGTTATGTCGATTACAAATCTCATAATTTCAGTTTACATCCTTAGTTTTATCCAAATTGAAAATTTCTAATTTATATTTTTAATTATAAAATTAATAAATATGATTTATTATAATTATGATTAAATTTAATCATGATTATATTTTGATAATTTGATTGAATTTAATTTTAATTTAAAAAATATAAATTATGGTTTACTTTTATAGTTTTCTTATATGAATTATTAATTATATTTTTACATATGGTAAATAAAATCTAATTATTGTTCTTGATATTTATTTGATATTCATATGTATATATTTAAAATTATGAAATAATGTTCATCTTTCAAATGTATGATTTATATATTATCATTTTTATAAATTTTTTTACTGATTAATATTTAATAATTATTATGGTTATTATATTATTGAACTGCTTAGCATAAATTAAATTGCTGATTAATGTTCTTTCTAACATTTATTAGAATGATTCTAGTACTTGAACTCATGTTACCAATAATATATAGGGATTTCTTTTAATCCGAAAACCAAAGTCATATTAGTGGGGACTTATCATCTATACTTAGAGACAGGTCATATGATGGATCTTATTGACACATATTATGTTTCTACTATTTCTAGAAATTTAATTTCTCTATCTAGAATTGATGAGTATGATATTAATTTTCTTTTGGTAATGATAAACTCAATATATTTTATGATCCAATAAAAGTTGGTTCTAAAATTTTATGTGATGGTTTGTACAGAATTAATTTGAATGTTGAGTTTGCAAAAACATTATTAACTCTGCAATCAAGTGTTTGATTGAAACATAATTTCAATAATGAAAGATTTTCTATATTATGACATAAATGATTATGGCATATCACTAAGGAAAGAATTGAAAGATTAGTGAATAATAATATTTTGAAATATTTAGACTTCATCGATTTTGATGTTTGTATATATTGCAATAAAGGAAAGCAAACTAAATATATAAAGAAAAATACCATAAGAAGTAAAGAACTCATTGAGATTATTCATACTAATATTTACGGATCACTTTATATTTCTTATTTTAGTGGACAAAGGTACTTAATTACATTTATAGATGGCATGTCCAGATATGACTATGTTTATCTAATACATGAAAAGTCTCAAATTGTTAATACTATTGAAATGTAGATAAATGAGGTCAAGAGACAATTAAATAGAAAAGTTAAAATTCTCATATCTCACGGGGGTGGTGAATTTTATGATAGATATGATAAATCTAGTCAGAATATTTATTCTTTTGTTAGATTTCTAGAACAATGGGATATTTGTACTCAATATGCATTACCAAGTGTGCCACAATAGAACGGTATTGCTAAAAGTCGAAATCGTTCTCTTATGAATATGGTTAGGAGCATGATGAGTTATTCCTCTGTACCTGAGTTAATGTGGGGTGAAGCTCTTAGGACAACTATGTACATCTTTAACAAAGTTCCTAGTAAGTTAGTTCTATCAACACTATTTGAGTTATGGACTAGTAGGAAGCCCAGTCTAAGACATTTATATATTTGGTGATGTCCTACAAAGATAAGAGTATTCAATCAACATGAAAAGAAATTAGATTTAAGAACTATTTTTAGATATTTTATTAGTTATCCAGAAAAATCCAAAGGATATAGATTTTATTATCTTAATTAAAGTACGAGGATAGTAGAATCTAATAATACGAGATTCCTAGAAAATAACGAAATAAGTTGGAGTGAAAAATCTTGAATGATCAATTTTGATATTGAGGAGATTCAAGTTAATTCTCTTATATCATCTCCTATTTGAAAGATTATTGTTCCTCAAATTAATGAGAGCATTGACGAGGGTGAATAATAAAATATCATCGAAGAACTCTCATATGATGTTGGTATCGTCGTTGATGATCTTGTAGAACAATCACAATTAGCAGTTTTGAGAAGATCTCAAAGGAAAAAGAAACATATCATTTCTAGTAATTATGTGGTATATTTATAAGAATCAAATTATAATATAGGAATAAAAAGAGATCCCTTATCTTTTTCATAAAAAGTCATAGAAAGTACCAATTCTGAAAAATGGTATGATGTAATGAAAGAAGAGTTAAAATCAATGATCCAAAATAATGTTTGGGAACTCGTTAAATTGCCAAATAATTGTAAAAGAGTCAGTTGTAACTGAGTTTTTAAGACAAAACATGACTCAACAGGCAATATCGAACGATATAAAGCTAGACTTGTGGCCAAAGGTTTTTTTCATAAAGAAGACATCGATTATAACGAGACTTTTTCTTTAGTTTCTAGAAACGACTTGTTGAGAATCGTGATGACATTAGAAAATAATATTTCTGAATGAGAATTTAGATAGGAAATCTATATGGAACAACCTGAAAGATTTATAGAAAAAGAAAAAGAAAGTTGGGCTTGCAAACTTAAGAAATTTATTTATGGCCTTAAATAAGCTTTTAGACAATTGTATATAAAGTTTCATAATATCATTACTTCCTTCGGATTTAAGGAAAACACTATTGATCAATGCATATATCTGAAGGTAAGTGAGAGTAAGTTTATTATATTAGTCTTATATGTAAATGATATTTTACTTACCGGTAGTGATCTTGGTTTATTGCATGAAACCAAGATATTTCTTAATAAGAACTTTAAGATGATTGATATGAATGAGGTAGCCTATGTTATTGGCATTGACAGGATATATCTTAAGGATTATTAGGATTATCTCGAAAAGGATATATTAATCGTATCTTGGAGAGATTTAATATGCAGCTTTACTTTGCCAATGGTATAACTATTACTAGAGGTGAAAAATTTAGTCAAAACTAATACTTGAAAAATAACTTAGAAAAGAATCAAATAAAAAATGTTCGTTACGGGTGCACAGTTGGAAGTCTAGTATATGCTCAAACATGTACAAAACCAGATATCAGTTTTACAGTTGCAATGTTGGGAAGATACCAAAGCAACCTAGGAATAAAACATTGGAAAACTGTAAAGAAAGTAATGAGATATTTACAAGGGACGAAAGATTATATTCTCACATACAAGAGATCAGGTCATCTTAAAGTGACATGATATTTAGATGCTGATTTTGCAAATTACCTCGATAGTAGGAAGTCCACTTCAGGATTTGTATTCATGTTAGCTGGTGGAGTAATTTCTTGGAAAAGTATAAAGTAATCGCTTATTGCATCATCAACAATGGAAACTAAATTTGTGGCATGCTTTGAGGCCACAAATCAAGCTTTATGGTTGCAAAATTTTATCTAAGGATTTGGTGTGGTCGACTCAATTGCCAAGCCGCTGAAGATATTTTGTGATAACACCGTAATAGTTTTCTTATTAATTACTTTAATGGTTCCAAGCACATCGAGATAAAGTACTTGGTGGTCAGAGAAAGAGTCTTGAAACAATAAATGTCAATTGACAACTTGAGCACCACTATGATGATTGCTGATCCATTGACAAAAGTTTTACAGTGTAAAATATTTAAAGAACATGTTCTTAGAATGAGACTTGTAAGCAAGTCATAAAAGATATGATGATGCATGTTTAGGTGGATGGTATTATTGATATTTTCTTACTTAATTAAAGTTATTTATTTCTGCTATCATGTTTACATTTATGTTTATACATATTATAGTTGAATATAATAACAAGATTATCTTAACAAGACAAATTACAGGGGTCATTATGGATTATATTAGGAAAGATTAACAATGTTATGGTAGATAAAAGGGAGTATGACATTGATGATATATAACTGCTATGACTCGTATTGATAGTTGGACTTAATATAATTTTATTATATTTATTGGACTTATTGGCTTATTTTAAAATTCATAGGGATGTATAAAATGCTTTTTAAAATTCTTTAGAATCCAATTAGGTAAAATTATTTTTAAACAAATTTTTTTTATTTATTTTGATTTTAAATATATTTTTATATCTTATTAATTAACGGGTCAAGTGAGAGAATATTAGATTTTATGACCCTTTATAATTGGATAAGATATATATAATATAACTAATTGAATTCTGATGACATATATTTGCTAATAGAAAAGAAGTCAATTTAAAATAGGATTCCTTAGGAGATAATCTTGATAGAAAAAATTCTCCTAATTCTCTAGAGGAGTAGCAATTTCAAGTGGGTTAGTTGAATAAGCTATTAAGGCATGATAGTTATCTTTCATAGCCACATGAATTATGTCTTAATCACAATAGTACCTCAATTCCACCCTAAACATTACGTAAAATGTTTCTTTTTTTTTATCAACTATGAAAAGTTACTTTGGCATGAGAACCCAAATCAATTATTTTTTATTAAATTTATTTTATTGCTTGAGTGTTGTACATATTGAATTAAACAATTCACTCAATTTCAGTCTTTATATTGAATTCAATCTTAGTCCTCATGTATAGGTAGGCTCAAATTATGTTGGGTTGACTTGGACATAGATAGATTAACTTTTATTGTTCTCTTGATACCACTTAAAAACATGACGATCCCATTTAATTATTTACTCCTCTTTATGATCTAAGAAGACTTTTGGCAACATGTAACATCAATAAAATGTCGA
The DNA here is from genome assembly GCA_004837865.1 of Musa balbisiana. Lineage (NCBI taxonomy): Eukaryota > Viridiplantae > Streptophyta > Magnoliopsida > Zingiberales > Musaceae > Musa > Musa balbisiana. Next base: position 19,989,498 of record CM017188.1, on the reverse strand, counting down.
GAACCATTTACAAGCGAATACGCCATGCCATAGCAAACATTTGGGACAATAGATAGATAGCTGTTGGTTACATAGGTTGGGACTACGCCGGACCGACCCGCGGTCTGGATCGCATCCGCATCGGGCCGGGCCAGGTGCTGTGTAGGCCGCCGACTGGGTTGGCCTGACTCGGTCTCGCTTGACTTCGGTGAGATCTAAAGCTGGTAATATTTTTCGAACCAAAATGAACCCGGTCAAGTTCGAACTCGAACCAAACACAAAGGGTTAGACCGGAACAACCACACCACCGGTGACATCACCCCCGAAGGAACCTTAGGGTTGGCGTCCGTCTCCACTATAAAAGCCGCTCCTCCTCTTTTCGCTGTATCATCTCACCGACTTTCGTCTCCTCGGTTCATCCTCTCTCTTCCCCACCACTCTTCCACATCCCTCATGGCGGAGCGCGGGGGCGGAGATCGTGGCGGCTTCGGGCGCGGGTTCGGGCGCGGGTTCGGCCGCGGTCGGGGTGACCGGGGCCGAGGCGACCGCGGTCGCGGAGGGCGGCGCGGCGGCCGGCGCGACGAGGAGGAGAAGTGGGTGCCCGTCACCAAGCTCGGTCGCCTCGTGAAGGATGGCAAGATCACCAGCCTCGAGCAGATCTACCTCCATTCTCTCCCCGTCAAGGAGCACCAGATCATCGACACCCTCCTCGGCGGCCGCCTCAAGGACGAGGTCATGAAGATCATGCCCGTCCAGAAGCAGACCCGCGCCGGCCAGCGCACCCGCTTCAAGGCCTTCGTCGTCGTCGGCGACAACGACGGCCACGTCGGCCTCGGTGTCAAGTGCGCCAAGGAGGTCGCCACCGCCATCCGTGGCGCCATCATCTTGGCCAAGCTCTCGGTAATCCCCGTCAGGAGGGGGTACTGGGGGAACAAGATTGGGAAGCCCCACACTGTGCCCTGCAAGGTCACTGGCAAGTGCGGGTCGGTCACCGTCCGAATGGTACCGGCGCCGAGGGGTGCGGGAATCGTGGCCGCTCGTGTACCAAAGAAGGTTCTCCAATTTGCTGGGATTGAGGACGTCTTCACCTCGTCTCGTGGTTCAACCAAGACTCTTGGAAACTTTGTCAAGGTCAGTGTTTCTCCTTCACTATTAATATACTTTATTTCATGGGAAGAATTATGGTTGACGCCATTCGTTTGAACGGCTATGTGAACCAAGAATTGATTAACCCCTTTTACGTTTTACATGATCTGTGTGTGAATGTATTCTTTTCACTTGTGTGTTTTCTACGCTCTTGCTTTTACTGTACTCATCATTTCTTAGTCCCCTTTTATTCCATAAGTGAAAAAAATGATCTTTTGGTTGCTCTTGATTTAGTTGTATTGATATCTTCGATGTTAAACAATAATGTAAATTTCATCTGTGCATCTTGTATCTTCTTCATCAGTGTTCGAATCTAAATGATGATTTTGATGTTCGGGCGCGGGTTCGGGCGCGGGTTCGGGCGCGGGTTCGGGCGCGGGTTCGGGCGCGGGTTCGGGCGCGGGTTCGGGCGCGGGTTCGGGCGCGGGTTCGGGCGCGGGTTCGGGCGCGGGTTCGGGCGCGGGTTCGGGCGCGGGTTCGGGCGCGGGTTCGGGCGCGGGTTCGGGCGCGGGTTCGGGCGCGGGTTCGGGCGCGGGTTCGGGCGCGGGTTCGGGCGCGGGTTCGGGCGCGGGTTCGGGCGCGGGTTCGGGCGCGGGTTCGGGCGCGGGTTCGGGCGCGGGTTCGGGCGCGGGTTCGGGCGCGGGTTCGGGCGCGGGTTCGGGCGCGGGTTCGGGCGCGGGTTCGGGCGCGGGTTCGGGCGCGGGTTCGGGCGCGGGTTCGGGCGCGGGTTCGGGCGCGGGTTCGGGCGCGGGTTCGGGCGCGGGTTCGGGCGCGGGTTCGGGCGCGGGTTCGGGCGCGGGTTCGGGCGCGGGTTCGGGCGCGGGTTCGGGCGCGGGTTCGGGCGCGGGTTCGGGCGCGGGTTCGGGCGCGGGTTCGGGCGCGGGTTCGGGCGCGGGTTCGGGCGCGGGTTCGGGCGCGGGTTCGGGCGCGGGTTCGGGCGCGGGTTCGGGCGCGGGTTCGGGCGCGGGTTCGGGCGCGGGTTCGGGCGCGGGTTCGGGCGCGGGTTCGGGCGCGGGTTCGGGCGCGGGTTCGGGCGCGGGTTCGGGCGCGGGTTCGGGCGCGGGTTCGGGCGCGGGTTCGGGCGCGGGTTCGGGCGCGGGTTCGGGCGCGGGTTCGGGCGCGGGTTCGGGCGCGGGTTCGGGCGCGGGTTCGGGCGCGGGTTCGGGCGCGGGTTCGGGCGCGGGTTCGGGCGCGGGTTCGGGCGCGGGTTCGGGCGCGGGTTCGGGCGCGGGTTCGGGCGCGGGTTCGGGCGCGGGTTCGGGCGCGGGTTCGGGCGCGGGTTCGGGCGCGGGTTCGGGCGCGGGTTCGGGCGCGGGTTCGGGCGCGGGTTCGGGCGCGGGTTCGGGCGCGGGTTCGGGCGCGGGTTCGGGCGCGGGTTCGGGCGCGGGTTCGGGCGCGGGTTCGGGCGCGGGTTCGGGCGCGGGTTCGGGCGCGGGTTCGGGCGCGGGTTCGGGCGCGGGTTCGGGCGCGGGTTCGGGCGCGGGTTCGGGCGCGGGTTCGGGCGCGGGTTCGGGCGCGGGTTCGGGCGCGGGTTCGGGCGCGGGTTCGGGCGCGGGTTCGGGCGCGGGTTCGGGCGCGGGTTCGGGCGCGGGTTCGGGCGCGGGTTCGGGCGCGGGTTCGGGCGCGGGTTCGGGCGCGGGTTCGGGCGCGGGTTCGGGCGCGGGTTCGGGCGCGGGTTCGGGCGCGGGTTCGGGCGCGGGTTCGGGCGCGGGTTCGGGCGCGGGTTCGGGCGCGGGTTCGGGCGCGGGTTCGGGCGCGGGTTCGGGCGCGGGTTCGGGCGCGGGTTCGGGCGCGGGTTCGGGCGCGGGTTCGGGCGCGGGTTCGGGCGCGGGTTCGGGCGCGGGTTCGGGCGCGGGTTCGGGCGCGGGTTCGGGCGCGGGTTCGGGCGCGGGTTCGGGCGCGGGTTCGGGCGCGGGTTCGGGCGCGGGTTCGGGCGCGGGTTCGGGCGCGGGTTCGGGCGCGGGTTCGGGCGCGGGTTCGGGCGCGGGTTCGGGCGCGGGTTCGGGCGCGGGTTCGGGCGCGGGTTCGGGCGCGGGTTCGGGCGCGGGTTCGGGCGCGGGTTCGGGCGCGGGTTCGGGCGCGGGTTCGGGCGCGGGTTCGGGCGCGGGTTCGGGCGCGGGTTCGGGCGCGGGTTCGGGCGCGGGTTCGGGCGCGGGTTCGGGCGCGGGTTCGGGCGCGGGTTCGGGCGCGGGTTCGGGCGCGGGTTCGGGCGCGGGTTCGGGCGCGGGTTCGGGCGCGGGTTCGGGCGCGGGTTCGGGCGCGGGTTCGGGCGCGGGTTCGGGCGCGGGTTCGGGCGCGGGTTCGGGCGCGGGTTCGGGCGCGGGTTCGGGCTTAAGTAAAATTCTATAATTTTTAGGCCTCGTTTGCTATGAGGTTATAAAATCATATGATTTTCTCAAAAGATTCAAAAGGGGCCTAAGTTCCAAAAAAGAATATTTCAAGCATGTGATATGTCGTTAGGGTTTTATATAACACTCTATATTTGGAAATTTCATGGATGCACTTGTAATTTGTGGTTTTGAGTGTGTTTGGTTTGAGTGCTTACTAAGTCTTCACACCATATTGGGGGGGGGGTCTTGGAACTTTAGTAGGACGATAGTTAGGAATGAAATTTGGATAATTAGATTTGAGAGTGTTAAGTCTCAGGTGGGATTCTGATTCTGATGATGTTTAGCAAAATTTAGGATTTCATAGGAAATGCTGGGACCAGAGGGGGGTTAGGATTGTTGATTGAATTTAGTAGGATACTAGGATTAAAAAGAATACTGTTAAATTTATGTAGATTGAGATCTCTGTGTGTTTGGTTTTATTTCTCGTGGTGATCCTACTGTACCGAGCACCTTCCCTTAGTTTGAAGATTTTTATCGGATCAATAATAGCTAATCAAAGTGCACCATAAGGATAGAAATTATAATTGAAGTCTCAGGTGGGATTTTGATTCTGATGGTGTTTAGCTAAATTTAGGATTTCATAGGAAATGCTGGGAGCAGAGGGGCTTTGGCTTGTTGATTGAATTTAGTAGGATACTAGGATTAACAAGAATACCGTTAAACTGACGTAGACCGAGATGCATGTGTGTTTGGTTTTATTGCTCGTGGCGATCCTACTGTACCGAGCACCTTCCCTTAGTTTGAAGATTTTTATCGAATCAATAATGGCTAATCAAAATGCACCATAAGGATAGAAATTATAATTTCTAGTAATGTTCCTGAAATCTCAATTTGATATTCCCATTTTTATTTAGTTATTTGTATCTTTACTATTCACTTTCTGTTTGGTATCATGTATATATATAATGGGTCAATTTGCTTGTTTTCATTGTGGTGTTAAAGTCTTCTGGCTTGTTCAGTGATTTTTCTTTCTTTTCTATGCTTGCCGTCTTATCATAAATGATGTATCGGGCTTGGAATCTCCTGATGTTCTGGAATCAAATGGACTATATATGCTGATGAGTTGGTCTTTATAGAATTTATCAGTAACTACTGATGTTTGTATGTATGCACATTGCACATACTATATAAGTAATCTGAAGCTTTCTTACTTCTCTGCAGGCCACCTTTGAGTGTCTCATGAAGACCTACGGATTCCTGACACCAGATTTCTGGATGGAGACTCGTTTCAGCAAATCTCCCTTCCAGGAGTACACGGACTTGCTTGCGAAGCCCACCAAAGCAATACTTATTGAAAACACAGAGAGCTGAGGCGTAGGACGCTTTATAGCAGTGTTTGCTTTATTTACGTCATTTTGATTCAAATCGGAACTGAGCTAAGGACTTGGTGTTTCCTTATTGGCGGGACAATTTTGTGATTCATGATATCCATACTTTTATATAGCCAAATTTTCTGAGCATATTATCTTTTTGTTCAAACATGCAACACTGCAACTGATGCTCTCCTCCTGTATTTGCTAAACAAGATATACCTCTCGCAGAGGAACAATCTTATCGTGATATTATCATATGGCTATGACATTATGAGACAGAATTGATTGTATGATTTTTCTCATCCATGTTACTGACACTGTTAACATGGCTCTCTCTGCCATCGTTCTCAGCTTCCTGACCTAAAAGTCTACTGGGCGCGTATGTGAGATGAAAGAAACAGGAAACTTGGTTTAAGAAAGAAGCTCATTTTTCCTCGATTCTGGGAAAAAATAGCATGTATTATTGACTATATGTTTCAATGATTTCTTAGATGTTTCTTCTACAAGAAGGTTAGCCAAATTAGAATGTCAAGTTGATGTTGGTTGTTGCTTGTTTCAGGCACATGGAGCAGGAATGATCTTCCCAATCTCTTCCCACTTGAAATACCTACATAAGCTTGTTGCAGGACCTCCACCTTCCCCCACCAACTCGATCTCCTGCAACACTATGTGACGACAGGGATGGCTTCTGCTACAGTCGAATTCCATGGCCAACTCCGAAGCACTCGTTCCTTTAATATTCCTATAAAGCACACGGCTCACTGCCACAGCCGAGTTCTGCATTAAACCAAATGAGATCAGCTATTCTTTTGCTACATGATGTGCATCTATATACATGTCGAGTTGTAGAAGTACCTGTTCATGGCAAGGAATTCTGGAGTCACAGTAGTTCTGGTTGATGATTATAGGATTTTGGACATCATGCATGAATACATTCTGGAAGATGATGTGCTTCGCATAACCATGCCCTCCCTGTATATCACCATACAAAAAGTTACCCATCATTGTGACATAAGATGTTTTCACCTTTGTATTTCTGGTTAATCAAATAGCAGCATAATTCATTGCTGATGGAATAAAAATCCTATTGCCAATATGTTTTCCATCATTATCATAAATTTCTGCCTTTTATTTTAATTTGTTTCGTATGTATTTTTTCCTTTCAGGCAATTCCAAGAACACAGAGAGTAGAGCTGCACAAGCTCTCAGGTTTGTATGACTTGCAAGCTTAAAGATGCGCAGATAACAGGCAACATATATATACCTTGTCAGAGATCGGATGATGTGATGCAGAAGACAAGCAACAGAGATGAGTGCATGCCAAGAGGATGCTGTGTTAACATATCTATCTCTAAGCTATGGCTCTCTCTCTTCTCTCCCTCTTCATCTTACCTGCCATGTCTTGATCCTGACACCATTTGTGGTGCCCTTCAATATGACCTTGTCCACCAACACCTTGGATACGTGTGCCCTGGTGTTGTTAGCTCCCAGACTCCCAATGCTGGTCACCAGATCAAGCAGCAGCAGAGCCTGTGTTAGATGGCACCCGCTCCTCCAAGCTTAAAGCAAGCTTAGTAGGTGGTGGTGGTGGTGGTGCTCATGTGAAGATGATGAACACTGTACAGGTTGAAGTTAAGAGTCTCACACACCTGATTCCATGGCCTGGGCCACACACTATTCTCGTCGCGATCACTCTTCGTGACCCCGATACGATCGATATGCAGTCATCCCCTGCACCATCTTGCAGATTAGTTTTGTGCTAAGATGATGACGACGATGATCTTTTACCTGTCTCTGTAGATTGGTATGGGTCTGCAGGTTCTCTTACCTGTTTCGATGATGGTATCTTTTATGAGGATGCTTTTGGTGCCACTGACATGAATTCCATCGGTGTTCGGACTGGATTCAGGGGCGGAGATGGTCAGCTTGGAAGCTTTCACATTGGTGCATCTCCGGAACGCAACGTGCATTTGCTGGCTATCTTTCACCACGAGGTCCTCGACAACCAAGTTCTTGCAGGAACTAAAGAACAAAGCCTGTAATCCCAACAACACAAGTATGAGTTCGATGGCCATAGGAAGACCACCTGTCGACACACCGCTGTGTTGGATCATCTACATACCGTCGGCGCATCAATGCAAGGCTGGAAGAAGAAGAGAAGAACCCAAGTCAGCGAGTCATCCTCTTCGGATGAGCTTTAGCTTATCAAGTTGGAACCGTGATTACCAGAGACGTGTTTCGTTTGCAGGAGTGCTGCCACCAAACGTGTCCGTTGCCGTCGACGGTTCCGCCGCCTCGTACCACAAGGTTCCTCGTGCCGTCGAACAGGATCCAGTGCCTGATGTTGTCTACGTTCCAGTCCGATCGGTTCGAAGAAGCTTCGAGTGTTCCCTTGATCTGATACGAATTAGCGACGGTGAGAGAGAGAGAGAGAGACAGAGACATGCCTGTGGATGGAAGAGGAGGTGCATCGTTATGGAGATACCATGACCGTCATATGAGCTCTGCAGGGGCCGGAGAAGGCCACTGGCTTTAGGATGTACTTGTTGTTCTCCGGCACCAGCAGAACAGCCGAGGAAGAGGAGTTGCAAGCTGCTCTCCAAGCCTCTCCAAATGCCTACCACAAGTGCGACACTCCAAAGATGGCCTCTTGGAATCAAGAATTCGGGAAGAGATCTTACAGAATTCTGATACCTGGCTGTCATCCGTTCCATCACCTTTGGCGCCGTAGTCCTCCACGTTGAAGACTCCGCGAGAAGGCAAAGGTCTAAAGAGTGAGCCACGGAACCCCACGATCGATCCATTGAAGCCACGTATAGTGGCATCACACTCTTCATCATCATCGACGAAGCAAGAGTTTGATGGAGAAGCAAGTCGGCCTTCTGAATTGCCATGGAGAGAGAGGCTGTGGAAGAAGATGGTGAGAGTGAGGAGCCAAAGAAGCTTTCCTTCGCCCATTTGTAGCTTTTGGAGTAGGAACACAAGAAAAATCACTTCGGTGCTATGAGAGCTCTGAAGATGTACTTATAATGTGCGCCAAATAGAGGATTGCTTGTCTAGGTGAAGAGATAGATAGATAGATAGATAGATAGATAGATAGAGATAGAGAGAAAGAGAGAAAGAGAGAGGCAGAGAAGGATTAGTTTTCACTCAACCCATAAGTTTGGCCTCCCTCCATCATCAATCATCATCAGAATCATGATCATGGGTATGGAGATGAGAAACAGGAGAAAGAAACGCAAGTGTGTTTGGGTTACTTGCCAACCCGTATCTCATTTATTGCTTGCCTCTTTGTTCTTCTTTAGGTACAAGTTTCAGGGAGGGAAGAAGATGCACAGTTCTTGTGGCTTTTATCCTACTCTTAGTTGGCAAGTGCTTCAGAATTAGCCTGCCATATGTTTGTTCCAGGAAGCAATGTTGTTGGTGCTGCTGCTGCTGCTGCTGCTGTGAGAGATTAAATGCTCAGAGCCTGGAAACTTACATGCCACAAGTAAATAGCATTACAAGTTTGTAGTTCAATGGGTTAAAGCCTACTGCTACTGTTACTTCAATGGGTAACAGTATATACTATATATATGACAGGCTATGTATATATACATATATACATATATATATATATATATATATATATATATATATATATATATATATATATATATATATATATATATATATATATATATTGCTATTTCTGATGTGTTCCATGAGGAAATATACAGCTAATTGAGGTATGTGATGTGATGGGAGATTACAAAGAGATGTTTGCATTTCATGAAATATGCAATAAATTTTGTATAAGTAACAAAGTATTATATGGACATAACCTAATATAAAAAAATACTAATTGATAGAAAATTTTCAAGATAGGGTCAAGTACATGTTTCTTGCTCTCTCATTCTTCCACATGCTGATATGTTATGGTTGGATTGAGTACCAGAATGGACAAAGTTGGCCTCTCCCAACTGAGAGAGAGAGAGAGAGAGAGAGAGAGGCAAAACTTAAAAACCAAAGAAAGGATTAATACATATTTTATGGTGATTGATGTGTTATGGTTGTCAAACTTGTTGGACATGTTGGTCCTGTGTAATCCATGGGAACCAACTTTTAGACAGATGCTTGATAACTTCCAGAGTCACCTACTAGGGGTTGGCTTGAGAAGATTGGAAAGGTGTTGCAAGAACACAAAACCATTTGGGTTCTGCATTGATTTATCAGTCTGTGTTCTGGTTGAGGATAGAGTAACTTTGTCTGCTTTACCATCAGAATATGTATGCAGAAAACCTATAACATTTCTCAGAACAATACTGCATGAAGCATTAGAAAAATAAAAACTTGCATGAATCAGTGAAGCCCAATCTGACACAATGCAACATTCAAGGAAAAGACAAGAGAGAGTACCATGATACCAAATAATGATTAGACTCCCAAGTAGATCTGTTACACTATGACAAAGATTAGCACAAACTAGGGAAAAGGAAAATAAATATTTAGACCATACACAAGCTTAAGCCACATTAGGCCTTTCAATCCATTTCAATTGTTATGCTTAATTTAGCAAACAGTGGATTTTTATATCGATCCCAAATACAAACTTATCTCAACAGCTGAGACAGCCACCGGGGTGAACGGATCAACTCGCACCCATAACAAGGAGAAGATTGAAGCAAGGAGAATGGACCAGACCACGACAATTGTAGGCGTGCGGTTTTGTCTTCCCATAAGACCCTTGAGGAAGGGGTACAGGTGAACAATCACCCAGAAGGCGAAAAAGAGCTTCCCAAAGAGGGGACCCCATGACTGATATCCACTGTTTATGGCATACGAGATACCAGCGACCACACCAACCAGATTCACTAAAAAAATGAAAGCAATAACTTAATAGGTCAAACAAGGCATACAACTTCATATATTTGACATGCATACTTGTACAGTAATAACAGTCTCCGGATAAAAGAGATATATAAGTGAACATCCTGATCGACGTTCTAGCAGTTGATACCACATTGCTGCACATCTGGTCCAGTTACCCGAGTGGTGAACGGATCAACTCGCACCCATAACAAGGAGAAGATTGAAGCAAGGAGAATGGACCAGACCACGACAATTGTAGGCGTGCGGTTTTGTCTTCCCATAAGACCCTTGAGGAAGGGGTACAGGTGAACAATCACCCAGAAGGCGAAAAAGAGCTTCCCAAAGAGGGGACCCCATGACTGATATCCACTGTTTATGGCATACGAAGATACAGCGACCACACCAACCAGATTCACGATAAGAAGCGTGGTTGGTGGTATCAAGAGGGTGGTCCACTTGAACATGTAGAGCTCAGCAAAGTCACCATCTTCATCAGAAGCTTTGGAAGTAACAGTGAAATTGGTGTCGATACCAGCGAGAACCTTGAGTAGACCTTGGAACACTGCAAAGAGATGGGCTGAGACACCACCGATGACCCAGAACTGCTCATTCCTCCACCATTCATCAATCCCGACACCACTCCACCTCATTTCCAGAATACCAGTGGCAAAAATGGAAAGGAAGAGAGAGATGAACCAGATACTTGCAATGTTGCTAATCTGGAATCAAATAAAGTTGGTTAGTACCCAGTTGATATTGATACCACACATGCTTAGCTTCATCTGGATATTATCAGAAGAATCTTAATATTCCATAATGATTTCAAAATTAAAGAATCTGAACAAGAGATAAAAATTGTGCGCCTATAGCAAAAAATATTATCCCAAAAGAGAAAAAGTTCATGAAAGGTTGAGAACATGCAGGTGACTTTATGTGCATATTGCATAATGCTATTCAATGATGGATCTTATTCAAACATTAGTGCCAGCCTCGAAAGATGGCTCGAGGCTGATGGACCTATTGATTTTTAGAATTAGCAAAAACTTAAATGAGGAGACGTTTTTACCTGAGGGATAATGAATTTTCCAGTAAGTAAACAAATGGCCGGCAGCGTACAATACAAAAGGAGGGGAAGCGAAGTGAGTGGATAAATGGTGGTGTTGATGTATGCAAATCTTTCCAAAAATTTTAATCGCCCTCCATAGCCATACCATATTGGGCAGTGACGGCTAAAGAGAATCTCAACGGATCCCAGGGCCCATCGAAGCACTTGGTTCAAACGATCTGAAAGATTGATTGGAGCAGAACCTTTGAATGCTGGACGCTTAGGCATGCAATAGATTGACTTCCAACCACGAGCATGCATCTTGAATCCAGTAAGGATATCTTCTGTCACAGAACCATAAATCCACCCTATCTGCGGTACCAGATAAAAATCCAGCATCTTAATACAAGGATATAATAAAAAAAATAAAAAATACAAGGACATAAGACTAAACTGCAGAGCTCAAAGAAATAACTTGTTATGACAAGAGAACAATCACTTAAGTTATGCCTATAGCCATCACTGGTATTGATAAGGGGGGTAACCAGGTGCCAAACTAAAGAATATGTCAGGGTCTACATTAGTTCCCAATTTCTTGTGGAGTAAAATACAATTAAACAACAAAGTTTTGATGGCCTCTTAAAATCTATGAATTTCATTTCATTGTACACTCAAAAACAAGCACATCCTATATGCTCAGCAGGTGGCTTCTTTTGGTTGAAAGCAGTAACTTGATTCTTTCGACTTAGTCCCCAAATAATGCAGAAGCCCATGCCACCTTAGCACTTACATAAATTATAGCATTCCTAAGCCACACCACAAAAATTCAGAAATAAAAGATGTCTTAAAGGTTATATCCAAATACTTTGTCCTCGTGGGGTCTATGTTTAGGTTCTATCCAATCTTCAGCCACACCACCTTGAGATCTTGTTGCAGACTATGTTCAGGGAAAGTCCATTACTCTGTACTAGCAGCAGCCTCGATAAACAGTGCATCTACTTCAAACCAGCTATCAAGGTGTTGTGTTAAAAGTTATTTGTATTTTGTGGAAGATGCAACCATTATCTTAATGCCAAGTTCAACTTCTTGTGATTATGCTCCAAACTGTTAGATCTTCAACGTTAAAAAGGAATGAATTTGCCAAGTCATAGCAATCTAGCTAATGCCCATTTAAATTGTTAGTTCCAATTACCAAAATAATGTTAATGCTCATTTTTCAGAACTCTTGTTTTCTAAAGGTCTCATTCATATGAAGAGATTATTCCTGATCGAACTTTAAATACTTTTGACTGACTAATGTGTGTAAACTTTGGCATTCAGAAGAAGGTGAGACACAATAGTGTATCTGAAGGGTAAAAGAAAAGCACATATAAAGAAGAGCCATTCGCAGACCTCGCTACCCCATTCTGTCTTATCCTCATATCCACAGCTGATGACATGGATGGCTTCTTTCAAAAGAGACTCAGGAGTTGCAGATTGAGGAACACCACCATTTTCCATTAATGTTGAGGCAACAAATACAGCTGACTGGCCAAATCTTTTCTCCAGGCTCATTTGTGACATGAGCAGTGATTTTTCATCATCAAATCCAGCACCTATTTAAAAAGAAAACAATAAGTTTAGCTTCAGCAGATAAAGAACATTTCAAAGATGTACTTTGTCCACTAGAATAAGGCTATTGCATACAATAAACTCATGAATTATGCAATTCTCTTCAGAATAAACAGAATGCCATGAGTTTAGTGTCAGCAGATAGATGACTTATTTAGCTTGCAAAAAGGGTAACATGGAATATATAATGTTGCTTCCGATTTAAGTCTAGGTATTGATATCTCATAAAACAACAACAAATAAGGATCCAGCCACTTGGGATCAGCTACATGAACCTTTTTCCTGCATTTATGCTCTTTTGAGAGCAATATCACTAGTTGGGTACTGAGATCTCACATTAATACATGTTTCCCTTTGTCCTTATACCCTACCATGATAGATCAATGTGCTCATAGTCGCTATTCAGCAATATTTTATTAAAATATTGTGGAATTGTCAAATAAAAGGTATGATTGTTTTGTCTCTTAATATAGCGAAACCTTTCTAACCTTTCTACACTATCCTTTCTACACCAACAATATATATTGATAAATTGCTGTCATGGACCACAATATGAATCCTCAACATTCAACGTACACCATATATCACGTATAGGCCAGCACTTTGGTGCTGGGAATTTTGTCACCACTGTGTGATAATGTTAGTTGAAAAGCAACTATAAATAAACTATAAGATATTGAAAAATATTCTTTGCCTTGTGCTGCTACTAAGTAGAGAGACAAATTAGATAGTTTTCATTTCCCTCCTAAACCAAAAGTTTATCTCATGGCTCTGAAATCAAACAACTGAAGGGCTAAATAATTGCTACAAACAAGGGTCCCAAGATCTCAAAAGTCAGATATTAAATAATGCTAATTATTAAGTTTCATGTATTCTTCAAAACAGCAATAACAAAACAAGGTACCTTCAACCCCCTCTTCTATATCTTCTAGATTAAATATTGGCACTGTATTATCCACATGTTTGCTTGACTTTTTCTTTTCTGAACTTTTCTTGCTTGATTTAGAGTTCTTCTTACGAGAGTCACCACAGCAGAGAGAGAAGAAGCCCTTCTTTTTATGCTTATTCTTGATAGGAGGTTCATAGCCATATAATGCAGTTCGGTTGAAGACACATCCTGTACCCACATAGACAGGGCCTTGGATACCATCGAGACCTCTTAAGTTGATCTATAATAAAGAACATTGGAAATAAGAATTACAATAAAAAAGAGACAGAAAATAAGTCAGCCAGAAGACACTGAGGCTGATTCTGAAGTCATATTTATGTTGATTTAAAATTGCATAATTTTCAGTATATTCAGTATAAGTTCCACAATGTCAATTACTTACAAGAATATCCAAATGATGCTAAAAGTTTGATCAACAAAAGAACAAAGGTAATGTCTCGGACTCTTGGGTAAGAGTATATGGATCCAAATGGTCACAACCATGGTCCAAAATGTTAAAGAGTATCTTCTCCCTTTTGACGACACCAAAACTACTAAAGGGTTTTCTTATTAGTAACACTAAAAATTTTTAACCAATTTCTGACCTCCAATGTCAGTTAAGATGTTTCATGTTTTCAAAAAGTCTGGAACAACCATGTTTTGGGGCATCTCCATGACATGTCTGTTAAAATAGAATTTGCAAGAGAAGAGTTGAGTTTCATTAAAAAAGTATCTGGACATACGAAGCCAGTGGTTAGGATAGATAACACTAACATTCATGCAGTTGGGCTTTCAGATACACAGAAGCATGAGTTAACCATGACCTGACGCATTAAAATTAATCTTGGACCAATTACTTGGATCAGAACGACTTCCAGGAATAGATTAAAGTGCAAAAATATGCCATCTATTATGCAGCCTATTAGGGTAGCATTTTATACAGCCACATCATAATGTTGTATATTATCAAGTGTTATCTCTAATGTTTGGTTGTATTCACTAGAATCATCATTGTAAAGACTAAATTGCCTAGCTGATGCTAAGGCTTATCAACAACAATCCACCCCAGTGCTATAAGAAATGTTATAAGCTTTGAAATATATCTGCACTTACATCAAAAAACACTGTATTACGGTTGGCATATCGATCATTCCTATCAATACCATCAAACCTCTGTGGAAACTGTACATAACAAACTTGCTTTCCAAGATTTGGATCCATAAGAAAGCACATAGCCTCCCTCAGAGCCTTGCTGTTGTTTATGTAGTGATCACAATCAAGATTCAACATGAAGGGTCCATTTGTAAGGACAGCCGACACACGCACCTACACAGTAGTTTTAAAGATTAACAATGGACAAAGAAGTCCTTGTCCAGCTACACTAATATTTAGTAGCATAAATAAACACCAGATTCACATAATATGCTGAATCATTTATCACTCACAAGAGCATTCATGGCACCAGCCTTCTTGTGGTGTTGGAAACCTGGACGTTTCTCACGAGATACATAGACTAATCGTGGTAGTTCATTACCCTCAGTATCAAGCCCTCCACTGTGACCCAAGAAAACCTGATAATTTGAGTGACATAAGATGATTCTGATAAGAAAATTTATCTTAAACGAACATGTTGCAATAGCAGTCAACAAATTTAGTAAATGTTAACAAATCACAATGGGCAATGTCAAGATGTATTTGAAATTAATATGCATAAAATGTGAAAATGTGTTTCCAAGTGCCAAACATTTAAGATGTCTACTATCTAGATTCGTAAATGTTCTTTGTTACAGAAATCCACCAACCTGGATCATTCCAGGATGATCTCTGGTGTTATTCCCAGGCCATGGTGTGCCATCTTGCATGATCCATCCCTCATCTGGAACTTTTTGTGCCTTTGCAACAAGGCCATTGATGCGAACTTTAAATTCTTCATATTCTCTCTGGATTGAAGCAATTGCTGGTCAGAAGACATGCAAAAGGATAACAGAAAAAAAAAATCCAAGTTTGAAACTATGCAAGACTAGACACCTTCATTGCTCTGCGATCTTTAACAAATGAAGGTTGAACTTTATCCTTGAGGTAATCAATCTTCTGTGAGAAGTACCATTCAGGAGCTCGAGGTTCAATATTGTATTTCTTGCAGAAAGGAACCCATTTTCTTGCAAACTCTGAAGTTTCAGCCAGTGCTTCAAATGTCAGCATAGCAGCACCATCATCAGAGACATAGCAAGAGACCTTGTCAACAGGGTAATCCACAGCAAGAATTGATAACACAGTGTTGGCTGTGACAAGGGGAGGCTCTTTCAATGGATCGACAGTACTGACAAAAATGTCGACAGCAGCCAGCTCAGACGGTTCACCTTCTCTGTCATATCTGTTGTTTCAAGTGATGTTTAGCAAACAACTGGTCTGAGTACTTAAACTACACAAGAAAATTTAAGAAACCATGAAGCAATTACCTAATTGATAGTCTGTCGAGATAAGTTTCCCGATTTACAGGAAACCATTTGGGAAACTGATCCAAAATCCAAGATATAGCAAACCATATCTCACAGATGACAGATAACAACCATAAAGGATAGGCATTGGTGACAGGATTTGTGATACGATAGTGGAGGAAAATACAGAGAATAACAAGCCGTAACACAATAACCATCCTGTATGGGTTTATCCTGGAAGATGGAACAGATACTTTCCTGGAAAGAGGCTGTCGGGCTTCATCATTCCTGCATTATAAAAGCAATGACAGCTTGCAGTTAAAATAAGAAAGTTTCAGGTAATTTCAGTGGCCCTATGAACAGAGCAAAGAATATTGTTAAATGATTATACATTTAAACTACGGAAAGTACGAAAAAAAAACAATAGAAAGTAGAATAGTCTCTGGCACTAGAGCCTACAGAACCAAAAGCAAGTAAACTTTTTAACTTTTCAGAAAAACAAAGGGCTTTGTTCCCTTTCCAAAAATTATTTGGATTCATTTCCAACTTTCAATGCAAATGATTTATTTTCAATAAAGAATACAGAACAGCATCAAATGATGTCGCACATTGTGTGCTAGACATTTCTACCAAAATATTCATAAGGATCCCCTTTCAGATGATTTAAGTTGAACTAGGATTAGAATGTCAAAGAAGATAGAAGATCACTATTTCACAATAGAGCTGGTGTTATAATCAGATTCACGATGGTAAAGGAAAAACAGCCATACAAGTCCAAAATGAACAAGCTGACAAGGTTAAAGCTGGAAGTGTGTTTCGATTGTGAAATTCAGAAAGCTAAATCAGTAAAAAAATCACTTTATTTTACATGGACCACACAGATAAACTGGATGAATATTTAGCTAATTACCATATAATGCCACCTGGACACCTGGAGAGAGGAAAAATTATCATTGCAGTTACTAAAGAATGCAGTATTTAGGACTGATTTTTATGCCTTTACACCAATATAGTTGTTCAGGGGTCATTTTTTTTGTTAGTCATCCATTAGTCAATAAGAAAAGAGAAGTGCAATGAGTATTTTCATAGGATGAAAAATATACTTAGACAGCAAAGAACCAAGACAGATCTCATTACAATAACATTTACGATATTTGAGAACATTTCTTCTGTTTCTTACCAAGGATTCCAACAAAAATATTAAAAGCATCAATCTGCTAATAAACAAGTCAACTACAATATTCAGAAAGAAAAATTAAACTCATATGCACTCAACAAAGAAACTTTAACAGGAGAATAACTCACAGTAAAGCATCATCCATATTGTAATCAGTAGTCGCATCAATATCACCTACTCCCCTGCCTTCCGAAGGGGCATGACTGGTACCATTAGTCATTGGCACGACATTTTTCTCCTGTTTCATCTTCCATCCATCAACTCTCTCTTTCCAGGCAACATTGCCAAATTCTCTGGATGAGTTAGCTGATCAAATAAGAAAGGACAACAATTTAACATCTGAGTCAGGACTAGCAATGCATAAACAAATATTAAACTCAACATAACAACCACAAAACCTAGGATAAGTGACATACGAGACCGGTAAGGGAGTGGATGCACACGCTTTCCACCACCTCCTGGGGACATCATATGATCAGGTGATGACATTGGCAGTTCTCCAGAGAGCTGCAGAAAATAAAGAAAATAGTAACATATCTTCACCTAAGGGGGACGGGGACACTGATCTTAAGAGAATTAAGGCATACCCCTTGGCTGTGAGTGAGCAAAGGGATGTGATTCCGAGGGATCTCCCCACTGTCATACTTTGGAGCACCGACATCTTCCCCTTGCTCATGACCCATGTGCCAACCCAGCATGCGTTCAGCGATCTTTGGCTTCTGATCCTGATGGCTAGTTGGATAATTGAAATCGCTAACATCATCAGCATCGCCATCGTCCCCCTCCTCTTGGCGAACAGGTGGGCTTCCTACATGTCACAATAAAAACAAAAGAGCCAACCAAAATCCTTAATCTGGTCTTTATTTAAATAACTGTGAGACACATTAATGCAGATCGGTTCGAGATCCAAAGCAAAACCTTTGTGTCTCTTGTACTTCGTCTTGCACTGGGGACATGACTGGTTTCCATCCTTCCTCTCGTACTCGTAGCAGGGACGGCAGACGGGAAACCCACAAACATCACAGGCGACAAATAGATCGCCGTCCACTGTTGTACCAACACTGTCGCCACAGATCTGGCACACCTGGCCACCGGAGTGCTTCACAGGCTTCTTCATCCAAGTCAAGACGAGTCAAAATTAACACAGTTTCAACCATGGATTGCGAAAAAATATTATGTTTTGAATCTAAAGATGGAGACCTTTTCAAGAACAAGCTACATTTCGGTCAAAAAAGAAAAAACATTTTAACCAATCATGTTTCTGATGCAGAAACGTACCCCCTTCTCTCCATCGACCTCCATGGCAGGCTTCTCAACCAAAAAGTGCAAACTTTAATCGAATCGAGAAGAAACAGCTCAAATATTAACAGATCGAAGCTTAATGCACCGCATGGATTCCGATCGACAAGTTGCCCCTATCAAAACCACATGCAATTGATCACCCATAGAAATGTCCGCATGAAACATCCAGATCTCATAAATCTTAAACGTACACCAACAATACATTAGTAGATCTATAGGTGGAACGAGCCATTCACATCAAAAACTGGCATTTCGTCGAGAACAAAAGAAAGAGGACTCACCTTTGAGAACGGATTGCTCCAAAGAGCCACCAAATCGGTCTTCCCTCACACTGCCGACACGAAGAGAAGGGGAGTGAGGGGAGATGTCTCAAGAAGGAACCCTATCACCACCGACTAGTAATCGAGCAATTAAGGAGAGAAGAGAAAGGGGAAGAAAGCGACGCTTTAACAACGCTGAGTTGATTAGATATGTTTACTATGAAAAGGACGTTTCTGCTACTCCCACCCGCTGCGGTGAAAGAAGAACTGGAACGGGAAAGGAATCGATCGGACGGTCTTTGCCGTTGGGCCCAACTCCAGTTAAGAGGATGGACGGTTCTGATGCCGGGATGGCATACCACCGACGGAAACGTTGAGTTGGAGATGATTCGCGACGACGACCCCAGTTTAAACCCCGTCGGCCTACCCTTCTTTCCTTTGGTGAAATGCGTGGGACCCGGGTCGCTCGATCCGGTAATAACGCTGATGAATTATTAGAATACGTTTACCATGAGGCGGACGCGTCTTCGACTCCACCGATCGATCGGACGGTCCTGGACGTTCGAAGTGGTGTGGGTCCCACTGAAGCTAGAAGGACCGATGGCTCTGATGCCGGCATTGATGTGACCGATGAAGCCAGCGTTGGAGACGATCCGCCACGAGATCAGTAAATACTTCGAACAACACCACCTTCGAAACCCCGGCTCGGTGTACCCTTCTTTCTTGTGGTGGGGGAATGGGACCCGATTGCTTGCTTCCAGTAACGAGCATCGGGGGTATCGTTGAATCGCAGTCCTCGTGTGTTACGAAGAGATGACAACTGGGTATTGATCACTTGTCACGACACACGCAAACGGGTGGATGCAATCATGCATTAATCATCCGTTAAATTAGTAATCGATTACGCCCACCGACACTATTTTAACCATCTTATTGTCGGCCCTTCGACGAATTATATGAATAAAGAAAAAAAATAAAATGGAGTTACAGCTTTGATCGACGTCATCTACTTTGACTTTGACTTCCATTTCACTTTTTTTGGGGGACCCATATAATAATTTTGCATGTGACTGATAGTATATTGGACCCATCAACTTCGATCAAGCAACGACATGTAATCTTTAAATAATAATCAAGGACAAAAATATATATACCAACAATATATATATTTACGGCACGGAATTAAAATCAGACAAAAAAAGGTAATATTATTTTTTGTAATTTTAAATACATATTTTATATATTAGCTCGAATCGAATCCCTTTGAGGTAACTTCAACTGCGGTGGAGGAGACCGCTGCCACACTCGACATCCTTCCCTCCTCCGTCCACAAAAAGATGTCATTTCCATGAACACATCCCTCACAAGCTCACCCAAAGCTTGTTAGGCTTTGGGTATCTTCTTGAGATCAACTACTCCGAGGCTATCAATTGAGATCTCTTCTCTGATAGTGTGCTCCACCGGAGTCCTTCAAAGGTATGCTATCTTCTGAATTGTGTGTTGACTCTTCTCTCTGTGCAATTTCTTTGGATACAGAAGACAGATGTCGAGTTTTGTTGACAGGAGCTCTTCAAGATCTACCTTCACTGTGATCGTCTTTACTCTCTTCTCTCTCTCTCTCTCTCTCTCTCTCTCTCTTTCTATAGGAAGTACTTTGTGTCAACAATTCTTTTCTTAGCTTCTGAAAAGTTGGAGGACATGTTTCTTAATGAACTTTAGCATGATTTAGCTGATGTGCTACTCATCTCAAACCCAATCTTAGATGTATGTTGTTTCGATCATTGATTTGTGTTTCTATTCTTCAAGCATGATTTTTTGAACTTTGTCTTCTTGAGGTTTGATCATCTTGGAAATGAAGGTTTCCTCATGTTCCTCCTTTTGGATCTTATGTCACTTGGCTCCGGCCAGATCTCGAATGGCTCCAGCCTTCAGAGTAAGAAGAAAGGCTTGCTGGCGACCTCGACTTCGACGTCAGCAGAAGAACTCGGAGCCATCACGACGCCCCACGGATGATGTCTCCTCGAAACAAGCCATGTCGGATTTGGAAGAGAAGAGAGGAATCGACATCGCAGCTGCAGGATCCGCAACCCCAAAGGCCAAGACCTCCCGGATACCGGAGAACCTCAGCTGCCCACCGGCGCCTAAAAAGCGACGGGTCACCGCCTTGCGCTGGTCCGAGAACACACCTCCCGTCCCCTTCTTCACCTCGCCGGACCTCGATCTCTTCTTCCTCTACGCCCTACGGGAGATCTCACTGTAGACCATTCTCAGGTCGAAACACCGCATCGCCATTGATCTTTCCCTTGTGTCTTTGTTGCTGAGGTTGGGTTTCTAGGGTTTGGTGAGCTTGTTTTATGCTTCACAGCTACTTTTTATAGCTGAGAAGCCCGAGTTTGTGCATCTTTTCAGTTCCCTGTGTGCAGTATCGATCTGGTTGTGAAGAGAATGCTGCTTGTTGTTCCTCATTCGTCTTCTTCTTCTTCTTCCATGTTTAGTGCTGGCTTTCTTGACCTCCTTTAACTTTGGAAGGTGGTGCCGGGCTCTGCTTTAGATTTTGAATTGGATTCCCTGGCGTTCACAGCATCGTGTCTGCATATACTCATGACATTGTGCAGGTTCTCATCATCGTGGTCGCCAGTTCATTGGACAGGAAGGGGAGGGAGGATCTGCAGGTTAAAGGTAACTCCTGCAGGCGTGACAAAAGGAGATCTTTTGGTTTCAACGTGGATGATTGTGTTTGGGTGTCATGGGAGACCCCACCATCGGGGAACAGGATCACACCACGGAGAACAGCACTGCTTTGACATGCAAGTGATCCCAATGCTCCTGTTCTTCCTGACATTCCCCATCGACCAGTCCTTACATGCACCAGTGTGTCCTGTGACGATCCAACACAAAGAAACAACTGAAATAAAACATATTTTTGATTCGGAAAGTAGTTTTTGCCAATCATAGATAAGCAACATCGCTTACCACTTTATCATAAAATTTTAATGGACGATATACTCTGAATCAAATTTAATATAGTAAATATTCTTTATAATCATGATTTATTTATAGTATAAAAATTTATTTTATAAAATGTTTGGTCTGTAATAATTTTTATATTGAGTTACAGTATCTTCTTACTATTGCTGAAAATAAAAACATTATCTTATAATATTTTTATACTATATTACAATATTTTTTAATATTATAAAATATTAACGTTACAAAATTTAGTATTTTATTTAGTTTATGATATTATTAAAATAATACTGTAACAAAATGTAAAAAGTTACATTAAAAGATAATTATGAAAGTAAAATATTTAATCTCATTTCTGTACTAATAAAAATGTAGTATTTTTGTTAATAGAATTGACGACACGAGAAGAAATGATGTTAAATATTATAAGTATATAAATTTCAATTTAACTTTTAAAAGTGTAAGAATAGGATTATTAAATATAACTAATTATATGAGATAATCTATAATTAATCCTAATAGGACACCTCATTAAAAAAATAGATTATGGAATAAAAAGAAAGAAGAGATTGATTTTTTCTGTCATCCATCGTTATATAAACTATATTTTTAGATTATGTTCTTTACATAAAAATCCCTCTAATTTATTGTTAAGAGGTTAAGTAACTTTTTTTTTTTGGCACTATGAATCACATAGTGGAAGACACACGAGTTTCTCCTACTTGCCTTGGTAAGAGGAAATCGCGGGGCCCAATCTCCTTCCAATAAGGAGAAAGGTAATGTCTGGGAAGGACTCAACAGGGTAACAAAAAGTACTTTTTAGTTAATAAATCCTATATTATCGAACAGTCAGATTCGGATTATGATATTGTCACTCCGAATTACCAGCTCAGATGGAGGCTTACAGATCGATATCGAACAGTTCGCAGCTCACGAGGGACAGCGACAGCGCGTGAAAATATCAGCGCCTGTGGGCTTTCGAGAATAATCCGCCGCTCTACGTGTGGCTACCGCTGGACTCCGCTTTCCTAGGGTGGGCGGGTGGCGGTGCGTCTAAGCTCGACGGCGTCAAATCCCGGCCAGCGCCAGACTGCTCTCGGTCCACTTTCTTGTTCGGCTCGTTTTTTCCTCGTCCCGAAATCGCTGTCTTTTAGAGGATTTGAATTGCCAATCGGCGGCGATGGCGGCCTCGGCAGCGGCGGCGGGGATCGGAGCCGGGGCCGATCGGAGGGTCCAGATCCGTGAATTTCGGGGGCTCAGGTCCTCCGGACTGATTCCCTTCGGGAGACCGCTACCGGCTCTGCCCATCGGGTCCTCGTCGGGCTTTTCTTCCGTTATAAGAGCTGTCTCCACGGTGAGGTCTATTTGCCTCTTGCATTTTATCAATTTCTGCTTCCTGATGTGGTAGCCCAAAGGTGGGATCTTGGTTGTCTTTTGTCCGTTCTAGTTGGTTTGAGTAACCAATAGGGGGAAATTATGGTGATGCCATTTCACGTTTATGTTTCGTTCTTAAGAAACAAGCATTTGCCCCCTTTATCGTAGGATAGCAAATTGCATCTTTAAATGTTCGTGTTTTCTGACATGAACTAGTCTTTTACATAGCAATTAAGAAAGTGATGTCAGCTTCCTGAATGCCCAACTATCTGTAACAGGCTTCTGGTTTAATTTGAGTGTAGGTATTTCGGTTGGTAATTGACCTGGTAGCTAGGGCAGCGATTTTCTTTCGAGAATAATCCGCCGCTCTACGTGTGGCTACCGCTGGACTCCGCTTTCCTAGGGTGGGCGGGTGGCGGTGCGTCTAAGCTCGACGGCGTCAAATCCCGGCCAGCGCCAGACTGCTCTCGGTCCACTTTCTTGTTCGGCTCGTTTTTTCCTCGTCCCGAAATCGCTGTCTTTTAGAGGATTTGAATTGCCAATCGGCGGCGATGGCGGCCTCGGCAGCGGCGGCGGGGATCGGAGCCGGGGCCGATCGGAGGGTCCAGATCCGTGAATTTCGGGGGCTCAGGTCCTCCGGACTGATTCCCTTCGGGAGACCGCTACCGGCTCTGCCCATCGGGTCCTCGTCGGGCTTTTCTTCCGTTATAAGAGCTGTCTCCACGGTGAGGTCTATTTGCCTCTTGCATTTTATCAATTTCTGCTTCCTGATGTGGTAGCCCAAAGGTGGGATCTTGGTTGTCTTTTGTCCGTTCTAGTTGGTTTGAGTAACCAATAGGGGGAAATTATGGTGATGCCATTTCACGTTTATGTTTCGTTCTTAAGAAACAAGCATTTGCCCCCTTTATCGTAGGATAGCAAATTGCATCTTTAAATGTTCGTGTTTTCTGACATGAACTAGTCTTTTACATAGCAATTAAGAAAGTGATGTCAGCTTCCTGAATGCCCAACTTATCTGTAACAGGCTTCTGGTTTAAATTTGAGTGTAGGTATTTTCGGTTGGTAATTGACCTGGTAGCTAGGGCAGCGATTTTTTTGTATCAATGTGGCATCTGGGAGAGGGAGAGAGGGAACTGGGAGAAGAGAAAAGGAAACTTGTGAAGCAGAGTTTTTTACCTGAAGCTTCTTCAATGTTGTTGAAGCTCTGTAGATGATTAATCTTACTCTTTTTTCTACTTTCTTTAATTTGCCTATAATCGACCATTAACTAAACCTGCTGGTTCAAGTTCTTCAACTGCTTATCATCAGCTAGCTATCATGATGCTGCCGTATTTTACATCTGTCGTATTTCACGGTCCATATGCATGCTGAGTAGTTGGATATCTTGCAAGTTTGCCTTAATGTATGATTGGGCCAATCCCAAATCTGATCTTGATTTCTGTGAAACACATCTGCAAGCTGTATGAGTCCTCTTTTTCCTCATTCTAAAAGAATTTAGGCAAGGCCATTAGAGTCAAAGAGGACATGTTGAATAAGGCAGATATAGATGCAGCTTCAAATGGTTTAGTTTTGCAAAGTTGTTAGTGTTTTGATGTTAATATGATGGTTAAAAGGTAGCTTGTTTGCAGCATTGCCTACTGATGGAACTCTATAACATCACAAGGAAAAAATCATGGGCATTTCAGTTAGTGTCCTACAAGACTATGCATGACGGAAAAATAAAAAGTATGTAAATATTTGTTAAGTAGCAGTTGTTTTGAAATAACTAAAAAGAAATGCAGTGTCTTGTAGAATAAGAAGCATATACATGATACTAAACACTGTAACTGGTCTTTTTTCTAATTTTGAAATTATCTTTTAACTCTTGCTAGTTTCTAGTAAAGAAAATTATTTGATATTTCGACCTGCGAGCTGGGCTACAATTTGAATAAGTAGTATGTATATAATTCTCAACTCTGCAACTGTTTTTCTGTAATTTTTAGTTATCTCTTAATCTCTTTCTAGTACAAAATCATTCAATGCTTTGACCTGGGAGATTTGGTACATTTTCTCCAATGTAATCTGCCTGCCATTAATTCATCTTCAGATATGATATTTGATTAATGTAAATTTAGAGTATATTACCTGTACTTAATTTCTCATTTAAATACTGCTAATCCTTTTTGGTTTTTTTTAGCCTACAAAACCAGATACTGCGGTCAAGCGAAGCAAGGTTGAATTGTTTAAGGAACAAAGCAACTTTCTTAGATTTCCTTTAAACGAGGAATTGCTCTCAGAAGCTCCAAACATAAATGAAGCTGCTACACAACTGATCAAGTTTCACGGAAGTTATCAACAGACAAATAGAATAGGGACGAACGTGGTGTAAAGTCTTACCAGTTTATGCTTCGTACAAAAAATCCATGTGGGAAAGTCCCAAATAAGCTGTACCTGGTTATGGATGATCTTGCTGATGAGTTTGGAATTGGTACTCTTCGCTTGACCACTAGGCAGACATTTCAGTTGCATGGCATCCTGAAGAAAGACCTAAAAACTGTAATGAGTACCATCATCAAGAATATGGGATCAACTCTTGGTGCATGTGGTGATTTGAACAGAAATGTATTAGCTCCTGCAGCACCATATGCCAAAAAAGAGTATGTCTTTGCGCAGGAGACTGCTGAAAATATTGCTACCCTTTTGACACCTCAGTCTGGTGCATATTATGATTTATGGGTAGATGGTGAAAAAGTTATGTCAGCAGAGCCTCCTGAGGTAGTAAAAGCTCGTAATGACAATTCCCATGGAACAAATTTCCCAGACTTACCAGAGCCCATTTACGGCACCCAATTCTTGCCTCGGAAGTTCAAGATTGCAGTGACTGTACCAAAAGATAACTCAGTTGATATCCTAACAAATGACATTGGTGTTGTACTAGTTTCTGACAATGATGGAGAACCTCAAGGCTTTAACATCTATGTAAAAAGTTTTTATGCTCCAGTGTTAGTTTATAAGCTTCTTGATTAGAAATTTTGATTTGTTCAAAAAATTTACATTTGTAGGTGGGAGGAGGCATGGGAAGGACTCATCGGGTTGAGACCACATTCCCTCGTCTAGGAGAGCCATTGGGTTATGTCCCAAAAGCAGATATTTTATTTGCTATAAAGGCTATTGTTGTTACTCAAAGAGAAAATGGGAGGAGGGATGACAGGAAATATAGTAGAATGAAGTATTTGATTAGTGCATGGGGAATTGAAAAGTTCCGTAGTGTTGTTGAGCAGTATTATGGTAAGAAGTTTGAACCATTCAGAGAATTACCAGAGTGGGAATTTAAGAGTTACCTTGGATGGCATGAACAGGTTGATTGCTGACTTCAAATGGATTTATGCTCATTCTTTTGCTTAGTTCTTGTTAGTTTTGAATTTTGATATGTTCTAAACAATTGCAATATCATTTTTTGCCATATGTATGTGTTTTCAGCTTTGTCTTTTAATGAAAATGTTATGATCTTTTGGAGCATTTCATGGCAGGGTAATGGTGCTATGTTTTGTGGACTCAGTGTTGATAATGGCCGTATAGGAGGGAAAATGAAGAAAACTTTGAGAGAAGTAATTGAGAAGTACAATCTGAATGTTCGCATTACACCTAACCAGAACTTGATTTTGTGTGACATCCGGTGTTCATGGAGACGGCCCATCTCCATAGCTCTTGCTCAGGCTGGTCTACTGGTATAGCTTGTTTGTTTCTGCAGCTTCAAAAATTAGGTTATACTTATCTAGTACCTCGTATAACCAAAACAATAACCAAAATGGCTGATCTACTGTATAGCTTATTTCTTTCTTTAGTGAGACCCCATGTTTGGTGTTTAAACTGAATTGAAATCTAGTGTGCTAAATCTGATATGTGGTCTCAATGCCTGACTTTCTAAATGACTTGTGTTTCTGGTTGTTATGCAAAAGATGATTTCTAATCCTACTTTTAGTTGGGTGTCCTGATTAATCTAAGTATTATCATACTGACAGCTACCCAGATATATTGATCGTCTCAATTTAACTGCCATGGCCTGTCCTGCTCTTCCACTTTGCCCACTAGCAATTACAGAAGCTGAGAGAGGGATTCCAGATATTCTCAGAAGGGTTCGAGCTGTTTTTGACAAGGTCATCACATTGTTTATTATCCAATTTGTTGTAATAATGTGCAAACTGCTATATTTGAAAATTTTCTGAGTGAACTGTGATTCAGAAACATTTTATTGCAGGTTGGTCTCAAGTACAATGATTCAGTTGTGATAAGGGTGACTGGCTGCCCTAATGGCTGTGCCAGACCCTACATGGCCGAGCTAGGACTTGTTGGAGATGGTCCCAACAGCTACCAGGTGATTTAAGTCCTTTATGAATGGTAGTAATAATGTGGATTGAACTTTCTTTCAACCAGCAGTGCTTGGAATCATGCAGCTGAGAACCTTTTATGTGATATCATAAATTGAAGAATCAATTTATGCAAAATTATATAACTAGCAATCACCTAGGGTGAGATTTAGAATAAAGCACGTTCAACCTTTTATGTACTTGTAGTTTCCATAGCCTGACATCCTCAAGTGCACAAATACATGCAAGATCTTCACTTTAATAGTCTGTAAATGCATGGTCTTGGGAATTAAACTGACCCTTTGCAACGAAATATTGATATTGAGATATAATATAACTTACAGGCCTTAGCAGCTGTCTAAATAAATTTTATTCGTGCTCAACCAAATGCTTATTGATGCTTTTTACTTGTGACATCAGATCTGGCTTGGGGGCACACCTAATCAGACCAGACTGGCAAAAAGCTTTATGAATAAGGTGAAGGTCCAAGATTTAGAGAAGGTTCTTGAGCCGCTATTTTACAACTGGAGGATAGAACGCCAACGGCATGAATCATTTGG